>JAZHEH010001960.1:0-1200000 GCA_036589455.1 Ateles fusciceps
GAACATTTCTGATGTTCAGTGAGTGTGTGAGCTTTTCGTTCTCATTTGGCACCTGTCAGTTGATTTGATTTCCACACCATTCTTTAACCATTTGTAAGAGATGCCTTCATAGTTCACTGTCACCTCAAAAGTAATGGTGTCTTTTTCTTCAGCGTTGATATCTTTCAGCATGGAAGTAATCATGATTGCTGCAAAGGAGAAAAGAAAAAACATCCAAGGAGACTTTACATAAATATGATGTGGGTTATAACAGGTGCAGAATGAAAACTTGGAATGTTTTTAGTATATCTGTTGAGGTGATTACAGTTTAGAGATATAAGCTTTGATACTTTCCATATACTATACAGGAGAATGCCAGCTCACAGAGGAACAGCAAGATCAGCAAGATCAAGTGATAGACACTGAGGCATCTTCCCAGGTAGCCTTTCAATGCTACTCTGACTGGAACATTTTATCCAGGTGGAGATTCTACTGCTTAACTCAGTGTGAACACATACTAGATGTTTCAATTAACAATTTTATTTTTTAGTTTTTGAGATAGGATCTCACTTTTTCACCCAGGCTGGAGTGCAGTGCTGTGATCGTGGCTCACTGTAGACTTGACCTTCTGTGCCCAAGTGATCCTTTCACCTCAGCCTCCTGAGTATCTGGGATTACAAGTTTGTGCCACCATGCCCTTCTGGGCCCAAGAGATCCTCCCACCTCAGCCTCCTGAGTAGCTGAGACTACAAGTGTGTGCCACCATGTCCAGCTAATTTTTTTTCCCTTTTGTTTTGATAGAGGCAGGATCTCACTGTATTTTCCTGCCTGGTCTCAAACTCTTGATCTCAAGTGATTCTCCTGCCTTGGTGCTAGGATTACAGGCACGAGCCACCCTGCCCACCCCATCAAATATTTTTGAGTGGATTAAAAGCAAGGAAAGTGTAAGGATATAGAATATTAATCAATCTACTGAATATTTCATATATATGTAATATATATATTTTAACTCACGGGTGACTGTCAGAGTTGCGCTGACTTGGTCATTGCCACAGACAAATGTGTATTCTGCTGAGTCCTCTGTGCTGGTGTTCATGATGAGCAGCTGGTGGAGTTTTCCCTGCACAACTATCTTGAACTTTTCAGTCATCTCAATTTCTACGCCATTCTTCAGCCACATGGAAGGGACATTGAAGTGGGATACCTCGCACTCAAAAGAGGCAGTTTTGGTCTCAGGCACCTCGATATTTTTCATGGTTTTTGTAATATGTAATGCTTGGTAAAATCAGAGAGCACTTCAGTTAACACAACTTATTAAAAGAATAAACAAAACCAAACAAATAAATAGATTGGGTTCATCAAGAAAAGGGCCATAGGGGCTGCCTGATACTTACTCTCCACAAACAGTTTTGCTTTGCATTCCAATTGCCCCACCACAGCCGTATATTCCCCAGCATCCGAGGGGGATATGTTCTGCAGCATCAGCTTGTGGACTTTCCTTTTCTGAGACCAGTCTGTGTTTGTCACTTGGCTTAATTTCCACATTCTTATGGAACCATTTTACTGGAACAGTGTCATGAGAAACACTAACTTCAAAGGCAACAGTGGCATTTTCCAAGGCTGTCACATCCTTTGGCTTTTTAATGATCTTGACAGCTAAAAGGAAAGTTGGAGCAATTCAGTGATAGGGTTACTTAATGGTAACCATGGGCTATTTGTAAAGTTGTTTCTAAGTCAACTTACTCTCCACATGCAGTCTGGCACTGGCTCCTAGCCTTCCAAGCCTGAAGCCATAAACAGACTCATCCACAATGGCACAGTTTTTAATCCTCAGAGAGTAAGTTGTTCCTTTGATAGAGATAGTATACTTGTCATTGGATTCCAGCACAACTCCATTTTTGATCCACTGGACACCTTTGACATTAGGGTGTGTAAGCTCGACAGTGAAAACAGCATCCTGTGTTTCTGTCACTGTGAGGTTCTTCAGAGTCTTCTTAATTTTGACAGCTAAAGACAAATTTATGATTGGTTTAGAAAACATACATGACATCATCAAGGAAAAGAAGTCCTGAACAAGATCATTGCCTAGTCACCTTGCAAAAGAATGGCTACCAAACATTTTGCAGTTATGCAGCGCCTCTGTTTTAAAAGACACCTGAGATTATATTTAGGGAAACCTGGGATCCAACTGGACATGTACATAATGAAGTGATTTTTCCATGCTTTAGTATGAAGTTTGCATAGCTATATATTAGTAGCATAATAGACTGATTAGAGAAGGATAAAGATGGAGAATCAGTGTCTGATTTAGTTGTTTCAGAGAGCTTTAACTGAAGAAATGGCTTTTTTTGCATAAACACATTTGATAAGCAATTTTGTACCTCGTGGTATGTGTCTCAGGAAGGTTTAGAGGATCTATGATGACTTTATGAAATGAAGATTTATGGTATCCAAAATGGCCATATCCTTTGTCTTTTAAAATGATAAGGATCAAGAATGTAATATAATTTGAAAAGGACAAATCCTATGTTACTTACCTTCAACTTTGAGTTTGGCAGATGTTTTAGAGGTGGCCACCTTGTAGGTGTATTCTCCAATGTCATCTAATTTGGTGGCAGCAATGATAAGTCTCCTTTTGTGATCATCAGACTCACTTCTGATGTTGTTAGTCAGTGGCAGGTGTTTGCCATCCCTCAACCATTCGCCTTCAGAGTCTGGGTTGGCAACTTCACATTCAAACACAGCTTCCTGGGATTCAGCTACGGTCTGATCTGTGAGTGGCTTGGAGATGGCCCCACCTTTGGAATAAGAGAAGTACCGTTTGAGTCCTTTAAAAATATTCACACAATAAGAAAGTCTTTGCATAAGTAAATATAAAATATCAAATTTAAAAACATGACTCTGAAATCATGAAATGTCAATAAGATTGTTTTCATCCATATTGAGGAGGTACCAAAGAAATCCCTTATTCTAAGTATGCATGACCGATAATTAGGAGAAATACTGGAATCAGAAAAGTTTTGCAAAGAAAAAGCAACTGTTGAATTAATATGAAATTCTTGGAACAGTATGCCACCGGGATAGTCTCTAACTCAATTCCTTCTTCTTGAAAAGCAATTTACTTGGACTTTTAATGATTATTTCCTGGGAATCTGATATTTCAACTACATAAAAATTTGCTAAACAAAATGTCCAAGTCGTCAATGGTTCTACTAGATTTTTGGATTTCTGTATACTAAAAATCACTGTGTTGGCAAATATCACCCATTCTATGAAGTTTCACCCTACTGCCTCCTACTTTTAACATCCACCAGCAGAAATAATTACTGCTTTAACAAGCTAGTTGCCTACGTAGCTGTCCTTTTTAAATGATGAATTTCTCAAGAAAAAAATCATTTCTTATTTAGTTTTGTGTCCTGCGTTCCTAGAAGTGCCTGACCTATGGTAGGTACTTCAAAAACGTTTGGTGAAATCACAGTGGGGTTCATAGTTTGTTCCTGTTTCCACACATTTAAAAACATGAAATTTATATTAAATGTATAAAAATGCTGAATCTGAAATTTTGTTTTGCAAGTCTTTTCATGGTTCGATCTCTGAGGAAATCTTACAATGTAAGTATAAGCCATGAAACTTTCACATCAGATAAGACAAATCATTACCATATGACTTGCTTCAATATGAGATGTTATGGACAACATGATCTGAATGTAACACCTCAACTCCTCAATATTTAAAATTGTAATGAACCAAACAAATTAATGATGACTTCTAGTTGTTTGTTGACAATTGATTTATATTTTTTATTTTTCATTATAAAGCTAAAAAGTTCTGCTGAATGAGCATGCTCTCATTTCTTGTCATAAGTTACATTAAGCTGTATTTTAAAAATAGTCATTGAGTTCGTTAAAAAGTAGGAAGAAAAGAAAAGGAACAAAGGCTAAAGAAGCAAGAGTGGTTAAAAAAGGATGTAATTCTTTAGAGTAAGAAAGTTTAAATAAAGCTCAATTCAGCAAACATCAATTGATTATCTGTCATGTACAATATATTGGAATATACAAATAAAATTCCAGATTTCAGGAGTTTGTACACTGGTGTGGAAGGAGGAAATGGGGAATAAGACAAGTGCATAATACAAACTATGAAAAAGGCACATACAAAGTGATCCTGGGGGTTGGAAGAGAAAGAGATCATACACAAATGGAGAGATTAAGGAAGGCTTCATGGAGAAGGTAATGTCTGAGGTAGGCCTAGAAGAACATTTGTAATTTAGGCTGGTGGGAACGGTGTTGTGAGTACTATTGGCTTTGGGAATAGCATAAGCACAGGCGTGGAAGTGGGAAACTGAAAGGAATATGGGGGAGAAGGAATAACAGTTTCTTAAAATAACAGTCGTTCCTCATAAGAATTTAGGTTAATAAATATACCAACCTGCCACAGTAAGTTTTCCAGATGTCATATTTTCTCCTGCATAAAATGTATATTTTCCTTCATCATCTTTCATCATATTTAGAACTGTCAATTTATATATTTTTCCATGTGCTTCAATTTTATATTTAGGACTGGGTTTGATTTCCTTGTCCTTAAAATTCCACAAGACATCAATTCCAGAGTGGGACAGCTCAACCTCAAACACCACATTTTGAGTTTCTGTACAAGTAAGGTCACGAAGACCTCGGATAATTTTAATTTCTGGGAAAAAATAAAATAATTTTGGTTATTACACTGGGAAAATAGAATGCTTAAAATAATTATCAGGTAAGTAGAATAATCCTTACTTTCTACAGATAGATTACAGGTGGTTTCAACTCTGCCAACCATCAGCTTGTAAGGTCCTTCGTCTGAAGCATGAGTTCGGTTAATGACTAGTCGCTGTTTAGTGCCTTTCACGATGGCGTGCACACGGTCATCAGGCTTAATTTGTTCGTCATTTAAGTACCACTTAACAGAAGTCACATCAGAGACTGAGACCTTACATTCAAGCACAGCCTTGGTGCCTTCAATCACGTTAACATCTTTTAGAGGTGTTATCACGTCCACACCTGCAAAATCATACAGGCACAAGATTAATGAATTTTGTTCAAAATGTCTGCTCCTTAAAGTTCTTTACGTTGCTCGATAGTGTAAACATAAAATTGTATAAGTAGGACTCACTATAGACAGAGATGCGCCCACTGGTGGAGAGCCCAAGGGCTGGGATGGTGAAAGAGTAATGTCCAGCATCTTCCTTAGTCATGTCTTCAATGAGCAGCATATGAGATTGTTTGTCTATCACAATGTGAACCCTGTCACTGGGCTGCACTTCTTGGCCATCTTTCATCCAGACGCCTTCCACATTTTCCAAGGAGACTTTAACTTCAAGCTGAACAATGTCACCCTCACAGACTTTTTGGTCACTAAGTCCTTGTAGGATAGCAATTGGGCGGGCTGTAAAATACAGGGAGAAAAAGAATGTTTTGATCAGTTTTTATCAATAAACCATAATGATGCTCATTGCAGGCTGACATGAATGGAAAGACTTACGTTTCATCTTTAGTTTACAGGTTGTCTTTTCCCGTCGATGACAAAGCTGTATTCTCCCTGGTCCTCTTTGGTTACATCCTTGACTGTGAGGTTCTGACGCCCACGACGAGATGTAATTGTGTATTTGCCATTGGATTTAAGCTCCACATTGTTATGATACCATTTTCCTTCTATATTTTCTGGGGATACAATACACTCTAATTCTCCTGAATATGATTCTGGAACTTCTATGTCCTGAAGTTCTTTCACAAACTCAACAACTGCACCTGAAGTGTAAAACAGAAGGAGAAATCAATTTCTCTGGAGAGGTATGCCTCTAGACTTAGGATGGAGACAATGTCTTGTATATCTCTTATGTCCCCCATACTATCAGGAATATTCTTAATATCTACCTGCTGCTGGGCTAAGAAATAAATTTTCAGTAAGAAGCAGTTATTTTAATTTTTGAACATTTTTGAAAGTAGAGAGTTATGTTTCAATAAAAAACTTAAAAGCTAAAAATCAAAATAATACTACTTAAAAGTCCAAATGGTCAAATTGTTAGTATTCTTAATTAGGAACATTAATTCATGATTCCAGCTATGAAACTTACAGCTAACTTCCAAATAATTGTTTTTATGAAAGAAAAATTGCATAGCTAATTTTATCACATGCTAAGGGTGACTTTAAAGCTTAGGTAAACAATGAAATCCTTCATTGTTGAATACCTTCAACAATAAGTTTAGCAGTCGTTTTGACATTTTCGTCTTCCACAAGTACACAGCTGTAATCTTCAGCATCAGACGTGTCAATGGTCAGTACGGAGAGGAAGTGAACCTTTCTGTCAGAGTGCATCCTGTATTTATCTCCCTCATGAACTTCCATACCATCTTTATACCATTTCACTTTGACAAATGGTTCTGAAGTTTCACATTCAAAGGTTGCCATGGTGTCTTTTTCCTTAGCAACAACATCTTGTAATTCCTGTGTGAAAGTGATCAATTGCTTGGCTACAAGAAAAAGGTGGGGAGGGGGAAAGGGGAGAGCACATTATATTAAATTAGATTCACAAACTGAGGAATGGAGAAAGAAAATAAAAGGAAACACATTCATGGATATTCATGAATGCAAAGACATGTCCGTCAAAGGAAAGATATTCAAATTACCTTGGACAAGTAAGAATGCGTGACTGGAGGTTTCTCCAGCTATGTTAATGGCTTTTACCATGATGCTGGCAGAGTCCTCAGCAGTCACATCTCTTATGACCAATTCACAAACATTATCTTCAGGCCAGTACCAGTAGATCCGGTCAGACCGTTCAATTTTGACACCATTTTTGTACCATTCACATTCAGGGTCTGGTTTCCCCACGACTCTGACCCGGAAGTGTGCATCAGATCCTTGGCCCACTGTTTGGCTTTGGATTCTTTCAAAGATTTTGGGAGCCTCCATACTAGGACTTAGTTCAATTTTATCAGGTTTAAAAGTTGGAATTGTGATTTTGCCTTCTTCGGCAAGGGCTTTCTTTTCCTCTTCAGTTAACTCTTTGGTCCAGTGGAGAAGCTCATCTTTTGTCTTCCTGAGGAGTTCCTCATAGGATTCATCCTTCTTTCGAGACTTGAGCTCCACAGCAGTAATGGCTTCATAATAGCCCTCTTCCGTTCTGCGCTTGAATTTACTGCGCAGCTCTTCTGACTCTTCGGATACTTTTTCATGGGTAATTCTTTCAGCCCTTTTCAATTTCACAACTTCTTTGGTTTCAGTGGTGTCAACAGGTCTATCCACTTTTTGTACTTCAAACTGAAGCTTTCCTGGTTCATGTACGTGAAACTCAGGCCTTGGTTCAGGTGCTCGCCTAAGGACAGACCTAAAATCTTCCCTCTGCTGAATCTCAAGCTTCACTTTATGCTCTATCACACCTTCGGGATTTTCTGCAGTCACCTTCACTTCACCTGTATCATATGATTTGCAATCCACAATGTCCAGGTAATGGATGCCATCATAGCGAACTCTGAACCTTTTGCTTTTGCGGATGAGCTGTCCATTCAGGTACCAGTTGACTTTGGGCTGAGGGTATCCTGTTACCCTGCAGCGGGAACCTTGCAGTCTCCCCCTTCAAGTACTCTAACTGGCTCTGGAAATAAGACAATGTCCGGCTTTTGCTTTTCTTTCTGATCTGTTGTTACACTTGTAAGTGCACCTTCATGAGCCATTCTCTCTAATTCTTCAATTCTCTGTAAGCCTTTCCTCCCCTCAGGTAATTGGGATTCTTCCACAAGACTCTTCTCATCTTTAACAATAAGAGTAGCAGAGGTATGATCTGTTCCATATTTGTTAGTGGCTCTGCAAGTAATGATACCACTGTCTCTAGAATATGCAACGCCATAATCAAGGCTGCAGTACCCAAATTCATTGATCATGCGGAGCCTGTTGGCTGCTTCAAGTGGCTTGCCATCATGGAGCCACTCCACCACCATTGTTGGGTCACCAATGGGTGTTAGCCTGCATTCAAAGTGGGCAGGACCAAAGCGCTTAAGTCTTAAGGAGGTGAGTTTTTTCTTGAAAAATGGTTTTTGTTGTTTCTCTTTATCATAGAGATCACCTTCTTCCCATTGCTCTTGACCATATCGCAAATGGAGGGGCTCCAGTTCCGGAGCTGCAATCTCCTTTGCTCTGTATGTCCCCCTTGGGATGATTAACTTTCTCTCTGGTTCAGGCTCGGCAAACTCAACTTCAACATTTACTTTGCATCTTGTAGTGTCTCTGCCAGCCTTATTAATAGCAGTCGCAGTATACCAGGCAGAATCTTGGCTGACAGTGGAATCGATTTTAAGGGCAGCTTCTCCCTTGGTTCCTTCAATTCTATAAAAAGTTGGGGGAAGGGAATCATCAACATAGTAGTATAGCTTCCTTGGTTATTAGATTTGTATAAAGAGCTTAGCTTTATTATTTCTAAACTTACCTGATTTTGGGATATTTATGAGGCACAATGATGTCACTGTTTTTCAACCATACAATGTCAGGGTTGGGGTTACCGGTAGCTCTGACTTTCATTTCAAGTCGGGAACCCTCTTTTATATTGACGTTTTTCAGTTTTTCCACAAACATCGGTTTTACCTGATGTTCCACAGCTGAAAGAGAAAGGTCATGATTTAGAGTAAGACTGAAATACCTGTTTATAGCCCAAGTGATGAGAAAATTTGTTTATTTTCATTTTATTTCATTTTACCTTCCACAGTTAAAATCACTGAAATTGAAGATCTTCCTGCCCTGTTTTGGGCAATCACAGTCCATTCTCCAGAATCACTGGGTGTGGCAGGGACAATAATCAGTGATTGAGTACCATCTTCTTTAATGACTACTTTATGGGTATAGTCATTGACAATTTGCTGGCCTGTGAAAATATGTTTGAAAGAAAGTAGATTTTAAAATAGTTTTTGAAAATTGTCAGACACATACATAAGCTTGTTTTTGTGTTTTTATGATCAATGAGCAAAAACTTATCATACCATCATGAAACCAGAAGGTCTCTGGCATAGGTCTGCCAACAACCTTTAAGTCAAATCTGGCAGTTTGCCCCTTCTAAACATTTGAAAGAAGCAGGTTTTAACACAAAGACCGGTTTATACAGTCTCTCAAGTTGTGACTCATCTGTCTCCTCCAGCCTACGTCCAGGGACATTCTTGCAGGGGACATCCGCGCAGGAGACATCCTTGCAGGGGACATCCTTGCAGGAGACACGCGTATAGGAGACCTGCTCACTGAACGTGGAGAGAGAGATCTGCAAAACAAAGACAAACGATATTTTCATGAGGCATAAAGAAAACTCAGCAAAACAAACTTCATTTATCTTATTCATTATTCACGTTATTTTAGAATTTACTTCTTGAATGTATTAGAGGGCACCTCAAACTCATTCGGATCTGAAATAGAATATATTACTGTTGCCCCCACAGCTATGTTTTTCCTATATTCTCAATTTTGGCTGGTAGTCATTCAGTCCATCCAGGTACCCAGGCTCAAAACTCATGGAATAATCCTTAATACTCTCTTTTTCTTACCACTTGGATTTAATCAGTCATCAGACGTTTTCGATTCGACTACCGAAACATCCAAATAAATGTTGGTTGGTCAAGTAAACCAATAAATATATTTATGGAAAAATTAAAATGTACCTTTTTTTTTTTTAAATCTCAGAGGAGGAAAACATAGAAATCTTATCTGGAAACAAAACAAAGAAAAACAAGACTCTACCTACACACTGCAGCCAGACTGACTTAGAGTTTGAATGCTGGCACCACCACTTACAGGCTGGATAAATTAAGGCAATTTTCATAGATTCCCAGGGCCTCAGTGTTCCTATTTCCAAACCAGTAACAATCACCTATTTATTGCAGGGCTGTTGTATAAATTTACATACGTAAAAATCAGGTGTCAAGTAAGAGCTATTGTTATAATAGCTATTGCACTAGGAAAATAAATAGTATGTTACATTGATGAAAATTATTTGCTCATCTTACATAGGGGCAATAAAAAAACTCTTGGCAGTTGTTGGTGTTGCCAATGGTAAGTTTCTGTGCCATCTCAGCCCTTGATTTTCTTCTTACATGATAGCAACTTACTACTAAGATATTTGGTGTTTTTTTTATATTTTTTTATTGCATTTTAGGTTTTGGTTACATGTGAAGAACATGCAAGATTGTTGCATAGGTACAGACATGGCAGTGTGATTTGCTGCCTTCCTCCCCATCACCTATATCTGCCATTTCTCCCCATGCTATCTCTCCCCAACTCCCCCACCCCCCGCTGTCCCTCCCCTATTTCCCCCCCAATAGACCCCAGTGTGTGATGCTCTCCTCCCTGTGTCCATGTGTTCTCATTGTTCAACACCCGCCTATGAGTGAGAACATGCGGTGTTTGATTTTCTGTTCTCGTGTCAGTTTGCTGAGAATGATGAAAAATAATTTTACATACTAAATAATCCAAATTTTTACAAGTCTTACCTGATTCTGCTCACTGGCTCTGGTGTGGGGATGTAAGTCGGAGCTCCAAGTGGTGCAGCAGGTTCCACATACAATTTCCCTGAACAAATTGCATTTCCTTTAATATTGCTGGCAAATGCAGTGTAGATTCCTTCATCTTCTGGAAGAACAACAGGTATACGCAGACTAGCTCTGCCATCTTGTAGAAAGTCCATTTGGTATCTTTCTCCATGTTTGATGCGCTTGCCATCTTTGTACCAAGCAATCTGCAAAGAATACCCATGCGTGTATGAATAAAATTTATATCCAATAGTTACATTGTAACCAATTTGTATCTTTATTGAGGCAAGGAGGTATAACAAATGCTTATATTTTACCTTTGGTAATGGATATCCAGACATCTTGCAATGAAAAGTGACACCCATCCCTTCAAGAATTCTGTAATTCTTGATTCTTAAATCAAATCCTGATTCAACAGCTTCAGATTCAGAAATGTCAACTGCCATCTTTTCTTCTCCATCTTCTTCAAGGAGTTCTTCTAATGTAGTCTTTATTATTCTATATTCAATTTCTTTAATAAGTCTCTCTTCAAATGAAGAAATATGGAATTCCTATGCAAAAAGATTATGGTCTGTTAAAAATATATATCCTTACTGATAGAAGTTATGCAAGGATATGTACCTGAACTAGATTGTTGAAGTTTTTAGCTGGGAGAGAGTCTAGAAGACTTTTTGGTTTTTTTTTTTTTTTTAATCTGCATTACTGTCATCTTTCCCAGCGAATGCTGTGGCATCATGGGTAAAAAGGTATTCCAAAAGTAGGAGTTAGATTTGGGTTAGAGGTTACAGTAGCTTATCACACAGATGAAGAGAACTTGGCATTAATGAACTTAACTGTGCTAATATTTGTCTTTTCCTTAATATATTGTAATCCCTATTTCTAAAGTGACATTTTTGGCATATATGTAATCTCTATTTCTAAACTCACAGGTGCAACATACCACGAAGATTAAAGAAACTTAGCAGCAGTGAACTTGAACCTACTAATAGTTGTCTAACTCTGAGCTCATCACTTGAAAATGAAAATATCAAACAAAGAAAGGAAAGTATAATTTATGAAATGGTTTGGTTGGTCATTATTTTTATACTCACCTGATCTTCTACATAAGTTCTGATCATTGTAGTATCTTTGGCCATTTTTTTCCTAATTAAGGCTTGTTCTTTTTCATACTCTTTTTCATACTCAGAATATAAAAATCCAGGTGCTGTTTCTCCAACTTTGGGTTCTTGAACAAATGCAGTCACTTGTGTCTGGTAAAGCATTTCTTGCTGGGACTTCATCAGTGACTCATAATCAGCTAAGAGTTAAGAACATAAGTTAATTTTTAACGTTCTTATTAAAAAGCATTCATGCCACTATGCATTCAGGGAAACTCTACCCTGGGGAAAGTTAATAACCAAAAGCCAAATTTTCCAAATGTCTGCTATTGAAGTGTTCAATATTTTCTAGATTGAATTTAGAAACCAAACGTACACTAACAAATCAAACCAGCCACTACAATTATAGAAAGAATTTTTTATTAGCAGTCAGTTTTGGGAGGATCTACCATGGAGGTCTTCCTAATTTGCTGTGTGGCTTTTAAAAATTCATTTAGCTTCCTGAATCTTGAGTGCTTTAACTGCTAACTGAAGATAATATTGTAATTTCCTCTAAGGGATACTGTGTAGATGAAATGAGACAGAGTGTAGACAAGTTCACTGTAAATGTGAACAGTCTATCATGAAAGCTATTGTATTTTTTTCACTTATAAACATCGAAAATCCTGATTTCCAGATTTTCTTTAAAATATCAGGATCTCTAGCAACACTGAGCCTGGTAACAGCCTGGTGCATGCCTGGCAATAACACAGCTACTGTCTCTTTGAGGCAGGGCACGTACTCTCCAGTTTGCTACTGTTTTCATTGTGCTCCCTGTTACCTGCTTGGGCCTGGAAGGCAACTGGATTTAGAATCTCTACATTTTCAGAGGCATGATATGCCTAGAAACAAATACACCAAACTAGAACTCTGCTAGAACCTCATAAGTTTAATGCCAGTATAGTTGTTGAGGCCATGTGGTCTAAAACATTTTCCATACAGCTGAGGCAAAGACACTGGGGCTAAGTATCAGAACCAGTAAATGGCAATAGGTTTTTCAGCAAATGCACAGCACTGCTATCTCCTTGTATTTCAGTTCTTATCATGCACATAGAAACTACCTTAGAGTTGCACTTACCTTCTTCAAGCAAGGAAGCAGATGCAGAAGTTTCTCCATGCTTATTACGAATAACAATAGTGTATTCTCCAGCATCGTCAGCAAAAGTCATAGAAATCACTAGCTTGCATTCACCGGTTTCTTTGTTATAACTCACTTTGTATCTTTAGGAAAATAAACAGATTTTAAAAATCAGTTATAAACAACCCTTCTGTGGGTAAAATAATTGGACTTCTCTGTGTGTGGATCTGTGGTATAAAATTCAATGACCCTAAACATATGACTAAGCTCCACCATAGATTATAAGATTGCTGAAAATTAAGGAAAATGCAAGGACATGAGTAATTAGGGCCAAATAAGGTAAAATAATCATTTTAAAGAATATTTATTGCTAGAATCAGTCATGAAATTAAGTGGCTTTCAGTGTTTATGTTAGCAAATGATCCGGCCACTTAAACAACAGGTATTTTCTCTTTATTCATTATTTTGTTCATTATTTCATTCAGAGATCAAATCAATAATTAAAACAAAAATTCCTTTCAATATCTCAGTATTAACTCTCTGGTACGTTATTATTATTAAGATATGGCACCTACATTTTTAGATTACCAGGTTGCTCTTTTAATCTTAAATTACAGAAACTTTAGAGCTAAATTTTATATTGAATTGAAGAAAAATTACTAGCATAGATTTTTGTGCATAGCTAGCTTCCTTCTTCATTATATGGCCCCTATTCTTCTATCTTTTAGTCACTTAGTCATTACATGTTTTTATTGAAAGTTGTCTCAAATCTTTTCTGGGAGTGTGTATGTGTGTGTGTGTGAAAATCCGTATTTTCTCTACTTTCACAATCTCAATGAATTAAACTAGAATGTAAAGAAATGTACCTTCCATCCACTTTTGTCACACAGTTTTATTTCTTAGGAAGTCTTTGCACACACACACAAAAAAATGTAAAAATACCTCAAAACAAACCAAGAAGGCTCCACAATGAAAGAGCCTACATTCAGGGTCGGTGGGGTAAGTAAATTCTACTTTAGGCTTCATGCACATATCATACAAGTCACAGGGAACTCTATGTTCAGACATCAAAATACCTGTATCCACTGGTTAGAGGAACACCAGATTTTTTCCAGTACACATGGGGCTTCGGGTTGCCGCCAACTTGGCATCCAAACACCACGCTCCCACCTTCCACCAGTTTCTGGACCACTGGTTTTGTAATAAAGTAAGGCGCAGCAGGTTCTCCAGGCCCTGCTTGTTCCTCTGTGATGCTAGTATCCGTCATAACCACATCTCTTGACTCAACAAAGCTGGAAAGAGAATTCCCTTCATATTAGCTTCTGGGTTGCAATTTGCCAATACTGACAGGATTGAACATCAAAATTGTACTAGAACAGCTGCTAATTAGCAAAATGTTTTACCGTTTCTCTTCCGTGGTAAATTTCTCAGTCACGGCTGTGGTTTCCTTTTCAAATTCTTCTGACACTAAAAGACAAAAGTTTCTCCTTGAAATGAGATGTCTAGTGATCCCTGCTTAGTACTGACAGTTAAATTGACCACATAATCTACCCCCCAGTTCCAAAAAGGGACATCATTTCAAGGTGTGCAGACACTGTACTGTGGAAAAGAGTGTCAGATGAGAGTGATGGCACGTGCATTAGGACTGCGGGAGGGTGGCCACTAACCCTGCACAGCCAGATAGCAGGATGTGCTGACAGTTCCAGCCTCGTTTACAGCACTGCAAGTAAATCGCCCGCTGTCTTCCGCAAATGCTTCGCGAATCATAAGCCGAGCGATTCCACTCTGGAAGGTTATCTGGAAGTCAATGGAACTTTCGATTTGGTAGTCTTCCCTGTACCACGTCACTGTCGGGGATGGGTATCCAGAGATGTGGCACTCCAAGGTGACAGATTCACCTTCAATGACAGTCATGTTTTTTAAGCCCTGAAGAGAGAAGAAAAAGAAATAATGATGTGTGTGCATATTCATTAATCATCTCCGTTTTGTAACAAATGTGAAGTCTGAACTTACACATTTCAACCGCCACAAAATGGCTTTTTCATCAGGACTCCAGAAATAGTAGTAGAGAGACTAATATTTATAATAATATACTAATATATTAGTAAAGAGCTGTAAGGCTCAATAGCAAATGCTACCTATGCAACAAAGCTTTGCCATAGTATCACCTATTGGAATGAATCTATCCCTTTCATGGATTCTCCTTCTGTTGTGGTGCATATCACCTTATATATTTTATTATGCTCGTTTATGTACATTTTCTCTGATGGCAGAGAAAATATTTCACAGAGGGATGGATTAGTCTTTATGTCTCCACAGCTCCTGCAATAATGCCTCCTGCATATTAGAAGCTCATTAAATCTTTTGAATCCATGAATGATGTACGACACAGATTTCCCCCTCTGCCTTGCCAAACAGTGTATGGTCTTAAAATGAGCATCTGTAAGCTCACTAATGTCATTTTTGTATTAGTTTGAGAAACTGATCTTTGCAAACGTGTATGAAAATGATTTGAGCAGATACGAATAGGGTCCAACATAATCAACATCTTTACTCACCGAGACCAAAGTTGGTGGAGTAACAGGAATTTCAACAGGTGCAGGTACTCTTGCTGTTTCTGTTACCTAGATTTTTACAAATGACATTACAAAATGCTCACGAAATTAAGGTCAATCTCATAAACTCTTAGCTCATGCAACATTATAATATAATTTGAGAAAAAGATCTCTAACCCATACTATGCGCTATAAAAATCAAGTCTGAGCACGGTAAAGGAGAAAGGCAAAACTCTGCTGGCTACTTTTCAGTACAAACTGGCCAACCACCTGGCCCTGCTCAATGGGAGTGGACAAAGCAACAGCGGGTAACCAGTGACCAACCTTGGCTTCGCGCCCGTGCAGTACTTCAAAGCGCTCTTCACGGACAGTGGTGTCAGTGATGCTCACCCCTACTTGCTTTTTCACTTCAACACCAGCTTGACTCTTGTATGTATCTGGCGTGTCAGCGAAGGGGAACTGTGGCGAAGGGGTGGGTTCTGCCCTTACTCTAGTCTCACTGGGCTTCACAGTAGGAGCCTTCACCGATTTGGTGATCTTCTGAGCAGAAGATGTGGCTGATAACTCTTTTTGTAATGTGGCAATAGCACTACCGGCTATTGATGCCTACATGGGAGCAATCAGAAAATAAAATCACTTAACCATCCTCCGAGTCATCATTCAGAAGTGTTTGCCACTAACATCTTGGACTGAGTTGGTCCATTTTTTAATGTCCTCATTATCACTCATACAGTTAATGAAAAGTCAGAGATAAGCCAATTATAAAGCTCCTTATCATGCCTGTTATTTGTAAAACAAAATTTAAAATATCCTTTTAAAAAGTCGTATTAAGAACTCCTTATTTTATAGCTTTGAACATAAAAGGATAGGATCTTCTAAAGCTTAGTCATGAATTTTCACTTAACCATTCTGATGAATGCTACTTTTGAAAATACCACAGTGGGAGATTCAAAGTTAAGAAATTATTAAAATTGTTGGTAAATTCTTAAGAACTACTTTGCAATAGTACATTTGGGTTTTAGCCACAAATCTATGTGAAAGGTGAACATGGAGACATTCAGAAAAAATATTTTAAGTTTCTTTACTGTTTTTATTCTGTTACAGTCTATAGTTATTTGGTCTGTAATTTGTTTTGTAATTTAGGATAAATTTATATAATTTGTAATCAAATATAGGTGTTATATGTAATGTATAATTCTTTGAAGGTATAGAAGATTTGGATTCTATTTCTTGGATATGTATAACAATAGTGACTAGTATCAAGGATTTATTACATGCTGACAACTTGTTAAGGTTTTTATATACTTTTTACTTGCATTTTACATGTATGTTTACTTTCTCCTGATGACAGAGGTTATAAGGAGGAAGATAGGGCACTAATCCAGAGATATTAGATTCCACAATCCAACCCAACCACCATACAGTACCATCTCTCTATCTTGCTATATTGCATATATGAATATATGATTTCTCAATGTCTGTCTTTATTATTGAAACACATTCACAGTTAAGTTACTCTGAAATATCTCACAGCATAAGTAAAACTATGCTGTGTAATACACTACCTTTCACAAAATCACCAGAACAATAGTAATCAGAACAATTGAGTTTGAGCTGTCCCTGAAATGTGAACTAGAGAGAAGCCTATGTGGATTTGTGTCTCTGTAGGGTGTAAGATAATCTCCTGTGACTCTAAGCTCACTCTCCTGGGAAACTTTCAGAAACCAAACCTTTGGGGAATCTGAGCCTACTGTGAATGCAAACACACACACATACACACACACACACATATCACCAAAAAGAAGCCTCCATTGGCCTGCCCCAAAGATGCTTTATTTCACAGGTTAGATACTTACTTCCTTTAAACATTTCTGTATCATGCTCTTTAACTTCTTACCTCATATCCATGTTCTGTCTTAGGAACGGAAATTTTCGAAACGGTAAAGTGAGGGCTAGCTGTGCGGGGGCGTTATCCACATGGACTAACCTTTCTGTTGTTAGATCTGTAGTTGTCTTGATCTGCATTGAAATGAAACTCAGTGATACCATCTATCACCAGACGACCACAGCAGTGAAGCTTGCTTTACTGTGAATAAGGTGAAAAGTCAGCAGGTATAGACTCACCT
Source organism: Ateles fusciceps (assembly GCA_036589455.1). Classification (NCBI taxonomy): domain Eukaryota; kingdom Metazoa; phylum Chordata; class Mammalia; order Primates; family Atelidae; genus Ateles; species Ateles fusciceps. The sequence goes on from JAZHEH010001960.1 coordinate 17,416, forward strand.
GTGATGATATGTGCATTCCCATTTGATCAGTAGTTTTGATATGAGTTTCAGAAGGAGCCTGGATTACTACAGGCTTGACTGCTTTAGGGACAACATGGGGTTCTGAGGCTGGATGTTTGGGAGGCTCAGCAACCTTTGCGGGCAGAAATGCGTTCCTTATATCCATACTCCAAAGTGGTCTGCTGAGCGTAGGATTCTTCAAGATGCCCAGGCTCTCTGGGCTCTCTGACTCGGGCCTGGTCTACTGCAGCAACAACTGTTGCTACAGCTTCAGCCTTCTTTCCAACGTCCGCCTGGAGACAAGGTTTCCAGAATTAATACATAGGAATATCGAGATCAGGCTGGAACATCTCCTAGGCATCAGGACAGGCAAATGCCTAAAGGCATGATAGGTAGATGGCGTCCACATTATACAGCCATGTTAATGTGTCTAGAAATGTGACTAAGAAACACTTTTAGGGACTATTTCATTGCTTATTATATTGTACAAATGTCTATTTAAATACGCTCTCTGTATACCTGCTTAATTAAACTAGACATTAAATCACATAGAGACAACATAGGACAATCACAATATAAATATAAAATCATAAGGAGATTTTGAAATTTTCTAGAAAATTTCCAGGCACACAGCCAATCAGCAATTGGAAAATCAGAATTTTGGAGCTGGTTATCTTCACTGATTATTTTTATTATCTTGCTGACCATTTAGTGTTAATGCAGTGACGGTGATGATATAAGTGCACTCAAATACTGTCATCATCTCATCCAGAAAAATCAGTGACTACAGAGTTATATGGTTGCATGCAAATTTGACATAACATGAAAGCTCATAAACACAGAGTGAGCACATGAATTTACTTATGATTCCCTAAGGGTAAGATTTATTTAATCTACTAGAAAATACCTTTCTTAGAACACACAGATGACCAAGAAAACCCTGTGCAAATGAAAATATTGTGATTAAAATGAAAGTGTTATCATGTTTGGATTCAAGAGAACAATCTGTCACATTGAAGTTTAATTTACTTTCATTATTATGGGGAGTTAAAGTGAAGAAGGAAACAAGTATTATTTTCTCATTTCTGAGTCTGATGAACATAAACGGAAACATAGTTTGCAGAGGAGTTTCTCTTTTAAAGAAAGCAACCTAGCTGATGTGACTTAGATATTATGATTCTATGTAATGCTTGGTAACAGCATACCACAAAAATCACATAGCCATGTTCATCCAGTGCATTGTAAAAGTAAGCCTTTGGAAATTTTTATTAGTATTCTGTTTCTATACCTGTGAATAGAATCCAGAATGCATCTGAAACATTTTTCAACGTTGCTACCTGTATAGCTTTAAAAAATTATTCTCTGAACCACTGAAGATATAATTGAGATTTTTCTGAGATGGAATTGGGCCATTAGTGATCACGGGCTTTACCCAGGCCTTCCTTTTAGGAAGACACAAACAATTTAATCTGCCTTGAAGGACTGCAAATAACCATCTTCACTTTAGATTACATCATTTCAGAAAAAACTATAAAATATACATGAGGCTTAGGTGAGTTAAGTTTGTCCATTTATTTGTTTCTTTTTTAAAAACTATGTTGGCCATAAGTTGACTTTAATTGTATAGACATTTTAAAATGTTAACATCTTTGACAGATAATACTAAATAAATATACTTTTTATTTGATTTTACTTTGATTGTAAAGTGATCACATTTCCACTATCTCATTTGAAACTTTTAGCCAGTCTGACATGAAGTAGGTTTTAATTTTATTTTAACAATGATTAAAATGGGATCAAAGAAAGTGTCATTTGACTAAATGTCACGCAACTGAAATATTTAAATTTTGTTCTTAATTTTAAACATATTGAAAAATCTTAATCATGGTAGAATATTTTAAATTGAGGAAGCATCTGCCTACTTTTTCTTCAAATTATTATATATCAAATCTATTTACACATGCTTTTTGGTGAACTGCAACTGAGCATGCTGGTAACTCCTTTTATTTCTTAGCGGACTTCGATATTTCTCATATTTTTGTAACCTGGAGAAGCAGGAAGACAAATTGGACTAGAATACTCCAATTCAAACCGGTTAAAAGCTGAGAATAAATTTAGGAGACACAAGAAAAAGCATTATTTGGTCTGACTTTTCACTACTAGAAATGCTCACTGTTCAACTGGTGGATGGACAGAATCTAACCATCTCAACTGTTTTATTGATCAGTTAAGCAATTAGATGGAACACTAGAAGCACAATTCATGACAAATGAAAAGTTATGAGAGCTGATGATGAAATGGGATGAAACAATACTTTTCACCTCCATAGCATCAGTTTTCATCTCTTCTTGAAAAGGATGTATTTGTTCTTGTTTAATAGCAAATCCTTCTCTAGTCATTGGCAGTATGGCTGGTTCAGCAGATTTTGCAGTAGTAACTATTACTTTAGGTATAGACATTTTCTTGGCTTCCATCCTTAGCTAATTTTTAACAAAAGTAAAATAGTCAATTCATGACAAAATTTGAATGGAAACAAAAATAAAAAGTTAATCACTCAGGAAGTATGTTGCACAGTGGAATTTTGGTCATTTATGAGATTTCTGAAAGGCTGATATGCCATTAAATATTAGACTTGAGTAAAGGTTTAAAAAGTTTATCTTAAATCATGTCTTAGAAAAAAAAAGAAACAAAGCTGTAGAGTTAGAAAATGACACTGAGGGAAATACAAACGGGATTCAGGCTGTTCTGCTAATTAAATGGAAAAACTTTAGTTGCTAATTTTCAAATGGTATATTAGCAATAAGGAATACAATAGGTAAATGGCTCGTTTGGAGTAAATGACAGAGTCATGGGAAACAGTTTAATTCATGGATATTTCATAGCTATAAATAGATACAGTAACCTTTCATGGCTTATGTGTAATTGTTCCGGTTGGATACTTCCTTTTCTAGATTTTAATTCCTGCATCTTGTTTAGCTTTATTGGGAGCTGCTATAGCAGGCACTATAATTTTCTCAGCTTATCTTCTCATCTGATATTTACAGAAGGAAAAAAGATAAAGTTTCAGACAAAGAAAATTATGGGTAACTTACTGAAATAAGTCCATACTCCATAACATAATATACTGAATGTAGTCCCCTCAAAACACACATCTTCTTGGCAGTGATTAAGAGTCATTATTTACTTATACAACTTTTGTGTTTTTAAAAATGTTCATGGGTCTCTTAAAATTAGCCTGCATGCAATTTTAATCAACTTCTGGAAGATTCCCAAATGTTAATAAAACATTGAAAATAATGGTGAAGAGATAAGTGGAGAAAAGGATATGTAGTAATATTAACAATGATAAATAATTCTTTTTTGAGTTTCCAATTATTTAATTGTCTAAAAAATAAATTCGGTTAATAGTGACTCATACATAAGAAATTTAGAGATTTGATATTAATGTATTATAATAAGAGATTTCACATGAGATGTGGTATTAATGTATTATGATAGGAGATTCACACTTGGAATAGCGATAGTCACCTTTCCATGGGTAACTTGGATTTGTTCTTGTCTAGCAGCCATAGTTTCTCTAGTTCTCAGTATTGTTTCTTGTTCTTTGGCTTTAGCAGTAGCAACTGCTATTGTAGACAAGGCAGTTTTCTCAGCTTCCTTTCTCATCTGATTATTACAGTAAAATCAAGATTTAAGTTATACAGGGCTTCAAACACACATCATATGACCTTTCCCCCTTCCTCATGGGGATGCAAGATGGTTATTCAGGGTTAAATACACAAGAGAAATTAACTTTCACCTGGCAATGCCTACATATACTGGCAGACAATCACAAAACTTAGAAATGTTAGCTATTAAAAAAACTCTAGATGAGTCCCTATGTTGTTTTTTAAAAAATTAAGCTAAAAATGCTAATCTTCATGCAAAGAATAATGGTGAATAAAATGTATTACAAATGTTACTGATGGATGAAAATCAAATGTGCAGATAAAATTAATGATAGTCACATATTTACCATTTTGTTTTTAGTTAGGGATTTTAAAAGGAAAATACAGATTAATAATTCATACACATTATAGTTAATAGTTTACTAGAAATTAGTTTCAAGATGAACTTTTCACAGCTCAAATATCTGTATTCACCTTTTCCTGAGTTATTTCAACTTGTTCTCTTTTGGTAGTAATGCCTTCTCTACTTCTTGATACTAAATCTTGTTCTTTGACTTTGGGTGTGGCAACTATAACTTTAGGTACCACTGTTTTCCTAGTTTCCTTCATTATCTGATCATACAAAAAACAGAGTAAGAAAAGTCATTACATTTCATAAGCCTCTAATAAAAGAAACATAAGTCAAAAAAGAAAGGAAGCAAAATTTCTTCCTATTCAAGGATATTTTAATTACACTAAAATGTATCATTTGAGTTTTTTTGATCATCCATACTGTTTCACTGGCAAACATATCAAAACAATAAGTCTGGTTAAAAAAACAAATGTGATTAGCAATAAGAGACTAATAATGCTATTTTGTATTTTTCACATTTTTTTAACTGTACGAGACATTCCAGTAGCACTGTAAATAACACATCGTTTTTTTTTTGTAGTATGAATTGACTTATTTAAGGACATCTACTTCAATAGGAAGACATCAAAGTGAATTATTATATTAGCAATAAGCCAAAGAAAGTCTGAAAGTTAGGAATGAATTGGCAGTGAAAGCTAGCTGTGTGGGAAAAGAAATTTTCTATTTGCATTATAAGAAGAGGTGGAGGTGAAGAAGTGATGATTAAGATACATGATGAAAATGTAGGTGACTTGCAAATGAAATGGTGTGAGAGTGACTTTCACATTGGCAGGAAGTCATCACCTTTTCATGACTTAGGTGCATTTGATCTTGTTGTGTGGCAGTTTCTTCTTGAGCTCCCAGGACTGTTTCTAGTTTTGTGGACTTTGCAGTGGCAACTACCACCATGGATGCAGCAGTTATCTCAGTTTCCTGTCTTATCTGATTTTTAAAGTAAAATAAAGATTTGAGTTTCAAAAAATACAAAAGAAATGGCAAGACATCCTTGAAACATTCAGTAGAATACTGAATGCTTAGTAGGGAAAGAGAAAATGTCAGATTTCCATTTTAGGGACCTACACTTGTGCTTAAGACATAGACTTCTGCTTTTCTGAGGAATGGGCTTCTTTTCTGCCCACACGCACCTTGGCAAATTGTCCTAGACCTGAAAATATCTCATCTTGAGACGTGTTGACGTGTTAGGGAACCTGGTGAGTGGCTGCTGACAAGTGGCTGGAAAACTATAGGACAGCTGAACTTGCCAGTCACCAGCATTGCAATGGCAATGGGGATTTCTATGCCTTTAATTATGCCAGCTAGGGTTCTTGCTGCATTCAAAGTGTCTCACTCACAGTAAGGAGAGACAAATTCAGTCAGCAGCCTCTGGTAAGCCTTTTAAGTGTACAAGGTTCTCAATTGGACCTTTGCAGAAAAGTAGCTCTAAGATCAGCAAAGAGCTTGAGTTCAAGAAGGATGAGCACAGGTGCCCTCTTCAACATGGAAGAATTCAAGATAAATGCCTCTCTTCTGACACTTAAAGGCTTGATTTCACACATGGGAAAGATGGGGATTTTGGTGACACGGAGATTGTCCTTACACAGCTCTAGGGCACAACAGCAGCAAATGCTTCTAGGTCACTGTTTATCAACCATGAATTGAAGGCTTTTTTTTTCTTGAGGAAGTATTCACTTTCTCTGATGTCCAGCATTTCCTCACTTTCTCTTGCTATTTATTCAGGGTGTTCATGGCTGATGTGTGTGTGTGTGTGTGTGTGTGTGTGTGTGTGTGTTTGTGTGTCTTACAACTATGTAAAGTTTGTGCATTACAATCTAAGTGACGGAGGACTTAGGCTATACACAAAGAACCCAACTGTCCGGGTGGGTAACTGGACTGGCATGATATCTATCTTCCATTTATGTTTGTTCTAGAAAGTTCATAGATGTGCCCTAAACTATTCTGGTAGACAGTCTCTTGAAAACTGATCAAGTGAGTGAAAAATAGTACAGTGTGAACATAATTTCCATCCTGAGTTTCAATACTAGACATAGAGGAACAATGACAAAAACACACAACAAAAGACTTCTCTACTGAGGGGTTTTGATTATAAGCTACCTGCAGCTGGCTGGAATGTGATATTGTCAACAAACTACAAGATATTTACAAAATCAGACTTACCGTTTCTTGAGTTACTTGTTTTTGTTTTGTAGTAATTTCTCCAGAAATTCTAGTTTCTTGTTCTTTGGCTTTAGCTGCGGAAATTACTACCTTTGGTACAAATGTTTTTTCAGTTTCTTTTCTTATCTGTAATCAATGATTAAAAAATAGTTATTTCCTGACACCCAATGAAATGCTATGGTGTTTATTAAATATAACAACATAGGAATTTGATGATGTAAAATCCCCTTTCTGGAGATGTCACTAAATAAAATAAATAATCTCACGTTCATAAGCAAGATCATGCTCTTTCTCCCCCTAAACCTGTACATTAGGTAGGCTGCTTAGAGAAAACAAAGTTGAATTCAACACTTTGTTTTGAACAGGAGAATTGTAGTCTTCTTTAAAATGACTTCCAATTTTTATAAATAGATCTATGACAATATTGTTCTGTACTAATTGGTCATCTAAAGGTATCTTAGAATATAAATTAGAATGGAAAGCTTTAGAAGTAATTTTATCTGATCTTATTTTACGTGTGAGAAATCAAGCATGTATAATTTATAATCTATATTTATACAAAATTTTTGTTTTGCCAATTTTCCTAAATACTGTGAAGAATGCTGTTTCCATCTGGGCGCCTAAGATATATGTGTATGTAGGGGGACAGCTGACAACTGGCTCACTGGCCAAGAGCTCTCCTAGCTGGCCTTTCCCAATCTGTCCTGAAATGCTGCCAGTCATGGGGCTGTCCTTTTCACCTTTTCTGTTCATTTGGCTCATTAAGGCCATGCTGTTCATTTCACTTCAAACTCATGTGCAGATGTCTTTCAAGGAGCCGGGGAAGCAGTTGCTAAGATTTCTAAAGCAAAGTGAGTTCAGTGTCTCCTCCACTCTTCCCCATTCCTGCTTCAGCATCTATTTCTTCCTCCTGGTTTTACCCAACTGTCCTCTCCCTATAGTCATATACTTAGTGCATCCCCCAGATCAGTGTGGTGAGACTCCTGTTTCTACTCCTGGTTTAGGTTCACAGAGTTCTCTTCATCCTCACAAGGGGGGCATTCAGGGACACCACCAGACTTTGGTATCCAGTACCCAGAAATGTACACATGTAACAAAGGGTTTTCATTAGTGTGCTAACAACCATGTGGCCCAAGAAACTACACCCTGCACGTAAAGATGATTGTCTGTGTTAACCCTGTAAGAACCTCAATGAATTTCAAATCAAAACCCATTTTCACCTGCTCATGAGTTACGTGCATCTGCTCTTGCTTGGTGGTAATTACTTCTCTGGTTCTGGATTTTAATTCTTGTTCTTTGGCTTTATCGGCGGCCACTACTACCTTAGTTACAGCAGTCTTCTCCGCCTCCTTTCTTACCTGCTTTTCATAGAGGAAAGGAAAGAAACACTTTAATCATCTTATATAAAAAAAAGTTCAAGACCAGCCTGGCCAACTTGGTGAAACCCCATCTCTGCTAAAAAAAATACAAAAATTAGCTGGGTGGTGGCACACACCTGTAATCCCAGCTACTCATGAGGCTGAGGCATGAGAATCACTTAAACCTAGGAGGCGGAGGCTGCAGCGAGCCGAGATAATGCCACTGCACTCTAGCCTGGGCGACAGAGCAAGACTCCGTCTCAAAAAACAAACAAAAAGTTACAATAGTATGTCATGATTGAGACATAAATGTCACACAAGAAAGGTTAAGGAGGAAAGCTAGAATGATTTTAAGCTATAACAGAAAATATATTCAAATATGAGGTGGAACATTATCCTAGATTTATAACACTGTTCAGCTATGAATCAAGTGTCACGTTTGTTTTGAGAAAAGTAAAAACGAAAGTCCTTTGGGGAAACTTAGAGAAATGGAATGCCTGCCCTGAGTAGTTTCCATGTCCAGTGAGTGCAGTGACCAAGTTCTCGAATTGACTGGTCTCTGTTTCTCTGACCACTGTTTGCCTTCCTACCTTAAATATCATAGTTGACTTCTGCCTGCTCGTATAGACCAGGTATTTCTGGCCTACTCTGCTCTTGTGATATTCACCTTGTCAACACCTTTGGTATCTCAGATCACCTTTTGCTCAGAAAGTTCTAAAAGTCTGGGCCCTGCTGGGCTCTACGCTGTCTTCAGAATGATTTGAGCATTGCCACACACAGAGCTCAGTGGATGGTGGTTGAGTAAATGTGGCTTGAAGGACGCGGCTGTCTGGGTGCCCCGTGGCAGCCTCACACGTACCTGTTCTTGAGCAGGTTGGACATGCACAGCAGTCGTGGTTGTCCTCTGAGCAGTCTGCTCTACAGCGCTGATCACTGGTTCTCTCACTCTGGCCATATCAACGGCAGCAACAACAGTCGCAACAGCTGCACTTTTGTCAGCATCTTGTTTCACCTAGATTAGAAATGACCAAGTAGATTACTTTTTTAAATAACCTGCCCAGTAGAAAATAAAAAAGCACACTGGAAACCGAGCTACCTAGAGCAAAATACACTCATACATGAGCATTTATTATTGCCAAGAAATATAGAGACTGTATCATTAAAACCTGTTTTTTACGGAAACTTCACAGATTGGAGCTTTCGTCCTAATTAGAAATGGTTTTACAAAGCATGACTACTGAATCTGGTCTTCAGTTGCTGCTATATTTTTATGTTCATATGCATTTTTCCTCCAATTTATACAGACTGAGTTTTATAGCAGAAATCCAGTTGGAGAAACCAGTATGTGAAATAAGGAAAAACAAAACCATTCTAACAGTACCTCTTTAGCGCCAGTGGCAACAGCCCCTGCTGCGTAGGTAGCACTGGCCGACACACTGGCTGCAGCGCCCGCAGCGCCACTGATGGTCACTTGCTCCTGGACACCGTATCTCCCTTCCCATCTCTCTTCTGTCCTGATCTGAGTAGAGCTTGTCAGCGTTGTCTCTCTCATCTCAGCCTCAGATGAGGAGGCCACGTAGCCCTCTTGCTTCCAAGGGGGTGGCACTTCGGGGCCTGTCGCCACAGTGGATGTCTGAGTCTTACGCATAAGCAATGGAGACTTAATAGACCTGATGGGGGATGTGGAGATTCTTGCTGCCGGAGACACGGACCTGAAAACCAAAAGGCAGAGGTCAAGAATGTCAAAGCAAGAAACTCCAATAGGGATAATCAGATGTGAATCATGGGATGAAAATCTCTAAGTGCTTTAAGGCCGAGTTTTAAAATGTGGGCCTCCATAACCTATTCAGAGGGTAAAAAATGTACTTGGAAGTAATTTGTTTTAAATCTCAATAAACCTATTTTCTGCTGTAACCCTGTAAGAGAATCAGCTTTAATTCCAAATAAGCTAAAAATTTTGTGCCCTGCACCTTCTCACATTAAAAAAAAAAAAAAAAAAAAAAAATCACAACAGAAAAAGGTGCTTCTTTAATATGCAGCCAAAGGAAAGACATGTCAAATCCAGCAATCTCTGTATTCCCAATTAATCTCTGTATTCCAATTCTGGGGGTTAGGGGATGTCAAATAGGTGTTATAAGAAGAAAGGTTTCTGTAATCAAAATGCTTGTGCCACTCTAGACTAGACAAGTTAAGCCATTTTTTCCCCCTGTAGGACTTCTCGCAGCCTTTACCATGTCAATATGCCTTGTGAATTTCCAGGACAGGAGGACACATTCTTAGGAAGCTTTCTACGACATTTCTGAGTGTAGGTTGTGCAGCGCACTTTGCAAATTGCTGCTTTAACCAAAGTGTTTGTGGACAGCTACCTTTAATTTCTTCTGTATTTGTTTACACTCGCCCTCCTTGTATTGCACTCTGGACTTATTTTAAATATATTTAGAGTTATTGTGGGAATTGGCTAATTTAAAAACTAATGATTCTGTGATGTTTGGTTAAATTGATAAAGTTGCTTCTTCCAGAATAGTTTTCATTGTTTGCTTTTTAGGTGTATCCGAAGTGCACGTAGCATCAGTTGAAGAATATGGGTGCTAAATCCCAGCTCTGATAGCCAAAAAAAGACTGTTTCTGATCTACAGCAATAATTCTGGGGATTGGCTAACTATTGTAGGTAAAAATTTTTTCAAAACTAATTTAATTCTTAATAAGGCTTATTACATTTTCCTCTCTAGGTGGCAGTATTGCCCTATCATTGCATTTTATTAATTCTGCATATAAGAAAATGTTCATAAATGCATTCTGTTACTATCTAGGATATTTAGCTTATACTGATTATAAATGAAATGATTATTCTAATTAAGCTTAAGGTACAGTTGATATTTTCTCTAAATTACAAAGTACCTTAACAGTACATTACAACATTAACCAGGTTCATGAAGAAATATTTAATTATTTTCTTGAAGAAGCGTTTTTTGTGTGTGAAATTTCATTTACATTTTATAAATGAAATTGTAATCAAACTAAAGGGAAATCTAGGGAACAAGTCTCTTTTCTGAACATGACTGCTTTCAAAATATAACAAAAACTGAGTTAGAATAATGCATGGTTTCCACTAACTGAAGAAAAGCAAAAAGACATGCACTTTTAAGTTTCAACCTGTGCCTTGTTCTTGCTGTACTTAGTAAATGGGTTTAATTCAAAAAGAGTTAAAGACATGATTAGCATGACATGACTGATTAACAGCAGGTCACAGGTAAGCCTATAACTGTGAAAATCATTGTAATTTCGGTCATTATAGGAGAGTGCTTATTTCTGTACTTACAATAAAAAGTAATCACCTGGTCACAGCGAGATACAATGCACCTTATTCAATGAAACATGTTTGCCTTACTCTACAACAAAAATCAAGATTAAACTATGAGACATTTAGGAAGTAGTCTAACTTTGATAATCATGATTTTCTCTGCAAATTGGCATTTTATTTGTTAATTATTTAAAAACAAAATTTTGGACCAATTTGGATGGTTATTAATGAACTTTCAAAACTGCTAAGATGGTCAAAATGCTCCACGGGATTGGGACGCTCCATGATTCTAAATGACCTTTAAGCTTGCTTGGGTTTTCAAATATAGTTGGGTTGTTATCTCCTCAAGAAATTGCACTTGGCCTGTGTTGTTGATTTCATGGTGTGCAAACTTGGATTTAGCCTGAGACTGAACACTTTTTTTATTCAACTGCTAGACATGTTTTTTAAAGTAAGTTTTTTGTTCAAGGTTTCATGTTAGTGTTTGCCAAATCTTTACATTTTTGTGCCCAAACAATAAAAATTGGAAAATAACTAGCCTTTTTTTTCATATATTTATTGGACCTTTACATTGCCTCTCATGTGAAATACTATTTTGTATCTTTTGTTTTTTATTTGTGTTGCATTTTTTTCTTTAAAAATTAAGTTGTGGATAATTTTTAATGCATTTGGTGTATTAGTTATTTGTCATAAATATTGCAAACATTCCCCCAGATCCATTTCTTTCACTTGGCTTGTTTATGGGGTCTTATCCAGCATATGTAATTGTGTAGGCTATACACTGTTTCTAGGCTGGTGTTGTCTACCTTGTAGCCATTTTCTGTTTATTGTCATACTTTTATGGTAGAGGCAATGAAGTATCTTGAGGAGAAGGAGCCTCTTAAAATTTTTTCACAAATGCTGTTTGGTTTAGTAATGACCTTTTGCTTTTGCCATAAATACATTTTGATTTTTATGTAGTTGAATCTGTAACTGTCTTTTTAAAAGCTTTCACCTATAAATGCTTTTGCAAATTGTCTTCTCATTTTTAAATTTTTAAATTTAACTATTTAATCAAGGTGAAATTTATTTTGTAAATAGTGAGAAGCAGAAGTTTATGTTTGTTTGCTTCCAGATGGATAACTAATTGGACCAGCATTCTTTATTAAAATATCTCTCCCTCCCCTGAATTGAAAGGTCACTTTGTTTAAAAATTGAATTCCCTATATACTTGAATCTCTTTCTGGATTCTCTGTTTTGTTCCCTTCGTGTATTTTTCTATTCATTTACCAATACCATACTGTTCTGATTATAGCAACTTTACAGTATGTTTGAATATTATTTAGGTCAACTATCTCCTTATTGTTCTTTTATAAAAATTTTCTAGGCAGGGAACATCACGTATTTTTTACTTCATTTAAATTGATCAATAAACACTTTTTGTTTGCTCAAATTTTGTGCACTTTTCATTTCATCATATTAAAATCTTCATCATGATAAACTAAATCTCAAACTTTCAAAACTATTGTGGACAATTTACACTTCATTATATAATTTCTGAGCCCTGATTATGATACATGATCACCTTCTAAAATACTTCCATATTAAGTAAGCATAGAAATCTATTTTATTTTCTAGATAAAATAACACAAGGATACGCAAAATATTTAGAAAGTTTAACTTACTGTCTGAGTATAAGGACATTGGCATAATTATTTTCTATTTACAAGGCACTTCAACTAATTATCTCACTGAAGCCCCAAACTGCAGCTTAAGATCATTCTTATTGTGATTCTCTTTAATTTACAGATGACACAAGTGAGACCTTGAACAAACGACTTAACTTCTTTAGCTCCAGTTACCTATCGATAAAACTGAGGATAATTCTTACAGGTTGTGAACATTTAATGAGATAATGTATGTAGAGTTCCAGTCAAATGTCTGACAGAGGAAGTGATCCATATATAGTAACAATTATTTTGTTATTTTACTTATTACCCTAAGTCAAACTGTTAAGTGACCAGGGTGTTTTGTCTTTAGGGCTTTCAACCATAATTTCTGTGCTCTTCTCCTTTCACTGTGCCATTTTTTGGCCCCTAAAGTAGATATTTATTACATGAAATATAAATAAGAATTCATACATTTATAAGGGTCTTCATACATTTATAAGGTCTTTACCTGTGGACAGTGAGGATTTATGAAATTCATATTCAGTAACTTCTTTGTTTACCTCCTTTGACACCTGCTACCTTTTTGATTGCATGAAACTTACATGGGAGGGGGGCAGGGAAGTGCTGGGAAGAAAAGGGTGTGGTCCCTGGCAAGGCCTGTGCTCATGGACCTAGGCGAGGACAGGCACTCTTGCCTTCCTGCCCAAATGTTGCATTTCCCAAAATCACCCTGACCTGCCATGCTCCCGTCCTATGCCTATAAAAACCCCTGAGACCCTAGTAGTAGATACACAGCGGCCGGATGTCGAGAAGAACACGAAGCCCCACAACCTGCCTGTTTGTATGCCCCCCCGGAGGTCTGAGCAGCGGGGCACTGAAGAAGCGAGACACTCCCCCGAGTCGCGTGCCCTGCGAGGGGGGACAAGGGAACCTTTCTTGTTTCAAAACCTAGTTCCACAATGTGCAATAACCTGTTCTCTCTATGGAAGCTTTACCTGACCGGAGATGGGGTCGGTGCTCGCACGTGTCTGACCGGGGGAAGGAGAGTGTCTTATGGGCGATGGGGACTGCTGCCGAGCCAGCTGTGCTTTGGCAGCAATGGACGGTGGCGTTGGGGATCTGGACTTTGGCTTCGGAGGAATCCTGGGAGGTGTTTTATGTGGCAGCTGTTGCCCAGCGGCACCATCTATGTCCATCTCAACTGTTGCAATTGATCTGGCATCAAAGTGGGCTTCAATCTTCTGTAAAAGATTAAAACAAAACCCACGTTAAGGAGGAATAGCTGGGGACACAACAGCCTGAAAGGCCTGAAAACCAACAGTATAGAAAAATACCTTTTCAATTCGGGTTTCTCTTGATTCTGAAATCTGAGCAGTCGAAACAATTGTCTTTGTCTTTTTAGCAGGCACTACTTCTTCACCTGTGGGAAAGGAAAGATGAATATTTAGGAGGGGGCACAATGACCCGTTTTTAAAGAGATTCTGTTAATTCTGACTACAAATTCAAAAAGATTTTCTGGGTATCCCAATGGAGAAAATTGCAGAAAGTTTTGGATTTTGCATGAATATAAATTAGGTTTAAAATAGAAAACGTTCATTATTAGATAAAAATTTACTTAGAACATTTTAAAAAATTCCATTATTTGCCAATAATTTGGAAATGTAGATCACTTAATTGAAACCATTTCCAGTTTATAATGAGATTCATGAACACAGATTACTTCCATTCTGAGCTCCTGCCTAGAATCTCAGGGATTTTCCATGGGTGTCAAAAAGCCAGCTTTTATATCAGCTGACAGCTGTCTTCTCAGGGTTGTGAGAGGAGGCAGGTGGACGCTTGGCCCTACTTCGTCACACACCAGCTCTCTCCCCCTCCTCTCTGTTCCTCAGTCTCCAGCACATACCTTGAACCAGTAATTCAGCAGTCGAAGTAGCTCTTCCAACGCTATTGGTGGCATTTACTGAATAGGTCCCTGAGTCTTCAGGGTATGCTTCCACAATCAGTAAGCTGTAGAGGTCGCCTTCTTGTGAAATTTGGAAATCAAGGGAGCTCTGGATTTCAGCTCCATCCCGGTAGAACTTCACCACAGGTGTAGGGATTCCAGTCACTCTCACTTGGAGTCTCACTTGGCTTCCTTGTCTCACGGTCATGCTCTGCAGTCGTTGAACAAAGTTGGGTGGCGCTGTCTCGGCTGCGGGGGCAAGAGAACCAAATCAGGACTGAGAGCCTGGGCGCTCCTCACAAGGTATTTTTAAACAATCACAGCTCCAATTCCAAAACCAGGCAATGACTAGCCAATCTAAACATCCTTGACTGTCCTTGAACCCAGCTCACCCAGTAATGACAGCAAGAATGGAGCTAGGAGATTAGAGAAGCCTTTCTTGCCACCATATTTTATTTTATTTGCTTTGTTTTGCTTAGCAGTTTAGGTCATCAACTTTTGTTTATTTGTTTGAAAGAAAAACTCTAGATTTTGTTACAACATTTCTAAAGAATCTTTCTGGCAATTCCCTCTTAACATATTAATAGTGCTCTATTAATATGTTAAAGTCATGTTGCATATTCCAGTAAGCTGCATTAAAATGAATTCCAGTTGTTGCTATGATGGGTGCACCTGTTATGAATCATTACATTTTTAATTTAATTTTAAAAATCCCAAACCTTTCCCAACTTGATAGGTGTTCAAATAACCCAAATATGTACTTGCATTTAAAATGTTAATCCCAATAATAACATTACTTCATGTTAATTATGTTATAGAAAATAATTTTTTTGGTTATGTTGAAAGAAATTTTTTATAAGTGTGAAGAGTGAATGGAATTAACTTTTTTTTTTATTGCATTTTAGGTTTGGGGGTACATGTGAAGAACATGGAAGATTGTTGCATAGGTACACACATGGCAGTGTGATTTGCTGCCTTCGGTGTAGGCAAGGACTTCATGACCAAAACACCAAAAGCAGTGGCAACAAAAGCCAAAATAGACAAATGGGACCTAATCAAACTCCATAGCTTCTGCACAGCAAAAGAAACAGTCATTAGAGTGAATCAGCAACCAACAGAATGGGAATGGAATTAACTTTGACATGATTTTGGGTAATAAACAGCAGGTGCTGCCAACCCTGTGTATTTTCCATTTGTGAATTTTCTGGGTGCATGCTAAAGTACTACCTGATGTTACTTGATGTGCTTTCTGTTTAGGTCAATTATAGCCATAAAATTGAACATCACTGATGGTACAGTTTGTTGGATAAGCATATGTAACATTATGTAGCTTATGTAAGATATATTATGTAATGTGTAAAGGCATGCAATATTCTGTATACTAATGTCTCACTAGGTAGTAAAGGATAGAGAAAAACAACAGAGGCCACTAAGATTGGTGATAACTTTTCTGGGGAAACAGTGTTATGCATTTGAATAAAAAACAAGCATTTGCTTTCTTCTGGGTATGTTTACATGCCTCTTAAATGGGTGGTCTGTAGATCACCAGCATCAGAATTAACTGAATGCTTGTTAAAGTATGAATTCCTGGAGATTCACACTTCCCTGCAGAATATTTCTTATTCCTTAATAGACTTATAAGTAAGGCTCCAAGCTTTTTTATTTGCTGAGAAACGTGATTTTTAATATTTCCTCAACATACTTTTGAGTATTTAATATATGTATAGAGAAACTGATTCTTAGCCACTTTTATGATGTATTCTAGAGGAAAATTAAATTCCACAAGGCAAACAATTGGTTATAAATAATTCAGTCTCCAGCGGACACTTCTCTAGTTTAAGAGCTGCGTCTACCTATGCCCATAGCTTTTTCTGGACCCCTTTCCCAATTTGCCAGAGATGTTTCCTGGGGGAGCAGAGGATTGGCATGTCCCTACCAGCCTACCTTTCACGAGAAGCTCAGCAGTACTAGTCGCTTGTCCAGATCCATTGGTGGCTCTCAGGGAATATCGTCCACTGTTGGCTTTAGTCACGGCGGGGATCGTCAGTTTAGCGCGGCCATCGCTAAAGGAGATCTGCACGCCGGGCAGAGTGGAAGTGGAAATCACCTGGCCATCCCTAAACCAGCTCACCTCAGGAACTGGAAAACCTGAAGAGCAAGAACAATTCGTCTTTAGGTTTGAGTGGGCACTGCGAAGTCCTTTGCTTTGTCCAATCACGTTCACTGCCTTGTCCTAATTCCTAAGCATGGAATGCCACTTAATGGCAGTGAAAACCCAACAGTTACATGATCAATGTGTAAACTTGCAGACCATTAGGAAGGCAGGAATGGAGGAAACCAAGGCCAAAAGAGGCTTAATGATTTTTCCAAGATCCCTCGGTTAGCAGCAACACAGAGGGGACTAGAATTTCCATCTCCTGCCCGCCTGTCTAGGGCTCTATCTGATGCAATTTAATGGATGTCATTAAAATTATGAAAGGGATTTATAAAAACGAAGAACCAAAGAAATTTTGAAATAAAGAGTGGCTGCTGTCCTCTTTGAGAACAAGTCAAGAACAAAAGCAGCAAACTGATCTCCGGGTTCTACCTGACAAGCCCAGGAGGCATGCCTTCCTCCCTCCTCTGTGGTTACAGGGACGCTGTCTTCTCGGACTCTCCTGCTTTCACAAGTGCAATCAGTAAAAACACTGTAACATGGACAAGCAATTTCTCATAATAAGAGCCTAAGCCAAACCTACTCTTTTAGAACACCATGGATCACTGAAATTGCAGGTGGAAATCCAAATTCTCTTTACCTGCCATAAATTGTAGAGCCAAGAACTACATGTCCATGGTTTGATGTTTTAAGTATATTAAAATTCTGTACATTGAGAATGTATGAGGTAAGTTCAGAGCATGGTGTATTTTGCACTTGGCATAAAGGTTGATGCTCTATCTACTTAAGCTGGGAGGTAAAGATAATCTAGAGAAAGTCTATTTTGTTGTTCATATATTAGCCAATCTCCCACTACGGCCAATTAATTTATTGGACTGATTTATGGTTATTGGATATTTTCAGTAGTGTCTAAGAATTTATTTGTATATAGTTTGAAGGAAGAAGAAGATATGAAGCAGCCAGATTCCACTACTTCTCAAGGAGGCAAATTCCTACTGAAGTCACATGTGTTCTGCTTAGTTCAGAAGTTACTGAGTGTTACCGGATAAATAAGTAAATTATTTGGAAGCCAATAAGACTTTATTGTGCATGAAAGGAGAATTTAGTTGGTCTGTTTATGTACAATAGAAAATAAATAATGATTATATGATACTTGCGCAACGTAAAACAAAGTATTATCCAGTTATGAATAAGATTGGTGCACACAATAGAAAAAATCTTGTTTTATTTCTTTATTATAAACCATAAAATTCTGAAAAAGAAGTGGGCAATGCAACATGGAAGTGGACTAAATTAATAATCAAACAAGTTTTGTTATTAATCCATATCATCTTACATGGCTAGTTACAATACTACAGAAAGAGAAAATAATGATTAAATAATTTTGAAATTATTTACAAATATAGTTCATAGACTACTCCCCATTCTTTCATAATATGATACCATACATTTTTTTGAACCATCCATAAACTGACTTATGAGGAAGAAAAAGAAGGCAAAAAAGAGATGAACTTCCTTTTAAATAAAATTCTAGGGTCAGTATTTGCTTCTTTTTAAATAGAGAGACCCAAGAAGCCTATTATTTCCTGTCATTTCAAAATGATTGGAAAGTCTTTTAATTCATTAGAATCACTCAATACAAATTGAAAATAAAATAATAATGAGGAGTTGGTTTATTACTGAACAGCTCTGCCTCTGAGGAAAATTAGATGCATTGTTACTCTGCATATGAACCAGCTGAAGTTCAGGTGTCCAAAGCAGGCAGCCCAGGCTTCCTACCCAGTGGCTCTGTGGTTGGCTTCTGTTGAGTTCTTGGCTTCCAGTCTGGCTCTGCAGCTGAACCCAAATATGGAATGACTGCATTTGGTCCTACTTAGCTGCCGGATTTTAACAGGAATTTTAATCCAATGCTAATTATTTTTGCTTTGTGGAATAATAAATATGAATAAAACATTTTCAAGCCATTATATTGTCAGATTTTGTCAGTACTCCGTGAATAGTATACCCTTAAAATGACCTTTCCATAGTGTTGGACTAATTATCCAAAGTGAAAGCAGGGTTTCAACTTGGCATCAAGTCCTGCAGCAACATTAACTTACAGGAGAGGAGGCAAAGGGAAAAAAAAAACGAAAGTGTGAATGTGTGAACTTACCACTAATGTGCGCCTCAAAGGTTGCAGTACTACCCTCCAGTACCACAACGCTTTGTAACGGCTGCGTAAACGTCGGTGCTTGAGTTGCCATCTTTCTAGGCACTCTGAAAAAGAAGAGAAAATGAATTAGGGTGTCCCAGCTAAGGGTCACTCTGGAGCTGCTTTGCAGATAGCAGAGACACACATTTCTTTAAATTGATTGCTCCATAGGTTATCTGTGGGCCTAGAGTGATGGGGAGGTCTTCTCTTTGTGGCTTGAAAAGTTTTGGATATTTCATCACTGAGTTTACCTAAAGCCCAACCCAAAATAGCAAGTGTAAAGAGAAATGTAAAAAAATATTTATATATATTAGCCAAACAGAGCAAGGAATGAACCCTAGTGGTCAAAGAGGGAATATACAGTTTTACCTATGGTGGAAAATCAGGTTGAGTTGAAGAAAAAGAAAACCACAGCAATGGGGGTTAGTGAAGTGTAATCAGAGAGACAAGACATGTGACAAACGTAAAATGAACCTCTGGGCCAGGCTTGGTGGCTCATGCCTGTAATCCCAGCACTTTGGTAAGCTGAGGCGGGCAGATCACTTGAGGTCAGGAGTTCGAGACCAGTTTGGCCAAATGGTGGAACTCCTGTTTCTACTAAAAATACAAAAATTAGCCAGGAGTGATGGCACGTGCCTGTAGTCCCAGCTACTTGGGAGTCTGAGGCACAAGAATCGCTTAAACCCAGGAGGTAGAGGTTGCAGTGAGCCAAGATGGTGCCACTGCACTCTGGCCTGAATGACAGACCAAGACTCTGTCTCAAAAAAATAAATAAAATAAAATAAACCTCTATATCAGATTAATGTGTAAGAGACAATTATCTTAAAAATTTTCCTTCTGCCCAGTATTTTTCATTCACTCTATATTTATAAAGTTGACATTGATTCAGACATTATCTGATTACTTAAAATAGTTACCAGAAGTAAAATTTGAACTTTATAATTTCTTTTCTGACTGGAAAAGCTTTGGCAAGCCTTATCAAATATGCAAACTTTTTGTAGACAGCATACGATGCTTTCTATTTCTTAGCATTTCTTCATACTATAATTGTGCAGTGAATGTTGCTACTGTTGAAGTAAATATTCAGAAAAATTTAAATTTTAGTGAACAGGCCAAAGTTTATTATAGATCTGAAAGAAAAATGCTGGCTTGAGTTCTTAATATGGAACAATTTGCAAACTTTGAATAATGGAAGGCTGGTGTAAAATGTAGATGAAGTGAAAAGGCCTATGCTTTCATAAAGTAAAATATTCAACATCAAAGAAACGAATATAAAATTTGCAGTTAAGTCATTTTGTTAAGTGCAAGAAAGTACTTTGCCTATCAGTTTCAGAGAGATTATGTGAAGAATTTTCTGATGCATAAATACCTAATTATTCAACATGACTATTCTGTTCTGAAACAAAAGAAAATTTCTGAATTGTTAATCACTTTATTACTATTTTTTACAAAATTCTTCATTTACTAAAACTTCATAGAGCAATAATCTTCTTAGTGATAATTCTGTTCCTTATCGTAACTTTTTATTTCCTTAAAAAAAAAATAAAACCAGCATTGTCTGAGACAATAAAATTTATATTTGGAAAATTCAGATAATATCCAAAAGCTTTCATAATTTTTTTGTCAGGAACTCCTTTTTGTAGCATATTTTCTTTGTGATGAACAACTCTGTGCCTAACTTTTTCTGTTTACAAGCTAGTGCATCTTCTAAAAATAGCTGTCTTCTTAGATATGGAATACATAATTTTATATCTATGTATTTACAGGCACTGACAATCAGTAACTGAATTCTAGGAAGATGAGAAATCAAATCAAAGTGTATTCAGAAGTACAAAGCCTTTAAATATTATTTTTTACCCTTCTTAGCATCGACATTTATCTCAAATTTTATAATTGGAATGTGTGCTGAATTAAAATGCATGCAGAGATTCTGAATATTTTAGAAAACAATTATTTCATTTTATTACAAATCTCTAACTATGTTGCAATTAACCGTCGGAAACTGGTCTTCCATTCCTGTTGTCTAGGTGAATTTTGTTGTTTTAGCACTTGCTCTTCATAGGCCTTTGTCTAACTGGGGCTAAAGGTATGCATCTAAAATGTCATGCTCTTAAAATAAACTCTCCTAAACTCTCCAAGGTTGAGTGACAGCAGGCAAGTGTTCTGCCACTGTCCTGCAACTGATACCTCAGCAGTTGATTCCCTTAAAAAGTCATCAGGGTGTAGCTGACACCACACGCATTTTATCAGAGCTATTCTTGGTGTGCTTCACTTTATCATTGAGTAATATAACCTTGAACATTCCCAACAGACAAAAAGAGTCTAGAAAAGAAGCAAACATTTCTCTCAACATTTCAGACCTCAACATTTAGAATGTTAAGTGAATTTAAACAATTTTGAATCATGGAATCATTTAGTTGATATGCTAAAGCTTTCAACTTTTTAAGGAAAAAATGCCCCAACATTTTAAAACGGAATTTAACAAGAAGATTTGAATAATGGGTCAGCACTAGCAACAAGTAGTTACACAAACACTTGTACAGAGGCATTTAGCACACACAAATAATCCAGAGCCAGAGATCAATACACAAGTGACTCTACTATTAGAATCAGAAAAGTTGCTGCTCACCTGATTTCTCAAGAGTGCCTAAAAAGGGTGGGACTAAGCCCAAGGTTGCTTCTGAAATGACGTCCTACGTGGAGTTGGTTTTTCCGACCATCTCCGACATGAATCGGTGAGCCTCTATTCCTAAAAACAAAACTACACAGTCCAGACTGTGTAGTTTTGCTTTTCTATGCAATCCCTACACCCGAGGCGAGGCTGGGAATGCACGACTGCTCAAGAGCCAGGGTCTGGCCTGCCCTTTTATTCAGCAGATCTGCTGACAGCCCCCACATCCTTAGGCAGGGCCCTGGGTGATTGGCTCTCTTAGGAAAGCATGATGGGAGAGGACCTATTTGGTAGTGTCACATACCACCTGTTCTTCTGATTGACAGTGCTAAATTTAGCACCTCAGAGGAGAATTTGCCAAGGAAATAGAACTGCATTTAAAGAGTAACTGTGTTGAGGCTCAGAGAAGAGCATTAGTTGCTGACGTTAAAATCTGAAAATGGGGGTCTGAAGAGGTGTGACAGTAGATAGCACTTGTGGGCAGTCATGCAAAACAGCCCCAAATCTGAGGGCTCTGCCCTGAGTCAGGCCCCAGTCCTGTTCCCTTCCCCCATAAAACAAACCAAATGGACCTGTCAATCATGAGAGCAGATGAGGGAATTTATCTCAAGCATAAGGCTTCATGTTCTCTGAAGAATCAGTTGCTGTAAACCTTAGTGTTGAAGACAGCCCATTTGTACTACCTACATTCTCCAGATTCCACTTGTATTTTGGGGACAGTTACACTGATGTTAATGAGCTTATTGCTTATACAACCCCACAAGAAATAATGCTGAAAGGCAAAAGTGGAACTCCGCTTAGGTTAGTCTGTACAGTACAATGATTTCACTTTTGTCAGATTTCATTTTTGTCTGGCATTAATATTTACAAATATGCATGCACTCCTCCTAAGTAAGTAGCCAGGTCTTATGCTTAAATCATCCATAAGGTTCTTTTTCCAGGCACGTGAATGCTGTTCTGCTAATCTCTGGAGTTTGCTGTTAGTAATGGGAAGTGGTTAGGAGATGATATAGTTTCTATTTTAGAACTAAATTTAATTTCAAGCAAGAGATATTTCAAATACAAAAGAGCGTACCAAAGATCTTTATAAGGACTCAGCTAAGAGATCTGTGAAACTCTACTTAGAGGGAAGAAAATTGCCTTGTTGATAATGCAAAAAGACTTTTATCAATAAAAGAGACTAAAATTTTTAATTTAAGTTAAATTTCTTTACATCTGTAATAAAAATATTCCTTGTTATGGAAGAATTTGGCCATGCATTAGACTTTTCAACCACTCCAGTATTTCATACCTCATATTTATTTATATAGTGATTAATATGTTAATGTTTAACAGAGCTTAAATTTACTGACAACCAATGTAGTACAGTTATATTAACAAGATGACACCATGTACTCGTTTAAACATTTTCTCCTTTACTTAAGTGGTGATATCTGTATTGGTGGCATCATTTCCACCCCCCGTAGATTGCATCTGCCATAATTCTATTTGATTGCTTTATTCAGAAACAACTGTTTTCACGTTATATACTTTGAAAATTATTCCCAGTGAGAGATTTGTGTTACAAAGAATCTGCTAGTTATAAGGCAAAGAAACACTAGGAATTTGTGACCTTTCTGTTTTGGGGTGTTTACCAATTGGCTATCTATTTAAGATACATTTGTGCATGTTTGTGTGTGTGTATATAGTGTGCATGTGTGTGTATTTTTAGACTTATTTGACCTAATATAAAGCACGTTAATGTTGTGTTATGTTTGTTGTAACTAAAGTCAAAGCACTTTAATTCTTATGGGAACTAGAGGGAAGAAGTGACTATAATCTGGAAGCTTGTGTCATCTTGACCTGATGCAATTCAGGTAACTCAAGAGCCAAAAAGATGGACCATATGTTATAAACATAAAGTCAAATGTCTCTCCTCTTAAGCCGCTTGTCTAGTCACTGTTCTTGGACTTTTCTAGACCTTGCCTCCCAGCCTACATCTTTCTCCCATGCTGGATGCTTCCTGCCCTCAAACATCAGACTCCAAGTTCTTCAGTTTTGGGGCTTGGACTGGCTCTCCTTGCTCCTCAACTTGCAGACATCCTATTGTGGGACCTTGTGATTGTGTGAATTAATACTTAACAAACTCCCCTATATATATATATATCCTATTAGTTCTGTCCCTCTAGAGAACCCTGACTAATATATCTTGCAATATTGTCAAGATCCTTGCCTTTAGGCCTTTATATGTTTATATGACATTCAGAATTAAAAAAAAGAATGAATGAACAAAAGAAAAAAGAAGAAAGAAAGAAAACAAGGGACCAGTTAGTAAATAACTAATATGCTGCTCTGAATAGAGGTCTTATTATTGCAATAGTAATGGACAGTATATGATATCATGGTATGCATTAGTTTTAAAATTAAGTATGCCATAGTTAGTAAACTAGCCTTGTGGGAACGAAATACTAGTCAGATTTGGGGAGTTTGCTGATGCCGTAAGATCTCAATTTACTACCCTAACAGTGGGGAGGAGCCCCGTAGATAATCCCAAACAGCTGATAATTCAAATGTAATGCCTACTTAATTTGGAATGCATGGCATGATTCTCTCTTTGAGCACAATATTCAATGAAATTCAATAAATATTTATTAAATATATGCTTATTGCTGATCACTGTGCTAAATTGCTATGATTTTGGATTCTGTCTTTGTTTGTAGATTTGACAAATACCCACTGAGTGGTGACTTTGTGCTGGGCATTGTGCTAGTGATAGCTAGGCAGAGCTGACCAAGAAAAGACAGTTACAGTTATTGTGCTCTTAGAGATCATGGTCTACATAAACTCCTAATGAATGCTCATTAATCTGGTGACCAAGGCTAGGATATATTTAAAACTCAGGCAATAACTCCAATGACACAGACTTTGTTTACCTTATATAGGACCATATACAAAGGAAGGACCATATCCATATTTGAGAAATGGATACAGTTTTTAAGGCCAACGCAAAGGTGCTGGAAGAGAGTAAAACTAACGTCTCTTATAACTCATTAATTTTTGTGTGTGTTCTTTTATTGTATTAAACACAGTTCAGGCACAGAGATTATAGCAATTCATACAACACACAAAAATATTTGCCCTCTAAGAGTTTACATTTTCGTTAGCACAGTAATATCAAGTGATATGATATCTGTTAATTCCTTTCCACTCATAAAATATATCAAAGCTGAAATATAGGCTCATCATGGAGCTATTTTTAAACAAGGAAGTAGAAAAGCAAATTCAAGAAGTGCACAGGGAAAAGCATCCTGATGAAAACAACTTGTTCTAATGGATGACAGTGTGTGCTCTTTGGGTTACAGAGGCAGAGAAAGCTAAACTGGGAATGTGGGAGACAAGAAATTGTTGCTTACAACTTAAGAGATGACTTATTGTCCCATTTTTTTTTACCTCCAGTTATAATTGCTTTAGAAGCAAGACCAAATTAGATTTCCACAACTATTTACAAGTGTAAGAATAATCACAGACACATTTAACACTACACTGAATACAAAAAGATTATTTCAGACATGTAAGATATTTTTACTAAAGTAAGAAATCAAAGTTAGTCTTGAATGTTTCAGTAACACTGCTGTTAGGGGCACTTGGAATTTTACTCCTACTCTACATGGGTTTAGGCAACTCACTTGAATCTCTGAGTCTCAGATTTGTCAGTTGCAAATTGGAGATTATGATCTCCACTTCAAAGAGTTATTAGGAAGATTAAATGACAGAATGAACATGACAGCGTCCCAGGACCCTGAGAATCTGACACATGGTAGGCATTTTGTTCGTTTGCTGCTGCCAAGCATGACACTAAGAAAATAATTTCTGTGCCTGGTAATATTGATTTCCTCAATTATCTCTAACTACCTGATTAAATATACAAGATGATATTTTCTAAGAAATCTTTGAGAAGTACAAAAGTGATCTCATGGAATAAAGCACATGCCATGTCCTTTCCTGAAGGCCCTCAGAAGGTGACATGACATTTATATGTGGATTAAAGCAAAGCCCAAGAAATACTGGAATCTTAAGAAATAAGTTGGGCTTCTGAAAGCCTATGGCAGGAAACTATAAACCTGATTAGATCCAACCACCAGCAAATGCTCATTGAAGGTGATACTGCTGTCAAATATCAAGCTTTACACATGCTGCAGGGAGGCAGCCAGGCTCATTTTTTTCAGTAACCACTGTAGGCACAGCACCTGGGGACAGGGACTAAGGGCTCTTCCAGGGCCAAGAATATATCTGGGAGCTGAAGATAAGTTTTGTTCTGAAACAGAAAAAGAAATCTGCAACAATGAAAATAATGGATGTTTATCAAATATCTACAAAAGAAGATACGTCAACTAGTCAGCTGCACTTGAGATGGGTATATTTCAATGCATCCGATAAGCTCAGGGATGATATTCCAAAAATAAAACAGTCTGGGTGGGACAAAAATCTAAAAATGGTACCAAAGGAAGCTCTACGGTCTCAAAAAACAAAGGTAAGCTTTGAAAGATTTTCTTTTTTATGTTCCTATGGCATTCTGCAGTTTTTATGTGTCTGTTAAAAAGATTTAGGCCTTTTTACCTTTGTGTTTTACACCATCAATTTCAAATTTCCAGCTAAATTCCTCTTTCCCCCATTTCTCACCTAATACAGCAAGCCCTTACTGTATTAGTAAAGTATGGGGTGCTACCATATTCTCTGTTGCCCCACCCCATATTTACTAACCGCCCTGCTCCAAGCTCTGTGTGTTCCTGGGAGGCTGACTCCTAGAGGGGTCCTCCATGGCCCTCTGGTTTCTGATATGGCTCAGCCAATGGGAAGTGCTGCAAGGAGAGATGTTGGAGTATTCATTCCCTCTGCTTCCTCCTTGCCTGGCCATGGTTTGACCATGCCTTCCATTACTTGTGGCCAAGCTCTTGTGACCGCTCTTCTCCAGATTCTTTCTTTGGTTCCAGGAACTGCTCCTTTCCCCATTGTTTTTAGCTAGGGCTTTGTACTGTTGCTATTGCTAGGATTCTTTGGCAGCCCCCATTAGTTTTCATTACCCTGCTACGTCTTGTAATATAGTCCCTTCACTAAACTCTCTTCAGTTATGCTTTCGAGTTGCATGTGCCTCCTGCGCTGACTGTGACCTGGCTTACTCACATAAATATAACAATAAGAACTTCTCTCTTTCTCTTAAGCTAAACCAAATCAAATATTTACCTTTATAGCTAAGTTGTTTCCTTTCCAATTGACTTCTTCCTTATCCAGCTTCTTCCCTACAGGCAGCATGTATTTTTAAGATTATGTTCACACTTCTGTTCCTTTCTTCCTCCCTCCCTCTGTTCTTCTCTTCCTGCCTTCTTTCGGTCTCAAGTGTTTTTTGAGTATCTTCCATGTACCAAGAACTATGAAGGATGTAAGGTCCTTCACTGCGACATTAGCTGGAAAGACAAGAGAGCTATGCAACAATGCAAGAAGAGACAATACAAGGTTAAGAGCCAGAATGCTGAGACATTAAGTGCGCAGAAATTCAGAAATGCAAGAGAACAGTGCAGAGTGAAACAAAGGCAGAACTCCTCTTGGAGAGGGTCACTTAGGCTGGGTGTTTCTATTTCATTTTATAAAAGAATTGAAGCGTTTCAGTAAAAGCACATAAAATATGATAAAAGAGAAATGGAAATAAAGAATACCTTTAAGAGAAAATAGAAACAAAGTAGAAAACTAAAACTGTGTCAAATAACAACATAAGCTCACAATCCACAAAGCTCACTATATTTGCTATAGTTGATCTTTAGGTTGGTGATGAGCTTCCAGAAAGTTAAAGAAGAAAGAAAGTTAAAATTCAAAATACAGAGTGGAAAGCATATCAATTCCTGGGAAACATGCAACTTCCTTCCTTCCTTTCCTTCCTTCCTTCCTGCCTTCCTTCCTAGCTTCCTTCCTGCCTTCCTTCCTTATTTCCTTCTTTCTTTCCTCCCTTCTTTCCTTTCTTTCTTTTTGATAGAGTCTTGCTCTGTCACCCCGGTTAGAGTGCAGTGGTGCAATCTGGGCTCACTGCAACCTCTGCCTCCCCCTGTTCAAGCAATTCTCCTGCCTCAGCTTCCCGAGTAGCTGGTATTAAAGGCACCTGCCACTGCCCCTGGCTAATTTTTGGATTTTTAGTAGAGGTGGGGTTTCACCATCTTGGCCAGGCTGGTCTAGAACTCCTGACCTCATGATCCATCTGCCTCAGCCTCCCAAAGTGCTGGGATTACAGGCGTGAGCCACCGCATCCAGCCAGTACAAGCAATTTTCTAATGCTAAATTTATAAAATGTATAATCAGCTTTATAGAGTAGGCAGACACTAAGGGAGGTATACAGCAAAAAGTCCTTAACAATGTACCTGTAGCAGATGTAGTGACTTATTAATTTGATATGTTGATGTTTTCAGCATGAGTTTTAAACAAATGTCCAGGGCATACCAAAAGGCAACTCATTGAATGCAACTGAATGAAAGGCTAAGGAAATATAACCCAAGTTAAAAAAATTAAGAATAGGAGTGAGGCTCTAACCTGATCCATGGTAGGATTCTCAGCATTTCCTGAAGTAATCAGCATCAGCACCCCTAGCATAAGCCTTGCCAACACCCTGAAGGACTCTCACATCCATTTGTAACCACAGTAGAGGAAAATGATGGATAGCACAGTTTCTAAATCAGACAGACTTTGGATCAAATCCCCAGATGTGCCAGTTATTAGCAAAATGTCCTTATATTAATCGCTGAAGCTTCATTTCTTCCTCATAAAATGGGAATGCTCACTTCTTCATAGTGAATATTCTCCTGTACTGTTGTTTTGGTTTCTATTAACTAGATTTTGTAAGTTCTTATTTGATTGTTTTCGTTTTTATGAATAGTTTTAGATAATAGTATTTATTTTTCATAGCACATTTTATAACAGATGCTCATTGGGGAAGCCATTGCTGGTTACTGTCATTTGGATAGCCCTTTCTACACCTTGGCCACACAGTTCCTGCCCGGCAGGTCTGAAGTGGCATTCATTTCTTCTTTCCTACTTCAACACTTTACCGCTGTAACCATATTTTGGGTCTTTCCCTCTGTAGAGTTGCTTCTCTTCTAACGTTAACAGAGAAGTTAAAGCTACATCTCTTTTTGTCACTCTTATCATGAGTAGGGCCTAGACATTTACTCTATAAACATATGCATATGCTTATCTGTTTTCCTCCGTGTCAAGGGAAAATGGATCTATTCCTCTTCAAGGCTAGACCAATATTCAGGATCCTTCTCTTCTTGTCTCTTCCCAGACACACACTGTTCCATATAATATGTTTAACTTCCCCTATCTAGAAGTTTCTTCCCCTTACTAGCCACTCGACTTGATACATTTTTCCTATTTAATTATAACTAAGTATATTGTTGTATTGACTTCTTTATTTCTAATTGCTATGGTCTAAATGTTTCCCTCCAAAATTCATATGTTGAAATCTAACCCCCAAGGTGATAGTTTTAAGAGATGGGGCCTTTGGCAGGTGATTAGATTATGGGAGTTTTGCCCTCATGGATGGGATTAGTACCCTTATAAAAGAGGCTTAGGAGAGCTCCTTTGTTCTTCTGCTATGTGAAGTCATAGCAAGAAGGACTTTTTCTGAGAAAAGGGCCCTTGTTAGACATACAGTCTCCTGGTGGCTTGATCTTGAACTTCCCAGCCTCCAGAACTGTAAGCAATAAATTTCTATTGTTTATAAATTACCCAGGGTAAAGTAAGTTGCTAGAGCAGCCTGAATAGACTAAGACACGTATTCTTTCTCAATCTCCATTCATCTTCTTTTCTCATTGTTCTTGCACTACTCATATTCTGTTTTCCACTGCCTCCTTCCTTCCTTCCTTCTTTTTTTTTTTTTTTTTTGAGATGGAGTCTTACTCTGTCACCCAGGCTGGAGTGCAGTGGCATAATCTTGACTCACTACAACCTCCGCCTCCCGGGTTCAAGCAATTCTTCTGCCTCAGCCTCCTGAGTAGCTGGAATTACAGGCACATGCCACCACACCTGGCTAATTTTTGTATTTTCAGTAGAGACAGGGTTTCACCATATTGGTCAGGCTGGTCTCGAACTCCTGACCTCATGATCCACCCACGTCAGCCTCCCAAAGTGCTGGGATTAAGGGCGTGAGCCACCACTCCTGGCCTCCACTGCCTTTCTTATTTCTGAATCCAATAGGCAGTTTTTAAAAAACTTTTTGCAACATTTTTGGTTGTCACTTATTAATCCAATGGATACCTTAAAAAACTGTATTTTCATAATGTATAATACTAAGTGATGTATTATGAAACTCTTCAAATAAATTCACTTAAAGGAAAACTATTTGTGTTGAGTGACTGAAAAATCAGTGAGTTCATAGCACTAAACTTGAACTATTTCTCAGTCTATGTCTTCCTTTGGCCTTGGATTTTTGATAAAACAAACAGGAAGAACATTAAAAATTTTCTGCATCCCATCACTTTCACCAGTTCATCTACTAACTTTTGTACTTCATCTTTCTAGAAGCTCTCTCCAAACTTGAATTCCATGGCACCAACCTCTCTGGACTCATACAGTTCTGACTTATTGATGAGCAGTTCTCCTCCTGCTTTGCCTTAAGTGCTGATCTTGATCAGGTTCTACCTCTTCTTACTCGTGTGTTTTCCTGGGGTTAGCTCATTTCCTTTCAAGGCTTCAACTACATTCTGATGACTTCAAGACGATTATCTCTGGCCCTTTCATCACTCATGTGCTCCAGATTCACATTTCACTGTCTACTGGGTAGCTCCAAGAGAATCTGAGACTTAAAACTCTTTATAAATCTGTCCCTCTTCTTGATTTTTACATCTGAGTTAATGTCACAATCTATTCAATCACCTAAGTGAAAACTCTGGGAGTTTTTCTTAATGCTTCCTCCTCCTTATTATCTGCCTCTGAAATGTCAATAAATTCTTTTAATTCTACCACCCTAAATATATCTTGAATCTTTGTAATCTTGTTTATTGCTACTGCTATTTCCAGGTCCTTGTTTCTCACTTGTTCTATTGGATTTAGCCTGTTAATTGTTCTTTTCTGCCTCCAATCTAAAGTCCACATCAAAGCCCAATAATCACTCCATGAAAAAAATTTCACATAATTTCCGTGATTTAAATATTCAGCAACTCTTGGGAGCCCTACATCACCCAAGATACTGACTAAATCTATTATCCTCCACTCCTAACTTTTTGGTCCTGTTTTGATTTTGCCCAGCCCATTGCCTGGTGCAGCACTCACTAGAACAATGATTCACACATAGTAGCTGCTTGGTAAGGGCTGAAGTGTGAACCCTCCAAAATTCGTATGCTGAAATTCTAATTCCCAGTGCCTCAGACTGTGACTGTGTTTTGAGATTAGCTCTTTAAAGAGATGATGCAATTAAAATGAGTTCATTAGAGTGGGCCTTAACCCACTATGACTGGTGTCCTTATAAGAACAAGAGATAGGATGAGGAATGGTGGCTCATGCCTGTAATCCTAACACTTTGAGAAGTGGGAGGATTGCTGGAGTCCAGGAGTTCAACACCAGCCTGGGCAACATACCAAGATCTTGTCTCTCTTAAAAAACAAAAACAAAAAATCCTGGGTATGGTGGTGTGCACCTGTAAACCCAGCTATTCAGGAGGCTGAAGCAGGAGGATTGCTTGAACCTGGGAGATTGAGGGTGCAGTGAGCCATGATCACAACAATGCACTCCAGCCTGAGTGACTGAGATCCTATCTCCAAAAAGAAAAAAAAAAAAAAAAAAAAAGAACAAGAGATTAAGACAAACACAGGAACAGAGGAAAGACCAGGTGGAGACAGGAGGAAGATGGAAGTGAAGGAGAGAAGCCTCAGAAGAAATCAGCTCTGTTGGCCCTTTGATCTTCAAACTTCAAATATCCAGGACTGTGAGAAAATAAATTTTAGTACGTTTAAGTTGCCCAGTCTGTAGTACATTGTTATGGCAGCCCTAGAAAACTAATGCTGTGCTCAATAACATATATCTTATGGACATGAACAACTTTATCAGAGAAATATAATGATGACAATTTGAGCTTTTGGTGACCGACTTTCTCAGAATCCCTGAAGCATGTTTTAAGGAAATGAGAGTGGAGCAGGCTGGAGAGGACGGGACTTCCTAGTTGCTTATTACCATATCTCGGAAGCAAAAAACTGCTCATCTCCAGGCCTTCACTTTTTTTTCTAAGTGTTCATGTGTACTCTCCCATTTTGAAAAAGGAAGCTTTAGCAAGTTTCACCTTTGGCAAATTCTTTGTCAAAATGAAGGAACACCTATCACTGTAATATGAATGTCTCCCTCCATCTCTGTTGATAGATTGTGATTTGGGGGATGCTTGTTACGGGGCACAGAGGAGGAAAATAGTAGTTATCCTTCAGTATCCTTGGGGGGATTGGCTCCAGGACTCCCCAACCTCCAGCAGATACCAAAATCTGTGGATGTTCAGGTCTCTTACATAAAATAGCATAGTATTTGCGTTTAACCTATGCACATCCTCCCATATACTTTAAATCATCTCTAGATTCCTTATAATACCTAATACAATGTAAGTGCTATGTAAATAGTTATGCTGTATTTTTTATTTGTATTATTTTTTATGTTGGGGTTTTTCCTTTTAGTATCTTTGATATGGATTTGGTTGAATTCATGGATGCAGAACGTGTGAGTAGGGAGAGCCAAGTGTATTATCAACCCATCAGAGACTACATTCATTAGCAGTTAGTTGAATAACAACTATTATAAAACCATATGCAAGTTTAAAATATGATATGTTTTGAAAAAGAGAAAAGTAGGTCCTGGCATCCAGAAGCTGGTCTTTGTTATCACTGATGAGCCAGTGTTGATGCATTATTACTAAAGTTCATAATACACATTAGGATTCACTTGTTTTGTACATTCTGTGGGTTTTGACAAATGTGTGATGACATGTATCCACCATGGCAGTATCATACTCAGTAGTTTCAATGACCTAAACATCCTCTGTGCTCCACTTATTCATCTTCCTCTTCCTTCTCTCCCTAAACCCTGGCAATCACTGATTTCATATTGTCTCCGTACTGTTTTCTTTTCCAGAATACCATATAGTTGAAGTCATACAGTATGTAGCCTTTTCAGATTAACTTCTTTCACTTAGCAATATGCATTTAAAATTCCTTAGTGTCTTTTCATTACATAGTAGCTTATTTCTTATTGCCTAAGATTCCATTGTATTTATGTATCTCAGTTTGTTTATCCACTCACCTATAAATTCATCCTGTTTGCTTATAAGTTTTGGCCATTATAATAAAGATGCCATAAACATCTGCGGGAAGGTTTTGTGTGGACACAAGTTTTCAGCTCATTTCTGTATATACCAAGGAAGGAAGGAAGGAAGGAAGGAGGGAGGGAAGGAGGGAGGGAAGGAAGGAAGGAAGGACAGAGGGAAGGAAGGAAGGAAGGAGGGAGGGAGGGAGGGAAGGAAGGAAGGAAGGACAGAGGGAAGGAAGGAAGGACAGAGGGAAGGAAGGAAGGAGGGGAGGGGAGGAAGGAAGGAAGGAAGGACAGAGGGAAGGAAGGAAGGAAGGAAGGAAGGGGGTAACCTCCACAAAACACTTTTAGTTCCTGCCCTTTTACCTAATTGGACAACTGGTTCTTGCTAGTACTTTTCTCATACTTCTAGTACTTTTGTTTCCTCTGTTGTCTTTTTGGGCAAAAACTTTTGTTTGTGTTTAGCTTCTGTCTGAAATGTGCCACATGTTTCTTTCTTTAAGAGAGAAGGTTAATATTGTCTTGTGAATAAGTATTCCATTCATGTATGTCTTGCATACCCGAGCACATAGCCTGAAATATAAGAATTTAGCTGAAAGTGCTGTTGGTGGAACAACAGATCTCGCCTGCTTTATTACTCTTAGGACAGAAGTATCTCCTAGAATCAGAAAGATTCATGCTCTTTTTCTGTGCATAATATAGAAAAACAGAGTTAGGAAACACAATATATTCTTCTGAAAATAAAGACAAAACCACATGACTTACTTGAATATCTCTAGGTATCACTTAGAAGTAATCTTTGAACCAAGTGACACGTGGTCCTGACCTTCTGGACACTGTACAGTATGGAAGCGGATCTCATCCTTCCTGGAGGTAGACAGGTCTAACACTTTCTAGGAATGCTGGAATTTTGTCTCATACTAAAAGCAA
The DNA here is from genome assembly GCA_036589455.1 of Ateles fusciceps. Taxonomy (NCBI): domain Eukaryota; kingdom Metazoa; phylum Chordata; class Mammalia; order Primates; family Atelidae; genus Ateles; species Ateles fusciceps. The sequence goes on from JAZHEH010001960.1 coordinate 51,148, forward strand.
AAGGAAATTTGAAATTGCTAATATAAGATACACATATCCTTCCTTCCTTCCCTCCCTCCCTTCTTCTTCCCTCTTTCTCTTTCTTTTCCTTTTTCTCTTTCCTTCCTTCCCTCTTTTCTTTCTTTCTTTCTTTCTCACCCTTCTTCCCTCCCTCCCCTTGCCTCCCCCTCCCCTCCCCCACTTCCTTCCTTCCTTCCCTCCTTTGAGTGTCATTCTGTTGCCCAAGCTGGAGTGCAGTGCCACAATCTCTGTTCACTGCAACCTTCGCCTCCCAGGTTCAAGTAATTCTCCTCCCTCAGCCTCCTGAGTAGCTTACAGGCACCTGCCACCATGCCTGGCTAATTTTTGTATTTTTAGTAGAGATGAGATTTCACCATGTGGGCCAGGCTGGTCTTGAACGCCTGATCACAGGTGTTCCACCTGCCTCTGTCTCCCAAAGTACTGGGATTACAGGCATGAGCCATTGTCCCCAGCCCACATATGCAATATTTTCAATGTGTTCATATTCAGAAATCTTTATAAACAATGTCAAATTTCTTTTTACTGCATGCTTACCACCTCCTAAAGTCTAGCAATGACCAATAATTTCCCTGACTGAAAAACCAAAAGCAAAAGTAAAAACAAAAACAAAACCTGTAAAGGTGACTTTAAAGTTCCAGGACACATGTGCAGGATGTGCAGGTTTGTTACATGAGTAAACATGTGCCATGGTGGTTTGCTGCACCTATCAACCCATCACCCAGGTATTAAGCCCCACATGTATTAGCTATTTATCCTAATGCTCTCCTTCCCCCGACCCTCGACAGGCCCCAGCGTGTGTTGTTCCCCTCCCTGTGTCCATGTGTTCTCATTGTTCAGCTATCACTTATAAATGAGAACATGCGGTGTTTGGTTTTCTGTTCCTGTGTTAGTTTCCTGAGGATAGTGGCTTCCAGTTCCATCCATGTCCCTGCAAAGGACATGATCTCATTTCTTTTTTATGGCTGCCTAGTAGTCCATGGTGTATATGTATCACATTTTCTTTATCCAGTCTATCATCGATGGATGTTTGGGTTGATTCCATGTCTTTGCTAATGTGAATAGTGCTGCAATGAACATACATGTGCATATATCTTTATAATAGAATGATTTATATTGAGTATATACCCAGTAATGGGATTGCTGGGTCAAATGGTGTTCCTGGTTTTAGATCTTTGAGGAATCACCACACTGTCTTCCAAAATGGTTGAACTAATTTACACTCTGAACAACAGTGTAAAAGTGTTTGTAAAGGTGACTTTTATCAAGACTCTTGAATAGAGTCACCTTGTGAAATTCCACTTTCCTCATATATGAGGGAGAAAGGACAGGCAGAAGGAGGATCTTGTTCTTAAGCTACCAAATTACCATGCTTTACTTGGGATCTGTCTGTTTAAGAGTTTCCAAAGTAAAAAAGCTATATTCTTGGAGACTATTCTAGAGACAGATTTAAACAGAAGTAATAAAGATGACATTTGGAACTACGCATGGAGCCATTGGTTGCAAATGTACTTAGGGGCCTCTTTGCCAAAAAATGATATCTTCCACACTTTTTTGCTGTCAAATTTCAGAATATAGACTTCAGTCTATTGAATTTTGCAGGCTTTTATTTGATATATTGAATTGGACATCATCATCATCATTTTGCTGGTATGTCAGGGCAGTGGTATGTCAGGAATTTTAGCTCTCATAACAAATTTATTCAACTACATAAAACTATTTAGTAATCTACCCAGTATAATTAATCTATTTAAGAAGAAGAGAAAAAGTAAGAAAAAGTTTCAATAATTAAGAAACAGTAAAATTGCTTTGTGAAGACCATGTTATTTGCTGGATCTTATTTTCTAAATTGTGCTGACAAAACACCAGTGTTTAATGTTGACCAGGCCTATGCTATCTTGTTTCCTTAAATAGCGGTTCTCAACCAGGGATGATTTTCTGCCAGGGGATATTTGCCAATATTTGGAGACACTGTGGTTGTTGTGGTTGTGAGGGTGGGGGTGCTAATGACATCTAGTGGGTAGAGGCCATAAATGCTGCTAAACATCCTACAATGTATAGGACAAACCTCAATAAACACAGAATTATCTAGTCCCAAATGTCAACCTTAATTCAAGGTTGAAAATCCTGCTTTAGAGAAATACACCATAAATATCACATTTTCCTTATATTTAAATAATTCTAATATATAGATATCTGATGAAACATTCATCTCAAAACCCAAGCAAAATGCAGTTTTTATGCAGAACGTTTTCTGTGTCAATGTACACACAAGTTGAATGTTTTTTTAAAAAGCATTCTACTGCATTAAAGGACGTAAGTGGAAGATGTTTATTGAATATGTTTATTAAGCTTCACTCACTAAGTAAAGCACACCACTGATACTTCCTCCTGCTTATCTTATACATAAAAGAACATTAAGCCATCATTTCCTGCAGTTTATGTTCCATAACATGGCAGTTGATTAGAAAGATGTAGTTACTTCTGTTTGAAAATGTAGCTGTTGCTTTGCCCTCTGGCTCACTTTGAAAATTTGTGGTTCTGAAAGCTCAAGGTACTATTTTTACTCTTCGTATTTGGCTCTGACCTGTGTAGCTATGTTCCTGCTTCTCATTTCCCTTGGTTTGGCCACACTGGTGGAGGGTGGGGCTGGTGGTGTGTTTTTTAAGGTTGGGGGAGGGGTTGTAGTCACTCAGACAAGATTCTGATAAGTTCACGTTCAGGGTTATTTTGACTGAAAACTAGAATTTATAATTTTACAAAATCAGATTATCCTTTTTATATGTATTTGCATTAAATATGTTATCTCTTCCTATGAAAATAGAAACATGGCAAATAATATCTGAATATTGTTGGGCACTTAAGAATATTTTTATCCAGGCTCAAGCTTAATTTGGAAGAAAATTGTGAAGTATATTCTATTTGCAATTACTTTACATGCAACAAAGTAATTTTTCCCTGAGAATGAGGTCTAAATTATTAATAGATTAAATTGAAATAAAAGAATTTTTTAAATCAGTAATTTATATGAGCCGTTCCAAAGAAAGCATTAGAAATGGGTAAAAGCTTATTTCAAAAGGGATCATAACAGAAAAATAATGTGACTTAATTTCAGTATAATAAAGGCTAAGATTTTTAAATTGCCTGAAACTAGTACTGAGCTTTTTCTCAAGGCAGATATCGTGAGGGTGGACATTTTGATAACTCTGTTTAGAGTGCCACAGTCTTATAAGGGTATCTGTCTATGAAGTTCTTCAAGGTTCCACATGTTAAAGATTCAAAATGACTTTTTATTTTCTATGTTCTATTATACCACTATGTATTTTTAAATTACTCATTGGATGCAAAATGAATGATAAACTAGGGTTGCATTTCTCTAGAGAATGATGAGATCTATTCGGACTAACTTTCTTTTTTCCAACATAGGGATAGTTTTTTTATCAACTAGTATGTGCTATATTCCCAGTTATTTCATCACTCAACAAAGCCACAACTGCATTAAAGGGCTTTGAGGCTGGGACTTTGGGGGTGAATAAGAGCCTGATTGTGTTTGGGGACACCAGGTCTTTAGTGAACCATATTTGAAGTCCTACAGTCTATATATATATATATATATATATGTATATGTGTGTGTGTATACATATATATGTGTGTGTGTGTGTGTGTGTGTGTGTGTGTGTATATATATATATAATGTGTGTGTGTGTGTGTGTGTTATATATATATATATATATATATAATTTTTTATGACTGTCAAAAAGTACACTATTCCAAGAACTTATTTGTCTTCTGCTTCCCAGGAAATTTCCTTTAAATTTTGTTCTAAATCTTGACTGGTCTCTTGATCATTTGGCCCCAAACAGCAAGTGCTTGGCAATATCACCCACCTGTTCCAGTGAGAAAATCAAGAACACACTGTATGTTTAATACCCCTTAGAGATCAATGAGAGCTAGACGCACATTTAGAAATGGTCTATCTTGCACCATAATTCACAGGCAAGCAACATGAGGATCAAAGATTTTAGTTGACTAAATCCTCAAAGTTCTGTAGCAAAGCTAGAATTAGAATTTAGGTATTTAGCACTTCCAACTAGTAACATTTGAAGAGGAGTAATAGAGCATATTCCAATTCTTTAAAACAAGTGCTCCTTTCTCTATGAATACAAGATTGAGAATGGGCTCAAAAGCATGATATTTTATAAAATTAGTGTTCCACTATTTTAATGAGCAATATTTAGGATTCCAATTTACTTGCATAAAGGTACCTGAGGACCTCAACAAAAAACCCCCGATATTTATCCAACTAAAAAGGATTCAGATGGCCCTAGGTTTCTCAGGGCAACATCAATAGAGGGCCGTTTATCTCATCTATGTTATCTCTAAATGGAAATGTTTACATTAGATATATAAAGGCATATCCATCATTAGAAATGTAAAACAAAAGTGAAGATTGGTCATAATTTATTTTCAGTAACATACAATAGCCAATGTCATATAATTTAAATATCAATTATACTCTGATTTTAAATATGTCTGTTAATGTTATTAAAATAACCATGTAATCTTTGCACTGTATTTGGAATCTGTTGAGTCAACCTGCAAAGTTTCAGATTGGTAGAAAAAGAAACATTTCTCCATGTGTCCCACACATGAAAAGGAACATAGCAGAATGAGAAGCCAGGACATTTGACTGTAGAAAACTGTTGGAACTTGTTTTGATTACTATCCTTCCCTAAAACAAACCACTATTGAGCAGTGGGATGTTTAATAGATGTATGGTTAATGGTGGTTAAATATTAACCACCATGATTATTTTTTCTCTTAAATTGGAGCAACTGCATTTATTAAGAGCATTTTGAGTCAATATTTATACAAGAATAAGCATCCCCTAGCTGCAAAAGTTTGAATGAGAATATCACGTTAAATTTATTACCTTTCCAGGAACTTAATGTTAAATTATGCTTTAAAGAACTCCCAGTAAAGCTAAGAAACAGGTAAGCAAATTCTGTTGTTTCCAGGTATTTAGTGGACATAATATATATTTTATTATTAGCAGGCAAACCGTTAGCAATAAAGAAATAAACACACAAAACATTTGTTCCTGCAGTAGTTATATATGCTTTAGTAACCTTAAGATATGAGCTAGAAAAATCTATCTTTAAGGATCTAGATTCAGTACTTTTATGGAAGCTTGAAATACCATAACTTATGGATTGAAAAAACCAACAGCTGCTTCTCAACTAAGATTTGTGATGTTAAGATGTTGTTATTACATTAAAATTAAAGTAACTTCTAAGTTCTATTTAGAAACAACAATTCTTTTTGATTTGCTATCAATGAATAATTTAAATGAATTTATATTTGGAGTTGATATATATGTACACGTATCTTAACAGTATTTTCCCCCCTCCAACAGTTGTTTGGAAATCTTGTTTGAAATATACAGGTTTTTAATTATCCATTTCAAATCTGGAGTTGTGCTGAGCATTCATATCAATAATTCTCTGTATGATACCACTGTTAAAATGAGAGAAGCTTATTTCTGCATCAAATCTTAGGCCGTAAGTTGCTAATGGCACTGGTGCCATTAGCATGAGATGTTTTTCTAACCTGATCATATCACATATCACTTGGGCATTTTATGTATTACTGAATTCATACAGGTAAGAATTCATACAGAGAAACACACACACACACACACACACACACACACACACACACACACACACACACAGCCAAGATTAAAAATTCTTGAAAGTTTTTATTTATTCACAATAATACTAATGGCATCTGACACACTTTATAATTTTGATTAAACCAACCTACAACAATTTCTTATATTTAAAGAAATGGTATAGGCTTTTCTAATTCTGAGATTCTCTGCAAGATGGTATCAATTCTCTGATTTAATTTTTGCCTACAATGGATTAGAGTCAGAGCACAGAGGAATGAGACTCATATGCCAAGAAAAAGTTAGCTGCAGCTGGGCGCCATAGCTCACACCTGTAATCCCAGCACTTTGGGAGGTTGAGGCAGATGGGTCAACTAAGGTCAGGAGTTCGGGACCAGCCTGGACAACATGGGGAAATCCTGTCTCTACTAAAAGTACAAAAATTAGCCGGGTATGGTGGCGGGTGCCTGTAATCCCACCTACTCGGGAGGCTGAGGCAGGAGAATCACTTGAATCTGTAAGGTAGAGGTTGCAGTGAGCTGAGATAGCACCACTGCACTCCAGCCTGGGCAACAAGAGTGAGACTCTGTCTCAAAAATAAAAAGGAAAAAGGAAAGAAGGAAGGGAGGGAGGGAGGGAGGGAAAAGGGAAAAAAAGGGGAGGGAGGGAGGGAAGGGAGGAAGAAAGAAAGAAGGAGAGAGAAAGAAAGAGAGAAAAAGAAAGACAGAGAAAGAGAGAAGAGAGAAAGAAAGAAAGAAAGAAAGGAAGGAAGAAAGGAAGAAAGGAAGGAAGGAAGGGAGAGTCAGCTGCAACTGAGGACCAGCCCCCTGTACATTAGACTGTGCTCCTGACTTGTTCAGGAACATCCTGTTAAGCCTGGACCATCCTTCATGGTGTTCCTAATCCATTTTGGGTTGTCATAGTAAATCAGTATTTGTGCAATTATACAATGTACTGCCATAGGTTTGAACAAAACCTATAATGGGTACTTTGCATATCCATTTGCAAGTCCTGGATGGGGTCTTTACAGTGCTCTACCATTTATACTATTATATTTACAAAGCCTTTGATAAAATACAAGTTTAATACTTGGCTTTTGTGGTGCATCAGTTAGCTCTAAGTAATAAAGTACAATGCCAAAATAATTTAGAATATTGACATATAAGACCAAAAATTACCCTCAAAAGAATGTTTAATGGAAATGAAGAAAATAATTATATTTAACATTTAGACAATATAAAACAATTAGTTTCATTGAAGTTTCCAGTTAACTATAAGTGCTGAAATAGCCATTTGTATTCTATCATTTAATTAACAAACTATTACTTGATGAAACACTATTTTTTAAGGTATAATACAGTGGTTGGCATATTTTAGCATAGGTTTCCAAGAAGAAATCTTAGAAACAATACTAGTAGTTGGGGCCCATCCTTGCTGATAGGAAAGTATATATCCATGGTAGCTACATTCATTCTTGCAGCACAGCAAATGGCCAACTGGTAAATCATCTACTTCAGGATGTGATGTCAAAGGCCAAAGGACTTATTTTATTTTATTTTGATTATGTTATTATTGGAAAAAGCTCAGCTCAACAATCCTTTAATTATAATTTCTATTTTTTCTCTCTTGATCTGTTGATAATGACAATAGCCAGTTAATGATCAAATTTGATTTATGTTTCACACCAAAGTATTCTCTTGTTCTGGTGAGCATAGTCTTCTTCAAGTAATTTACCTCTCTCAAATATGCCCCCCCAAAAAAAATATCAGAGGAAGGTGCAAGAAAAAGCACGTGTGACATGTCGCAACTAGATTTCAAGTTTCCATAATGTCTGCAACCAATGAATGGAAAAGGGGTAATTTCTTACTGCCTTTGCCATGGTCTCTAAAGATGCCTGATCACCATACTGACAGCTCCCCTAGCTTTTACTTGAGTGAGTTGTTGCAGGTCTTCTGCTTTGGTGATTTTGCTATACCTAGTTAGTTTCAAGAGTTTTTCGTAGATTCTTTGGGATGGTCTATGTAGAAAATCATGATATCTGTAAATAAAATTAGTTTTATTTCTCCTTTTTTAATCTTAATAACTTTTATGTTTTCTTCTCATATTCACTATTGTTTCCAGTCAACATTGAATAAGAGTGGTAAGAGAGGATGTCCTTAAGTATAATGTTAGTTACAGGTTTTTATACATGTTCTTTATCAAGTTGAGAAATTTCCTCTGTTAGTAGTTTTCTGACAGTTTTTAAAAATTATCATGAACACACATTAGATTTTTGTCAAATCTTATTTCTCCATCCATTGATATAACTATACGATTTTTCTTCTTTTGTCTGTGGATGTGGTGGATTCATTCATTGATTTTTGAATTTTGAAGGAGTCATATATACCTAGAACAAATCCCATGTCTTGTGTGGGATTCTTTTTATTCATTGTTAGATTTGATTTGTTAGTATTGTGTTGAGGATTTTTGTAATTATATTCATGAGAGATATTGGTCCTTAGTTTTTGTGCTTGTAACATCTTTACCTGGTTTTAGTGTTAGAGTAATTCTGACTCCAGAAAATAAGTTTAAAAAGAGCTCTCTGCTCTGTTTCCTGGAAGAGATTGTAGAGAATGGATATTATTTTTTCCCTTAAATGTTTGGTAGATTAATCAGTGAAATCATCTGGGCCCTGTGTTTTTCTTTTGGAAAGTTGTTAATTATTGGTTCAATGCTCTAACAGATAAAAGGCTTTTCAGATTTTCTATTTCTGCTTGTGTGAGTTTTGGTAGTTTTCTCTTTCAAGGACTTGATCCATTTCATTTTAGTTACCAAATTTGTGAGCTTAGAGTTGTTCACAGAATCCCTTATTATCCTCTTAATGTCCATAAATCAGAAGTGATGACCCTTCTTTCATTTCTAATATTGGTAATTCGTATCTTCTCTCTTTTCTTCATTATCCTGGCTAGAGGTTTATCAATTTTATTGATCCGCTCAGAGAACAAGCTTTTGGTCTCATTGATTTCTCCATTATTTTCCTGCTTTCAATGTCATTGATTTACACTCTAATTTTTAAGTTTTCTTTTATTCTGCTTTCTGTAGGCTTAAATCACTTTTCTTTGTCTAGTTTCCTAAGGTGACAGCTTAGGTTGATTTTAGATTTTTTTTCTTTCTAATATACGCATTTAATGCTATAAATTTTCTTCTCCACACTATTTTCCTATATTCCACAAATTTTGATAAGCTGCATTTGTAATTTCACATTTTTCAAAATATCTAAAAATCCTCCTTGAGATTTATTTTTTGATCTACATGTTATTTAGAAGTGTGCTGTTTAATCTACAGATATCTCTGGATTTTTGAACTATCTTTGTTATTAATTTCTTGTTTTGTTCCATTGTGGTCTGAAAACATGCCTTTGTATGATTATTAGTCTTTTAAATTTTTAATGTATGATGTATGACCAAGAATGTGGTCTATCTTGGAAAATGCTCCATGTGAACATGAGAAGAATGTGTACTTTGCTGTTGTTGGATGGAATATTCTATGTGTCAATTAGATGAAGTAGATTGATAGTGGTGTTTAGGTCATGTATATCCTAATTTTTGACTGTTAGTAATTCCATTTTTTTGAACTTTTCTTCTCCTTTCTTATATTGTATACACTCTTACTTTGGTTATATTTCTAAACACAACTTTCCTTCCCCCTCCCCCAACTCCCATTGTGAATGGTTTCAGCTTCTTCTAGAACTCTTTGCACTATAGTGCACTTAGCAGGTGATGTTCACATAGAAGATGAAAAGTTACTGATTGGCTGAAACGTACCAAGGTGATCCCTTCAAATCAAGAAGGAAGTGAAGGTATTCTAGCACACCCCAAGAGCACTGGTTTGAAAAGCTTGCTGGTGTCCAGTAATGGTCTCTGGGAATGTTATTACCAGAGATTTGTATTGGTTCTTCTAAAACATGGTCATTGTATTAGCTTCCCGGGCTGCCATAACAAAGCACCACAAACTGGGTGGCTTTTACAACAGAAATTTATTCTTTCATAATTCAGAAGGCTAGACTTCAACAGTCCAAAGTCTAAACCAAAAGAACCATGCTCCCTCCAAGAGCTTTAGGGAAGAATCTTCCTCACTTCTTTTAGCTTCCAACAATGGCATTCTCTGGTGCGCCTTGGCTGATAGCAGCTGCATTACTCCAATCTCTGCCTCTGTTGTCACGTGTCATGCACCACCTCCTCCCTGTGTGTCTCCTCTGTGTCTGTGTCTGCCATGGCCTCCTTATAAAGACTCCAGGAACTGGATTTAGGGTCTACCTTGACACTACTGGACCCAGTATGGTCCTCTTATTGGGTAACAAAAATTACCATGTAGAAACATTTTATTGTGGCCTCTAACTTCTCGGTGAGTTCCCAAAACATTTTCAGAATCCATAGGAAATTCACACAGGGAGGCTGAGAGCCAAAGCTGACACCCAGGTCCTCACCATGTCGTGTAGCCAGTTTTCCCTTCCAGTTTTACGTTTCCCCAGTCACCACCCTGAGTGAACATAGCATACACATCTTTCAGGTTTCCATAGATCCCATTTTCTCACCAGAAATTATGTTCTTTGGGTGGGGAAGCATTCTGATTTAATCTAGTAACCCAGACCAGAATGTGATAAGAAATACTATTGCTCTTTTAAGAGTAATAGAAATGAATAAAAATGCATTTTAAAAGGCACCTTCTGGAGCTGCATTCATTTGAATCAAAGCCTGGCCCTGCAGGGTTGGCACAGCAGCAGCTGCTAGAGAAGTGGCTCTGGAGCAAATGGGCATGTTCGCCTTAATGACCCTGCCAAGTAAGTGGTCTCCTACCTTGTCTGCATTTCCAGTTGACTCTGTTTTCCAACAGCTTGTTTGTGCGTGGGTGTGCATAATACTTATTACAAAGAGAGGTGGCTGTCTGCCATCATTAGCATAATATTTGTTGGAGACAATTTGCCATGGATAAAGTATGTTCCTTTATATTTCACTGAATTTTTATCTTCAAAAGATTTTATTGCATGATACTTTTAAATGCACACATAAGATAAAAATAGCATTTTGTAGATGCTTGAATCAATAAAGTTCTTGTAAAAAGAACAGTTGTTGAATGACAAAGGAAAAAGATGACACTTCATTTTATTACCTAGCTCTGGAGCTGCTATTTCACAAGTATTGATATTTAAGTGGATTCTAAATGGAAAAAGAGCCATGGCAAGGAGCCATACGAATACAGATTGAAAATCTCATGTTATGTAACTATTATTTTTCTGGTTTAAAGAAAAATTGGATTCAATCTATTTTTTTCCATTTACTCCTATGGTTAAAATATATTTTGATTTCACCCAGTTTTTAGTGTGCTAATTGGGAATACACACACATTCTTGTCTATACGATTATTTCTGCACTCTTGTTCTTTAAGGAAGATAAGAAGTTAATTTTATGGTACAAAAGGAGAATCCAAGGAATCCGATTTGCCATGTCCTGGGGTATACAGATGAAACTGCTGTTGAACAGAAGGAAGAATTAGCAGGCCAAACACTCAAGCTGTCAACACAAAGGCTTATTCACCCTGAGGAGTGTCATGCCTCCAACGTGCACTGATGCTCAGATGGTTCACGATGTTATACAAACTCTCACCATCAAAAGGAACAGTGGTGTGGAGATTCCTGGAAAAAGGTCAAAATCACAGCCGTGTGCTTTCTGTTTTTGAGGTTAAATTCATGCGCAACCGATAACATTCAAGTCTCATCTCCTGTGATGACTGCAGAGAAAATGAATTGTTTTTGCTTTAAAAAAAGGACACTTTCATTTAGTCAATGCAAGTCTTTTAGCTTTCCAATGCAACTCAAGATTCCGCGTATTATAAATGGAAAACAGTCTTCAGGCTTTGGCATTTACATGGACAGACACAATATCAGAGCATACTGGAAGAAGATATTTTATTTTGTTTCAACTAACTTATTTCATGGCTGCACTTAAAATGCTGTACATACAACAGGAGTGTCAAAAGCTTCAGATGGTAATCTTCAGTAAGAAATGGTCATGAATAAAGACAAACACAAAGCAAAACAAAATAAGATATTCTTTCTTCATTTGGAATTCAAATACTCTTAAGTTCTTGGATTTGGCTTTCTTTATATTTATAAGTATGTATGAAATACTGGTTTCAAATAAGATCTGTTCACAGCCCAGATTACTAAGCCCCAGCTACAATTAAATATTGATCATTTACGTAGTGTTCTAAAGAAGTACATAAATTCTGGTTTTGACAGTTTGGATTTAGTCATAGAGAATGCAGGCACCCAGTTCCTCATACCGGATGAAGATTTATGCCTGAGTACATATGTTTTAAAATGTTGGAACACTTTAAAATGTTGGAACAATATTGATCCAGGAACAACAATCCTGGACCTTTCCCCTTTCCTCCTCACTATTATTTTAATTCCTGGAGCCAGCATTGATTTTTAAATTTAAATTTTCAATCATAGTCTAGCCCAGAGCATCTGGAGGGTTCTCATACAAGTTTGCAGATGAGGTGAGAGTGTTTCATGCATGCTTCATTGTTAGGGCCTGATTTGGATTGACTCCTGTCTATAAGAAGGAAGAATCATTTTTTTGTCTTTTTACATTTCCCCTCCCCCTCTCTCTAAAAAAGGGGAGAAAAAGCAAGCTAGGTTTATCTTTGTTTACCTTTGGCAACAATTCAAAAGAGTTTACTGAGTGTGACTATGTCTTAGGTGCTGGCAATGCAATGACAACAGGACTGGCACGGATCCTGCTGACAAGGATCTTACAGCCTAGCCAAAGCAGACAGATGCTCAAACTTGAGATTCCCATGTGTGTATTCAAGGACATGGCTGGGCAGTGCAGGTGCAGACAGTGCACATGGCACGACCATCTATTCTGGACTTGATGGGTCAGGAGGCTTCCCAGGGGAAGTTGTGTCTCAGTGGTACTGGAAGATAAGCAAGAGTTAAGTCATGAAGATAGGGTGGTGAAGATAGTAAGAGAGTTATAGGAAGAAAAGGCTGGAGAGAAGAGCATGATAGGTTAAAACCCTGAAGTTAAATGTCACTTTGCTAGGGGTGGGGGGGCAATAGGAGGGGATCAGATAGAGGGTGGAGAGGGGAGGCCAGGTTGTAAAGGGCCTATGAACTATCTGAGGAAATTTCAATTTGAGCAAAGCAGTTAGAAGGGTCTTGTAGTCATCTTTTTAAGTCTCTGTCTTGATTACCAGTGATAGAAATTACTAATATTGATTAAAATAGTCAAAAATTTTTCTGCATCTTGTTCAAATATTTTAAATATTATAGATTCAAATGTAAATCTTCCTACTGTAAATTTCTCTTGGAATTGTGTGTGAAAAACTACCACCAAATGTTTATACATCCTTTTACTAGAAAATCAAAGCTGGAAAACTCAATGGTTTTGCCTTATGAAAGCTCAAAAATGTTTTGTTTTGCAGTTCTTTGAGGTGTCAAGTATATATAACATTTTTGCTTCTTTTTAAAATATATATATAATTTTTTTAAGAGTTTAGGAGTTTTATAGAAAACCTAGGCAAAACCATTCAGGACATAGGCATAGGCAAGGACTTCATGACTAAAACACCAAAAGCACTGGCAACAAAAGCCAAAATAGACAAATGGGACCTAATCAAACTCCAGAGCTTCTGTACAGCAAAAGAAACAGTCATTAGAGTGAACCGGCAACCAACAGAATGGGAAAAAAATTTTGCAATCTACCCATCTGACAAAGGGTTAATATCCAGAATCTACAAAGAACTAAAACAGATTTATAAGAAAAAAACAAACAAACCCATCCAAAAGTGGGAGAAGGATATGAACAGACACTTTTCAAAAGAAGACATATATGAGGCCAACAAACATATGAAAAAATGCTCATCATCACTGATTATTAGAGAAACACAAATCAAAACTACATTGAGATACCACTTCACACCAGTTAGAATGGCAATCATTAAAAAATCTGGAGACAACAGATGTTGGAGAGGATGTGGAGAAATAGGAACACTTTTGTACTGTTGGTGGAAGTGTAAACTAGTTCAACCATTGTGGAAGACAGTGTGGCGCTTCCTCAAGGACCTAGAAATAGAAATTCCATTTGACCCAGCGATCCCATTACTGGGTATATACCCAAAGGATTACAGATCTTTCTATTACAAAGACATATGCACACGTATGTTTATAGCGGTACTGTTTACAATAGCAAAGACCTGGAACCAACCCAAATGCTCATCGATGATAGACTGGACAAGGAAAATGTGGCACATATACACCATGGAATACTATGCAGCCATAAAAAATGATGAGTTTGTGTCCTTTGTAGGGACATGGATGAATCTGGAAACCATAATCCTCAGCAAACTGACACAAGAACAGAAAATCAAACACCGCATGTTCTCACTCATAGGCGAGTGACGAACAATGAGAACACGTGGACACAGGGAGGGGAGCATCACACACTGGGGTTTGTTGTGGGGGGCAAGGGAGGGACAGCAGGTGGGTGGGGGGTGGTTGGGGGAGGGGATAACATGGGGGAGAAATGCCAGATGTAGGTGATGGGGGGATGGAGGCAGCAAACTATATTGCCATGTGTGTACCTATGTAACAATCCTGCATGATCTGCAAATGTACCACAGAACCTAAAGTACAATTAAAAAAAAAAAAAGGAGTTTAGGAGTTTTAAAAAGTTTTCTGTTGAAAATCCTGAGTTTAATTTTCACCAGAAAACCTGAAGGACAAATTCTAAAAGAGCTGTAACACATATGCTTTTTAATTTTTCTTTTCATTTTAGGTTCTTGTTGAAAATGTTTTGATGTTACTAACCATTCAGAATTTTCTTTAGAAGTAAATGATTATAAATTATGTGTATATATATATATATATACCTTAAAATAGAGACAACACTTAAATTTCCTAGGTCTTACATTTTTAACCAGTAACTGCAATTGAAAATTTCATAAGAATAATTATTTTCTCATGAAAGAAATCCTAGCAACAAGGAAAATTACACTTAAGTTTCTGAAATTAAAACACAACCAGAAGAATAACTGAATAATTATTCCTTACTGCCATGGTAGTCAATCAATAGCCCAGATGAATAGGTAGATGGATAGATACACGGAAAGCTATCTGTACTGTATCTTGAATATCAGCATAGTACTCTTTTCTAATCTTTGTGCTCTCCACCTTCTGCCTCTCTCTCTGTCTCTAAAAATGGATTTTGCATGCCTTTCTTCATGGGTGTATATGTATCTCATTCTGCTCTGCAAAGGGTTAACATGAACAAACTTGAAACAGAGAAAACAAACCAGGAATTCCTATGCCCTAACAACCCCAACACACAAATTCAACCGTATTGACAAAATGGAAAGGGAGACCCTGCCAAATTAATAAGAAAGAGAAAGTGGGAAGAGAGACAACTTTTTACTGGGCCTCACCTGCCTTCTTTGGATATGAATAGGTTTTTACTCTTTAGCTTCCACATGGGCAATAGCAGTTAGGCAAGATTCATACATCATTTGAAATTGGACAAAAAGGATATAAGAGGCTGGGTATAGTGGCTCACACCTGTAATCCTGGCACTTTGGGAGGCTGAGGCAGGCAGATCACTTGAGGTCAGGAGTTCGAGACCAGCTTGGCCAACATGGTGA
This sequence comes from Ateles fusciceps, assembly GCA_036589455.1. Classification (NCBI taxonomy): domain Eukaryota; kingdom Metazoa; phylum Chordata; class Mammalia; order Primates; family Atelidae; genus Ateles; species Ateles fusciceps. The sequence continues at coordinate 66,518 of JAZHEH010001960.1, forward strand.
AACCTGGTCTCTACTAAAAACATAAAAATTAACTAGGCATGCCTCTAATCCTAGCTACCTGGGAGGCTGAGGCAGGAGAATCACTTGAACCCAGAGGTGGAGGTTGCAGTGAGCCAAGATGACGCCACTATACTGGGTGACAGAGCAAGAAGACTCTATCTCAAAAAAAAAAAAAAAAAAAGAGGATACTTAAGAGAATAAGAATTCCCTAGGATGCTGTGTATACAAGCTTTTAATACGCTTCTACCAATATTTAGAAGGAAACTGAGATTTAATTTTTTAATTAAATTGAATATGCAGTAAAAGAAAGGCTATGCCAACTTTTTACTTGACTACACATTTCACATCTTCGGATAACATTCAGTAACTTTTTAATATCAACTTGAATATATTACATTTAAATATTTTGATTATTTGTAGGCAGTCTTCCAGCAACATAATTAATTCCTTCCCTTCATCAAAAATCTGTAATGAATTATTCTTTCAACTAAAGATTTTCCTCAGCATGATAAGGCTATGTTTAAAATCTAAAAAACAAATGCCTGTCTACTTCATGCTTATTTTTCAAGGAAGCCAAAAAAAATCTTTTCTGAATAAAGTGTTTCAGAAAGGCATCGAATACTTCAATATTTTAGTAATAATTATTATAAAAGGATATAATTCATCTCAGCCCATTCTATTACACATGATTCCCCCCAGAACAAACAAAATGTATCCTCCTGAGTTTAATTTCAAGTCTTTGAAAAGAATGTAGTCTTAAGAAATTAGAAAAGAATTCAAGCTCCAATTCATAAAACATCACTTTCCCCCATGTGACTAGTTGAAAATTACATATTAACAGCACTCCTTTAATTTAATATTCTAAAGAAACAGCATCTAGAAAAGAGGAAATAGTGAGCTGGAGGCCAGTCAGATGACAAATTACATTAAACAATATCATTATCCTTAGCCCTCATAGAGTGCTTTCCATTTTCCAGATGTTTAAAAGACACAAAATGAAAACTCTCAATTGCCCAAGAGGTAGATGATGAACTCATTTTCCAGATAGGAAACTGAGGCAATGAGATGCTTTGCCATAGAGTATAAAAATGGTCATCAGCAGAATCAAGATTAGAAGCAGAAACACCTGGTTACAGTTGTATACATTGCTGCTCAAAGCACATCAATAGAATGACACAGATAATGTTGGTTCTTTCCTGCAACTTGTGTTCTGTCTTGCTGTATGACATGCAGAGCTGACCAAAGATGGAAACTATTTAAAGCTGATGGCACATCTATTCTCCAATGTCAAACCCATGAGAGCAACATGAGGAATGATTATTTACAGTGACAACATCAGACTCAGGAATGTAGTCTATGTTGAAATTACACAGAATGCATTTCAGTAAAAAGATCAAGACATGAAAAGCAAAATTAAAGGACAGCTAACGCAAACAAAAATACAACTTCAGTTCAGTGGTTCTGCTGATGTTCCCTAAAAAGAGATGTTTTAAAATGCAATTAAAAATAAATTATCAAACAACTGTATTTGAAATTAAGCACATTTCGATGTCGAGTCAGTTTTCATCTTCATGCCCTTAAATTAGGAGGGAATAAGCATAGAATAATTTTGCTGCATATTATATTGAAAACATCTCTTTCTAGAATACAAAAATATGTTCTTATCCACTACAGATAATTTACCAAGCTTCTCAAATATATTAAACACACAAGAAAATCTGATTATTTCACCTAGCAGTGGTATTAGCCAAACAAGCACAGTGATCAGACTGGAGATACACTTGATAGGAGATGCTTTGCAGGAGGTACAGGAAGATAAACAGCTGCATTGTTCTTTAGGCACATGAGAATTATGTCCATTGGTGCCACCACCAAGTTATTGTGTGAGTAGCCAGTACATTAGGAACACACTAACATAGACGACACACAGGGTTATCCAGTTAATTCTTGTGATTGGCGGCCTGCAGTTACCTGTCACGTGGAGGATGACATTGGAAGAGAGAGTGCCACTAGAGTTTCGGGCCTGAGCCACATAGAGGCCTGCATCTGCCTTGCATACCTTCCGAATGAACACCGAATGCCTTGTCTCCTTGTGTAAAACCTGTAAGTGCTCATCTGCAGACAGTTTCTGGCCCTTCTTGTACCTGAAGCAGAGAGGCAGTTTTTAAAGTCAGGATTGCTGTTTATTCACATCATTTCCAAGTTCTAATAACAGTTGCAAATAGGCCCATTACCACTGCAATATTCTCTAAGATTAGTAGGAAACTTGTAGCCACAACGAGTTCCAGTGGGGCTGTTTACCTTTTTTCTTTGGTAGACTACAGTGCAGTAGCAGAATCAGAGATCATTGCAGCCTCAAACTCCTGGGCTCAAGCAATCCTCCCACCTCAGCCTCTCAAGTAGCTGGAACTACGGGCACCTACCACCCACCATGTGCGGGCTAAGTTTTTAATTTTTTAGAGACAGCATCTTGCTATGTTACTCAGGCCGGTCTTGAACTCCTGGCTTCAAGCAATTTGCCTGCCTCAGCCTCCTGAGTAGCTGGGATTATGGGCTGTTTATCTTTCAAGCAGAAGTTGGTAACTGGTGGCAAGAGAACTGCTTTGACTGGCTCAAGCAATGTTTTTGAAAAACTGAATTTTATGAAATCCCTTAAAAATTGGAATATTGCATATGAAAATGCAGATATTCAGCTACGTCTGAAAACAAAAACAAAAATAAAACAGACCATCTGGGCACACGAGGCCACCATTTACTCATAGTAACAATTTCCTAGGGTGCGAAATGGCACCCTCACGTTGTCCAGCTTTATTCTTTTTGCCACTATGGAACAGCAGCTGTGACTCCTTAGAAACTGTAATGGAGTGAGACTTATCCACCCCCCCCACAGTCATACCACAATATCCACATGACTATACAGATGTGCTGTTTTAGAGGATTGTGCTTAACATCACCACCCGATGAAATAACATCATTTAATTTTTTTGAAGCAATTTTGTTAGAAGAAGAAAATGGCTTCTAATTATAAAAGGTATTTATGCAACTGGATTATGACTATTAATGACAAATTTCTAAAAGTTTCCTATGAACATGAGTGCTTAACTTCATGTTTTTATAAAGCAAATAATTTATTTTGTATATCCGAGATTCTTGTTTATTTATACCCACAATCTACCACTCAAGAGTGAAGACAAATCTGAATTGTTTTCTCCTCCCATTGCCTGAGTAATAACTTTGCATTTTCCTGGGTGTCCTAAGAATGTATGATTCCCCAAAAGTTTGCCAGTTGATAATTTAGCACAGTTGTAGCTCTGATGGCAAAACATTTGTTTGCAACATTACAATCGTTCTTCAACAATATATATGTTACAGTGGTTCTTTAAACACATACATACTAACCAAATTATTAATATTTACCTGGTGGACATAAACAAGAAACACATCAGACAACTTTTTTCTTTGGAGTGAACTGAGATTTAATAATGAATTAAATATCTTTAAAATTCATAAATATGAAACTTCTGATGTGTAAAAAACATGCAATTATAAAGACCGTAAAACAAAAAGTGTAAGTTACTGCACTAACATTGCACAAGTGCGGTTTCTTTTCATAATGAGAAACCAAAGTTTTCTCATAAGTTCCTTAGATAACTGGTTATTTCAAGTACCGTCAATGGGCATACACAATAATTGAAACTGATAATTTAATGTCTACTGAAACATTAGGATCAATACATGCTATTTTATTTAATCTTAGTTTATAAGAATAAACTGGCTCTCACAGATTCATAGCTTTGTCCTCAAATACATCTACTTAAGGATGAGAATTTTCTAAATGTTTTAAAGTAACCCATATATTGAAAAATAACTGCTTTTGTTACCAACAGTAAGTGATCCAAAACTTGTATTCTACAGTCTGATTTTACTGAAACAAATAGGCTAAAAATAATGGTGTCTCCAGAGTGAAATCATGTCGTTCACAGCTCAGTTATTATACTACCTTTCAAAAATGAGTTTACTGCCTGTCACCTGAAGCAACTGTGACAGAAATATTTTTATTCCACCTCTCACATTGAAAAAAATTGTGAAAAGAAATCTTAGTTAAACGAAATGTTACGAAGATGGCATGTGTGACTTTATTGGAAAGAGGAAAAAGATGGAAGAGGTAAATGAGAGAAAAGTAAAAAACTCAAATTCTTATATTTTTCAGTTGCATAAAGGCAGTTAAAGCAAGCAAACATCATGCTTATATGGAAATAGACAACAGAAAAGAATTTCAGCCCACAATCTTTGGAAATGTGGAATGTTAAGCATAGCAAAAGAAAGATAAGCACAACCAACCTACAGTGCTTTGGAAGACTGTTAAATTTTTAGTACTTTATATGGTTATCCTTTTTTCTTAAAGGTGTTAACTATGCTGCTGCTAAAATGAGAGGGGTCTGATGTGAGATTGAATCATGCAGAGTTGCAGTGTCCTAGAATATTAATCAGCTAGCCCTAAACCTTAAAGTCTGTACCCAGAGAATTTTTGTCTGTGATTGAATTTGTTCCCATTTACGGCTTGTCATTATAGGCTACCCACCATGTCAATGTAGGCTCTGGAAATCCTGTTACTTCAACTTCCAAAGTCACTGGAGAACCTTCCATGACAGTTACATTAGACAGGAGCCTGGAGAAATTTGGTGCCTGGTCAGCTAGGCTGACCACGCTGCTCTTTGCTGATGTGCTTTTAATCTCTTCTTGAGGAATCGTTTGCCTCTGATAGCCCCTGCTGGTGCCTGATTGAAACCTGAGGCCCAAGAATGCATCACGGGAAGCATGCAGCCTATCTTGGGTTTTAGTGAAGTTACTATCAGCATGCATTTTCTCTTGAGTTTCTAGCAAACTGCCCTGAGCCTGAGGGTGCCGCTGTAAAGCTCTCTCATGCACTTCACTCATCATGCTCTCTGCATGTTCAGCACTGATTCTGTGCAAGGCAGTACTCTTCTCCAGGAATCCTTCAGAGGTTAGTGGGGGCTTAGCTTTGAATTGGAGGTAAGGCCTCTCAAAATGACTTGAAAATGTTTGTCTCTTATCATTGCATGCATCTGCAAATGCAACAGGTGGTGGAAGAAGAGATTCCTGAGCATCCCCTGGGCTGCTGGTCCCAGCCTGCATCCCAGAGCTGCTTATGTGAAGGCTGAGGAAGGATCTGGGAGGGTCTTCCACCTCCATGTCAGATGGTGCAAGGGGTGACTCAGGGCTTCCTGGGAGTGGAGGCAAGGAGATGTCATCAGGTGAGACACACTCATATTCTTCCCCTGAGAGCATGTCTTCAGGCAGGAGCAGGCCCTGGACACCAGCCTCCTTGTCAGTGGACACCTTCAGGTCTTGTGGTTGCCGATCTTCTCCTGTTCCATCGATGGCCAAAGATTTGCCACTTGTGCCTGCCCCTTGAAAAGAGAAGAGCCAAATCTTCCTTATTCATTCGTTTTTCTTTTGCCAGTTTCAATCAGAGTAAAACTCAACTTCAGAGAGACAACTTGAGAAAACCTACAGTGAGTTAAACCTTAGGGAGCTGGAGCAAGAATTACATATGGGAAACCATTTGTCTGTCTATCCTGAGCACAGTCCCACTTCTCATGACTAAGGAATCGCTAAAGACCTCAAGTCTCTGAGTAAAATGTGATAGACCTTGGTAACACAAGAGAGAAAGCCCTAGTTTCCATCTGTAGTGAGGGAGTTGGACTGGATCAACATCTTTCACACCATGATCTGAGGAGTCTCCTCAAATAGCAAAGTCAGCTTAGGTCTGGCTTGTCTACACTCCCTGTGAACACAAGGTTTCTGCACCAGCAAAGTCAGCTTTTTTTGTCTATACTCCCCGTGAACACACAGTTTCTGACCATCAGAGACTCCTTTTTTGAGTGATTCCTCGGACCCTCCCAGGATAACCTCTCTTCTCTCTCAAGAAAGCCATTCTTTTTTTTTTTTTTTTTAATAAATTGTAGTGAAATATACATAAAATTTACCATTTCAACCACGTTTAAGTGTACAGTTCGGTGGCATTAAGTGCATTCACATTGAGTGTAACTATCACTGCCATCCATCTCCAGAACTTTTTCATCTTTCCAATTGAAACTCTGTATCTATTAAACAATAACCCCCTAATCTTCTATCTTCCTTCTGACTCAGCCTCTGGCAACCACCATTCTATTCTCTTGCTCTGCGCATTTGACCACTCTTACGTACTTCATATAGAGAAAGCCATTTTTCATGACTGGTTTTATTTTCTTAAAGTTCCTTAGTTTATTCTTACATTGGAAAAATATTTATTGAGCACCTACTACTATATACTAGGTACCATGCTAGTATTAGAGGCATACTTTGGTGAATAAAAGTAGATACAGTCTCTGCAGTCAAGGAGAAATAACCTAGTGGAGGAGGTAGATATTAATGGGACAATCAGACGTGATGGCCTTTCCCAAGAGAACACATGAAGAGACAATGGGAAAGCACCTGCCACTTGTCTCAGTGCTCCAATCAAAGTATAGTCCTACTAGGAGCTGTGAGTAGCAGTACACCTTTCCCTGCTTCCACTGTCCTAGTCTAACCCACATCCATCCCTGGTTTAAGAAGAGGCTCAAACGTCCCTGTGGCACAGACTCAAAAGAACACTGAAGCTGAAAAGCGATCTATTCTATCCCCACCTGCTTGTTTTATATCTCCTTCCTGTACCTTTCCTCAGCATTTTGGGTACCTTCTTACTTAGCATGTACTGGTTTTTGTCCTGTAGTAACTGATGCACATAGCAAAGTCATGTCTTGCCTTGACTTTGAGTTCTTTATTTTAGCCCATAGTCCTGCTCTTGACATATACTTTGTAAGTGATTTTTAAGAAAATAAGGGCTGGGCATGATGGCTCACACCTGTAATCCCAGCACTTTGGGAGGCTGAGGTGGGTGAATCACCTGAGGTCAGGAATTCAAGACTAGCCTGGCCAATATAGTAAAACCCTGTCTCTACTAAAAATACAAAAAAATTAGCTGGGTAGGCTAATTTTTAAAAAATTACTGGCGGCAGTTGACTGTAATCCCAGCTACTTTGGGAAGCTGAGGCAGGAGAATTGCTTGAACCCAGGAGGTGGAGGTTGCAGTAAGCCGAGACTGCACTATTGCAGCACTCCAGCCTGGGTGATAGAGCAAAACTCTGTCTCAAAATAAAAAAACAAAACAAAACAAAGAAAAAGAAATGTGTTTTCAGGATGAAGAGTAGAAGCAAAACAATGTTGCTTCTACTATGCCACAGAGATGACCTTTCCTCAGAGAAACATTAACCCAGCTTAGAGAAAGTGAGCCATTTAGTAGAAGTTTAAATTCTGAGTCTAAAACCCAGATGTTCTTAGAAGTTTTTCTCACTTAAAAAAATACTAAACTTACTAATTGCCCCTCCCTCATTTGGTGGTTGTGTCACAGCTTAGCTCAGTCTCTCTCTCTTCATCTCTTCCTGAAAGTAGAATGCTTATTTTCCTCCTTACAGGGACTTTGATCAACCACCTATTCAGTCTAAGAATCTCCTCTACAACATTCTGGCAGCCTCTCTTTGAACAGTTTTTCTGAAAGGGTACTTTCAGAATGCATGCCTTACTTGTGTTAAGAATATTTCCTATATGTAGCAAAGATCTGCCTTCCTGCAATTTCCTCCAATGGATCTGAATTTGCCTCCTTGAGCTACACAAGAAGTCCAGATGCTCTCCAATTTTAACAGCTCTTTGACTGGAGAATTGGTCCTACAACCTGTCTAAGCCTCTTTCTTTGTGTTAGACACCCTCAGGTCTTCTTTTGCCTCAACTCTCTTTCATCATCTTGGTCACTTCTGGGAGGTCCCACTCCTACTAGGCCACAAGCTCCTTCATAGGAGAGCAGGGACATTTGTTGACTTGATGGCCTTTCAGGGACAGACAATGACAACTCCTAAATGACTTCTTCAGGTGACCTATGACTCTCCACAGAAGAATAATGTTTTACAATTGTCTGAAAATTTACAATAAGCTTAGGAGAGAAACTTGAATAAAAATCCAGACCAGTCTCCCAACTCCTTGATCCCTGCTAGGGAGGAAATTATTTCCTAACTGAGGGTTTGGAAGAAGGAACTGAGCATGCTCAGATCTGTCTCTATGGGGCCCTCTCTTTTGGATTTGCCTTTCGTAAAATGCATGGGTTCAGGTTGGCTCTAAGGCACAAAAAGCCCCTGGAGGTGAAGCCTGTGGTTGTCTAGATGTGCACCCAAGTGGACTGGGAGCACATTTAATCTATTTAAATCAGACCTTAAGTTTGGGGGAAACCCACTAGAAAAGTTCAAGCCATCCAGCTTTAACTGGTTCCTGACTCCTGTATCTTACTTTCATCTGGTGCCAAACACAGGAAAGGAATCCAAGGCTATCATTTTTTCACTTCTCACAATTCCTAAAATAGAAAAAGTACTTTCCTCAGAAAATAATACTACCCAATAATTTCTACTATCAATAAAAGGGAGAAAGTTTTCTCAAATCTTTTTCTGTAACCATTTCAACTCCTCAATAAACACATTTGTTTCTAGAGTTGTTTACTTTCCAGATGGTAAGTCATCAATCAAATCATTATCTTCTTGACCTATATGATATGTTTTTATTAAGGTGATTGTATTAGTTCTTTTTTTTTTAAAATAAAAATCACATGGGACCATTGACTCATACTGAATTTGTAGTCAACTAAAATTTCCCGATTCCTCTATCCATTAATGCTACTCATAAAAATGTTGAACACAGCAGTGTTTAGAACAAAGTCAGATATCTCTGTAAGACAGATTGTCTCCAAAGTTGATGTTGATGAACTACTTAACACTGGAGTACAATCATAACTCGGTCAAACCCTCATTCAGTACACATTTCTCTACTTATCTTAAGAGAGCATCATGAGTGTGGTTATCAAATGACATCTTGAAACCATAACAAATGATGCCTATGACACTGACCTAGAATTACTTACTAAGTAATCATCTCAGGAAGCAAGATTAGGTGAGTTTAATATATATGCAAGTGGTTTTCTGAGTAAATCTATTTAGCTCTTGGCACTTCTGCTTTTATTCTTAAATAAAAAATGAATGTATTAAATTATCACAGCTACCCCAAAACTATGTACATCTATTATGTATCATATAAAAAAATTTAAAAATTTAAAAAATGCAAATAAGATTTCAGTTTTTAAGTCATTATGGAAACATTATTTTATTTTTATTTACATTTTTGAAATGGAGTTTTGCTCTTGTCACCAAGGCTGGAGTGCAATGGTGCAATCTTGGCAACCTGCGCCTCCCAAGTTCAAACAATTCTCCTGCCTCAGCCTCCTGAGTAGCTGGGATTACAGGCACCCACCACCATGCCCAGCTATTTTTTGTATTTTTAGCAGAGATGGGGTTTCACCATGTTGGCCAGGCTGGTCTTAAACTCCTGACCTCAGGTGATCTACCCGCCTGGGCCTCCCAAAGTGCTGGGATTACAGGCGTGAGCCACCTCACCCAGCCAGAAACATTTTAAAACTCACTGAGCTATATTTTCTAGACCTGTCTAGTTTTCAACTATGAAAATGGTATCCAAACATTGACATATACTAATTATTTGTTAATATTTCCCCACCATAAAACCACATTTTTTATTAGAAAAAAAATGTGTGTTATTTATCCAGAAAGGGTTAAATAAATCTATGGTTTTCAGTACAGACAGGGCATATTTGCATCAGCCTGAGTTCTGGCAAAATAGCTGGGAAACTCTGATCTAATTCATAAAAACATAACTCAACTCTCCATCTGCTTTTCTTATATCAAGTCAAGAGACTGATCTTTGTCATTTTGTTGATTCCTTTTTCTTTTCCCACCTTCTAAACATATGAATGACTTGCGGTCTTAAGTTCTCTAATCATCTCTATATACTTTGCCCCTCAAAGATCTCACTCACTTACATATCTAGTAAACAATTAACTTTTAATTAATACTAAATCTATAGCTTCACATCTTATCTCTGCTAGGACTTCTAAACTCTCATTTCCGCTGGTGGACATAGTCACTTGAATTTACAATCATTGCCATGTAGGCAGAAAAAGTGACTGGAAGGGAGCATACAGTGATATTCCTACATCCATTCAACTAAGTGGGCAGAACCAATCCTCAAAGTACATAGAGCAGAGAACTACTTATGTGGTAAATTTGAAGGAACACCACAAGACTTCATATTCCAAAATATCTCCATAACAGATAGGCTTACTTCAGGGTAAGTAAGATTTAATGAAGGTAAGTAGGAAGAAAACAAAGGAAGGTATTAAGCGTAGGACTTGGTTTGTTAAAGGCATTTGTAGAGAAGGCCCTTAGCCGGGGCTTTAAACAACGGGTAATAATGGTATTTTGGGGCACTTTAGGTGGATGAGGTAAAAGAAAAGGGAACAGAGAGATGGTGAAGAAGAACACTTTGTCTCTTCCCAATTTGTTTTCAAGGCAAGTGTTTCAAGAACATCTTCTTGTACCTGCCAAGTGATCAGGATTAGTGTGTGTGTGTTGGGGATGGGTCCCTGCACAGCCCCCCACCCAGTCTGATAAGAGCACTCCACTGAATTGTTTGGTGTAAAAGTATTTTCATGCTATTGCTTATGAACAGATGAATAGGAAGAGGGGGAAAAGTTTGTCATGGACATCTACAATATTACAAAACAGCTTATGTATATGCAGCAGTTCCTGGGAGCTCTGGTTTGGTCTTGTGGGAAAAGTTTATGGCTAAAATTCTAGAGAATTGGGATGACTGCCAGTTCTTACATTACTTTCTGTAATTTTTGGACGGCAAAATATTTAATCCCTTTTGGCCTCAGTTTCCTCAGCTGTAAAATGAGATTTGATCAGATGACTGTTAAATCCCTTCTAGTACTAGAATTCTATAGCTCTAAATAATGGCATTAGAAGCCATCATCTTCCACCAAATAGCTCCATGGCTTTAGGTGTGCCTGTTAATACTGTGTGCTTCCATTTAACCTTAGGAGTGTTCAGATATTACCACAGATTTAGCTTCGGTGTTCACATTGGGAATAAAACACCATCACTAATCTATTAGCAGTGCTACGTGTGTTGCATTTAGTGAACTGCCTAATTCCATCTGCTGCATTTTTGGGTCAGTAAAATGAAAAGTACTTTGCTATCTCCAGGAGAAAAATTCCTGTGTTGAATATATTCTTGCAGTAATTCAGTGGAACTATTCTTTTGGACTCGAATAATTTCCTCAGGAAGACTACCATCATTTAAGGGTATCAGAATTGACTGTGATAATACTAGGACAAGCTTTTCACTCGGTGCTTCCTCTCTGCCCACATGGGGTTGTGGAGAATCATTACATCTGATCTACATATACATAATAGAGACAATAAGAGGGTAAATGTGATTGAGTTACTTAAAAGTGAAGATTTCTGCCACCCTTTCATTTTGCTGTCTACACCAATTGCACCAGGACATGAAATGATGTTAATAAGAATTCTTGACAGCTGTAATTGTAGACCTTCACTTACACCCAAAATGACTGATGCTCTATCCTTTTAGTTTATAGAAGATTAAAAGTGATTTTTCCATGAAGGTAAATCTTGCTTTGTTTTTTAAATTTAAAAGAATCCGTTTCTTCTAATAAGAAAATAAAATCAAGAAAAACTACTTTTACTAAGTATAAATTATTTTTGTTTGCTTTGGTAGCAATAACTTTTGTTTCTGAGTTCTTAGTAAATGTGTCTGGTTCACAATGTAGGAAATTGTGCTGAACTAAATAAAATAAATGATAAGATGTTGAATTTAGTAACTCTTAGAAACCTTTTTAAGAAAATGTGGTGCTTTTAAGGCTATTCTTTTATATTTACCAGTCATTCTCAACTGAAGTGATTTTATTATAATAGATGCTATTGACATCTAGTGAGTAAGGCCAGGAATACTGCTAAACTCCTACAATGCACAGGACAGCTCCCTACAACAGAGAATTCTCTGGCCAAAATGTCAATAGTGCTGTGGTTGAGAAACTCTGATTTAGACCAATCGGAGTAGCCAAAAATTATTTGACATAAGAGTAACATCCAGCAACATGATCAAAGTTTGGCAGCTTTCCTTTGCCTCAGAGAGGAATCTGGGTTTAAGTGGCTCAAGGCCCTACCACAGAAAAGACAGCTTGCTTAGCAGTACTTGCTGCCTGGTGGTTGTAGAACTGCAACAGGCCTTGACATGGATTTAACCTGTGAAAAAAGGACCTATAAAGAAGCTGAAAGAACCACATTGACTTCAAGGAAAGATAAATCTTTCTCCATGAAATAACTGCTACCAATGGAGAGGGTTTTTATTTGTTTTTAACTCTCATGTCACAAGAAGTATATTTTATTAATTTGAGGCTGGTTGAGAATAATGTTGACTGATTGTTCCTTCAGCTCCTCAGGAGAGAAACATTGGGAACAGGCATCTTGGCAGAGCAAAAAGTCAAAAGCTAATTACAGTCCAGCAGCTATGATAGAGAGTGACCAACTTATGCCGCAAACCAAGATGATGTTGTGATTTAAAGAACACTTTCAAAATCATAATACATTTGCATTTTTGTGAGTATTTGTAGTTGTTACATGCTTTAATTTATCAATAAGTGCATAAGTTTTAGAATAATTTAAACATTTCTCTAGATACTTCAGTATTGATATTTCAGCTGGATTCTATGGTTTGGTAAATGTTCCTGGAAATATCATCTTAGAGGTAGAGTCTATGGGAACAAGATACTATCTAATTTCATGTACTAAGGTTTGCTAATGGGTTGTGTAAAACAACAAAAATCATAAAAATATGATAAAAAGAGAGAAGTAAAATTTGAAGTTGGATTGGATATAAAAAGACAATGGAAAAGGCAGTTAGAGATGGGAAAAACAGAAGTGGTTTGGGGTGACATGGCATTTAAATGGCTGTCCCAGTGCTACTATGAAATGTCATGGTTTCAGTACGTGATAGTAAGAAGCTCAGAGGAAACAGCATAGCAGAGAGAAGAAGCACTAAGTAAGGAGCAGATGGGAAGTAAGGGAGGAGGAAACTCACATTGCATTTACATTGGGAAATTCTATTTGGATAGATAAGAAGGTTGCAATTCACTTTTATTTTGCAATGCGCAATGACTGTACCCTCAGAGCAAAAGTAATGAATAGCTGAGGTTAAGTAGTTTTCTTTACCTTATTCTTTTCTTCATTGAATATTGTCTGCTTATTTTTTGCTGGTTCCTTTAGCAGATCAATGTAATCATCATGGAAGTCTTCCAAATTTGGATTCGTCTTTAAAACGTCTCCCTGCTGTACAAAGCAAAACTTAGTGAGAGCCTGAGCCAGGAAATCTGGAGGAACAGTGCCATACACTAACTACTTGGAAGAAAACATAGACCACTTGCAATCTTTCAGCAAATTTATTCCACAAGAGACTGATATATTCCCATGATGTGTTTTATAAAATTATCCCTCCCAGCTCAGTTTCCCTCCTGCCTCATTCCTTTGATAAAATGCATTGTCAGTAAAAATTGGCTGTTGAAAGGCCCAGCAGGAAAAAAAGGAATCATTATAGTAGGATGCTCCTGCAGGAGCCTTCTCTAGAGATAGGAACCATTATGCATGGCAGTGTAAACCATTAGGAGAGTCTGGGGGAGCAGCAGTGAGGTAGAAATGATTAAAGGTCTCTAGGGGAGAAGAAAGTAGGAAATCCAGAGAATCTACACAAGCAAAATACTGGGGGAGACTCTGAAAAGATGAATAAAATATCACTGAGTAAAGAAAAACAGCAACTCAGAGCACAGGATGCTTCATGTGGTTGAAGATATTTTGTTCCCTGTATTTCATGGGGCTCAGTTTTAGCCATGAAGGTAGTGGGGATTTGCAAAGTGCTGTGGAGTCAGTGTGAGAGCTGAGAAGACTTTGTAAACGTGGAAAGAGCCACTGGTATCCCACGTGATAGAACATACCAGTTTAGAATGATGATTATACTGCAATAGAAGAGTCTCTATTCCACCTGAAACATGATCCTTAGCTGGGTCTTAAAGAAACATGCATGCTCATCAAAATGCATATACAACACTGGCTCAGAGCATTCAGGAAGACCCACTAATGGGGGAGATTCTGCTTTTAGTCCCAACTCTACACTGAACTGGTTTGTATTGCTCTATGAGTCACTCTGCTTTGGTATGCAGTTGATATCTTCTTCCAAAATATCAGCTGGTATGGAAAGAATGCTAGATTTTGAATTAGATCTAAATTCAAATTTGAGATCCACCGCTATTGACTATTGGGCCCCATGCAAAGCACTTTTACCCTCTTTGGACTTTTCCTTTCACCTGTAACACAGAAAACATTTGCCTTCTTTTCAACTCAAGATTATTTGGAAATCACTGGAGATAATGCATATGAAAGTCTTTTGTAAGTCTCAAACTGTTAAACATTAGAATTTCTATCACTATTTCAGCCTTGATAAGAATTGCTGAGCCCACTTTCTGTAACCCCTGAAGAGCCATAGCATCAACCTTTATATTTAACAACATAAAAAATAGACATTTGCTCTTTTCATACAAACACCTGTAAAGTGTTGGTAAGCATTCTTTGGCAACTGTTTGTTGCATCTGTAACTCAAAAAGGTAATACTGATACATATTTCTCTTGCCAGAGACACCGTTTCTCATTTTTACATCCACCTGAATTAAATATCTTCAAGCACTGAATGATTGTTCTTGTCTGTACTGATCTATTGGGTGTTTACTACAAATGCCAAAACTGTTTTGAGAGAACCTGCTTTAAAAGGCAAATCAGGTCAGGCATGGTGGCTAACTCCAGCATTTCGAGAGGCCAAAGTGGGAAGATCACTTGAGCCCAGGAGTTAGAGACCAGCTTGGGCAACATAGTGAGACCTCAACTTTACAAAAATATCAAAACATTCGCTGAGTGTGGTAGCACATGCCTGTGGTCCAAAATACTTGGGAGGCTGAGGTTGGAGGACTGCTTGAGCCTGGGAAGTTGAGGCTGCAGGGAGTCATGATAACACCACCACACTCCAGCCTGGGCAACAGAGCAACACCCTGTCTCTAGATAAATAAATCAATCAATAAATGACAAAGCATAGTGTTAAATATTGTGAGGGAGACTAAACTTAGCAGAGCCAGAGTGTTTCCTTAAGTATAATCAAGTAGGAGGGGGTAGGGATAGCAATAGTAGTTTTATGTGATGTAATTACATGTAACAGTTATATGTGATGATTACATTAGTGCTATAGCCTGAATGTTTATGTTCCCCTAAAATTTGTATGTTAAAATCCACACCTTAATGTGATGGTATTAAGAGATGACACCTTTGGGAAGTGATTAGGTCATGAGGGGGAATCCCTCATGAATAGGATTAGTGCCCTTAGGCAAGAGGCCTGAGAGATGCCCCTCATTCTTCCACCACCTAAGGTTAGAGTGAGTACCAGGAAGTCCTCACTAGACACCAAATCTGCCAGCATCTTGTTCTTCAACTTCCAGCCTCCAGAACTAGGAGAAACAAATGTCTGTTGTTTATAAGGCATCTTGTCAACGGCATTTGGCACAGCAGCCCAAAAGGACTAAGACAGGGAGGAAGGTACCCAGTGCCATGGGAAATCAGGGACGGAGTGATACAACCAAGGAAGGATTTATGGAGGAGGCAGCATTTGGGTTTGGCTCTGAGAGATGTTAAGGTTTCAAAAAACAGAGACAGAAGGTTCTTAAAGTAAAGGTTTAGAAGTGAGAAACCCCAGGGAGCATAGTAGATCAGTGGGATACGAGCCCTACGTGAATGCAGAAGCACAATGGTTTGGAAAGGTGACCAGCCTCAGAACACCGAAAGGCCTTGAATTGGAACTTGACTTGATGAGGAAGCGTTTGTAGTGGAGTTTTGTGAATGTGACGATGACACTAGCAGAACTATTTAGGAAGGTAATCTAGCTGGGTGTATAATTAGGGGACTCCTGACTAGTGCAAAAGAGAAGCCAAGTGACAGATTGAGCGTGAGAAAGAGAGAATGCCATCCTGACTACAGTGAGTGTGGAAGGAATGGGGAATGAGGAAGTTGGAGAGGCTGTGGAAACAGCTCTTTCAGGAAGAATAGCCGTGAAGGCAAAAGCTGGAAAGGGATACAACTTGGAGAAAGTAGATTTTATGAAGCTGACTCTCACTTGAAGATGTGCGACACAAATGAGAGGATTTTTGAAGACAAGGAAGAGCAAAGAGTGAGAGGAAGCGGCGAGTTTTAGCCTGTATGTTGGAAGTCAGAAGTGCAGCAGCTCCTCAGGGGGTGGGGGTGGGGGGATGGTGGTGGGGGAGGAAAAGATAACATGCTGAAAAAGACAACATGAGATATATGGTTTATTATCATTGTGAAACATTGATGGGAAGCAAATAACTTATATATTAGAAATATTAATAATTTCATACATTAAAAATTTCAGTTTTCTCAAACCTGATTGGAGAATTTATGTGTGGGTAATAATACAAAAGAAAGAAAAAGCTATGCACAAAGATGTTCATTGTAGTGTTACTTAAAATGGTAAAACGGTTAAAAAAATCTAGATCCTTAACCCAAGGATAAAGATAATTTGGTTGGGCAACCACTGAATTAAAAGCCTCACAAACTATTTGAGTGGAAGAGGCACATAAATTTATGACATGGAAATTCCTTCAGAAAAAAAGTGGCTGGTAGAAATAAACATAATTCTGCTCTGAACTGCAAGACCACCATTAGGCCTCAATAAGAATTATCACAACAATAATCTTTAGTATCTTCACAGTCAATCCTCAGGGCTACCCTGGGATCCACTTTGTAGATCAGGAAACAGAGACTCAGGGAGATTAAATAATTTACCCAAAGTCACAACGCCAATAATTTAGGGAGTTGCTATTTCAAGGACACTGTGCTTTGCTCTACAGCCTTTGCTCTTAATGACCTTGCTATTCTCTCCATCCTCAAAAACCAGTTCAGTCAGCTATGAAAACAGCAATAATCAAACCAGTTTTTGACATGACATTAACAAAGAAACATGTGTTTCACTTTAACTGGCTTTGCCTAGACATAAACATTTTCTCTGTATTTGTTACCATCAAATTTGTATTCTGTGAAAAGTGATCATGATTTGTTTACTATTTTTATGAGGCAAAGTATTCAATGAATATAACACCTGAAGAATACTTTTATTTTCTCTGGTGCCACAATTTGGAGAGGGGGAAAAAAAAAACCTGACACCTATTACTTCTGAACAAAACCACAGGCTATTTAATTATGAAACAAAACCACAGGCTACTTAATACAAAGTTTACTGGCAGACTCTTAATGGCACACATTTTTTAGGATATGATTCATGAAAATGTAAACTAGACACCTTAATTGTGTTTAGCCCTCATTCCCAGCAATATTTTTCTCCGCAGTGATGGGAAAGAAATAGAATTAATTATCAGAAACATCCAGATAATTATGTTAGAAAGCTGTGAAACAAATGTGCACATTATGTCCCTTGAGAAATTCTATTAAAACATCTTTGCATCAGAAGACATTTGATTAACAATTTTTATTTATTTTGCTTGAAAATACATATTTGGGGAAGAAGAAATTACCTTCAGTTTTTCTTCAAGCTCTATGAGGGACCCACATAATTCAGTCACAGATTCAAGAACCTCTTTGTGTTTGGTCACTATTTTCTCAATATATTTCTGTCCTTCTTCCAAACCTGGGGAGGAGAAGGACGAAACTAGTTTTAAAGGTCAAATTTTTAGCAAGAAAGAAAGTCCAGGTATCAATTCATCTCCCTAATGTCCAGCATGAGGGCTAATTAAGTTCTTAATAAATATTTGCTGAACAGATAAATAAATGAATAAAGGCAGGTTTCTAAAAGTTGGATATTCTAGGAAAATGATTACATGTGCGGTACCAGGCCACTTTCATGTAACCTAAATAATGTTGCTATATGAATAGTCTTAAAGCTCAACTTTCCTGTTCTTCCTGTTCAGAAAATTCAGTGGTTCCTCACTGCTTAGAGAAGAATAAATTCCTCAGGATGGCATTCAAGGCCCTTCCATAATATGGTTTCAACCAGCCTCTCCCAAATGTTTGTCACTCTAATTCCCTCCTGTATTTTATCTCTGGCCAAACGGAACCAGCAGCTCTTCCCTGAAGATCCCCACAGCAGCTAAGTGTTCCTTCCTCTACTAGGAGTACTGTTCTTCCACTCTTTTCCTGCTGTCAAAATCTAACCTACTCTTTAAGGTTCACCTGAAATGCCAACATTTCTGTGAAGATATCCTTAATCTTTTCCAGGTGGATTTCTCTCTCTATTGTAATAAAAATAGCTACCATGTAGTGCATGCTTATTATTTGCCTGTGCCTAAACACTGTATAACCATTGTTCAATGTAATCCTTGGATAGATTCTACTACTATCTACATTTTACAAATGACGAATGTGATGCTCAAAAGAACTTCTTGCCCGGGCAGGGTGGCTCACGCCTGTAATCCCAGAACTTTGGAAGGCTGAGGATCACTTGAGGTCAGGAGTTCAAGGCCAGCCTGACCAACATGGTAAAACTCTATCTTTACTAAAAATATATAAATTAACTTGGCGTGTTGGTGCATGCGTGTAATCCCAGCTACTCGGGATGCTGAGGCAGGAGAATCACTTGAACCCGGGAGTTGGAGGTTTCAGTGAACTAGGATCATGCCTCTGCACGCCTGGGTGACAAGGCAAGACTTTGTCTCAAAAAAAAAAGTAGGGGGACTTCTTTAGGTGATTCAGACAATAAATAGGGGAACAGGGATTTGAACCCAGGACTATCTGACTCCACACCCTAAGCCAGGTTGTATTACACATTGTTATGGGCTGAACTATGTCCCTCCATCCTGCCAAATTCGTATGTTGACATCCCAATTGCCTGTATGTACCTCAGAATGTAACTGTATTTGGAAATAAGATCTTTAAAGAAGTGATTAAGTTAAAATGAGGCCATTGGGATGTGGCTCTAATCCAATATGACTGGTGCCCTTACAAGAAGAGGGACAGACACCAGAGGCATGTGTGTGCAGAGGGATGACTACGTGAAGCGGCTGCAAGAGGTCAGTCATCTGCAAGCCAAGCAGAGAGGCCTGAGAGGAAACCAACCCTCCTGGCATCTTCACCTTGGACTTCCAGACTCCAGAAGTATGAGAAAAGAAGTTTCTGTTTAAGCCACCCAGGTAGTGGTATTTTGTTACGGCAGCCCTAGCAAACAAATACGAACATTTTCTATCTTTCTTACTCCATTTACCATACCATGACTTCAAGGCCTAGACTGTGGTCTCTTGAATGCAGGAACCAGGTCTTAATTGTCTTTATAACAGCTATGGCTTTTAGTAGATCACAGGTATGTAAAAACTTTTTTGAGATAATTTTTCTGCATGAAAATTCTGAGTTCAGTAATGCTTGAGTAGCTTGCAAGAGTTGATATAATCTTAAAGTACCTTCTTTGATGCAAATTTAAAAAAATGTATAGCTTTCCTACCAAACAGGTGGAGACTCATGTCATTCATTTATTCATTCAGTGATTCATTTATTCATCAAATATTTGTTAGGCAGTTGGTATGTGCCATTAGACAGTGAACTGACAGGCAAAATCCCTCCTCTAATACAGCTTACACTCCGGTAAGGAAAGCCAGACAACACAAATAGCTATATAAAATGTTAGTTGGTAATAAGGGCTAGGAATACAAACAAAGCCAGATGCAGGATCTTGCAGGATGGGAAGGGAATTTAACTTTTTAGGGGCTCTGTCAGTACTTATCATGTTCTGAGATTGAATAGGCATTGATCCAGGCACAAAAAAAGTTAAAAATATATATATACTTTCCTCAAGTTTATGGGCAGTAGAGAAGACAAACAAATAGGTGTTTATACTATAATGTAAAAAGTTCAATCATGGAGGAAACATACACCAGGTTATGGGAGCAGTGTCTCCAAAATTTTTCAGTGCACTTACACACAACTCCAGCAAGAAGATGTCACCTTAGTTTTCATTGATTTTTCAAACCATATTTTATTATTTTTATGTTTCTACCCTTTTCTTCTGGAATATAATGAATAATTCATTCTCAGTAATTTAAGCAGTGCAGTATAGATTCTACAAAATTCATGGCTCTCCATAGACAGTGTTTCATGTTATAAGAGAAAATATCTGACTACAGCCATTGGCAGCCAAATTAAGCATTTTGTATCAACTGTTGTGTCTTCTTTCTGGGCTGTGTTCGTCTGGTCACTGGGAATTACTCTTAGTCTCATAGGACTGTTACCAGGAAATTCATGGAACTTATTCCTCAGAGCCCTCAAGAACTATCATCCTCCAAGGACTTCTTAAGTGGGGGCCTCTTTAGGAGGAAGGACCTCTCAGGATGACATGATATTATCTTTTCTAGTCATGGAAGAGAAGAAAGCAGAACTTGTAAAATGGCAATCTGAGCTCTCCCATTTACTCCACAAGTGAGAGGAAGGTAAAGGAGAATTTTCCAGGTCTTTCTCAAATTCGTGAACCAAAAGCCTCATAGAAATGAGAGGGCTGGAGACTTCAGTCTTAGCTTTATGTCTACTTAAAGTATGACTGAAGTTTTCTATGTTTTTCAAGGGATCAATCTAGTGGAAATTAGATGTTTTTTGTTGCTGTGGCTTGTTTATATAAGCTGAGTACTGTTCTGGTGTTATTACCCTAGAGATGAATAACAGGAATGGAGGAGAAAAGAGAATAGAGAAGGAAGGCTTACACAAAGTAGTTAAAAATCTGCAGGCTTCATCTGCTGTCAGAAATTCCTCCCTCTGCTCCCTGTTTGCTTTCCCTGGCTGTGGGCTATTATCTTAAACCTTTTCCCTGAATAGGTTGGTGTACTGAAGACCTCGAGGACTTGCCACGCTCTTGCTATCTACTGAATTAGGCTCAGTATAGATTCGTTCAATGGCCAATCACTGGATATCTTAAAAGAGATCTCACCATATAAGCGCTGAGCAAGGTCAGTGGCTTCCTGAATCCTTTCTTCTTGCTGTGGCACTGAGGGTGCAATAAACTTATTGAACTGCTGGTGGAGAATTTTCACAGCTTCCTTTGTCTTGCACTCTGTGGAATATCTTCCAACTCTTACAACTGTGGCACTTGCATCTTCGTACCAAAAGTGACACTAAATTTAAATAGGATAAAGCACAGATGAAAGAGACCCCATCCTCTAAAGTTCTTAATTTTGACAAGTATCAAATTTTAATTCCCTCAACTTTTTGTTCACATTGGCTTGAACTTACTAACTCATAATAAAGAAAATATTAAAACATAATTGTATACTTTCGCACTTAAATGTTAGTGGCAGACATAAGTACAAATATGAAAACACATATAAATAAAACTATAAGAAAGTAAAAATATGAAAATATATTTGATTCTCCTGCCTTTTTAGGTTTGCCTAAAATATGATTCTAAGAAGAATGTTGCAGACTTACAAGAACAGGCAGAATAAAAAGCAGCTGGCACTAAAAAGAATCCAAATACATGCTAAATGGCAAGAAAAAAGCCAATATGTTCACAATCCAGTATAATGAACTGGTATCATTAACAATACGCTGCTAAGAGTATTGCCTGATGAATACTCTAATAAATGAAATCTCTTTGTAGGATAAGATTCGGTTTATGAATGGGGAAATATCATCCAAAGAATAGCATTTCAGCTTTTCTTAATAGAAAATAGTTATATTTTCCAAACAGTGGAGAATGAGACAGTTTCTCACTAAGAATAAATAACTGTGATGGAAGGAATGTCTGACCCAGGCCTGAAGCACTTGTGCAGGGTGAGAAATAGAAACACATGACTCTGTTAGGAGTTGGTTTTAAATAAGTGCCACAAAGGTACAACAAACCTATACATCATATGTAGAAGACTGATCATTTTGATTCTCCTTAATCTGGTGTTAAATCTAAAAGCTCAACTGCATTAGTGGCAAGGACGCTCTGTATCTTATAATAATGGGCAACAAAGAACACTCAAGAACTTCAAGTGCAGAATTTCTTCAATATTAAGTGTTCAAACAATAACCTTAACTTGTCAAATTTCACATATTTTATGTATACTCTACCATTTATCCTCTTGACAGTATCAATAACAAACACCAATAACAACATTTTGTAGCTGAAAAATCACAGTATCACTTTTTAAAATAAATATTTTCAAGTTCTGTGAAATAAATAAGCCATTCTGAGCATTTTAAACAGATATCCAGCAGTGAACATAATTTCATGATAATTAAACATCTTCAGTTGATGAGGTTATGGAGAAACAGGAACACTCATACATTGCCGGTAAATCAGTAAAGACCTTTCTCAAGAGAAATTGACCAATACAATCAAAGGCCTTACATAATTCATCCCCTTTGATCCCCCAATTCTATTTTAGAGAATTATCCAAATGAAAAAAAAAATAACGAAAAGGAGCGTGATACATGAATTTAATGATAATAACAGCTAATGCAACATTGCTTTAAAGTTGTAAAATAATTTTTGTAAACAGCATTACAGAGTGGATACCACAGCAAAAAGAAGATACCTCTTCTATCACCTCCTGGAGATGCTCAGTCAGGTCCAAATTCTTCTTGTAATCTGTCACAACTTTGTCAAAGTCATCCACATGTTTTTGCAAATCCTTCATGGCTTCCAAAAGAACATTAACTTTATCACTTGGATAATTTAAGCAAGAATCAGAGGTTTTATTACTAACTTTTTCCATTTTCCTTTTCAAAGCCTGTGTGAAAAACAAAAAGTTTTTAAAATAACATTCAATCTGTATTTATGATGCTAGTGATTAAATACTGAGAGAAAAACTGGTAAAAGCTTTTGCAGCTTCCTCCAATCTACTAAAATAATAATTATTACAAATACATCATGGAAAGAATGGGGGTTTTCCCGAATATTCTATTGATTTAGCATTTAGCAAATAAATAGAACATTTACTATATACCAGGTCTATTCCAGATTTTGAGAATAGTAATATGCTATTATTTTAAAGACAATGATAATTAAATCAAATACTTGTCCTCAATAAGCTCACTGTGTCCTGGAAAATGCATTCAAATAATCTACCCAGTACATGTGATAATCAAGGTAGGAATAAGAGGCTATATATAGGAGCAGTGGAGCAAAGTAATGGCATAGATGGATGCAAGAAAAGGAGGAGTATAGAAGGTGTGTGCATGCATCCATGCTCGTGTGTACGTGTTGGGGAGAAGGATGGAAGCAGACAGGTTGGGTAGACTTGGCAGAAACCATTCTGGATCTGCCTCAAGAGATAAATCAATTTATTACATATTTTTACATGAAGAATACAATTGTTATAAAAATGGAAAAATACTCTTCAGTCCCAGTGCTATAAAAAGCCAGAGTTAGGTATCTAGATTCGAAATGCAAAACAATTTTGCAATAATTGTGTATACACACATACACATGCGCATGTACACAAACCATACTTTCTTGTTAGCTGCATTACACACATACACATGTGCACATATACAAGCCATACTTTCTTGTTACCTGCATTTTCTCAGCATACATATCAACTTGTTGAATTTGATATTTAAGCGCCTTCAGATTCCGAGATTTTTCATTTTTCTTAGTGTAATTAAACTTCAAATTATTGAATTTCTTTTTGATATCTTTGAATGACTCTTTGAGCTGTAGTTCAATAAAAAAAAAATAGGTGATTTCTTTAAAATAAGGAAACAAAGTCACTTGCAATAAATCAAAGCATTTGAACACTTCAAAATATTGATCTTAAAAATGTATTTAGACTAATTTTCTTTCTTTCCCTCCCTCCCTCCCTCCTTTCTTTTTCTTTCTTTTTTTCTTTTTGAGATAGGGTCTCACTTTGTCACTCAGGCTGAAGTGAATTGGCGTGATCTTGACTCACTACAACCTCCGCATCCTGGATTCAAGTAATTCTCATTTCTCTCTAAGTAGCTGGGACTACAGATGTGTGCCACCATGCCTGGCTATTTTTGTATTTATAGTAGAGACAGGCTTTCGCCATGTTGGCCAGACTGGTCTCGAACTCCTAGCCTCAAATGATCCACCCACCTTGGCCTCCCAAAGTGCTAGGATTACAGGCGTGAGCCACCAATCCCAGCCTCAGAGTGATTTTCAACAGAAAACAAATTTGCCAAGTGGACATACAAAGTGAATTTAAATATATCTTCCAAATATAAGTAATTATAAAATGTTTGTTAATACTTTTTGATTTGTAATTTTTAATTAAGATTATATCTATAGAACATTCCTTTGTCCCTCAAGTAAGAAAATTTCTCACATATCATACATAAACTTTTAACAACTCTAATTTTCTTATTTGTGTTTATTTGATATCTTTTTCCCAATCATTCTATTTTCCATATGCTAACATTTGTCCCAGATCTATCTTCCAATACTCTCTCACAGCCATCATGAATACATTTATTAAGGCTGCAAAGAGCTATCCATGTTGAAGAGGTCAATGAAGCACTGACATTTAGACCACCTAGGGCACTGGCGAGGTGGAAGAGAAGACCCAATATGATGAGATTTAGTAGAAAAATAACTCTATCTGCCCAGCTAAAAAATTATTTTTCTTGAGAAGTTCTGAAAAGAGTTTTACTTCTTAGATATAGACCATTAACTTCAGAGATCCTTCAAAAGCAAAAAAGGTACAGTGAGAATTGCTGCTAATGATGGCTATGCTAACCTGTGTATAAATAAAGCATATAGCTATACATTAATAATAGGAGATAGATTTTGACAGTCTTAACAACAGTTCAGCTTTACCAGTACACCAAATTTTTAAGCAGTCCAGTTCCATTAAATGCACCATTTTCTCTCTCTCCTCTATATTTAAGAAAGATAAGCATATTCACAGGCAACTCTCTCTTTGTATTATCAACAAAGAAAAGTACGAAAGAAAAAAAAAACACCTCAGATTATATGGAGGCATTTAACAGCAAGAGTGAACAAAGTCATGGCTGATAAATTTGAGCTAAGATAAGTCTTAGAAAAGCATTAAAATCCTTTTCAATGACAGCAAACAAATTAATTGGGAGAGAATAAAGACCATGCGTATGCTAGATTTTAGAATTGTAATGCAGAAAAACATACTTGCCCCACAAAATGCATGCTTTCTCAAAATGCTTATTTCAAATTTTGCCTATGCAAAAATAAAGCCTTTATCTTATCTTTAAAATATCTTGGAGACATCAACTTTAAAGCCCTAGTGGAATTGCACAAGGAAATTATTATACTGATAAAATTTTTACATCTGATACACATATACTTAATCAGTGTTGTTTAGTTTATATGGTAAATGAAGTTGTTGAACATTACTTTTAAGTAACAAACTAAATCAAGCACAGAGACCACATGAACCACTTTAACTGAAAAATAAATCAGTAATAGTCAGAAAAAGTGAAAAGCTTCATAATTTGAACATTATTTATTAGAAACACAGGGGAATATTTAAAAAATAATATTCAGTTGATATATTTGTGAAATAACCAATAAATATTTACATTCTATGGCACTCAGTGTTTTAATGTGCCTATGTTCGATTTTTCACAGGAAAGGATAATGTCAATTTTATAAGATTGAGATATAAAGGGACTACATCCTCAGTAATTTACATAAAATTTTGGCAGGAGGTTTTGCAACTATAAATGTAATAAGTGCCACATCTGAGGAAACCAGACAGTGTTGTTTTAAAAAAAAACTCAATAACAAGTTATTATTTAATGAGTACAGAGTTTATAAGACTATATAAAATACAGTCTTATATGTAAGTAGAAGAATATATATTTATTTTTTAAAATTTCATGTTTGTTTTAAATAAATTTTATTTTTAAATAAATTTTATGTTTATATTACAAAATGTTTATTTTTTAAAATTTTTCTTTATTGAAATGTGACATATATTAGAAAACCTTAGTTTAGAGAAAGGAAGAGGGGCTCTGTCACTAACCTGATAACCATCGGATTACATCTGCTTTAAATGGAAAAGTTCAATGACTATTTGAAAACTATATAATAAATAGAGAAAAGCTCAGATTTAACACTTTAATTATCAACCATGAGACTTTAAATCTACTTTGGATTAAGAAATTTAAGACTGATAAATGATGAGTGTGACTTTATTTCTGTTTGCTTTAGAACGTGTGCACTTCCACTGAATATGATTTATAAAGTAAAAGAATGTTCATGACACTATGGGTATGTGAAATGGGATCAGCTTCTTTCTGACACATGAGCTCCCTTGACAAAGTTGCTGGCACTTTTCTCTTTTGGTTTCACCGGAAATTAATTTTTAATATAAATCTCTGTGCCTTTTTCATCTCAAATTCAGGACTACTGCAGATACAAGTAGAAGGCAGTATGCATGAAACTGCCTTCAGTGATTGAAAAATCTCGCCATACTTAATTCTCTTAACTGCGCTTTCCAATATGAAAACTTAACTTCCCATCTAACCCCCCACGTAATTTGTGGCCATATTTTTAAAGGAACTGAGTGCCATATTTGCTGGGCTGTGGTATCATTGTTCACGCAGCTGTTTCTAACTTTAGTCAACTTGTCAACAATGGGGAAGGGCGGGATGGGGCTGAGACAACTGCTCAAGTCGAGCACATATGTGGAGAAAAACACCCCAAGCTTGGGGTGAAAAAAATTTTACCTTGTTAGAAATCTTTAAATGATGTTATAATTCATATCAAAGTCCCTCAAAGTCTTTAGAAAATTAGGAAAAATATATTTTTAATGAATAATTTGATTTTACCATCTTTCCATGTGTTCAGCTCCTCTGTATTTACCATAGAATACACAGGCTGAGTTAATATAGCAATAATTAGAGAAAAGTTATTAAGATTTAAAAACTATAGATATTTTGAAATTAGTAGAATGAGCATCTTTGCCAAATTTTCCAGCATGCCCTAAGCCCCCTCTCAGGGTTAGGAATGAACAAAGTTTCTTTGGAAAGAAGCAGAAGGGAAAGAGGCTGATGCCAAGTGAGGCTGGGTTGCTATTCTTAGTCTTGACAAAGCTGGTTGAGCCAGCTTTGGCACAAGAATGTATTATTTGTAAGTTTGCTGCTGTCAAGGCCAATTTGTGTGAGGGACATGGGACATTTTAAAACAGAAATGCATTTAATACATTTAAAAAGAAAGACTTTCCTTAGAACTATGGCACATGTTTGGCCAGAAGCAAAGATGTAAAATGACTGGTCAATTTCCATCATGTCCACTTCATGAATGTTGTTTCTTGCCTGTCATTTTATTCACTCCAGAAAAAAGCTTTCTGATGCTCATGTTCAGTAACAGAAAGCTGTGATGTTATCACCTCCCAGGGATGCTTCATTCAAAATCAAGAGACCCAAACACTCAAAATTTAACCCAAATGACTTGCTACAATTATCAATGGCAGAATATTCAGACTTAGTGCTAGAGAGATTTCAGGACAAGATTTTTTGACCTCCTTCCATTTGGCAACCATGCCCCTGTCTTCCTGTGCTTGAGGCCAGCTGCTAGTGGCTGAAAGTGGGGCAAATTGGGAAGACATGACAATTGTTCCATCCTAAACTTTAGGTAGTAGCAGGTGTCAGTAATAAATATTTTATCCATTTTGCATGCTTTGTGGCTTCATAATGTGTTAAGTTTTGTTTTCTGGACAAGGAAACCATAATTTTAAACTTCAGCTCTCTTTATTCTTCAGGAAGATTCCACAGAGTCACTATGCAGATGTTAAACACCAAAATGTTAAGATTTTAACCTTATGGAATGGATGCTTTTAGAGCAAATTATAATCTTTCCTATCCTGTTACACATATCATCCAGATGGACCCAAGATGGGGACCACCAGAGAAATGGCTGTGACTGTGAAGCCCCACGGGTTTTAATGCTCTCTAGACTCTAAGTTTCCTGAGGATGTTTGTATTCTTCTTTTTCTTTTTAATGGAATCTCACTCTCTTGTCCAGGCTAGAGTGCAGTGGCATGATCACAGCTCACTGCAGTCTCAAACTCATGAGCACATGAGATCCCCCTGCCTCAGCATCTCAATTAGTTGAGACTACAGGTGCACACCACCACACTCGGCTAATTTTAAAAAATATTTTGCAGGGCCAGAGGTGGCAGCTCACGCCTGTAACCCCAGCACTTTGGGAGCTGAGGCGGGTGGATCACCTGAGGTCAGGAGTTCGAGACCAGGCTGGCCAACATGGTGAAACCCCATCTCTACTAAAAATACACAAATTAGCTGGGCATGGTGTCACACGCCTGTAATCCCAGCTACTCAGGAGGCTGATGCAGGAGAACTGCTTGAATCTGGGAGGCAGAGGTTGCAGTGAGCCAAGATCATGCCATTGCACTCCAGCCTGGTTGACAGAATGAGACTCTGTCTCAGGAAAGTCTCAGCAAAGTCTCAGGACACTAAATCAACATGCAAAAATCACAAGCATTCCTATACACCAATAACAGACAAACAGAAAGCCAAATCATGAGTCAACTCCCATTCACAATTGCTACAAAGAGAATAAAGTACCTAGGAATACAACTAACATGGAACGTGAAGGACCTCTTCAAGGAGAACTACCAACCACTGCTCAAAGAAATAAGAGAGGACAAAAACAGATGGAAAAACATTCCATGCTCATGGTTGGGAAGAATCAATTTCATGAAAATGGCCATCCTGCCCAAAGTAATGTATAGATTCAACGCTATCCCCATCAAGCTACCTATGACCCTCTTCACAGAACTGGAAAAAACCACCTCAAACTTCACATGGAACCAAAGAGAGCCCACATAGCCAAGACAATTCTAAGCAAAAAGAACAAAGCTGGAGGCATCATGCTACCTGACTTCAAACTATACTACAAGGCTACAATAATCAAAACAGCATGGTACTGGTACCAAAACAGAGATATAGACCAATGGAACAGAACAGAGGCCTCAAAGGCAATGCCACATATCTACAACCATCTGACCTTTGACAAACCTGACAAAAACAAGCAATGGGGAAAGGATTCTCTGTTTAATAAATGGTGTTGGGAAAACTGGCTAACCATGTGCAGAAAACAGAAACCGGACCCCTTCCTGACACCTTACACTAAAATTAACTCCAGATGGATTAAAGACTTAAACATAAGGCCTAACGCCATAAAAACCCTAGAAGAAAACCGAGACAAAACCATTCAGGACATAGGCATAGGCAAGGACTTCATTACTAAAACACCAAAAGCATTGGCAACAAAAGCCAAAATAGACAAATGGGATCTGATTAAACTCCAGAGCTTCTGTACAGCAAAAGAAACAATCAATAAAGTCAACTGGCAACCAACAGAATGGGAAAAAATTTTTGCAGTCTGCCCATCTGACAAAGGGCTAATATCCAGAATCTACAAAGAACTAAAACAGATTTACAAGAAAAAAACAACCCCATCAAAAAGTGGGTGAAGGATATGAACAGACACTTTATAAAAGAAGACATTTATGAGGCCAACAAACATGAAAAAATGCTCTTCATCACTGGTCATTAGAGAAATGCAAATCAAACCACATTGAGATACCATCTCGTGCTAGTTAGAGTGGCGATCTTTAAAAAATCTGGAGACAACAGATGCTGGAGAGGATGTGGAGAAATAGGAATGCTTTTACACTGTTGGTGGGAGTGTAAATTAGTTCAACCATTATAGAAGACAGTGTGGCAGTTCCTCAAGGACCTAGAAATAGAAATACCATTTGACCCAGCAATCCCATTACTGGGTATATACCCAAAGGGTTATAAATCATTCTATTATAAAGACACATGCACACATATGTTCATTGTGGCACTGTTTACAATAGCAAAGACTTGGAAACAACCCAAATGCCCATCAACAATTGACTGGATAAAGAAAATGTGGCACATATACACTATGGAATACTATGAAGCCATAAAAAAGGATGAGTTAATGTCATTTACAGGGACATGGATGAAGCTGGAAATCATCATTCTCAGCAAACCGACACAAGAACAGAAAACCAAACACTGCATGTTCTCACTCACAAGTGGGTGTTGAACAATGAGAACACAAGGACACAAGGAGGAGAACATCAACTACTGGGGCCCGTTGAGGGGTGGGGGGGGGCCTAGGGGAGGGATAGCAGGGGGTGGAGGGATTGAGGAGGGGATAACATTAGGAGAAATACCTAATGTAGGTGACGGGGGGATGGAGGCAGCAAACCACCATACATGTGTATACCTATGTAATAATCCTGCATGATCTGCACATGTACCCCAGAACTTAAGGTAAAATTAAAAAAAAATTTTTTTTTTTTTTGTAGAGGCAGGGTCTTACATCTTGCCCAGGCTGTACTTGAACTCCTGGGCTCCAGTGATCCTCCTACTTTGGCATCCCGAAATGTGAGGATTACAGGTATAAGCCACTGCTATTTGTATTCTTATGGCTTGGTACACAGCAGCCACATTAACACATTCATTGAATGAATATAATGCAGTCCTTTTTATAGAAAACGATGAATTCAGGTTATAAATATGGAAAATAATTATTGTCTGTACTATAACATTGTGCTACCCCATTGGGTGGTTTGCTCTCTATGCAAACTCGTTCTCACTCCATGGTCATTTTTTCAGTGGCAAAGAGCTATACAATGTCAGGCAATTTTCATTTTATTGTGTTTGTGTCTATAGCAATACTATTCCTCTATTCTAATTTATTGCTACTAATCAACTTGTATCCCTGGAACTCATATGACTGATTTATTCAAATTAAAAAAGAATTTGTGCCACTAGAACTTGTGACTGATACATGGAATATATATACTAAGTCCTTTTCTGCACAATTCCTGATGGGCAAGATGTTGCTACAGTGGAAAGTTTCAGGGTCAGGTAAAATAATTATCTGGAAGCTCTGTGTGGAAAACTTATTTTGAGAAAATGGAGACCAATCCAATTCTGTCATTACTATTCTTTTCAGCAAAGTAATTGTTTATGATCTGTAATATGAGCCTCTAGTTACAAATTTCCATTAAGATCATGTAAATGTAATTTTTTTGGTCAGGTTGAAAGAAGAAAACATGCTGATACTAACTTATTACATTTCTAAATGTAGATGTGTAAAGAATGATGTTTCTGTGTCATGCAATATGGCAGAGAATATGTCTATTGAGCTTTGTGTATGAACAACTTATTTATATAGTCAGGCAAGAAAAAATATGAACTATATTCAACATTCATGCATACAAATGTATCTTTGTGTGAACTGGGTAGGGAAAAACACAAAGTCTGGCGATCTGAAGATTATTTTTCTAGTAGGTAGACATGAAGAAAATGAGGTCTTACAATTTCCTATGTCTTCATACGAAATTAGGAAAAAATGGTTTTTACTCAAAGATAGAGCACAAATTGTCATTCATTGTCGTTAAGGCATATCACATTACATTTTTAAAAATTACACTTAGAAAACCTTATTTTGCCTTGAGGTATTGAGTTATTTTCTAAGGGCTTTCAGTTCAGTTAAGACCATGTAAGTTAGCTACAGCACAGTTAAGAAAAAAATTTTTATGGAAATAACCAGATGAACTGTGCTATTATATTAGATCATACAAACATCTTAGATGTAGCAGAAAACAGGGATAGGAGAGGAAATCATAGAAAAAGAAGACATTTAACATCAGACCATGTAGTGGTTGAATGGCACTGAAATATTATGTAAGTGGTAAATTCTGAGTTTAACAAATGATAAGCATGTTGCTGCCCAACAAATAGTCTGTTGCCTGAAGTGGACTCCCTAGAACACCCTGAGCTGAAACTCTGTTGTCCTCTGGCATATTCCTAACATAAAAGTCATACACTGTTCAGTTTTCCCATCTGAAAAATGAACATGTTGAACTAGACATTCTCCAAAATCTATTACAAATCAGAGTCTGCAAACTTTCTAACAGCACTTTAAGCACATTGGAAGTGAAACTGTATTTAAAAATCAACTTTAAAAATCAAATGCTATGCTTGGTTCAGTCCTCTGGAATGTTATCTAATTTTAATTGTTTATGCAGAAAAAATTAGTGTAACATATCATATTTAATTTTACATATGTTTTAAGCACCTATACCCAAACACTAATAGTGATAACAATAATAATAGTGTCTAGATAGCAAATATTATTATCACTGTGGAAACTGGCCATTTGTTTGGGCTCTGCTATTCACAATATAAACTAGAACTCATGTATTTTTATTTTCCTAAGGGGCACTGAAAATATTCCTTCTGATTATTTTCCCTTAGGCCTGTGATGGGAAAGTCCAGGGTGTGCACACTCATTATATCTCCACAAAAATAGGAGAAGTGACAAAGACTCAAGGTTCTCAAAGGTCATTTAAATGTGAAATTATAAGTTACATGATAGATAACTGGATCTGTGGTGGAAGCAAATGGGAAGCATATCTCTCTTAAAATGTAAGAGCATGCTAAAGTGATATCTGATTCCTAAATCAAACCCGCATGTATCTGGTTGCTCATTCCTGACACAGTACAGACAATTCTGGGGCGTCCCTACTATTGACAGGAAGGAACATCTGTCATCCCGGCCGGCTGGCTCCAAGCACAGTCTCATCATGAGGGCAGTTCCTGTAAATAGAAGTCTTGCTGGAAGGGCCTGAACAGGGAGACCCAGCTTTATAAATGTCATAGCTCTTCAGGGAGATAGAAACAAAGCCAGAGAGGGCTGGGAAAACCCCTCAGCCTGCTCTACTTGTGCTTTAGCAAATGTAGAGTCCAACCATCACTGCAAAGAGGGAGGATTTTGGCAAGAAAATGTTTACAGATAGAAGTACAGGAGGAGGGAAGAGAAGGAGGGAAAGCAGGAAGAAAGGAAGGAGGGGGAAGGAGAGGGAGGAGGAAGAAAGAAGATAACTTTAAGGAAAGACTGTAAAGGAATGGTTTCCATAACCATGAATCCACATTTTGTAGCCTTGGGGAGAACAATGTATTCTGATTGTTTTCCTTAACAAGACTTGATGGACATGTAAGCAGCAGTACAGGAACTGGAAGTGGCCATTCTATCATGTAGAGAGCAAGTTACCGGTTTAACCCTGTAGAGTTGACGCCTCTCTAGCCAAAAGTAACTCCCTGGAAATAAATTATGAGCAGAAACTCTACAGTCCTGTAGCACACTGCTGAAATGAACATCATTATCAGACGTCAGTTTCTGCTTCCCTCCTGTTGAAGGGGGATCAAAGTGGCCACTCCTGCTCTCTTCCCCTCTGGTTTTCCTTCCAGCCATGCTCCATCCTCCACCTGCCTATGGTCTGTAAAAGTGTGGCCTGCAGGAAGTGCCACTTCAGAGCCAGACCACAATTAAAGTTGTGTCATTTATACTTCTATCTGCGCTTTAATGTTGTTAGATAATAACTGATACTTGCTGGGCCTAGATGATGTAAACTGGGCATAAACAGAAAGTGAAGAAAGTTTACCACCTCCTTTTCCACCAGTTTCTTTAGCAATTGACTTATGGCTGAATGGGCTCAGAAACATTTTGCTCTAAATGGAGATAAATCTAGAATTATGGGTACCCTTGTGTTCTGCTATCGGTTCCCAGTCAAGAATGAGAACTGTCACTATCCCAATCTGTGAGTCATTTTCTCCTAGAACAAGTAAGCCTTCCAATGGAAAGCTTAGCTAGGAGCAGGTGGTGGTTGTGATTTAGTGAATATCTAGGCGTTGTGGATTGGTTATAGTTGAGGGGGGAGGAGATCGAATTAAGCATGTGGAAGTACATGGATGTAGAGGATCACTTTAATCTGTTATTTATTTTTTCTCAAAGAGTTGTTTTGCCATAAAAGCCACTCCGTTTGAATAAATATGAAACCAGCCACTTGACTTTAGTGATAATACTTTGTAGCCTCCGAAGCAAAGTGCCTGCTCCCTGGTCCCTGGCCCCTGGCCCCACTGACTCACCATGAGTCAATGACCCTTAAATAGAACCTCAGCAGGCTGGAGCTGGCTGCAACAAACTGGTCAATGTCACTCCTTCCTCTGTGTCCTGAAAAAGCTATATCAACTCAAGCAAATGACTGCTACACAGGTTTGAGGGAGAAGGGGAAGCAAAAATCAAACAAAAGCAACCAAAAAACTGTACTACTGAATTATAGGTTTTTCTATGCATTGACATCATACTGACTTCAACATACTTGAGAGCTTGAAGTTTACTCAAACTTCCAGAGCCCTGATGTCACTGCCTAGTGGATTAAAAGACATAAGTGAGAAGAAAGTCTCCTGATTCGTTCCATGTGTGTGTGTGCATGGGAGTGTATGCATATGTAGACATTTAGACACATACAAGGTTCAAACAGCTTTTTGGCAATGTGCCACTTGTCACCCCCTCCCAGTCTACCTCATTTATCTCGTCTCTTGTGGCGAAGTACTCCACACTACGGGACAGGGTCTGTTCATACTCCTCAGCTTTGGCCCGCCACTTCATGCTGTCCTCCTCAAGGAGCTCCAGCTGCTGCTGTAGGTTCTTTGCAGAAACATTAGAGCAGTGCTACAAGAGACAAATGAGGGTAACAGGGAGAATGGATGAAACAGCTATGAGACAAGTAGGCTATTTACCTGCATTATGAATCTCATAAATGACACTTTTTTTAAAAAAAGAAATAGGTTCCTGATTTATTTTACTTTAAACATGTTTGAACATAATTATTTCAGAAAGAAGCAAGACATCAAACATTATGGAAAAGACATTTCCCAGCTCGAATCTCTAGTGTTGAAGATTCACTCGTCACACCCAACTCCTCAGACACCATTCATTATAGGGTATAATTTTTACTTCAAAAGGCATAAAATATGCATTAGAAACATTTGATTTCTGCACTATAATTTTCCTGTCAACTTGAGCTTAACCTCAGGTTTATTATGCAAGTGCTCCAATCTTGGCTCAGCACAGACGGGCTGCCAGGGCCAAGGCCAGAGAAGGACTGGAGAACAACGTACATTGTTTGCACAAAGTGAGACTTCTTACTTTCTTTTTCTTTTAAAAATAAATGTACTAATAAAATAAAACTCTTCAAAAAGAAAGCTCTTCCCTGGCAAAAAGCCAATTCCATTAGCAACAACAGATAACTTATATTTCTATATCTTTTAGTTTAAAAAAATACATTTCAGATTCACTGCATTTCATATAGTTTAGTGGATATCTTATGTGTACTTTAAAACAAAATGGGCCATTTTGATTTTACTATTGTTAGAATAAACATAATCTTTTCTCCCCCTCAAGTTAGAAATCTGGAGGAGGATTTTTTTGTTTTGTTTTTGTTTTGTTTTGCTTTTTTTGAGATGGAGTCTTATTCACTCTGTCGCCCAGGCTGGAGTGCAAAGGCTGGATCTCTGCTCACTCCAACTTCCACCTCCCGGGTTCAAACAATTCTCCTGCCTCAGCCCCCCAAGTAGTTGGGATTACAGGCACACAATACCATGCCTGGCTAATTTTTGTATTTTTAGTAGAGACAGGGTTTCGCCATGTTGGCCAGGCTGGTCTTGAACTTCCTGGCCTCCTAAAGTGCTGGGATTACAGGTGTGAGCCAACGTGCCCAAGCTGAAGAAGAATTTTTTTAAGAATCAGTGTCCAGTGTATAATTGATAAAAATTTCATCTGGAAATACTTCCTTCTCTTTTTAGGCCCCTCTTTTGGAGTCTGACAGTGGCATAAAACAGATCCAATGAGCTCTGGCTGGAATCAGGAGGCTTGGACTCCTCCATTCTGGGCTTTTATGGGTAAGGCAGGAATTTCTGTTTGCCTCAAATTCTTCATCCATAAAATGACAGCTCTTGCCTGGATAAACTCTAAGATCTAGATGGACTTCCAGATCTGCAATGCTAAAATAGCATTGCCCAACAAAAATTGAATGTGAACCACACAGATAATTTAAAATTGTCCAGGAGTCATATCAAACAATCAAATAAAAAGACACAGCAAAATAATTTTTATAATATAGGTGATTTAATCAACTCTGTCCAAATACCACCATTTTAACATGCAAGTAATATAAAAAATACTAATATGATTGCTTTTCATATTACCTCTTTGAAATCTGGTGTGTATTTCATACTTTGAGCATGCCTCATTTGTTGCTCAGTTTCTATCAGAAATATTTGATTTGCATTTTAATATAATTTATAGTTTCAAAAGTTGATTCCCATACCCGAATTACTCCCAACATACTTAAAAGTTTTCCAATAACTAAACTGAGGATCAATTTTTAAGTTTATATTTAAATTAATGCAAGTTAAATACAATTAAAACTTTAGTTTTTTAGTTGCATTAGACACACATCAAAGGCAACAAGCTGACTGCCGCACCGGACTACACAGATCTGCTATATAAATACTTTTTTTTGAAAAATTTTCATGAGAATATAAGTTTTCAACAAGGCTTTTATATTCAGATTTTTTACTTAAAATTTTTTTCTTTTGTTAAGAGTAGAAACTAATAACAAATAACTACCCTAATTGTTTAATTTATTTTTAAATTTAACATACACTAAGCAATCTGCTTGGTTTCTTTCATATGCTAGCCCAAGCCCCAGCTAGACCTGAGTCTAAACGTATTAGATAATGTAATTGTAAATGTAAATGATACTTACAGGCCGCTGCACTGATGAGATGATGTCCACTCCTAAGGAAAGGGCCAGTCGGTGGAGATGGTCTACATGTGCTTGCTTTTCCTGAGAGCACCAGAGGTCAATCTGCATGTCGTGAGCATCATCCAGGTCCTTTGGCTGCTCTAGAAACTCCAGTTCTCTTGATTTGATGAGACGTCTCAGCTGGAAATTGGGGCATTAACAATTAACCTGGGTTTTATATGAAGACAGATTTTTTTTAAGCTTAATTTCTATAGCACATTTTGCTAGCTGGTCAAAATGCTGCCAAGTCCATCTATAAATTGTTGGTGTTACTTAAATAAGTGTTAGAATGCTGCAAATCCAATGGCGGTAAAATTGAACTGCTAATGTTGTCAGTTCTATTAAAGTAATTAAGAATCAAGATACTAAAATGCAAGATACGTGGAATAAACAATGCACTCTAGGATTTTTGAAGAGAGAGAAATCACTCCAAGTGAAGTAGGATTGTTGGAAGGAAGTATAGGATTTAGATAAGAGGGAGGAGAAAGACTTGTCAAATAATGGCAGCCTGAGAGTCGAGGCTTGGAGTTAGGTATGTGTGCGCCATCTCTGAGGAACAAAGAGCTCAGTATGGCTGGAACAAAAGGGAGAATAGGAACATAGTCAGAGAAAAGTTAGGGGCCAGATTGTGTAAACTTCTTAGAAGACACAATTTGGCCTTTATTTATTATATAATAACTAGTTTTTAATCGCATAGTTTAAAACCCAGGATTTTTCAGACATCCCTTCTAAGCCTTACCTCTTCCTTGACTTGATGGAACTGGACCACCTTGTACAGGATATCCTCGTAATCCTGGATTCTCTCTTTCTGTTTTTGATGGAGGTGGATAAGGTCCTTCAGTTGTTGAGACTTCTCTTTTACAGGGGCTCCTTTGCCAGTTAACTCCTCTGATTCTTTCATAATGTAATGAACCTCATCATTCAATTGCTAAAACATTGAAAGCAATAAAAATAAAATCTAGCTTTTAAAGAACATTTTTACTTTACAACAGACAATATGAAGGTCTAAATAATGAATCACTCTTTCATTTCTTAACAAATACTTATTATGAGTGCCCACACCCTCCAAAAAATTTAAGCATTGTGCTGGATGACAGAGATACATTTTTCCATATTCATCTCAGAAATTTACAAAAAATAACATGAACAATCCAAAAATGTTTCAAAGCTATGTGGAAAAACAAAGTCATGTATTGCTGTGGCATACTGAATATTCTATTCATCTGTTAAGTAAATGTATTTTAGATATTTTATGCAGCCCCATGATTATGTCTGATATTTAATACAGACTAGAATCAGGTGGTATAGTAAAAATACCATGAGAAGATGAGTGTAAAAATATATCAGGGGAATAACTTGTGCTCTGTGATAAAAGAATGATCAGAATGAACCACCAGCTGAATAGCACAGTAGATACACTGCTTCAAAAGCGGTCATCCCATGAGCCACAAATAGCCATCACATGTAGGGAGGGATAAACTGCCTTCCCTTTTACCCAGCATTGCTCAGATATCCCTTATAGGAATGCAGATTCTGGAATAGAATTTGCAAAGGGGGAGCTACTTTATAGAGGATGCTACTATAGGCCAGGTGTGGTTGCTCATGCCTCTAATCCCAGTACTTTGGGAGGCCGAGGAGAGTGGACCACCTGAGGTCAGGAGTTCAAGACCAGACTGGCCCACATGGCAGAACCCTGTCTCTACTAAAAATACGAAAATTAGCCTGGTGTGGTAGCGCACACCTGTAATCCCAGCTACCCCAGAGGCTGAGACATGAGAATCGCTTGAACCTGGGAGGCAGAGGCTGCAGCAAGTCAAAATTGTACCACTGCACTCCAGCCTGGGCAAGAGTGAGACTCTGTCTCAGAGAGAGAGAGAGAGAGAGAAAGAAGAGAAAATGCTGCTATAATTTTAAGGGTAGGTCTTTTGTATGAAATGTAAACATAATGAAAATGATTTAGACTAAAAAGATAATTTTTGGAAGAGTGACCTAAAAAGGGTCTTCAAGTTTAAATCAAGCATTTGGGCTCAAATATATGTGCATCACAGTGACAGGGCTAAAGAAGTGTGGCAATGATCCTGATTTAGTGGAACTTACACGTACATGCAAACGTGCACACAAACAAAATGCATGTAAGCAGATAACATGAGGTGTATTAAAGAACCTAATGTAGGTCAGTCACATTTGCTGAGAGTTTTAAAAAGTTTGCTGTGGGTAACAAAGGTGGGTGTGTTTGTGTGTAGCAGGCATGGTAGTATATCTTACACTGGTTTTGTCTTAAAGGAACCTACAATTAGATAATTCCCTAAAGGAGTCTTCAATCTTCTAATTCTGGGATTCTTGAAAGTCCACATTTATGAAGTAGTCACAGCTAGAAACAAGGGTATTTAAATTTTGCAGCAAAGCATAAAAATCCAGGCAGAAGTATAATGTGACTGGCAGCTGGCAATTCTTGGCAGTTGTGTCATGTGTTGGAGAGGCAGGAGGTAGGGAAATAGGGACTATGTTAAGCAGTCAGGGGCCAGGAACATGACTCATCATTTTATCGCTCACATCCTGAGGCTTTGTGAGACGTGGAGAGCACGGTGAAATTCCTAGGGTGATGGTAGGAGCCTGGGTTGCTGGTGGGTGGAGACAGTGACACAACAGTGGTCACCCAGGGTAGCAAAGGCTCTGGGTCCAAGGTTGCCCATCCTTGTTCTGGGATGTCTCAATTTAAAACATCTCTGCATTCCCCACAAAAAGAATTGGTGTGAACACATAGGATAAATGTATTAGTAGTTTAATTAGCCATGTGAATTTTCAAAATCTAAAATAAAAATCTATTTAGAACATTTTGTAGCCTGAATGTTGGTATATCATCAAATTCAAAAGAATGCAGGAAAATAGTAAGAAAAATGTGTCTCTACAGTGGATTTTCAGACAAGCAATACTTTTGTTTAAAAGTATTACAGCCTATTACAATTAATTAGGTAAACTGCAACGAAACAGTTTTAAGTATTTTTTCCATTCACCCAAACCCAGCAATATATTTCTTCACCTGGAACTGAGGCTTCATGTCATTCCATTTCTGTTGTAGATCTAAAATGGACTGGAGGCTCCCTCCAAGGTCAAGTGCAGACACAGGCATAAGTACTTCCTGAAGAAGTTTTAAGTTGTGAGTAGTCTGAAATAAACATTGGACAGTTACACATGAGTTTTCTTTGACATCTCCAGCAAATGTGATCCTTCTAGTAATGACACAGAGTGTGATCAAACTTTTCAACCCCCATGAAAACATTCACGGTGTGGCATGAGCTAAGGGTTCTAAACCACCAAGGAGTAAACGTACAGGCCCTTGGTTTCCGTTACCTTTTCTGGTTTTATTTTGGTAAAATATACAAAACAAAAGTTACCATTTTACCATTTTGGGTGTACAGTTCAGAGGCATGATATTTAACACATTCACATGATTGTGCAATCACCATCACCACCATCCATCTCCAGAACTCGTTCATCATCCCAAACAGAAACTCTGTTCCCATTAAACAACTCCCCATTCCCTCCCTGTCTCTCCCAGCCCCTGGTAATCTACATTCTGCTTTTTGCCTCTATGAGTTTGACTACAGGGACCTCATATAAGTGGAATCATACGATGTTTATCCTTTTGTGTTTCGCTTATTTCACTTAGCTAGTGTTTTCAAGGTTCGCTCTTGTTAGCCCATGTCCGAATTTCATTCCTTTGCACATTCCATCGTTCCTCGCCTCACCTTTTTAAGCTGCTCTTTGAATGCTACCCACTGCTGTTTTACAGGCTTGCTTTCCGTGGCTTTAAGCTGCCATGCCAGCCGAAGGAGGCTAAGTTCTTCCCTTTCTGCTTTCTGGGTTTCCATGGTGTTCTTCATGATGTACACTTCATTTTTCACATTTAATATCTCATTCTCTTTGGCCTGTTGAGTTAATAATTCATATAATAGCTTTTCTTTCTCAAGACATACAGCTTTTTGTTGTATATAACTATTTTATGAGGCAAATTGTTTATCACACCCAAAGCAGAGCACAGTTATGATAAACAGACAAGTCTGAACACCCTGCACAAAGGCACAGTTCAGCTCTTGAAACCCATATACTGTGCTTAGACATAAAGTCCCAAGTTCTTCAAGACCCAAGAGGTGTTTGAATTCCTACCTAGGGTCTGGTTATTTCCTGGGTTTGAAAGATGATTTAATAAGCAGGGGAACCAAAATTTTTGAAGACAAGATTTTAAAAATGTGTATAAGTATACTTATACACATTTTAAGTATACTCCATCTTTTATTTTAACACATTCATTAGAATATGTCAAAATATCAGTATCAAGGAATAGGAGGGGCCGGATTGTTCTGGACCACTGTTTTTTTTTTTTTTTCTTTAAACTATCCCATTGTATACATTACAATTATTTTAAATGTCCTTCACAGTTTCCCAAGTTCCTCCATTTTGTGAGAACGGAAATGTGCCTGCATCTCTGTATTCAGAACCACGTCATGCACCGGAAGCACAGTATCTACAATCAAAGATTTCACGTCCCAGCTTTCACACGTTCTGCCTGACTGGTTTGAAATCTTTTAAACAATGGTTTTAAACAAGGGGAAGTTCGATTAGAGGTAAAATGATAATTGGAGCAAAGAGTAAGACTACACGTGCTTTATTTCTGTAGAAACATTTAAAA
The DNA here is from genome assembly GCA_036589455.1 of Ateles fusciceps. Taxonomy (NCBI): domain Eukaryota; kingdom Metazoa; phylum Chordata; class Mammalia; order Primates; family Atelidae; genus Ateles; species Ateles fusciceps. The sequence continues at coordinate 107,970 of JAZHEH010001960.1, forward strand.
AATGCACAGGAACATTCATTTGGCAAAACAATTATTATGTTTTTTTTACTTTCATAGCCAGCCTTTCTCAATATATCTTCAAATTTCTATCATCTCAATGATAGTAATTGATGGTATCATAAATATTTAACAGGATATTTTAGAGATAGGCCATTTTATTTTAAAATTATTTTAAATGATATTGATACTGCACACTTATGTTTTTATGTTATTTTATACATTACAAAGTGGCAATTAATTCCAAAAATATATATTTGTAGGTCCTAAATGAGATTCCCCCATGAACATAAGAATCTAATAATAAAATTATATATTCCCTCATTATTGTTACATAATAAATTATGAAAGATATTAGACAACTACGGTAGAATCCACCCCAAATTATACTTTCATATTATAAAGTTATCTTTCACATATCTTAAAGAAATAATTAACCAGAATGTAATGTATTATATAATTTAATATAAATTTTGAAACTGCAGCACGCCAATGACAACTTTAATCAGAAGGATATAGTGGCCTGAGTGAGGTCTAGAGAAAGGAGGGCTGTAGTAGGATTCGTAGATGTTTAGCTAGTAGGATCTACAAAAAGTGATCATATATTGGCAGATGAATATTTTGGCCACTCAAAAAGATGGAATAATTTTCCTGAGGTCTAATCAGTAAACACAGTACTCATTTTACTTCTGTGTAGGACATGGAAAAATTTTGCCATAATTCAGTCTAAATAGACCACTAAAGTGTTCATTTTTTTGTTTATATTCATGCACCATGAATGGTTTTCTGACGTCTTTGTTTTCCAGATACCTTGATAAGAGGAAGGCTGTATCCCAGATAGCATTCTTGGTATTGACCATCATAAATTAATAAACTGGCACGTTCATCAAGATGTCTGCCAGAATTTGGTCCTGAATCAGTTTCTCTGATCTTAATGATTATTAGATGAACTGAAAATTTTTCTATTTCTGGCTTGAAAACGTGAGTCACAACAACCCAATAAAGAGCAGAACACTCAACTGAGTATACCAGCTGGCCTCTGCCTTCTTAATGAGCAAACTGGTCACCATGATTCAACAATAATGTTTGTTTAAAAGCCTAATGGTCCAAAAGATATGATGAAAATGGAAAAAATTGTTTTACTTACTTTACCAACAATTTCATCTCTCCAAATGTTGCTAACCAATATATTTCATTATTACATGGGCTTTAATTTTATGAATAAGGAGGAACATATTTATCATATGACAGTGGAAAAGACCTTGGAGTAGAGTGATCGTGGTTATGGCATCAAGATAAAAGACTACCAAAGCACAGAAGTAAAATACACGCTATTTCTGGGAGATCTAAGTGGGCACTGAATATTATGATAACCTAAGTTTATTTAGATATAGACACAAAATGTAATTTGGAATGAGTTATTGCTGCAGATCTTTAAAAACGAAAATCTGACTGTACAATCTAAAACATTCTAAATAAGTAACAAAGGACTTCTGGGCAGAATGGAGTAGCCAGTGGTAGAGCAGTGCTTTTGCTCAGAAAACCTAGAAAAGCTGGGTAAAATGCAGAAGGCATCCATTTGAAGGAAGCAGAGAGCTGCTCTGGCAACCAGAACGAGAGAGGCTGACTGCAGAGAGGGAAGAACCTGACAGCGGTGAGCTCATCTATCATCCCAGGGGCAATTTCCAATTCTTTGCAGACAGAAGGCCAATAATGGAGACTTTCCTGGAGCAGAGAATGTCTGCCCATAGAGATTGTGGCAGACACTTGGAGCGCTTTAAGCAGAATGACCTTCTTCTGAAGACGCTGACAAAATACTGGGGCTATATGGGGAAGTGGATTAAAAAACCTAAGCAAAAGGCCTCTGAGAAGCAGAGTGGAGTTTTTCAGCAGACTACCCATAAAAGATTGAGGTTTGTGACCTCTGCCAGGGGCAGAGACCTCAGAGAAAGCATCTGGCTCTCAATACCGAACTCTGGGAGCCTGAGGGGCAGGACTACACTGCAAACACAAATCTGCCAGCTTCTGATTGGCTTGAGTGATTGCCCAACAATGCCTGCCTAGAGAAAGAAGGGTGACTCTTTCTAGAAGAAGAAAACACCATCTGCCGATCCTCCAATTTTTTATACATAATGTTGGCATTTGATAAATATTCACTAGTCCTGCCAAGAGACAGGTCTATATGACTGGAAACCAGGAGAAAAATTAGACAAGAGAAACAGCCCCAGCTCGGCTGGGTGCTGTGGTTTACGCCTGTATTCCCAACACTCTGGGGAGGCCGAGGAGGGCAGATCACTTGAGGTCAGGAGTTCGAGACCAGCCTGGCCAACATTGTGAAACCCTGTCTCTACTAAAAATACAAATATTAGCCAGGTGTGGTGGCAGGCACCTATAATTTCAGCTACTTGGGAGACTGAAGCACGAGAATTGTTTGAACCCGGGAGCTGGAGGTTGAAGGGAGCTAAGATTGTGTCACCGCACTCCAGCCTGGGTGACAAGAGAGACTCCCTCTCAAAAAAGAAAGAAGAGAGAGAGGAGAGAAAGAGAGAGAAGAAAGAAACCGCTCCAGATCCAAATGTTGTAGTCAGCTGGCAAGCACTTTAAGTGCCTAGGATTAATATGGTTCAAGAAAGTATTGGAAAGACGGAAAAGGGCAGACAAGAAACAGAATTTCATCAGTCATTTAATAAATAAAAGTAGCAACTGTAGATTTCAGAACTAAAATCTCTGAAATGTAGTTAGTAATAAAAAGATAGACAAAACTATGCAGTTTGAAAGGATTTGAATTACTTAGGTAAATCAGAAACATACATAATCAACAGATAGAAGAAGACTGATTGAACCACATAAAAGTGTGAGAGAAAGACAAAGAGACAGACATACAGATAATACTTGTTCTAAATGTTCTAAACAAAAAATAACTAGATGTTTTCTTTTTGTTGCAGTAAAGACCTAAATTACATAGATACATGGGCAAATTGCTTAGCAAGTTTTCTTTAATGCTTAAGGATCGTGTTAGATAAATTAGAATTAGCTAATGCATATTTCATTTCCATGTAGGTTTAACAAGAATGGTCTTCAAACAATAAAAGTTAAAACAAGATAAGGAGAAAATTGTAGCTCAAAGTAGATGAGAGTAGTTAGAACCTAACTCTTCCAAATGAATTCAGGCTCCAGACTGGGATTAATCACATTCCAGGTACTGAGAAAATTGCAGCTGTCAGTTTTCTTTGAAAAATCTATAGAAACTAGAAGGGCCATAAAATTAGAGAACAGAAAATGCCCTGATTTTCAAAAGGAGGAAAGGATGGACTACACAATTTACAGATTGGTAAGCTTCACACTGAAAATCATTGCAATAAGTTCATTACTTATCAAGCACTTTGTGAGCATTGTGGAAAGAATGCCTTGGTCACTAAAAGCCAACCTGATTTATGTCAAATTATGTCTATGTCATTGATAGGATACTAGGTAGGTAAACCTTCTTTTAAGCAGTTTATTTGAGAAAGTCTCCCATTATAGACTTAATACAAAGAATATGAAGTAGTAGCTGAATTAAGTACTATTGGATCATTCATGATTATTTTAAAAACTGGTTAATCAACAGACCGCTTCATGAACTGGAATGTCAATCTGCCCTTTAGGCATTTGGATTTAAGAACTAATTGCTGCCATAGAAAGCTTACCTGTGATAGCTACAGAATTAAACCCAAGAGAAATGGCTAATATAGTAGATAGGTTCAAATTAATTTAGCAAGATGGGATCATGTGTGAAGACTAACAAAATGAAATTAAATGAGAAAAAATAGAAAAGCCCACATTTGTATAAAAAAAGTAAATGGCTGACATAGGTATGATATGAGAGAGACCTGGTTTGACAGAAGCTGAAATAAAAATATTATGAGAGTTTTGTTCTATCACAAGCTTAATATGAACCAGCAAAGTGATACTACTGCTAAAAATGTTAGCGTAATTTTAGGTCTCATTAGTAAATAATAGTGTCCAGTTTGTTGTACTCTGTGCTGCACCTGTACTTCACTTTTTGGTTACATTTAGTGAATGATCTTGACAGACCATAGAAAATTCTAAGGGGGGATCAAGCATAGAAAGAAAAATGAAGCTCCTTCATAACTTATAGAAAAGGATTTTTAGGGCTACAGAAAAATAACTCAGATATAGCAACTGTTTTTAATGTTGAAAGGACTTTCATGTACGAGAGAAATTAAATATGAATACTTTTTTGTCCCTGTGTAGCTAAAGAAGGTTAGGAGTAGATATGGAAACAGATTTATTTAACATTAAAAAAAAAGTTTTCTAACAGCTGGCATTCTCCAACAATGAAATGAGCAGTTTCGTTAGGAAAATTCTTGAGGTATTGAAAGAGAAGTGAACTAACCATCTTTTAAGTATCCTATAGGGAATTTTATATGGGTCGTGGGTGGATATAAGGATTCTAGAATATTTTACAGATATAACTCAAGACAGCTAAAGGTTAGGATGTATTTCTAAATGCAATGGACCTTCACTACAAAAACATCTGCTATGGTAAGAAACTCTTCCAAACAAGATTCATCTTAGAAGTTGTCTTTAGCCCCTAGAAATTTTGAAAGGACCTTGTCGGATGCTTTCAACATAACACAGAACTTTTGGGTGGACATCTGAGGACTCTATGTAATAATGACAACATTGCATTTGGATTACAGTCACTCTTTCTTCTTAGTAGTTAAAACAGCCTTCCTGTTATAAAGCAGCCAAGGTTCTAGTCTAATCAAGCATTTAAATGTTGGGCTTCAGGACTGATCTAGGTTGAATGAAGCTAAAGAGAACTTCCTAGGAGAGAACTGCTGATTAATAGACAGCTGAACCTTTGAATTTATTATTTTAACTTTGATGAGTAATTCTTGCAGAAGGTGTGATCCATTTAATGTCATTCTTACCATATTTATTAAATTAAGGAACTCAAGTCCTAGATCTTGTGTTAAAAAACTCTTCTTTAAAAAGAGCTGCCACTGCTTCTCAGCTGAGTCAGAACAATGCTTGGCTTTCACAACATCCTGCTCCTTCTGAGGGATTTCAGTTTCATAAAATTCTTTCAAGCTCTGAAACTGCATGTCTACCTAAAAAAGAAAGAGAGTTAAGAACACTTAAACACATGTTTAAAGAAAAAGGACAGTAGATTCCAATAAAAGTCTATATAAAAACTAAAACTACATTTTTTAATTTTTTTATTTTTAAACATTTTAATTAATTAATTTATTTATTTTTAGAGATAAGGTTCTTTGCTCTGTCACCCAGGCTGCAGGGCAGTGGCACGATCACAGCTCACTGTAGCCTCAAACTCTTGGGGTCAATCCTCCCTCCTCATCCTCCAAGTATTAATAGTTAAGAACTACAGACTACAGGCACTTGGCACCAGGCCTGACTAATTTTTTTTTTTTTCTTTGTAGAGACGAGGTCTTGCTATGTTGCCCAAGTTGGTCTCGAACTCCTGGGCTCAAGAGATCTTTCTGTCTTGGCCTCTCAAAGTGCTGGGGTTATGGGCATGAGCCACCAACTCCAGCCCATTTTCAGAATTCTTTAAATAATTATTGAATATGAGAGAGATCCAAGATGGCCGATTAGCAGCAGTTCAGGATTGTAGCTCCCACTGAAAGCGCAGAGAGTGAGTGGACGCCACATTTTCAGATGAATTTTTATTGCCCACGGACCAAGAGATACTTGGCGCAGGAGCCCCACGGGTCGCCAGCACGACTCTTTGGCCGGCGCGGCTGTTTTGCAGGCGCCCCAGCGCGGCGGTTCTCAGTCCGGAGTATACGGGACTGAATGCCCTTTTGTTGGCGTTTGGAGCTCCGGGGAAGGCAGAGTCTCCCATTCAGCTGATTGAAAAGCGGACTGAAGTGGGGAACCAAACCGGGAGATGCCCGGGCAGAAAAGCGCCACGAATCTTAACGCCGCTGTTTCAGCCGGGGTAGTGGGTCACCGCAGGGGAAGGCTGGTCCCCCCCCAACAACAGCAACAAAAAAAACCCAGCAATTGGAATTGCTGAGGATTGAGAGTTTCACAGCAAGTAGAGCTGAACCTGGGAAGGTCCAGCTCTGTGGGAGGGGCGTCCGCCAAAGGAAAATTAAGAAATAGAAAAAACTTTATCACCAACAAGCTGGACGTCCACTCAGAGACCTAATCTGAAAGTCAGCAATTACACAGACGACAGGTGGATAAATCCACAAAGATGGGAAGAAACTAGCGCAAAAAGGCTGAAAACACCCGAAATCAGAATGCCTCTCCTCCTACAGAGGATTGCAGTGCCTCATCACCAATTGAACAAGGCCTGATTGAGAATGAATGTGAGGAATCAAGAGAATCAGGCTTCAGAAGGTGGATAATGAGAAACTTCTGTGAGCTAAAAGAACATGTTCTAGCCCAATGCAAGGAAACTAAGAACCTTGAAAAAAGGTTTGATGAAATGTTAACGAGAATGGACAATTTAGAAAGGAATATAAGTGAATTAATGGAGCTGAAAAACACAATACGAGAACTTCGTGAAGTATGCACAAGTTTTAACAATCGAATTGATCAGGCAGAAGAAAGGATTTCAGAGGTCGAAGACCAACTTAACGAAATAAAATGAGAAGACAAGATTATAGAAAAAAGGGTAAAAAGGAATGAGCAAAGTCTCCAAGAAATATGGGACTATGTGAAAAGACCTAATCTACGTTTGATAGGTGTACCTGAATGTGACGAAGAGAATGAATCCAAGCTGGAAAATATTTTTCAGCATACTATTCAGGAAAACTTTCCTAACCTAGCAAGGCAAGACAATACCCAACTCCAGGTAATACAGAGAACACCACAAAGATATTCCTCAAAAGAGCAACCCCAAGGCACATAATCATTAGATTCATCAGGGTTGAAACAAAGGAGAAAATACTACGGGCAGCCAGAGAGAAAGGTCAGGTTACCCACAAGGGGAAGCCTATCAGACTCACAGCAGATCTCTCAGCAGAAACCCTAGAAGCCAGAAGAGAGTGGGGGCCAATATTTAACATCCTTAAAGAAAAGAACTTTCAACCCAGAATTTCATATCCAGCCAAACTAAGTTTCATAAGTGAAGGAAAAATAAAATTTTTTACAAACAAGCAAGTACTCAGAGATTTCATTACCACCAGGCCTGCTTTACAAGAGCTTCTGAAAGAGGAACTATATACAGAAAGGAACAACCAGTATCAGCCATTCCAAAAATCCCATTGGTAAGCTGCATCCAGACCCATCTCACATGCAAGGATATACAGAGACTCAAAACAAAGGGATGGAGGAAGATTTGCCAACCAAATGGAGAGAGAGAAAAAAAAAGCAGGAGTTGCAATTCTCATCTCTGATAAAATAGACTTTAAAGTAATAGAAACCAAAAGAGATAAGAAAGACATTGTATAATGGTAGAGGGATCAATGTAACGGGAAGAGCTAACAATCCTAAGTCTATGCGCACCCAATATAGGAGCACCCAGATACATAGGGCAACCTTTTTGGTGACTTACAAAGAGACTTGGACTCCCACACAATAATAGTGGGAGACTTTAACAATACATTGTCAATATTGGACAGATTAATGAGACAGAAGGTTAACAAGGATAGCCGGGACTTGAACTTAGACCTTGAGCAAGTAAACTTAATAAACATTTACAGAACTCTCTACTCCAAATCCACAAAACATACATTTTTTTTCAGTAACACATCACATTTATTCTAAAAGTGACCACATGGTTGGGAGTAAATCACTCCCCAGCAATTGCATAGCATTTCATAGGTTTAAATGAAATATTGGTTGGCTGTTTGTTTGTTATTTTCCTCCCTTATTCCTTCCTGTCTCCATTGTATAACACAATTATTAGTATAAAAGAGCTTTTTAATATCCATTTCTAGACTGCATTCTAGCCTGGGCAATAGAGCAAGATTTCCGTTCTCTCTCCCTCTTTTCTTCTTTTTCTCTTTCTTACATTCTCTTTTTCTTCCTTCTTTCTCTCTTTTCCTCTTTTTCTTTTCTTTCTTGAAAAGAAAAAAAAATAATTATTGAATATTTTTAACTTATTGAAAAGATATAAAAAATCAATTTTGATTGTTGACAGATAGGACTGCCATTGGGTAGAAGACTGAGCTGACAAGTTTATTAAGCATAAAAACTACTTATTGAAGCCAAAATCATATTTATAAATTCTGTGTTTGTATGCTTTTCAATTTGGGACAACATATGTCAAAGACCATTGTGGTTTCATTTAAAGCCATGTTTCATAATTCAGAAGAAAGATACACACATAGAATCAGACAATACAAATCACTAAGAACTATAAGCCAGTGAAGGATTATTAATAATTAGTAAATCACAATTTACTTCTAGTCAGCAATAAATCAGAAGAGTACAAATAATTATTAATTCTCTGTCAAACTATTAATATTAAACTGCCTCCATGAGCTAATCCTATTAAGGTACATTACTGTGCCTCCTTGGAATTATATTTTCTCATTTGCTAATCGATGTAAGCAATATTAGATTATTTTAAATTACTCTTTTTGAGCAGAGTTTATATAAAATCAAATGTTTCTGTAGACCTACAGATTAATATATAATTGGATGATGTAGAAATAGTATAAATTATTTGATGCAAGTTTGTTTGCATTTTCAATAATACTAATGGCTAACGGGACCAGACTTAAATAGCTTGTAACTACCAAGAGCAATCTAAACAGGGTCAGAAATTTCAGGCAATGGTTAGTCACTATATTTTAAAGATTTTTAACATTTTTCTTAATTTAACTGAACTTGATAGGAGAGCCTGCAAATAGCCCTCAGAAACAGGAGCTCTCTCCTCATTTCCATATTCCATTTATACATGCCTCTGTTTTGCTGATGCTTGTTCCCTCAGCCCAGAGTGATCTTTCTTCAATTTTCTTCTCCTATTTATCATTCATAAGCAGTTAAAATGCTACTTCCTCCAGGGAACCTTCTAAGATGCCCTAGTAATCATTAACTATTTATTTTTTGGGATACTCAAAGTTGGCTCTCAGAGAAAGAGAACCATAATCAAATTATTACAACACAAAGACACATATACAGACAATATTATGGGCACACTGAGGAGAGACCACCAACACTACATAGAGTAAATAGGGAAGAGCTTCCCAAATGAAGTGACATTTGATCTGTGTCTTAAAGAATTGTCCGAGGGTCAGAAGGCATCGAAGGGCATCCAAGATGGGAGGAATAACCTGTATAAAAGTGGGAAACACTAGCTGTGAAGATACTTGTTGGTTCAGAGGACAATACACGATCTTAGTGTCAGTGAAGTACAGGTTCCACAAGCTAAATGGTAAGAAAGAGACAGAGGGATAATTGTGCTGGCTTAAAGCTGGCCAGCAGGTTTCAACTTATTTCCTGCTATAACCAACATAATTGAGATACATTCTCATTAGGTTGAAACCACCTACAGATAACTCAGAATCGGCATGACAATCATCAGGGCTTCACAGGGTCATCCATTATAGGCTAGGTGTCAATATTATGGGCAGTCTGTTATGTGGAATTCTCAAAACATAAACTTTAATTCATCCTTCTTTTTCAATGGCTCAAAAAAGTCTCCTTGAATGCAAATGAGAACCATGTTATTATAGAAATTCCTTTGACTCTGTACTAAGTGAATTAATGAAAAACTTTAAGATTTTATTCATTTTTGGTAAAAGTTATTTGCAACTTGCTTTATTACACTTGTCAAATTACCTGCATTTCAGGAGGTAATGTGATCAGATTTGCCTTACAATGACTTTTGTTTTGGCTGCAAAAAGAAGGGGAGTGTGAAGGGGGAAATATAGGAGGCAGATGGAGCAGGCAGAAGATGACATCATTAAGCCAGGTAAGAGATGATGACAGCCTGAACCAAGGAAGTGATGGTGCAAATGCAGAGAAAGGGGAGTTCAGAAATCTCTTAGGTTGGCTCAATAAACAGATATGGGAGAGCATGGCCTTTGAAATAGGAAAAACAAAAGGGAAATAATTGGGGATTAAACTTCAGCTTTGATGTTTGCTAACTGCTTCATCTTGCATGCCTCACCCCTCAGAGCCTCAGTTTCCCATATTTACAAAATGGGGATCATAATAACTAAAACATAGGGTGTTACAAAGATTAAGTAAGATCAGGAATGAGAAGCATAGTACCTAGTGCAAAATAAATGCTCATTGAGAAAGCAATTGAAAAAGACACTGAAGCTTCTACATAGGATTTTTGAAAGGATAGTGGAGTCATTAACCCAATGACAAAATACAGAAGGAAAAGCGTATTTGAGGAGAAGACACCAGCTGTGTTTTGCTGAGTTGGAGGAGCCTACAGGATACATAGCTAACTGAAAGCATTGGTTTGGAGCTCAGGAGAGTTGGGGCTGAGAAACCACTTTTGAGTTATTGGGGGAAGAAACCATAGGTGGGAATGTGATTTTTGTAGAAGAAATGGGTACAATGTGCAAAGAGAGGGCACGGGTAAGAACTCTATGACCCACTACACTTTAAGAACAAAAAGAAAAGTGAATTAGGAGAAAGGAGAAGGAACAGACAAAGAAGCAGACAGGATGATTCCACTTATGCAAAATATCCAGAAAGGCAAACCTAGAGAGACAGGAAGTAGATCAGCGCTTGCCTGAGGTTGGGGGTGGGTGCCAGAACTGACTAAAAATGGATGCCAGCGCTCTTCTGGGGATGATAGACATATACTAAAACTGGAGTGCTATGATGGTTGCATGACTCTATAAATAAAAAAATGACTGCACTATAAAATAGGTGAGTTTTATGCTATGTAAATTATACCTCAATAAGTCTGTTCTTTTAGAAAAAACCCAAATGAAGTGAGAGTGGGTAACTGGGTCAAATAAATTCTGCAGAAAGATTAAGCAGGATGAAGACTGAAAATATACCATTTCATTTGTCATCCAGTAGGTAGCTTAAAATAATGTTTTTAATGGAGTGAAGAGGTGACAAATGGAAGGGTTGAAATGGGAATAAAGTGAATTGCAGTGGTACAAGGACAGGATGAGCAAGTAGAGATGAGGAATGTCTTCTTCCCATTTCAAGAGCCCACATTTCAGCCTGGGCATCATGGAGAAACCCCATTTCTACAAAAAAGAAATTAGCTGGGCTTGGTGGCATATACCTGCAGTCCCAGCTACCTGGGAGGCTGAGGTAAGAGGATCACCTGAGTCTGGGGAAGTCAAGGCTGCAGTGAGCTGTGATCATGCCACTGCACTCCAGCCTGGGCGACAGAGTGAGACCCTGTCTCAAAAAAAAAAAAAAAAGTCTACATTTAAAGGGAAAGAGAATGATGCAGTGGTAGCCTTGGTGAGGACAAACCTATGTGGACGTAACTGTAGAACAAAAGGAAAGAAGCAATGGAAAAGAAACCTTTTAAAAATTATGGAGATAGATGCTGAAGGATGTAGGACTATTCAGGATCTGTGATCAGTCCTTTACTGTAATGTAACCCATGGAGGAAGGGTGAATATGTCAACAAGTTTGGAAGTCAAGGCCATTATTCTCAATGGCTTCATTTTTTTTTTTAGTGACATATGAAGTAAGGGCATTGGATGAGATTTAGGGATAGAAACTAAGGTAGGATGCTTGAGAACTGCCACCAAATGGGAGCTAACCAGGGAGCATACGGGGGACCCAGCTGAGAGACACCCATGCATTTGTAACAGGGCCAATTAGCACAATTGTATGATTTTCCACTGGAGCGTCTGGAAGCTTGGAAAGAAAAGCTGAGTAAACAGTGTATTGGATTGATCTCTTATTGGGAGTTGGCAGGGTTAGTCAGTGTGGAAGGCAGGGAGTTGAGGGGATGGAGAATGGAAAGGATATGCATAACCATGAGCTGGTGAAGAAGAAAGGAAAGCCAGAGGAGGGGCGAAGTAATGGATGGGAAGCATTGCCAGGATTGGAAGGATGGGAGGCTCTGCCAGTAGGAAAAGAGTTTTAGCAGAAAATAAAAAGCATCAAGGTAAAATGTTCTGATTAAATTGTTATTTGCAAAGCTAAGCCTCCTGGTCCAAAAGTCGGAGTGGGTCACGGAAGCGGATGCTTAGCTGAAAGCCGAAGAGGTTCATTTTTGGCAATGATGATGCAGACAGCAAGTACTTCTTTGTAACTTCTCTACCATTTCATGTCCTGCATTACAGTGTTCATCAACAAGATAATTCTGTCAGTTGGAATTAGTTTGGAACTTGCCAAACCATGAGCGTTTAGTACTGAGAACTAAAAAGAACACAAAAGATAAATGCTTGGGGGGGATGGATACCCCATCCTCCACGATGTGATTATTACACATTGCATGCCTATATCAAAACATCTCATATCTCATAAATATATATATACCTATGTACCCACAAAAATCAAAAATTAAGAAAACAGAAAAATAAAGAGAAAAACTAAAAAGAAGCCAGAAAGAACAAACAGTTGAGTAAAAATGTAGAAAAGGATGCAGTGGTTAAACTGAGAATATTATAAAGGAATCAGACAGAGGAGGTGGTGGTAAGAGGTAAGGAGGAAGGTGTTGAGAAGGTGGAGGTGAGAAGATGGAAATCAAGCACACTACTAATCTTGGGTTGGTTCTATCCCTGAGTGAACCTTGTTGGCTCTGCCTTCCACTAAACTAGCACCCACCTGCCTGAAAAGGAGAGGGATCTACACTGGCATGGGGGTTACTAGGATCGGGGTTAAATAAAGTGGGACTCCAGGGCTTTTCTATTACGGATGCCAGCTTCAAGAAACAATGACTTTTGAGATAGAATCCAGTTACGAGAGGGAATATTAGAGGCCATCTAGTATAACCAGACAAAATAAGGCCTCATAAGAAGCTCTGAGGGGGTGGCATATGAAAACATATCACACAAGGCAGATTTGAGACTGAACCCAGTAGCCTGTTCCAATTCTGTGTATTTCAAATGAACCACACAAATGGCTAAAGTATTCAAAAAGATCCGTGGGTTAGAAGATGACTATTTTGAAATAATTTTCTTGTACATTTAGGATATTGTAAATATTTATAGGATGAAGTAAAAAGTATTCCAGTATAACCACTTTATTTGTGCATACACCTATCCACACATACAAATTTGTATGATGCGTTAGTAAAACAACTTACTCTTTGAGCCTTTGTATGGTGCCTTGAAGAATGTGAAACAAACAAACAAAAAAACAGAATCTCGGGACCCCAAACTCACTATGCCCAAGGGAAAGGTAAGCTTGGGAACTGGGTCACACACATAAAAACTGCTTTGCTTTTGTTCCCCCAACAGATAACTGTAATTTCACAGCCTTATGTCATAGCCTCTACTCCCTCTTTTCACATGTTTACTTTATCTTATGTAAAATGTAGACTTACTGGGTGTGCAACAATGCATAATTGACTTTTTCCCCTATTCCTTTCACATGTAAAATGTAGATTTGCTGAGGCTAATCAGAGTCTCACAGGAATGTAATCATTTTCTTCACTGCCTAGCCTCCCTCCTTTTTGTTTTCCTCATGCTTGCTCTTTCTCCTTTAAATACTGAAGTTCCCCAAACCCCCTTTGGGAACAGCTCAGATCACAGATGCTCCTGGAATTTTTATTCTTTCCCAGGCATGTCCTCAACCTTGGCTTAATAAACCTTTATAGATTGAGACCTGCTGCAACCACTCTCTGTTTACAAGAATACAGGGCCTGTAAGTGAGCCCATACACAGGAGTAGAGGATATCGAACTACCCACCAAGGCAGAGCGTACATCCCCCACAGAAAGCAAGGACATGGGCAGTGGCCACCTTGCTGAAGAAGGTTAACACATAGTACCATACCTCTTCTGATGACTTCAGAAATGCCACGTAAGTTTGCAGGATTTGTGATCTGGAGTCAATGCTTTGGCCAAGTTGGTTTAATTCTTCTGCTAGCCATCTAGCTTTAGAGGAAAGTGATGCCATTTCATCAGATTCAAATTCATTTTTCTCCATCATGATTTTTGCAGCTGCTTCTAATTCATGTGATGTCTCCTGTAAAAACATAGCCCAGAGGTCAGAAACTGACAGGGGGAATCATGAACATTCATATTTCATTATCTTCTGCATTTCCATCAATTACGATTACTAATTGAACTTATACCAAGAATCTCCTCAATAAAAGGAAGACACAACTTCCAAAATTCTAAAAAGAAAAAAAAAAAAGAAGGGCACTTTAAAATGAAAATTATTTCAAATTATTTTTGGTTCTATCAGCTATACTTATTTTGAGAACTCTAACTTTTTAAAAAATATATATATTTTATTGCACTTTAGGTTCTGGGGTACAGGTGCAAAACATACAGGATTGTTGCATAGGTACATACATGGCAATGTGGTTTGCTGCCTCCATCCCCCCCATCACCTATATCTGGCATTTCTCCCCCATGTTATCCCTCCCCAACCTCCCTACCCCCCCACTGTCCCTCCCTATTCTCCCCCAACAGACCCCAGTGTGCGATGCTCCCCCTCCCTGTGTTCATGTATTCTCACTATTCAACATCCGCCTATGAGTGAGAACATGCAGTGTTTATTTTTCTGTTCTTGTGTCAGTTTGCTGAGAATGATGGTTTCCAGATTTATCCATGTCCCTACAAAGAACTCATCATTTTTATGGCTGCATAGTATTCCATTGTGTATATGGGCCACATTTTCCTTGTCCAGTCTATATCGATGGGCATTTGGGTTGGTTCCAGGTCTTTGTATTGTAAACAGTGCCATGATGAACATATGCGTGCATGTGTCTTTACAACATAATGATTTATAATCCTTTGGATATATACCCAGTAATAGGATTGCTGGGTCAATGGAATTTCTACTTCTAGGTCCTTGAGGAATCGCCACACTGTCTTCCACAATGGTTGAACTAATTTATACTCCCATCAACACTGTAAAAGTGTTCTTATTTCTCCACATCCTCTCCAGCATCTGTTGTCTCCAGATTTTTTAATGATCGCCATTCTAACTGGTATGAGATGGTATCTCAATGTGGTTTTGATTTGCATTTCTCTAATGACCAGTGATGATGAGCATTTTTTCATGTTTGTTGGCCTCATAAATGTCTTCTTTTGAAAAGTGTCTGTTCATGTCCTTCACCTACTTTTGAATGGTTTGTTTGTTTGTTAGTTTCTTGTAAATCTGTTTTAGTTCTTTGTAGATTCTGGATATTAGCCCTTTGTCAGATGGGCAGACTGCAAAAATTTTTTCCCATTCTGTTGGTTGCCAGTTGACTTTATTGATTGTTTCTTTTGCTGTACAGAAGCTCTGGAGTTTAATCAGATCCCATTTGTCTATTTTGGCTTTTGTTGCCAATGCTTTTGGTGTTTTAGTAATGAAGTCCTTGCCTATGCCTATGTCCTGAATGGTTTTGTCTCGGTTTTCTTCTAGGGTTTTTATGGCGTTAGGCCTTATGTTTAAGTCTTTAATCCATCTGGAGTTAATTTTAGTGTAAGGTGTCAGGAAGGGGTCCGGTTTCTGTTTTCTGCACATGGTTAGCCAGTTTTCCCAACACCATTTATTAAACAGAGAATCCTTTCCCCATTGCTTGTTTTTGTCAGGTTTGTCAAAGGTCAGATGGTTGTAGATATGTGGCATTGCCTTTGAGGCCTCTGTTCTGTTCCATTGGTCTATATCTCTGTTTTGGTACCAGTACCATGCTGTTTTGATTATTGTAGCCTTGTAGTATAGTTTGAAGTCAGGTAGCATGATGCCTCCAGCTTTGTTCTTTTTGCTTAGAATTGTCTTGGCTATGTGGGCTCTCTTTTGGTTCCATGTGAAGTTTGAGGTGGTTTTTTCCAGTTCTGTGAAGAGGGTCATAGGTAGCTTGATGGGGATAGTGTTGAATCTATACATTACTTTGGGCAGGATGGCCATTTTCATGAAATTGATTCTTCCCAACCATGAACATGGAATGTTTTTCCATCTGTTTGTGTCCTCTCTTATTTCCTTGAGTAGTGGTTTGTAGTTCTCCTTGAAGAGGTCCTTTACATCCTTTGTTAATTGTATTCCTCTTTATTTTTTTTGTAGCAATTGTGAATGGCCATTCGTTCTTGATTTTGTTCTCTTTAAGTCTGTTATTAGTGTATAGGAATGCTTGTTATTTCTGCACATTGATTTTGTATCCTGAGACTTTGCTGATGTTGCTTATCAGTTTCAGGAGAATTTGGGCTGAGACAGTGGGGTCTTCTAAATATACAATCATGTCACCTGCAAATAGAGACAATTTGACTTCCTCCTTTCCTAATTGAATACCCTTTATTTCTTTTTCTTGCCTGATTGTTCTGGCTAGAACTTCCACTATTATATTGAATAGGAGTGGTAAGAGAGGGGCATCCTTGTCTAGTGCCAGATTTCAAAGGGAATGCTTCCAGTTTTTGCCCATTCAGTATGATATTGGCTGTGGGTTTGTTGTAAATAGCTTTTATTATTTTGAGATACGTTCTGTCAATATCTAGTTTATTGACAGTTTTTAGCATAAAGGGCTGTTGAATTTTGTCAAAGGCCTTCTCTGCATCTATTGAGATAATCATGTAGTTTTTGTCTTTGGCTCTGTTTATGTGGTGGATTACATTTATAGACTTGCGTATGTTGAAACAGCCTTGCATCCCCCAGGATGAAGTCTACTTGATAGTGATGGATAAGCTTTTTGGTGTGCTGTTGCAATTGGTTTGCCAGTATTTTACTGAAGATTTTTGCATCTATGTTCATCATGGATATTGGCCTGAAGTTTTCTTTTCTTGCTGAGTCTATGCCAGGTTTTGGTATCAGGATGATGTTGTCTCATAAAATGATTTGGGAAGGATTCCCTCTTTTTGGATTGTTTGGAATAGTTTCAGAAGGAGGGATACCAGCTCTTCTTTGTATGTCTGGTAGAATTTGGCTGTGAACCCATCTGGACCTGGGCTTTTTTTTGGTTGGTAGGCTATTAATTGCTGCCTCAACTTCAGCCCTTGTTATTGGTCTATTCAGGGTTTCAGCTTCTTCCTGGTTTAGACTTGGGAGGGTGCAGGTGTCCAGGAATTTATCCATTTCTTTCAGGTTTGCTGGTTTGTGTACATGGAGTTGTTTGTAGTAATCTCTGATGGTAGTTTGTATTTCTGTGGAATCAGTGGTGATATCCCCTTTATCATTTTTTTATTGCATCTATTTGATTATTCTCCCTTTTCTTTTTTATTAATCTGGCTAGTGATCTATTTTGTTGATCTTTTCAAAAAACCAGCTCCTGGATTTACTGATTTTTTGAAGGGTTTTTGTTTCTCTATCTCCATCAGTTCTGCTCTGATCTTAGTTATTTCTTGTCTTCTGCTAGCTTTTGAGTTTTTTTGATTTTGCTCCTCTAGCTTTTTCAATTTTGATGATAGGGTGTCAATTTTAGATCTTTCCTTGCTTCTCATGTGGGCATTAATTGCTATAAATTTTCCTCTAGACACTGCTTTAAATGTGTCCCAGAGATTCTGGTATGTTGTGTCTTCATTCTCGTTGGTTTTGAAGAGCATCTTTATTTCTGCGTTCATTTCATTGTTTATCCAGTCAACATTCAAGAGCCAGTTGTTCAGTTTCCATGAAGTTGTGCGGTTCTGAGTTAGTTTCTGAATCCTGAGTTCTAATTGATTGCACTGTGGTCTGAGAGACTGTTTGTTATTATTTCCGTTGTTTTGCATTTCCTGAGGAGTGATTTACTTCCAATTATGTGGTCCATTTTAGAGTAGGTGTGATGTGGTGCTGGAGAAGTCTAACTTTTGTGTCACAAATAAAAGAAAGGTTTGGTGTGAAAGATGGTAAAACCAAATGGCAGAAATGTTTTAAATAATTCACATAAATTAATTATACATGAGACTGCTATATGAAATTTCACAATAGCTCTAGCAAATTCCTAAACTAATTTTATTATATCAGTGGGCAAATTTATAAAACTTACTCATTAGTTTTTAATTTACAAAAAGACATATCGATAGTGCAGTCTTATTTAAATCTCTATCTAGAAGGGCTAGTAGGGAAAATATTACATATCAGGCCTAAACAATCTAAAAAATCAGTGACTTTGATTTGCTCAGGGATGTTCTCCTATGTTTTCTTCTGAGTGTAATTTCTGTTATGTGAACTCCAACCATTGATTAAATGGATGAACAGGAATAGTAGGCATGACAATTATGCATGTTATAGAAAGAGCCATGTAAAATTTCATGTGAGACCAACCTAAAAACCAAGCAAAATAAAAGAAAAAAGCTCTGCAGCAATGAGGGATTGCTTCCCTACTTGTAATTAATATGCTTCCCAAGTACTCCACTGAATGAAGGAAATTTTAATTTACAGGCCCTGTTTTATAAAGGCACTCTGGGAAGGAGAGAAGCAGGGAATTTCTTATCTTGTAATCTACTCCCCATTTCTAAAATGTTTAAAATTTAAAAATGAAATTGAGTTCAGACATAAGTTTTACGTATTCTAAATAATAAATAAAAAATACCCCACTCAACAAAAAATTGGTGTGTTTGTGAGTTTCCAGTGGGGGCGCAGTCCATGAAGGAGGTTCTTCTGCTGAGAACTGGAATCATAGGGAGAAACAGGGGAGGGCACTTGACTCACCTTCCTTTAACTTTGCTGGAGCAGACAAAACTTCAGGGCAAGTTTGGAGCCAAGTGCCATGTGAAAGGAGTGGGAGGGAGCTGAAGAAGGTGCTGTGGTGGTGGGGGGCATTTTCTGTCTCTGAATGTTAGGTAAGCAAACAAGGTTGTTTTTATTTATATCCTTGGAATCTTGCAATAATGCATGTTGCTTCTGGTAATTTGGTAACTTGCTCTTACAGAAAAAATTTGCAAATAGTCTTAGAGAAGCACTGTGCCTGCCTCTTCTCATCACCCTCAAAATGAGACTTTTTTTGAGAAACTGCCCAGGCAACAAAAAGGAACCAAATGAGTATTTAATACCCAGCTGTAATGCTGACTTTCAGTGAGCACAAATGCCCTAATAAATGCACATGTAAATATAATTTAGACATAGGAATATGAGTTTTTAAGTCATTATGTGCTACATACAAATTTAGAATTGTAAACCTCAAGTGAGCTAGGATTAAGTTCATAGTTATCAAATATTTTTAAAATTATATTTACAAAAGTATAATTTACAAAGCCATATGCCCAAATCATTCTCATTTTATTTACCTTAGCTTGGATATCCAGTTCCAGATATTTATGCAAAATCTTTTCCAACTCAGAACAGGTGGAACCAACATCCATTGTATTAGAAAGTACTGGACTGATTTTCTGAATTGACATTTCCACCTTTAAGAGTAAATAACATATGGCAGTCTTATAAATATATTTTTGCATATATTTATGCACATGTGTCAGGAAGATAAATAATATTTTATAGATTCTCATATTTGAAATATATTTTACCAATATTAATCTAATATAGTTTTAAATATTAAGAATTTCATATTTTAATAATGCTGCTCTTCATGGGAGGTAATCCTAGTGGCCTGCCAACAAATGTTATATGTTTAAAGATATTTATTTTATTAACAGCTATGAGATATAAACAATCACCCACATCCTATAAGAACTTGTCTATATCACCTATGAAGGATAATGCACTTGCTAACACATCCACAGAGATGAATTTATCTGTGAGTTGAATGGGACCCAATTTGCAGGCATGTTTTGAAGGCAAGATCCAGAGCATGGGTATCGCAGCAATTTGGAAAAGGGACTCGGGGAAGTGCCAAACCCTATACATGCTGTAGTAAACACAGGGACATACTTAGGACATTTCATTGATAAGCCTGGAGGACTATGATTTGATCTTCAGTGGACATAAGTCAGTGACTAAAGTAACCCTTGAAGGGTTCTATTCCATTCAAGTTACATGCTTTGTCGCCTTCTTCTGACTCCAGTTCATACTCCCCAGACTCAAATTCACTCTGAATTGGCAATAAGACAAGTATCAACAGCTGAATTCCTACTGTGTCTTCCACCATCACCAAATTAGCTTGGGTCTCAAGCTCCAGGGAACGCAACACCACAGCTGCCACCGTATTTGGAAACATCCTGAACCCAGGCACCAGAAGAATGACAAAATTCCCAAGTTTCTGGATTAATAACAGGTGAGGAGGCAATTTAAATACAGACATTGATATTTAATGTCCTCTCCAGTGCAGTCTACTAATTCTATTCATGTAAGTTCAGGCATATAAGTCCATTGTTTCAAATGAAAACATCATTGAAAATTTGAGACCCAGCCTCTGCAGCAAAGTCCATTAGCATCAATGCCACTGAGCTATTACTAACTTTTGCTAAAGATAAAAATTTTTTTATTTAGTCAAACTGTAGCTCCTTAGGTTTATTCCCCCTTTGGAAATAGGAAGTAAAATTCTTCCGTATCAAGCCATCATGTTCACTCTGCAGAGAGGATTTTCACATGTATGCTTACATGCAGAATGGCTGTGTTGCCTTGCATTGCTCTAGTTCAACAAAATATGATAATGGCAATTTATTCCTTGAAAAACCTAAAACTCATAATTTTTGGTATCTGTTTATATATCAATCTATCTACCTCTCTATAGTCCTGGTGTTGTATGGTACCATTGTAACCGAAACTTGTGCATATTGGAACCATGCAAATAAAATATCCACTCTATTCCCATATATATTTGGTTCAGTTAACACAGCACTGTGCAAAGGGGAAAATGCCTTGTGTATATACCTTCAGGCAGGAGGCGGCAGATGGGCCACCTGGGTCAGGGATAGTTGATGAACAATAGTGAATTACCTCTGTTTAGTTCAATTAAAGGACCCAATGTGGAACATAAGAGCAGCCTAAGGAGACACGCCCCTGTCCTCCCACCATGCCCACATACTGCACCTACCATACCATCTATTATCACCAACTTAGATGTTTAAGTTTTAGTTTATGAAGCTACCTTCCTTAGGTAACCCTCCACCAAGGCTGTTAGTTGTTGTTTCTTAAGAGCAAATTCCTTGTGCGCTGAACACTGTTCGGTCAGATGATCCACTCGTCTCTTAATGCACCCCATCATCTCATGGATGCCGGATGCCCGAGAGCTGAACAGAGCAAGCCAGCCGTTAGTTCACTCTACCCCAATATAGAACACAGAGTATTTGAAACAGATCTGCTCTCATGTTAGGTAGGCATTGGTAAAAGGCATCAGCTTTAGGATAACAGAAGGTAAGTAGCTGTCATCTTGGGATAGCAGAAAGCAAAAACAAATTATGTTCTTTTGTTTTGTCAGTCAGTCCTGAGGGAAAAGATGAGTTATGGGTTTTTGCAACAAGGTCTAATCTTCTTTTCTAAAGGTTTACTTTTTAATAATTCTGTAGGATATTTTGAAAACCTTATGGCAAAGGCACAGTATGTTTGCCACGAGTTTTCCTTAGGGTATTATTAAAAGCTTCATTTATCTAAAGATGCTCTTTGAATAGAAATGCGGATCAGCCAATTAACGAAACATTTACTGATCCAATGGGGTAAAATATTTATATAACACTAAGGTTCCTGTTCTCAATGATTATGAATGCTCAAGGCTGTATATCAGATGAGAACCAAGTTATCACCAACAATTAGAAATCAAATATACTCCTTGATAAAAAGAAGCTGAGCCTCACATTATCATTTTTCTTCCTGTGCTGGCCTCATGAGACCAAGAAAAGTAATGTGATAACTCCTACAGCAAAAATGCCTCTAAAACAATGCATCAACTTTGAGCTGAACTCTAGCTCTAGTCCAAAGATATCTTAACAAGTTTCCTAATATTCTTGATGGAATAAGCACTTTCAAATTTTCCAACCTATCCCTAAGACTATTTAAGAAGTTGACACCTTTCATTTCCCTCAGTCATTTCCTTCACATACTGTATCAGTAAAGATTAACATAACTCTTAAATTTAATTACCCAGAGTTTAAAAAGAGCTCAGAACGAGGAAGAGATTTCAGTAATTTTACCTAAAAATAATTAATTTATGACTCTGTAAAAATGAATTTAATTAGTAATGAAATGGGGGCAAGATACTAAATGACTCAGAGGCAAAGTAACCTCACTGGAGTGATGAGGCCACTACAGAGCTGGGAAACACTGAGGTGGGTCCTGTGGGTACCACAGGAGTCCCAGGTAAGTTTAATTGGAGGTAAATAGGAAACCACTATGAGTAATCTTATTCCTGGCACATAACGTTTCACAGATTTTACATTTTAAACATTTAGTTTTGCATTTTAATACATAGAGACATGAAGCATATAATCAAGACATTAGGAGATTCTTCTCATTTATCATTAAGAAATAGTTCTTAATACTAAATCCCATAATTCTACAAAGCAGTGTATTGGTAATACCAATTGTATTTTGACTAGGCTTTAGACTTCGAAATATTATATGCTCAAAAGGCACTTAAAAGACCAGCTTCCCTATATACTGTAAGCTCCAAGTTTTCTGCAGAAAATGGAAACCTGGAATGAGAAAAATAAATTGAATAAGGGGCATTGTGGAAAGAAAGTATGGAGAACAAAGTTGTGAAATGAAATGGGCAAGCGTGTAGAGAGAACACAGCTGAAAATGGCAGACAATGCCATTACTAAAATAAAAGGAATCTGGACATTATTAATACAATTCATCAAGAAAATAGCATTTTATAAAGAACTGTATCAGCCAAGATGACGGTAGCCACTCCCACCTATGAGTTGCCCTGTGTGGTCCCACCCCAAATGCCCTTGGCATCCATTCCAGTCAGGGGCTATTTTACCAACAAAACTTAGAATACAGACCTCCCTGACCCCAAGAAGCTGTAGCTGGAGGGGAGTCCAAATTATGAATAGGCTACTCCCTGGGGGAAACTAGATCTCAGTAACCAGCTCCAGCCAAGCCTCTTGATTCCTGTTCACATTACTCTTTTTATTCCTTGGCCTTCTCCAAAGAATAAGACTGTCAGTCAGCTTCTTGCAGTTATCTGTTAAGTCCTAGCCATGATGTCTCAAGTACCAGAAGTACCATAACTCCAACGCACTCTCTGTCTCTGACCTGAACTTGCTCTAGCATTCCCTCCACCTCCCAAATTTCCCCCTTGAATCCCTACTTTGTCTTAATTATGATGCTCTAATCACACTGAATCCAGCCTCATCTTTGGACATTTGAATACAAAATGAACTCTCTTTCTAAAATGGCATCACTTGATTGTACCATAGGAAATATAGATTATAGATGCACACTTCCTATGAATTTGCAACAGTCATCATAGTAGCTACTATTTAATACATTCTTGCAATAAATATGACACTTTGTTAAGTGCATTAGATGCATTATTTGGTAGAATCCTTAAAATAACTTTGTAAAGTGTCAGAAAACTAGCCATAACTTCAATTTTTAGCCAATGAAACTGAGGCTCCACAGGTGATAAATGCTCTAGAGACCCACAACTAATAAGTGTCAAAGACTTGATTTAAAGTCCAGTGTCTTTTGCTATCTAAATAGATACACTTATTGTACTTAATAATTTTATTGAATTAAGGATTATTTATACAACTTACCTTGAAGAAATTTAAGGAAAAACAGACTACAATGGTTTAGTTTTTACCATAAAAATGCCATAATTACAACTAATAAAAACAGTTATTGAGTTCTTACTATTATAAGGTATCGTTCTTAATATTTTAAATAGTCTCTTTCTAATCCTCATAACAACCTTGTGAGTTGGGTAGGACTGTTATCCCCATTTCGCAGATGAGTAAACTGAGGAAGAGAGAGACTCAGTAATTTGCCCAGTTCTGAAATGGCTGACATCTGATCTCAGAGTTCACACTCTACCACCTCATAGTGCTTTTTCTAGGTCTATGACACATGACATGGAGTAGGGAATATTTTCTCCTCTAATATTTCACTTTGCCCTGAGTTGAGTGTTCTTCGCTGTCATAGGACAGGGATGGCCTGGCTGACAGACAAGCTCTTTTGAAACTGGCTGGCTTCTCCGGGTAATACAACGTCTGCTGTAGTTTTCAAAGTGGCCACTAGAGGGACATGGCAGCTTTTCAAATTACTACCTGTCTTGAAAGTCCCTCCAGCACAAAAATAGGTAAACAAAACCAAACCAAGCATTCCTTCCATAAAAATGTTGCGTTTTTACCAACCTACAATTTTAATTTAGATGAATTACAACCAGTCATATAGGATCTCTCTCTCTCTCTCTGTTTTTCAGTGACCTTGGATATTCTGTCTCATTTTGTGGTGATTTATGCCTTATTATGTGTATCTATTGCATTGTAAATTATTTGAGGGAAATAAACGGTGTCCTATCATTCTTATAACCCTTGCAGCCCTGAACACATAGCCTTATAAGTAGTAGAATATGAATGCCCATTTTCAAATAAAATAGTCTCTCATCATTAAGGGAAGAAAACACATAGATTTAAAAATTGAGAACATATGTGCAGTTACCATATTTAAAATGACGTGGTAACAGTGTCCAGTAGTTTTAAACAATGATGACTCTGCACTTTTGACCACTTGTAGAAGTTTTAGGCTATCCAAAGATTGCTGAATTTCTTCTTTGGTATGCTTCAGCAATTATAGTTAGGTTAAACCAAGTTTATCATGTGTAGTTTGGCTTGATAATTCTTTCTTCTTAGAGGGACAGACCGAGCTGCCTTGTCATTCTGTGCATCATTGCCTATCCTGTGTCTACTCCACTCTCACATGTGGCTTAGATCCAGTTCACGGCAAGAGAAGTTTCCAGTCATCTTGGTTACTCTAGCCAGCTCCTATTTCACTCTCTCTATGCCCTTGACACTAGGTCATCTCTGTCTGATTGGGCAGTAACCAGTTCATTTTCCCTAATTCCCAAATGGAATATATCCACCACATTCCAAGTCCTAGGGCTGCTCCTGTCTTTTTCTATTCCTTCTTAGTGAAACCCTAATCTGCAGGTTACAATCAGCCCAGATTCCATCATTTTCCATTAGAAACTTTTCACAATGATACCAGATTTCTCTTTTGAAAGTTTTAAAACATTTTAAAACTTGCATAGCATGAATATTGACAATTTCCTCAGCACCTGAACAGCAGGTGATCTGATCAAAGGAAAGGTATGACCCTACTCTTTGCCAGCAATTCTTACATGAACTGAAAAGAAATAAATAGAATGTAATCAGTCTCCCAGAAATGAGTCCTACTACATTACAGTCCTATTAAATTAATGATGAGACAAGAACTGACAATGGGTAACAGAAACTTGGTTGAACCAAAAACGTGGTGCCCTGTCATTTTGTTCTGATTTGGAAGCAACACTGCTCCTGGGCCGCCTGATTGGGTGGGAGAGGGGCTAACAATGCGCTAGACTTCTATCTCTAACAGTCTGTGGCTCTGTGATTTGCATGGGAAATATTGATTGACCTTTGGGCTGTCTCTGTAAGAATGGATTAGAGGACACCTGTCCGTAGTGTGAACATGTGGGACATCAGATTATTCCTGATGTTGACTTTGACTTTCCCAAGCATCACAGACTGTGAAGGCTTCTTCAGGCATTTGTTAGAAACTCCAGATGAGAACATTTTACATTTTCTTCCTTATTCATTGGGCCAACAGAGGGGAGCAGAGGGGGAAGAAAAATAATTGTCTTTTTTTCCCCTCAAAGAGCAGAGACATATTAACTTCTGGTTCAAGAATAGACTGTTCTATTTACTATAAGGAAGCACTTGCCCTATTTTTGCATTTGTTGCAAACTGGGGCTGGAAGAGGGGGGGGGGGAAATTCCAATGTTAATGTGTTCTAATGATTATTTCCGAAGAATGGCAAGTTGCTTTCAAACCTTTCATAAATTACTATTGTCAGCCCATCTGGATTAGGAGCTGAACCAGATGGTAAGCATTTGACAGCTTACTCTGTCTCATTGGGAGGGATCAGCTGACCATATTTTTCTTTTTGTCTGTGGACAAATTATACTTTGAAGATGGAAAAAAAAATCTTCCTTATCTTTAGCTTGCTGCTTCTTTTAACAGGAACCCAAAGAGTGTCTTTTTATGTTTATGGTTGTCTTTATTTCGGAGGAAACAACTGCTGCTCTCTAGTTTTCATCCCTACATTGAAAAAGTGCCATTTATACTGTAGAAGTGAAATGCATATGTTTCTACAATAAATTTGATTTTTTTTTTTTTTTGAGACGAGTCTTGCTCTGTCACCAGGCTGGAGTGCAGTGGCACAATCTCGGCTCACTGCAACCTACACCTCCTGGGTTCAAGGGATTCTCCTGCCTCAGCCTCCCAAGTAGCTGGGACTACAGGTGTGCGCCACCATGCCCAGCTAATTTTTGTATTTTTAGTAGAGACAGGGTTTCACCATGTTGGCCAGGATGGTCTCTATCTCTTGACCTCGTGATCTACTTGCCTCGGCCTTCCAAAGTGCTGGGATTACAGGTGTGAGCCACCATGCCCAGTCTGATTCTTATTTAAGTTATATACTTTGAAAATCTCTCCCACCAAAAAAACCTCTCTCTCTCTCTCTGTCTCACACACACACACACACACACACACACACACACACACACAATCTTTTATGTATATATAAAAAAGTAGAAACAGAAAGCAGCAAGTGTGGCTGAAGCTACAGGGCTCCTGCTTTCTTGTTCAGATGCATGAGAGATGGCCAGAAGTTCCATTTCTATGAGTCAATAGAGACCAACATATATGTCCTATGTTAAGGGTGTTATTAGTAGGATTCTTCCTGAAATCAGTAACAGAGCTGAATTCTCCGCCCTCATTAGGGGAGGTTGAAAATGCTGTCAGCAACTGCTATAGGGGCCATGGAATGAAACACGGCAGAACCATGCGGAACCACATCAAGCCCTCTTCTGGTTTCCTGACTGCATCTTCAAGAGCCACAATATCTCCATAGAGCTTGTGTGACCCTAATCAAATAACAGAAGGACATTTTGATTCTGGACTGAAGGTCCTACGAGTCCAGTTGGTTACTGCAAAGCTGCTAAGGAGGAAAGAGCAAAGAGAGAAGAAAGCAAGCAAAAGAAAGTCAAAGAAAAAAAGCCTCCCACTCCAAATGAGAGTCCAATCCAAAATCTCAAAACACATGAGGAAAAGCAAACCCAAGACACTCAACAACCAAGAGATAAGTGTACTCCAGTTGAAAAGAAAATAAGTAGAGCAATTTGACAATGACTTTAAAGCAAATGCCTGAGATCATCAGATACAAAAGAAAAACCAACACCCACAATAAAAGGCCAAGAAACTGAAACAAACACGGTCAGAAATAAAACAAAATTAGATACAAAAAATTAATCAGAAATTGCAGAAATGAAAACAATATATTTTCTAAAATAAGAAATCAATGAATTAAAACAAAGAGAAAATTAACAAAAGAGAAAATAGCCTGAGGACCCATGGAGAATGCAACATGAAGAGTTAAAACAATGATAAAGGACGGAAGACAGGTAAGAGACCTGAAAGAGACCACGAGGCTCCAATACTCTTCTAATAGAAGGTATAGGAGAAGACAAAAAAGGGAATAGCAGAAAAGTAATGTTTGAAAAGATAATTGCTGAAATTTTCTCATAATTTACAACATAGTACTGAGATTAAAAGGGCACAGCAAGAGCTAAATACATAAATGCACACATTTGAGATTATTTGGAAAACATAAAAATATCTTTCAATGTATTTCCTTTCAAAAAGATGTTCTTTTGGCAGTCCCCCGCCCCTCCTCACCTATTCCACCTCACATTAGTATTATGCCATATAGAGAACCTGGGACCCACTTGTACCTACTTACCATTATATTGTGATGATCCTCTGTCTTTAAATATTCTTCAAAAAACCATTTAATATGGACTTAGATTATTCCATTATGTGCTTTCCCTTAAACTATTCAAACATTTCCTGAGTTTCTGGAAATATTTAGGTGGTTTTCAGGTTCGCACTATTATAAATAGCACTGTGATGAGCATCTTGTTCATAAACACATCCCCTCACATCTCTTTCTGTCTCTTTTCTTTGTCCTCTTTTCCCTAAACCCTCTAATATGAGAGGACTCTTCAATCATCCAGGGCAGAGATTTCTGCCTCTTTAGTCAGCCTTCCTCTGGAGGTTCTGTGGGTCCAGATCTTTTTACTCTGGGATCTTTGCTACTTCACTTCACATCATCAGCATTATAAATGAATAAATTCATATTGCAGTGATAAAGATACTTTATGAGAACCTAGTGTGGTTACTCCTGGATTTAATGGAAAGTGTGAGATTTTGGTACTTTCCATGCTAACAGTTTTAGAATGATAAAATCCTTAACAGTGTTAACAAGCCAAGATTGCAGTTATGACATTTACCCAGCCCCTAAAAAAGAACAGCTTAATATAGACATGAAAATATTTGGAAAGTGGATGGGTTAAGACTGTCATAAGAACTCAACTTTGTAATTTCCTAAATTTCACTATCTGACATTTACCATCTAAATGCATCATCAAACTCTCTCAAAAGCAGTTATTTTTAAGTTCTTAAATGCTTAGTACAGTTGATATAAAATGCAGTCATAGATGAATCTACTAGACAAAGGAAATGTGTTTGTTTTGATGGAGAGTTGAGATTGTTTTTGTTTGTTAAGATCTTTGTAAATATTTTCCCTATGATTAAGGGCTTTCCTTCAATGTAATGCCAGCCCCTTAACATTTCAAATCAAGTCAGCTAGTCTGTAATACTAGTGTAATGTAATACCAAGCTAAGGAAGGTAAAAAGAGGTTTCTTGGATGCTTTCAGCTCTCGGGGTGATATCATAGTCTGAATACGGAGATGATACTGTGACAAAGGAAATAACTAAAGAATGATTCAGCCCAGCACAGAATGAAAAGTGAAGCCATGAGATAGATGTGACAAACACAAAGAAATTCAAAGAAACTTATGTGGTAGGTATTGATTCAGTTTATCTTGGCTTGAAGATATAGACCCTTCACCTATACAAATACAGCAATCATTCATAGCCCTCTCAGATGTCACCCCTTCACTTGGCCTGCCCTGATTTCAGACTTCAGGATTGCATCTCCCTTCTCTGAGAAGTGACCCCGATACCCAAGAAGTGACCCTGATACCCACTGTACTCATGGCCCCCTCACGCCTGGAGCACACTTCCTTGATGTGCAGCTCCCTGACTGGACACGGGACAGGTTCTGGGGATTTTGGGTCAGTTTTATATGACTTTGATTGTCCCTGAGGCCTAGTGCTGGTATGTCATATAAGATATGCATACGTACATTTAATAACTTCTTAAATGAACTGAAAGAAAGAAAACCTTTGCAGAGAAGTTGGGACTTGAGCTGAAGCTCGAAGCTAAATTTTGAGTGCACTAAAATATACAAAAATGGATCCGTATTCATTTAATCACCAGGCTCCTCGTTATTGATTAAAGCTGAATGAAAGGAGTAGAAAGGCAAAGAACTAGCAACCTAACAGAGTAGTTCAGATCAGCTCTGAAGTACTCACACCACCTCTTACTGCAGTGTGACAGGCAATAGGGCAAGTTAGCGAACTTGTTTGTGCCCCAGTTTCCTCATCTGCAAAACAGGAACAATGATAATAGTAGTACCCATTTCACAGGGTGGTTTTGAGGATTAAATTATGTCTAGAGCACAGAAGTGCTTGCCATTATTGCTAATGAGTCTTTGAACAGAGTCTACCTCCTCCCTCACTTTGTAGTCTTGTCTGACACCCTTTTCCCCTGCTATCCCCTCCTCCAGTCACACCACCCTTCTCTCTGTGGCACCCTTGCTATTGCTCTGCCTGATCCACTCATCTCCCAGCTGTTTGCAGGGTAGCCCCCCTTTGTTCTTAGAGAAGCCTTCTCTGACTACAATGTCTAAAATAATCTCCTGCTCACAGTCACTCTATCTCATTTCCCTTTTATATTTTTTCATAGTGCTCATTGCTGGGTAAGAGCATCTTACGTATTTGATTTATTGATCGGCTCTTCTTACCATCAGAATAGCATAAGCACCATAAAAATGGACACTTCACCTATCACATTCGATTCTTGGGAACATCTAATTTACAAAGATGCTCCATAAATATTTCTGAATACACAAATGAATGAATGGACCATGTTCTGTCCAAAAAGTTCATAACCACACACAATATCAACCAAAGGATGTAGCAGTAGCCAACACAAAAGAAAATTGTGCGAAAAGAAAGCAAAATCCAATTAACTCCTGTTTTATGCCTCTGTAAAACATGAAAATAAGAAGATCTACATTAAGAAAGTAGTAAGTGTTGGATCAAAACAGATAATACTTAAAGATATGCCGAAGCAACATACTCAGTTAGGATGAGGCATATAAGCTTAAATCCACCATGATGACTTATAATGATAACTTATACAGTCCCTTAGGCAGGTATAGAAATAGAATTAACTCTGAAATAAGTTTATTTGTAAATTATGTAAGTTAATTTTAGCAAACAGGAAAGACAAATGAATATTTCACAAGGTAACCTGGTCTTGCTGGGTTTTTATATGTTTTTGAGCTCTGAATTGGTAAGTGTACTGAGAGAAAGAAAAGAGGTCCCTCATTTTTTGTCCCATTATAGAAAACTTTACCCTCACACAAGGTCCTGGACCCAGCACTTCCAATTACCACAGATTCCTGTGGCTTAATAAGTGCAAAATTCTGCTTGGTAGCAGGACAGCTTTGGTTTTCTTTAGACTTGGTTCTCAAGGATGATGCTTAGGGAAAGATAAGGAAGGCTGGAAGCCAGCAGCTTTCAACCTCACCGTAAGTCTAAGTTTGGCCATATGGTTTGAGTATGGTTTGTCCCCAACAAAACTCAGGTTGAGGCTTGGCCCTCAACGTGGTGGTATTGGGAGCTGTTGTCCTCAAGAGGTAAATAACATGGTCATTAAGATGGATTAATGTCTTTTTCATAAGACTGAGTTAGTTCTCTCAGGAATAGATTAGTTCCCACTAGAGCAGGATGTTATAAAGCGAGGCTGCCTCTTGTGTTTTGCCCTTTTTCACACATACCTGGTTTCCTTCCAGTTTTCCACCATGTTACAAGGGAGCATGAGGTTCTTACCGGAAGCTGGCTGTATGTGTCCACCCATTCTTGGCCCTCCAGGCTCCAGAATAATGAGCTAGACAAACTTCTTTCTTTTATGTATTACCCAGTCTCAGGTATTCTTCTACAGCAACAGAAAATGGACTAAGAAACTGTTATTACATGCACTTGCAGGCATCATAAAGAATGCACTAAAATGCCTTTAAAATTAAAGGGTTATGTAAAAGATATTGTACTCCAAAAGATAACAACTATTTAATAATGACTCTGAATTATCATCAGATTAAAGGCAGGAAATAGAAAAGGCAAGAAAACATGTAAATAACCACAATTTGCTTTGTGAAGCTGCTCAAACTTCAAATGTATTCATTCCACGATAGTAAAACAGTGTGGGTCTATTCCTAATAAAGTAGCAATTACAGAACAATAATGAAAGGGTCTCAGATTTACAAATGAATCTTCATCTCAGATAAATGTAAACTTCTGAGGTCCTATTTTTTGACTAACAGAAAAAAAAAATCAGAACAAAGGGCCTCTGACATGCCTACCTGCCCCGATACTAAATTAAGCCTTTTATTACATTAAGGTAAGTGCTTATTTTTCCTATTTCAAATATTACCTTTCCAGTTAGTGAAAATGAATACAATTTGGTAAAACTGACTGTGTCTCAATCATTTGAAACAAACATATTACCCTCAGTATTTGGTTTTTTGAGCTCTTTATATAGAAAGTAAAAGAGAAACATAGTTACGTACCATAAAACATTTCAATCAATGACAGTGGTGCCACAAGATTATAATGCTGTATTTTTACCATACTTTTTCTGTTTAGATACACAGATACCACTATGCTTCAATTGCCTATAATATTCAATATAGTAACATGCTGCATACATATGCAGCCTAGGAACAATAAGCTAGCCTAGTTATGCAGTAGGCTATACCATGTGTAAGTATGTGTAGGTGTGTGTAAGATGTGTGTAAGCGCACTCTATGATGTTCACACACCAGAAAATCACTTAAGACTCATTTCTCAGCATGCATTCTCACTGTTAAGTGACGTATCACTGTACTTGTTTATTGAGCCCTCTCTGTGTTCTGATGGTGGTGCAGATAGAGAGGGCTCATTAAACAAGTGAGTTTATGCTCACCTGGTGGTGCTGTCCCATTCAATTAAAAAAAACTTTATAAAATGTATATCTTCATTTTACAAGGAGAAAACTGAGATTCAGAGAAGTTAAGTTTAAATGTCAGGGCATCATTTTGGCACTCAGAATGTATGAACCAAAATTTCTTTAACATGAAGTCTTGGGGTTTTTATACATACCAGTTTTCTGGTGCCTGGTAATAGGAACCTTAATACATTGTGTCCCATGAGTATGGCTGGCACTCAGAAGTCTCAGAAGCTACTGTGATGTTCAACAATATCTGCTTAGCTCCGTTGAAATTTACATTGATTTCCATTGCTAGCATTCTAAACTCCATCTTCACTCTAGCAGTGGCTGGAACTTGAAATCTTATCCTTAGGTTCTATTTATTTCTTGTGATGGTGACTCAGGCCATTGGGCACATAAATTATTAGATGAGGAAAGGAAGCAAATCCCAAACAGAATGCATGAGATTGAGCTCAGTAGCAACGTATGGCTCTAGTTTGCAACTGACAGTCTAATGCATTTCAGTTCAATTTTTAATGGACTTTTATTCTACATCTACCTTCTGAATCAAAAAGCATCCTTTGCCAAGAAGGAATTTTATCTTCACCTCCTCCTGAAAAATGAAGATAGTATTGGTTTATAAAATATGAAATCTCGAGGAAACCAAATACCTTGGAACTACAATGTTGACAAAAACCATATTGCTAATGATTTTCTTAAATCCAGCTACCTAAGCATTCATTCAAGCTTTTCAAAATGGTCCCTAATTATTTCTTCTTCTATTGAAACCAGTCTGCATGATGAAAAGCAGAATTATAGATGTCTCTTTGAAAAACAGTAATTATGTAAAAATTAAGACCAAAAAGAGCAAAAGAGGTAAAAAGAAAATTGGTATGGAAAAGGAACCTAAGACCTGTGTCAGGGGAGTTTAATTTCATACATTCTGAGTGCCAAAAACAATGCCATGACATTTAAACTTAACTTCTCTGAATCTCAGTTTCCTCTTTGTGAAATGAAGATGTCTACTTTGCAGAGTTGGGGTTTTTTGTTTGTTTGTAATTGAATGAGACAGCACTACTCTTAGCACATAAAGAAGTAAATAAACATATCAACCATTACAAAATGAATGGCTAAAAGTAGTCAATAAAACCTCAAAGATAGAATGTATATAAAATAAAATCAGCTTTCCTCTTATATATTTTTTAAAATAAAGCATTACTGATGAGAGCAAACAGGAAAAAAATTTGCAGTAAAAAGTCGTGACCACCTTTCTAACTCCAGTTGTTAAAGCATCAAAACTGAATAGGGAACTTCAGTTTCTGGTCAAGAAGCAGGGACTGGATTTACTACTCTCATGCCTTAACCAACTAGAAAAACAAGTACATGAAACAATGGTTTTTCAGACACTGAACAATAGGTAGCACAGGGCAGTAATCTCTTAGAGAAGGAAAATACATGAGATGAGTCTTATGATTTCACTAGTTTACTGCCTGGAAAGTAATTTTTAGATCAAAGCCCAGAGAGGTAGAACCCAAACAGAACCCGGAGCTCTTGCTGAGTTGAGAAGACAGGAATCAGACTTTGAGTCAACGCATCTCGAATTTGTGGGCAGGGTACCAGATAGAAAGGAGTAAGCCACAAACAGAACTCCAGAGATTTGGCCAGAGGTCCTCGGCTACATGGTGATCTCCCCCACATGTGAAAGGAACCTTTCCACAACCAGCGAACATGTCACAAGCAAAGAGTAGCCTGACCAGAGAAATAATGTCTGTACTTTGAGACCCATTTGTTAAACTGGGAATGTACCATTTAAAATTATAAATGGAAACCCCACCACTTAATTCAGTCATGATATGACTCAAATCAATGACCAAGATGTACTCCGAGTCCAGGCACAATAAGTGTCTCTCCATCCCATAGGGTGTTTTCTGTATTGCTCAAGACATTTATACATTCTGGAAAAGCTGGAAAGGAGGAGGAGAAGGAGGAGTTCCTGTACCCATATTTTGTGCCTGGATGGGAACACCTTAAAACTCCTGAAGCCTGATGAACACCCCATTACTTGATACATGGCTTGGAGCTAAAGTAAAAAAACTTAGGAAAAAAACAAAAACAAAGTTATTAATTTTTCAAAGGGGAGAATCCCTTGTCCTCATAGCCTCAACTTTTTGGATTTTATTGGAAGACTTTGGATTATTTCTAAGCTTAGTTGTGCCTGGTTCTATAGCAGACATCACAAACCCTGGGTTAAATACCTCTGTCTGGATTCAGACTGTCTTCTGGAAAGAATATTTCCCCAAACCCAAACTTACCAAATCAACAGAACAAGGGTTTAAACAGAAATAAAATGATTTTATCACATTTCACCTATTTTATGGTTCTTCAAATTGAATGTCTTTGAGTTTCAAGGAGACTGTAGACATGGAAGCTGAAAAACTGGGTTTAACCCATTTGAAATTTTTTGTTGCTCCTGCCAAAATGTAAGCCCTGCTTTCACTTCTTCCTGGTCAATATGCATTCCACTATCTGCTCTGTCATTTCCTCTTTGTCTTCCAATCCCTGTTCTTTCCCATGCTTTCCCACTGCATTCTCTCTCTGTTTCTCAAGATTTTTCTCTCTCATCATGCCTGCTAATCTCAACACTGATGTATTCACCAAATGTGCTCATAAAACAGGCCCACCTAGAGCATGGTTCAAAAGCATGGGGTCTGGGGCCCAGCAGTTGCATTCAAATTGTCAGTGTTTACTTAGGGTTTTGCATGGTGAGCCACCAAGGTCATAACTGGAGGAAATTCTGGTATTTTATTTTCTTCCAGAAAGAAAAAAAGGGGCAGGATAGACTCAAGATTCACGAACCAAAGGGAAGGAGCTATTCCATGAAGATGCTAGGGTTTGAAAAGCTTTGAGAACTAAAGCTCCATTTCTTACTTTTTCCATCCCCTTTCCCCTCCTCAGAACCAAGTAAACAGAAAGCTTTAGCATACGTAAGTCCCCAGGCTCAGAATACGGCCTCACTTCTGGATGAGCAATGACTGTGTTCAGAACAGCTATTGATCAAACTTCAATAGATCCTTTTAAGCCATATAATAATGCAGCAAAACATCTGAACCAGAAAAAGACAATCATGCATCTTTTTTAACAGGCTGTGGAAGCAGTGAAAAAGCTTGTTACACTGAGGAAGAAATAGACTTGACTCACCTGCAGGAGGCTACTCGGCTGATTAAGGTTTGTCCCTTTTGCAAAGCATCAGCTGTGCAGTCTTTAATTTTTCTGTGTAATTCCTCATGCCTCGCTGCCAAAACAGCCAGACTTAAACCCTCTGATTTAAGGAGCTTAAGGTAAGCTTCAACTCTTCCAAGTACATCAAATGCCTGCCAAAGAAAACATAATTTTCTGCTTTTCTAGTTTAAAATGTACATCATCGTGTACAAGAAACACTAGCAATTAAACCAGGCTGAACAATTTATTAGTTTCATTATAACAGAAAACAACAATCTTAATCTTCGAAAATTGTTGGAAAAAAGCTGTATAGTTTTTTAAGGCTCCATTTAGGGAAACCGATCATAGCTTAGCTCAATATAAATGAATGTCAATACCATAAAATCACCAATATAGCTTACGTTGAGAATGTGTCTATACAACACAAACAGTTATAACTGCATAGAATTTGGAGAGTCGGTCTGGTTTATTTTGTGCATTTTGTACTATATACAAATAATAGATGAATTATTTAAAAAGATTATGCAGGCTTTTATGGCCTGAATGTTTCTGTAATATTCTTTAGAGGAAATTTCCCAGTAAATTCCACTTTGCTCTTGAAACACTGTAGGGAAATTTTCAAGAAATTATGAGTGTCCCTTTTTTCTCTTGCTTTTGCAGATATAAGATCATCAGCCTAATTCATCCAAGGCATCCGTCTGTCTTCAAAGAGATTAGAATTTTGTTCTGAATCAGTGCAAATAATAAGACCAAGGTAATATTTAGCTTCTGACATGCAGAAATAGGATTATGCAGAAAAAACAAACCAAGGTACTATCTTGAGAGAAGATTTTAAAATTCCTTTATTTCCCTCCTTTATCAGCAGATCAACAACCCAGCATGCAGAATTAAGCTTATAGAATTAACATAAACTAGAGAGGAGTTAGCCACCGGGCCATTAAGGCTTAGCTGGCATTTAGATGGAGGAGTGTATGATATAAAGGCAATGAAAGAAGACTGTGGAAATATGAGGAGAAAGACAGAAAGCAGAGTACAGTCATCTTTAAAGGTCTCCTGATAGCTCATCTGATGTCTCCAGGAATAATTTCAACCTAGAGAACAAATGTGTTAGGTACATAGAAGAAAATCTGAATGGCATGGGAGCTCTTGCCACATTGCCCTTTAGCACTATTGGAAGAAGTCACCTTATGGAATGTTCTATACCAATCTGAAAAATAATCCTAACACAGTCAGCTGGGCAGAGCTGTGTAGTCAGGCAGGGGCCTTGAAGTGTAGCCTCCCTGGGTTGCTGAGTTGGAAGCCAGTGAGCTTGGCATGAGCTGACCAATAGAGTAGGAAGACCCCATAGAAGACCCTAGGTAAGGATTCCAGACCAGAAGTAGTGAGAACAGGTAGACTCATGAGTCCAGTACTGCTAAGACCTGAAGGAGACCAGGCAAGCAAGGATGAGCTGGTGCTGAAGCAACACAGGTGAAGCCAAATGTAGAGGCTATGGTTCTGGAGGTACACGAATGCACTCGTGACCTTGTGCCTGCTGCCATCTCACGGGGTGAGCTCTAGCGGCAGAACTGGAACTGGGAAAAATTTGAATTTACAAATGAAATCACTCAAACAGTGCCTTACTACTTTTACACTGATATTCTATTTTTCCCACCAATGTCCTCATGTCTCCCAAGTCTGCAATTCTGTTTATTTAGAATGTTTAAAACAAAATCATTCTCATTTATTTAGCAGTGAAGAGGAAGTTATAATAATCTCTAGTTTAGTAAGAACTAACTACTTGCTTGCTTCAATACTGTGTGTTGCACAATTCTTATTCAGTCAACGAATATTGAGTGCCTGCTTAGTTCCAGGCATATTCCCCTTAACAGTTCTAAGAGGAAGTAAGAAATTATCCCCATTATATGACTGAGAAAACTGAGTCTCAGAGAGGATAAGTAAATTGCACAAAGTAACACTTCTATCAAGGGGCAGATTTGCAATTTATACCCCATTTGTCTGGCCCTGAGACCACTGCTCTTAAACCCTGGGCTGTGGTGCCATGTGGCAAAGGATTACCTTGGAAGACTTAAGAAGGAAGGGCTATTTCAGAGAAAGTTATAATCTTGGGCAGAAAAACGAGGGATTTTAAAACTTACTTATTGTAAATATGTCTCTACCTTTTCTTCTTATAGGTTAGAAAAGATACAGAGAAAGGTTGAGAGATTTCTCTTATACCATAGGACTGTAAAAGAAAGAGAACTTAATTAAAGAAAGTTTGAACCTGAAGAACTCTTCTTTATCTGATTATTTTGCTTTCCTGAAGTTGGCAATGGAACCAAGTGCAATAAGATGCTCATGATAGAAAAGAAGATGATTGGCGGGGCACCGGCTGGATTGAGGTCAGCATCCAGTCCATCGTACTAATAGGTATTCTACAAATGTATTTGTTGAGCTAATGAAAGAATAAAATCACTTACTTCCTTTCTACTGCTCTAGTTCTATTAAGTGTGATACATAGAACAATTTATAGTAAATATTTTCCTTACACATTTGAGAAAATGCTCTGTAAGATAATTTGGCTATTTTGATTCTCAGTTATGGGTTATCTTTGTCTTTGATATATCATTCCCTCCTTCTAGTGAATGCTTAGTCTTTCAATTTATTTCTATTTTATTAGGAAGTAATACTTTTATTATAACATTCAGGAAAGGGTGGAAGGGGTGGGCTCACGCCTGTAATCCCAGCACTTTGTGGGGCAGAGGTAGGTGGGATCACCTGAGGTCAGGAGTTTCAGACCTGCCTGGCCAACATGGTGAGACCCTGTCTCTACTAAAAACATAAAAAAATTAGCTGGGCCTGGTGGCACGCACTTGTAATCCCAGCTACTCAGGAGGCTGAGGCAGGAGAATCACTAGAACCTGGGAGGCGGAGGTTGCAGTGAGCCGAGATCGCGCCATTGCACTCCAGCCTGTGCAAAGAGAGTGAAATTCTGTCTCAAAAAAAAAAAAAGATGATGTAATGACTTTCTCTATCCTTCCATAACCCATTGAAACATCATTTGCCAATAACCACTGTTTCTGAAATTTTAAAACATATTTTAAAATTCATATTGCTTATTTTGAATAAGCGGAGTTTGTTGTTAATTGGGGGTTAGTTTTAAAGTCAATGCCTAAAGCAAAAATATAGCATAGTCAAGATCATCTTGAACTCCTTTTAATCACCTTTAAAGTTTAATATATGTGAATTAGTACATATGGTAACATGTATACACATTTAGAATTGAGAACCCCTGAGCTACACTAAAGGAATAAATAAGGGGAAAGTCTGTAGGTAAATGTCCAAGCCTTTTTGCCTTTCCTCCCTTACAATAATTCTCAAGTTTTCAGTGTGAATGGAGAAAGAATGGAAAATTCCAAAGTGCTTTTTCTTGCCTACACATTTAACCCCTTTTTCTAATATTAAGCCACTATCACCTTAATACATGTTATGTTTGTTGTTTTGAGAATTAGGAAGAAAAATGTATAAAAGTAAGTGGGTTTCATGTTAGACATGTAGTAGGTACTCGGAAAATACTGGCTGTTACTCTAAATCTTGATGGATAGAACCCATCTCTACAAAGTCACAGAGAAGAGCATGGCCACTTGGTGCTGGTCATTCATCCCACATGGGCCCTTCCTCTGTGGCCCCACTGAACATCTGCCACTCTCAAATCCTCAGGCACTGGTCTCATCTTTACTGGAATTAGATGCTAAAGCCACGAGGTCATTGAATGCATGCATGATATCACTCCACCTCTTCCTGAATGTTATAATGAAAGTATCACTTCCTAATAAAATAGAAATAAATTGAAAGACTAAGCATTCACTAGAAAGAGGGAATGGTATATGAAGGACAAAGATAACCCAGAACTGAGCATCAAAACAGCCAAATTATCTTCCAGAGCTTTTCTCAAATGTGTAAAGAAAATATTTACTATAAATTGTTCTATGTATTACACTTAATAGAACTAGAACAGTAGAAAGGAGGTAAGTGATTTTATTCCTTCACTAGCTCACCAAATACATTTGTCGAATACCTATTGGTAAAATGGGCTGGATGCGGACCTCAATCCTAACCAAACCCTAATAGGAATAATCTGTAGACACAGAAATAAGGTTAAATTTCTGGACTTTAACAGGAAACTATTTTCAAGAAGACTATACTGTCTGTGATTGTCTGAATTATACGCAAACTCGTTTCCCTTATTCTTATGCAGAATTTGATGAGAACTACGTGCCAGCTCCAGAAATGATCTAAGTATCATTGCTTTCACTTAATCTACCCTCAAAATAGAACTGAGTGCTTTTCTATTTACCGCATCCATAAAGAACCTGATATACGGGATTCAACCTGGAAAGACTCCCTCTGCTGTACACACAATACAGAACATATTATTTTCGGCAATAAGAACACTGTGACCCTCATATAAACTCCTTTGGAAGTAGTGTTTTCCCTTTAGTCCTTTTTTCTTCACATATCCCTCTTTCTTCAAACCTTGTATGTGCAAGTCAAATAAAGCTAC
This sequence comes from Ateles fusciceps, assembly GCA_036589455.1. Taxonomy (NCBI): domain Eukaryota; kingdom Metazoa; phylum Chordata; class Mammalia; order Primates; family Atelidae; genus Ateles; species Ateles fusciceps. The sequence continues at coordinate 147,980 of JAZHEH010001960.1, forward strand.
TATGACTGGATTGGGAAAAAACAACACAGGACAAGGATATTTTATCCTTCTGGTTCCTAGCTCTTGTTGACCATTTTACATGTACTATTCAGTTTCTAGGCAGATCAGAAAATGAATCAGCTCTTTTTGGCCTTGTTTTGGTAAAGACTAAGGAGTTGCTTGGTGTTTGTTCTTTATGAAACTAATAAAGACCTTTCCTTTTTCACTTGTTTAGTACAGGACCCAAGGCAGCCTACAGCAAATCAAATAGAGATGGTATCAGGACATGGCACATTTCATTCTTTTAAAAATATCTACCAGATGAATTCAAACAAAAGCCATGAGTCATCTAGCATAATTCTATCATGCTGTTTCACCAAAGGTGTTTAGTAAATAATATTGTTTGCTTCTTGACTAATCAATTTGAAGAGAGTCAATTAAACAGGAACAACAGAAAGAAAACATCAGAACCTAGAAAATTTCCTTCCATGAGTCTTGTGGCTGGAGAGAATTTCGTGGGAATGCTTATAACTACCAAAAACACAAATCTCAGCTCAGTGCTGAGTTGAGTCTAATTAGTGCTTCTAATTACAGCACCAGATTCCATTACCTGGAGAGATTCAGATTTCCCTTGGATTTCATTACAAAGATCAAAAACTTCCATTTCCTTTCCTATACATCAGCTGAGACAACTTCTGGTGGTTCCCACTCTGGGGAACTGATTCCTAATTCATGTCCTGCCCAAATCTGCCCAAGCTTCCAAATGCCATGAATACCACAGTGTAAGGGTGATGTGATTTTTAAGCTCCCAATATTTCCTGCCCCCTACTGCTGCTCCAGTTTATTGCTTGCCTGTCAAGGGCAGTTGCTGCTGGACCCCAGAGCTCCCTTTTGTTCCAGGGTGAATTCATGGTATTAATGAGAGGTATTAAATGCCATTAGCACCTACAGAAGGCTTTTGTCTCCTAATCTGAAAAGCTGAGAAACCACTGGAATAAAAGGAGTTTGGGATTGAAAGTGGTATGTATCTGAAGCATTTTATCAACAAGAAATGGAGGAAGTTTATGCATTGACCATCTCTTGTTCTGAGGCAAGAAATACAACTAGACCCATTCAATAGCACTTTAGACAGCTAGTCACTATTTATAATTTCTGATTTCTTTTCTCTAAGTTGACCTAAATGACTTTAAGGTGATCTTGGGAATATCAATACAGAAAATGTCCATTCATAATGTGTAAAGCATTTATTTTTTCACTTATTCAAAAAAACACTGAAATCTATGGACTGTGTACTCAGCTATGTGCTGGGAATATGAAAATGAACAAAAGCATTAAATCACATTAGAGTGGTCAGTGCAGTATTAAATGCATATATAAAGACAAAATAATGGCTAGCACTTAGTGAGTGCTTAGCAATCCTGTGCTCTAGCCATGTATTAACTTACTTAGCACAATGACCCCGTAAGGTACCAATAGTACTTCTATTTTACAGGTTAAAAAAGCCAGATGCACAGGAAAGTTAAGTGACTGCCCAAGGTCATAGAGCTAATAAATGTCTGAGATCAGATTCATACTCAGGCATTCTGGTTCCAAAATCTACTGTTATTTTGGCAAAGTGTCATGCTAGCAAACATTTCTAATTTTCACTTAATACCCTACAATTCAATTTATTTTACGCTCCAACTCTATCCCAAAAAGATTGTGTATAATTTATCACCAATTATAAGAACTTTTATTATTGACTGATACTCTCTGAAGTGGATAAGGATTACTAGACTGATTTTGGAAAGAGAAAACTCAAGCTCAAAATGTAAATTGGTTCGTCACATGGCCATTGATTCATTCATCTAACACGAGTTTTTGAACATATGTGACACACAAAGAAGATTAAGACATAATCTCTCTCTAAGGAGCACAGAGAAATATTATGGAAATGACACAAAATAAGTAATTAATGCTGTCGCAGAGGAGGCACTATGTGTAGAACACAAGACCTTTGCACAGCACTACCTGCCTTCTCAGACATGATGCAGAGATGAAGCTTTAAATTTGTGTTCCTTGTATATTAAATTAATTAAGTTATTGTCTTTCAAAATGGTTAGGTCCCAAGTACCTTGGACCAATATAATCTCCTATGAACAAATTTCATGTAGTTGGCCTTGAAAATCTACAGTTTATAATATTTCGCTGCTCTCAGTCATTCAAATAATTATTGAATACCCACTAACTAGAAGTCACTGTTCTAGGTGTTCTGGTGAACACAAAGTGAAAGGACATGTTTCTTATCCTCAAGAAATTTTAATTTAGTAAAAGAAATCTACCCAGAAATAACTATAATACTAGACAGAATGTGTTTACTGTCGACAGAGAGATGCAACAATCTGATATTGCAAATAGAAACCAGTTGATACACTCATAACTTAGAAATTCATTGATAGCTTAAATGTGAAAGGTATTCATGAGTGAGGACAATAAAATTGAATGTCTTGATTATCAGACTATTAGGCATGAACTGAGTTGTGGGCTCTCATGAGACATTTACGATGTTAAAGGTGTTCCTTTCTCTATATTTTTTCCTATAATATATCTATTTTAATAATTGTATGCTAATAATGTAGCCATATTTATCAAATACTTGCTGTGGTTTAAATAGCCTGAACTCTGAGCTCTAAAATCAAAGGTTTCTAAACCCTACAGTCATCATTCTCTCCGAGGGGAGTACAGGAAGAGGATAAATTAAGACATCACCTGCTTCTTGTGGTGAGGTTTGCATCATCATGACTTTTTCAATTCTTAAATATCTCTGCATATTTAAAGACATGTTCAGCATAAAATAGAAACTCCTTAGCATGCTATTCAGAACCCTTCCTGATATCCCCACCTGCATCTACCACCTTTGTCTCTCATCACTTTAGGGGTACACCCTACACTCCTGGCAAATTGGATTATCTAGGTTCCCCAAACATGGCATGACTTTGTACCGTCCAGCCCTTCCTTGACGCTTCTTGCTCCATCCTTTCAAACTTATCTCAGCTGTCACCTCCTCTGGGGGAGCCTTCCTTGACTCTTTTTCCCTAGGCCAGATTAAGGGTCTCTGCTCTGTGTACCCTAATGCTTTGGGCTTACTCCATCATAGCTTTCCCACAGCCCAGTGCCCTTCTGTTCCCTTGCCTCTCATCTAAACTTGACTGAGAAGGTCTGGAAAGCAGGGATTATATCTTCCATTGCATTCGCTCAAGCACCCATCTGATGCATGGGAAGAATAGGAACACAATATATTAGCTGAATGCAAATATGGAAGAAGAGAGGGAGGGAACACAGGTGGCTTTAGTTATTTCTAAGTGAAAGGGGAGTTGTTCTGAAAAAGAGGAAATTAAGATAGGCTGCTGAGGAAATATAAAACTGAAAGTAATTACATTTTCCTTGATATCTAAATAACATTTAGCCTAATTTCTTGAATTCATTTATATCACCTCAATAAATTCCTTCTGGATAATATTTTTCAGGTACTCTACTTGGGCAGGTTTTTTAAAATTTCAATCTATACAGTAACTGGACCATTTTAAATTAATTGTTTTCCTCAGCTGGGCCTAAAATGTGTTTATTTTGAAAATGGTAAGATCACGTATATATCACGTGTATATATAAATGAAAAAAAGTGTACCAAATTCCATGCTTAAATGTTTTCATCTGAAACAATGATGCTGCTATAAGCATTACCGTGCATCACTGCAAATATCTTGCAAAAGCAACATCATCTTCTTAAAAGACATTAAAGTTTCAACAGCTATGGCAGAAACAATGGAAGCTATAACAATTGTTACATTTCAAACTACTTTTTATATGTATTTCTTTGGCCACCCCAACTTTTGCTTTATCTTTGCTTTCAGGCTGACCACCCAAAAATCAGACCATGTTTGTAAAATGGATTTGGCCTCGGTTTCCTCTGCTTGCTTTCTTCAGTGAAATCATGTGTCTGGGAATGGAAGGGATAGGACATGATACATTACGAGCAGTCAGTCATGTTTTACAGTTTTGGGTTCAGTTGCAGCTGTCCTATAAATATAGGCTCATGCCTTTCTGTTTTTGAAACATTATATATTTCTCTCTGATTCAAACTACATTCCCTTAAAAATGATGAATACATTTGGGGTGATCAATAAATATCAACCATAGCTCGTTTTCTGTGAACACAGTAGAAATATAATAAATAAGATAATCTACAATCCCAAAGGATGAATATTTTGGAGGATCAAGATGAATTATTCTAATAGGTGCTATATTCATATTTCATGCCATGTTCTCATAAGTCTTAGCAACATCTGATAATTACAGCAACTCTTCTCCAATCAGCTATTAGTCATTGTCGACAATTGACACTTACTTGTATATTCTGCTAAGTGATTTAACAAATAGCTTCATTCACCAAACACATTAGGAAATTCTAAAAAGAACAGGAAGTATATCAGATTCTTGAGTTATATGGCTCACTCTTCACTTGAATCCAGCGGTTGGTTTACAGCAATGCCATCTCAACATCGCCACCTGCTGCTCACTCCGGGTCCAAACATGCATATCTCAAGCCACAGGCTGCCAGACATTACCTCGGTGAGAAACATTCCTGAACCTGCGGTAATCATCAAACCCTAGCAGAATTAAAGGTATTCCATTGCACTCCTGGAGCACTGGATAAAGGCAGTGAGGGGAGCTGTTGTCAACGTGGGCAATTAAGTGATAATTATATTTTACTGAATCTCACAAATTGGAAAATATATTGGCTTACGGATTTTTTGTATGTTTTGATCTCTGCTATATCCCCAGCATTTAGAACAACGCCTGACACATAGCAGTGACTCAATAAATATATACTAAATAAGTAAATATGTAAAGAGAAGAAGGGTAATTACTCTCATGAATTCATCTTTAAATAATAAAATAAATTATTGTGACATATTTCTAGTAACTAATAATATCCCTACCTAGAATTGTTAAGAGAGAAGAATGAATGAAAATGGAAGGAGGTGGGACGTGGTGGCTCACACCTATAATCCCAGCAATTTGGGAGGCCGAGGAGGGTGAATTGGAGCCCTTGAGCCTAGGAGGTCAAGACAAGCCTGGGCAACATGGCAAAATCCAGTCTTTACAAAAAATACAAAAAATTAGCCTGGTGTGGTGGCATCCAAGCTGCCTGGGAGGCTGAAGTGGGAGGATTACCTGAGCCTTGGAGGTCAGGGCTGCAGTGAGCTGTGATCATGTCACTGTACTTCAGCCTCGACGACAATGAAACCCTGTCTCCACTCCCCCTCCGATAAAAGAAAGAAAATGAAAGGAAATGGGGGAAGAGAGCCTCTTCAAGGATTTTAACCAGAAATATGATAAAAACCTGGATGAAGAAAGAAATATATATCATATGAGAAAATTACTAACAGTCTATTCTGCAGATAAAATGGGATATTCTTTTTATTTTAACAAAATTCAAAAAAGTAAAAAGTATACTTAAAAAATCATATATTTCACTTTTTACCGAGCTGATATTCAAGCTATCCCACTCACTTATTTATATATTGCCCATGATACTAACAAATTTGTTACACTATTGTTTGACACAGAAATTGAAAAAGTATATTGACCTAGCTTCAACAAATCTGGAACAAGAGGTTTGCTGAAAAATAATTCCTCTTATCCAGAATGAAACTGATTTTCAAGGAAAGCACCTTTTTGTAAAGTGCTGATTTCAACTTTTATTCCTGCAGTGCTAACATCCAGATCTGCATGTGTTGGGAGAGAAAGTCTTCATGGATCTCTGGTGCTCCCACTGGTAGGTCAAGAATACAAGACTCTGACCCCTCTACATCTGGGCCACTTTTCAGTGTTGAGTCTACAACTAGCAACCTTCAGGGTTGAAGTGATGCTGCCCTCCAAAACAAAGAGCAAACTTGCTTCCTATTTGCTGTAAAACTCGGATCCCCCAAGTTTAGGGTTCCTTTCCTGAACCCCATCTGCTACAGGTGCATACATCCATCTGGGCCCATCTGCGTCAGCCAGGGAGAATTGGGGCTGGGAGAATCGATGTGGCATACTGACAGTCTGGCTACTGCTTTGCTGTAATAAATCACCTCTGACCCAGAAGTCAGGAGTCTTCTGTAATCATCCATGAAACTGTGATGAGTTAACATGTTAGCTTGAAAGTAGGGTAAAATCTCAAGGTCCTCACAGTTCTTGAAAGCATGACTTCATCTAAGAACAGGAATGCTCACAATTAGGGAATCCCAGTGTACTCAAGGCACAACAAAGTGAATTTTCAAGAGGAAAATTCAGTGTTTTGGAGATAATTGATTATATAAACTGAAAATACCTTTTCACTAGTGTAAACAGAATTTTATTCTAGAAAAAGAATTTTGAGGGATTTTGAAATTATATTAATTTTAAAAATTCAGTGCTTTATTTAAACTAGGGTTATGAGTGTCATGTTAAAAATTGGGTAAAGTGCTCAGATTTTTGTAAAATTTGGAGGTTTTACAATATCAGTAAAAAAGAAAAATGCCATTTATAAGCCACAAGAAGAGTTTTCTTTTTAAAGTGGATTTATACTATATAATTTCATCATTTATTTCTACCTAATAATATAGTAAAGAATTCATTTCAAGAGTCATGATTAAAAATCTACTTTCTAAACTCCAGCTTTTATTTTTGCTAAGGGTAGAAATATCCATCATCTTTCACACTGAGTTCTTAGATTTGGAGTCAGAAATTATTTCCTTGATGCTTTGAAAGGGGAGAGGATTCTAACACTATTCTGAGTGCCACTTGGCTATAGAACATGCTATAATATGGATAATCCCAGTGGAGCTTATTATGATTTGTATAGCTAGCATGCCAAGGCTTTCAAATGATAAAACAGGGAATCTAGAAATCAAACGTTTTTGTGGTCAAGAAACATGAATTCTCTTCTCCAATCTGTCCTGAATTACTGTATGAGTTTGAGAAAGTAACCACTCTCTTCTTCTCCTTTAAAAATAAAATAAAATAAAAAAATAAAAACCTTTTGCAGGAGATACTCCTCTGTTAAAATCGGGAAAATATCCCAGCAAAGTACAAAATAATGACAGCAGAGAAAGCCAACAGTAAGAAGATGAGAATGAAAGAAACTATATTTTGCCAGGCTATAAACTATAGGGTTTGTGCTGGAAGCATCGTTATAGCAATATGTTTGATAACTCTTTTCCTTAGAAGCAGTATTAACTGACTTGTAGATGACCCGCTCATTTTGAAGAATGAATATGCAGTGTAAATTTAAAAGTCTCTTATTCAAAAACAAAATTACTGAGGAGAAACTTAACTAGCACCTAACATCTAATTAGTTCAATAGCTACAGTAATATGGTATATCTGTTTCCTCTCTTAAAGAAATTCCAAATGACAAATAATTTGACAAAAAAATCTTTCTTTAACATTTTACCACAACTTAGCACCTCTGTTTTGAAATTTTACTATTTATTTTTTTCAAAGACTTTATTGTTAGTAAAAAAAGTTCAAAATTAAAGTCACTATTTTGATATACACCAGGATACTGTATTCAGGGTGTTGACGCTGTGATTTTAGATCACAATGTACCTAGCTTCCAGGGTTTCCTCATTCGTTTCCTGTCACATTGTCTGCTTTGAAAACAACAGTGAAATTTAAAGTATGAAACAATTCTAGTAACACCATTTGAAGGTGTATGTTACATTGGAAAAGGCAGAAAATGTTTTCAGGTAAGATCACCAGCCTCATATACTGAGCTGTTCTCAAGTGATGTGAACAGGTGAACATTGCTACTTAGCAGGAACCACCTGCTGCAATCAATGTGCAATGAATCAGAGAGGAGAAACAGCACTTCTCCAACTCAAGAAGACCTGGAGATGGTCCAAAGGCAGATTTCACTTTGGCTGACTTAAAAAGGCGAGACCATGGCAGAGCAATCAGGCTAAGGCACTGTTTCTAGACTTATGGCTTGTGTGCAAAAGGCTTGCAATATTCATATATTCTTACCTGGTAAAGAAAAGAGGATTAAAAAAAAAACCAGAGTCCCTTTGGTAAAAATTGTAAGATATTTTTAAACCTTGATATATTCATGATAATTCTCTTCCTCCATGAGAAACACTACAATGTGGGCACAAGTGCCCCCCCCCCCAACAAATAGACCAATGGCAGCTGTAAGATAAAACCCTCATGAGGCTAGGCATGGTGGCTCATGCCTATAATTTCAGCACTTTGGAAGGCTGAGGCAGGAGGACCACTTGAGCCCAGGAGTTTGAGACCCTGTCTCTCCAAAACAAAAAAAAAGAAAAAATTAGTTATGCACGGTGGAATGTACCTATGATCCCAGCTACTTGGGAGGCTGAGGTGGGAGAAACAATTGAGTCTGGGAGGTAGAGGCTGCAGTAAGCTATGACCACACCACTACACTCCAGCCAGGGCGACAGGACCAGAGCCTTTCTCAAAACAACAACAACAACAAAAACCATGTAACCAACCAAACAAAACAACTCCCCCCCCAAAAAAACCCTCATGAGGTTTGTTGTTTTTAAAGTCACCCTTTACATGTGAAAACAGTCTTTTAGTTTTGAGAGTCAAATAATGGCCAGGACAGGAATATATGTTAAAAGCTCTTCTTTGCTATCGATTTTGAAATTCCACATGGAGTTTTGACTACTGTGATATGCTCCAGTCAGCTGAAGTAATGAGTCTTTTACTGGTCTGCCTGATTACCAAAAATTATCAACTTGACATCACACTGACCTTGTTAGCACTGTTAAAAAATTCATTTGCCTCCTTTAACCAGGTATTCCTTTCCACCATGAGTTGACCAAATTCTTCTTGAAGCTGACTCAGTTTCTGGTGAGAGAGCTGGAGGTGTTCTTTCTCCACGTAGTCCTTTGACAGCAGAATTCCCAGTGCCTCACTCTTCAGCTTCTCAACAGCAGAATTCCATTCCTGCAAGAGATCATTCTTAAGTTTATTTTACACATCTCGCCTGTTATGGACTGAATGTTTGTGTTTCCCCCAAATTCCTCTGTTGAAATCTAATCCCCAAGGATGATATTAGGAAACAGGACTTTGGGAGATGATTAGTGACCTTATAAAAAAGGCCTGAGAGGGCTGCCTTGCCCCTTCCACCATGTGAGGATATGTAGGTTAGGAGTCTACAACCCAGAAGAGGGCTTTCACCACAACCCGACCGGGCTGGCATGCTGAGCTCAAACTTCCCACACCCAGGTCAATGAGACATAAATATCTATTGTTTATAAGCCATTCAGTCTATATTACTTTGTTATAGCACTCAAACTGACAAAGACATCCCTTTTTATAATTTCTGATAAGATTCAGAGAACATTTAGATGTGTTATCAAAAATCTGCCATTTGATTTTCAATCATGAAAGTGTAGTAAATACTGTAGTGGTAAATGCGTCACAACAGGTTTGAGGACCATGTAGCTGTAATGGGAAAAGACACAGAAACCGGATAAAGGGAGAGCAGAAAGAGGCAGGAAGTTGGGATGAATGACTGGCAGAGCTCCCCAGCTGACCTGAATACAGGTCACTTCCATTTCTGTTAACTCCACCTAAAAATATACTCTCAATACAATGAACAACAGTTTTAAATTTCAAACTCTTTTTGTCTTATTTTTATTCATTTAAATATAAAAACATATCTTTCCCACAATTCAGTCTCACTGTCAATGTGGGTAAATGTGCGCCAGAAATGAAGAGAAATCACGTCTTATGGCTGTTGTTTTTGTGTCTGCCTACATGTAGCGCTGTTAGGTTGGTAGAAAGGTATTTGGGGTTTTTTTGCCTTTCAAAGTGATTACCTTTGCACCAACCTAATAAAATGAAGTTCTGTTACTCTTCATAAAATGAATAGCTGTTATTGTTCTGTATTTCCTCCTTCATATCAGTTACACCTTTCAAGTCTTCACTCTTAATGGTATATAGACCTTTCAGAAAATGAAAAGAGGTGGCTTTTTACTTTTTGTTGCATGAGGATGGAAAAACAATAGAGAATTAAAACAGGAGTTGGAGTAAATCAAACATATTTACATTCAATTTATTTGAAGGCAAATTCAAGTTTCTTGCACAAGTCCTGAAGTCAGACCCACTGTCATAAAACAATGATTATCACTAACATGGCCATCTTGTTAGTGAAGTTTCCAGTATCCATATAAGCTAAGGTTGAGTGACAGGCATAGGCTACTTGTTAAACACGGAAAATTTAGCGCAAGATTTCAGAAATCTCAGTCTGACTCCATCCTGCCTTGTTCTACCAGTACGAAGTGTCCTATTATTAAGTCACATTTGTTACATTACATTATATAAAATAAGTAAAATTTTAGTGCAATTTGCCATTATTGTTTCCATTCATTCATTCATTTCACAAAGTATGCTAAGTACTACGTACCTGGCACTGTGATAAGACAGATGCCTTGGGGAATATAAACAAAGAATAAAATGGCCTGCCCAGTGCCCAGCACTTTGGGAGGCTAAGCCAGACAGATTGCTTGAGCCCAGGAGTTGGAGACCAGCCTGGGCAACATGGAAAAAATCTCGTCTCTAAAAAATACAAAAAATTAGCTGGGCATGGTGGCACATGTTTGTAGTTCTAGCTACTCGGCGGGGCTGAGGTGGGAGGGTCACTTGAGACCAGGAAGTCAAAGCTGCTGTGAACGGTGATCATGTCACTGAACACACACACACACACACACACACACACAATACAATAACAATTAGCAGGTGTTAATATAGAAATTGTACATATCATTTTGTGGTGTCCACAGAACCTGTTATAGTACTTGTGCAAGAGAAAAATATTTTGATCAATGAATACAGGAGTATAAAACGTAGAGTAAGAAATTGGAATTCTTTCAAATATCAGTTATATAAAATTGTAGCTTGTAACTATAATCTTCAAAAATCCTTAAATTAGATATTATTTTTTCTACTATTGACGTAGGTTCAGAAGAGTATGCTACTTGAGGTTACATACCCAGTAAGCGGCAGTACCAGGACTAGTTCACAGGTCTTTGTCTCATGCTACCTTCCAGGGAACTGAGGCTAGAGAGACTCCAAAATCTGCAAATTTCTCAGTGCATGCAAAAGCAGCACTCTCAGGCATGGATATGGGCTACGTGAGTTCTCAAGATTTTTCAATTTTTAAAGAGCTCTTGCGTCCCCACTTGAGGAAAATTTAATATGTGCCAAGACGTTCTTTCATAAAGCACTTTAAATATCCCTACCACTTAAAAACCATTACTTTAACCTACTGGGAATGAGCAAATATTTTTAAAACAGTACAATTTCTGGCACACATAGTAGGCACTCACTAAATGTTAGTCTCACTTTTCTGCTCATCAGTTTTGGTTCATTAGCTTTCCAAAATTTATTCTTTATTTACGGGTATTCTCCTGTTACCCAGCTGTAAAATAATGGTAGTGAAATGTTTCCCCAAATGTTACTGATTAGTGTTAAGTATGGATCAGTCTTAGGAGATTAAACAAAGTAAAACAGGGTTTTTTGTTTGTTTGTATTTGTTTTTTTACTGCAGTACTTCTCAGAATCTTTAATTTGTTAATGTGCGTTGAGACTCTCCTAGAGGAAAGTGTGGTATGGAATATTTTGGACAAACTTTCTTGATTAATAAACTGTTTGCTAGTCATCTCAGGGGACCAGTGCTCCAGTTGGAACAATGTTGGGAACAAAGGTTCTGTGGCTAAGAGCAGCTGAATCACGGTTCTGTGGCTAAGAGCAGCTGAATCACCAGCTGGGTTTATCAGCTCTTACAAGTCTTTCTGTTTCTTTCTTTGTTTTGTCCCTGTTCTCCACCTCTTTAGTTCATTTCCTCTCTTTGTACCATTCTTTCCTCTGTCTGTTAAGATCTGTGGGGCATTAATACTCAAACTTAGGTGGAGAAATACTTAATGTGTAAAGATGCAGAATAAAGCAGGTAGTTTTTAAAAAAGATTTGGCATTGACCAGAACCCTCTGTGCTGATTAGGCAGAGACCACTTAACAAATATGGAGCAACTCGGGGGGGTGACGGGGGGATAGAAAAACAGGGGAGCAAGGAAAATGCAGCAGTTAGGATATGAAGAAATGAAATATAGCCATTGTGTGCTCAGTCTAACAACACTAAGCTCTAGGATGTTGTCTTAACCGTCTGGAAGATAGTAAGGGTTGATTTTTTTTTCTATGTTAGTGGTGCGCTAAATGCTTTACATGCATTATCTCATTTAATCTTTACCATATCACTTTGAAGTAGGAACTGTTATTATCTTCATTTTGCACATGGAGTAACTGGGGCTTAGAGAGATAACCAACTTGCCCAAGGTGTCAACATTAGTAAGAGAAAGAGCCAAATTTCAAACTCAGGTAGTTTGACTACAATCTACTATCTCAACCAGTATTCCAGCCCCAGCTCTTCCCAGTCTTGATATACTGTTTTTCCCATCAGAGAATGATTAACCGTGTTATTTTGGAATTTCCTAGGTAAAACTTCCATATGGCCTGGACAAGACCTTGGAGGTGATAAAAATTGTGTATGACCCTGAGATTCTCAGATTTGAAACCAGAAGTCTTGCTATTTCAGAATAAACACAAAGCTAATATAGATATAGTTGAAAATTTATGGCCCAAACTCAGACTTAATTTTGCTTAGCAACTGGACCAAAATAATAAACCTCTTCTCTATGAATAAGAAAAGAAATGCCTGTTCTCTAACAATGTTCATAAATCTGCCTTCAGTATAAATTTTGCAAACAACATTAAAGAGAGACTATTGGGGTAGAGCCAAGTCTTTGAAAACCCACTTTAACCTTGTGCTTCACATTATGCCATAAAAAGTGGACTGTGACCTTCTAAAGCAGCTGTAAAGGACTATTTGTGCCTCTTATCGTTTTTTGTTCTCCATCCTCAGTCTCCTTAATTACATTTTCACATGAACCCTGTGGGTGTTAAATGAAACTGGGTCCATTCAATATTTCTATTCAATCTTCTCAGAAAAATTGGTTCTGTTTTCTTTGGACAATCTATAGGCAATTTCCGAAGCATTTCTATACCATTCTGGTAATGTATTTATTTCCCCCAGCCATTTTTCACAGGGACCGCTTCCACTATTTTATTTTTAAGATAAAACTTTCCAGAGCCATCTGAATCCATCACGCTATTTAAAAAATATAGTTGTCACCCTTGTCAAGGCTAGAGGAGCCCAGTTGAGAAAATCTCATTCTGTTTTCTCTAAGCTCTTGCTGCCTGCCTGCTAAGTGTTAAACCTCTAGCAGGGTCTCAAGTCACTGTGCAATAAAATATTTCCAGTACTTGTCCCCACCAGCAGAAAGACAAAGCCTTCCATTTCCTTGGCTTTTCAATTTGACAGAGATACGTGCATATCTCTGACACGATACAGACGTGAGGCCCTGTGTGTTCCCAGGCTTGTGGTGTCTCCATAGGTCACTCCTTTATTTTCATTTTTCACTCACAGTAGGAACTTTTTCAGCTGTACCTTTCAGTATTCCATTTGCTGAGGAAATTGAGCTTCTCTAGGATCACTTGATTGAAAGGGTACTTTTAAGAGGATTAGTGCTGATAGACAAGAAGGCGAAAAAGATTTCTTCTTTCCTTCCCTCCCACTGTTAGTCCCAGCTTAGCTCTTTAAATGAAGTTATGAAGTGGTATAACAATTATCCAGCAAGCAGATCGAAAAAGTAGGAATGTTAGCTGCTCCAACTGAAAAGAAAAAATAATAATAACCACAGTATGTTTAGCAAGCTTTTGCTCACACAAAAACTTCCCCTGTATATGAGGGGGATTTTAACCATTCACCATGAGGTGGTAAATTTCCATTGTAAGCTTGACTTCAGAATATAAATTTTAAATGGGGGAAAGGTGGACAAAAATCAATAGGGAATATGTTTGAAAACTACTAAAAAATATCAACTTTGGAGATTACTGGCCAAAATTAGATCTGACAGAAACGTGTTGAGTTCCTGTATAGTTCCCAAGCATGGCTGATTCCTAGACCATCTCATTAGATATAGCCTCTTTCTTGTTTAATCCCTAAGTCTACAGTTCCATTTGGTTCAGAACAAGGAGAATTAACTAATTGACACAAAATTATAGAATTTTACATGATTGCATTAGCAGATGGTAAAAACAAACCTAGCATTTTTAATCATAAAATATTTGAAAGTCTGCTTTAAGCAGATTTTTCTTTTTTACAGAAATGTTTATGCTTTTCAAAAGCAAATGCCTCTTTAAGAGTGGCACTGAGCTCTTTAAAAGTTGAAACTCTCTATGTCAAGTTGGATTACAAACTGGGCAGCAGTTTCTTCTCCTCATGCTCCCTTCAGGGGCATTTCTATGCTGACCTATACAAACGCCAGGGTCATTCTGGAGAGAAGTGTCTTGCCTCAGTCTCTTATGCTTGCTGAGTTCAGTGTCTACTGGCCATTTGAACTTTGCCCTCATTATGATGCAGTCCAGCAAAGGCACAGATTGCAAACAGGAAGAACTGTGATTTTGCATTTCACCTAGAGATGAAAGAAGTGTGCTGTTTCACCTGCCAGACATATGGTAGAAAATCATTGCGATTCAACCAAGGAGAGCTTGTAAGAGCAAAAAACTCCAGCCAGAGGTACACTTTTTATTTCAAACTTGTTAAGTAGCTTCGGGCAGAAGATTTTGCTTTTTGAGCCTTACTTTCATTGCAGTGCAATGACAGTCACCACCAGTTGGTACAGTTCCGTTTCTCTAGTGACTCATCTGTTAATTCAGTGACAAATTAGCTGTGCTTCAAGTTCCTGGATTTCATGCCCTCTCAAAATGTGGGATACTAGCTGTTTGAGCCATAAATTAACCTTACCAGCAATGGAATTGCAAGTCTATAATAGAAAGGACAGATATCACCAAATCAATTTCTCAGTATTAGTTGTTGCTTTTTTAAAATCACTCTTAGTTCATTCAGATATTTTAAAAGTTGCAGGAAAATAGCCCATGGCTTGGAAATCTCTTGTTTCCCTTATTCTCTTCAGTGTTTGGCCACCGAGTGGACCCACTCAGCAGCACTTTAGCAGCATGAAGCAGGGTGCTTGTTGCTAATAAATACCGAAGTAAATGGCCATGTGGCAAAATAAAATTTGAAAATAAAATAAAATCACAACAAAGTATGCTCACAAACAGATCTTTAAAATAGTGATTGGAGCACAAATGCATTTATTCTTTCTTCCTTAGTTCAATATAGACGAAAATTTAATTACACACGAATTCTGGGGAAAATATTCCCAAGATTTTGTATTCCAAGAACCACCTTTTTTTCTTTAGTGTCTTGTCCCTGTTTTTCTTAGATTTCTTGTTCCTGTTAATCACATTTTCTTCTAGTTGATTAAGTAAGGAACAGAGCCTGATTGCTGTTTCCATTTTTAATTAAATTTAATAAAAGTCTAGCTGGCCAAAATATTTTCATCTAACACAATTTGCCTACAATCAGATTGTGCCATGGGCTGACCAGGTGGTCCCAGTTTATATTAATGTCCTCAGAGGACTTACTTTTTCATTTTCTAGACAATCCATTGGAGATATTTTCAGGATCTCAACACATATAATTCAGCTACAGGAGAAATTATTAGGTTGTGATGTTTACCTTTTGTGGTGATTTTCCTAAATGAAATAGGCTAACTTAATAGAAGGGAATGTCTATTTTATGTTTCATCCACAATGAACCTCAAATATAGACTTTTTAAAAGGCTCTTAAATCTGATTGACTGTTAGTATCTCCTGGGAAACTTTTAAAAACGCATATTTCCAGGCCCATCCCCTATCCACTGAATCATAATTTGTATTGGTATGGTAAAAAATATGGATTTAAAAAAAATCTGAAGCATTTTATTTGCAATCAGGGACAAGGAAATGATACTCATAACTGGACAAATTTTGGAACCACTGATCCAAAATATTCTAAGGTATTTAATGAATAGGTAACATTTGACTTAGAATAATTGATATATATAATAATACCAATAATTAGAAGATCGATTATATAAAAATAGTAGTTTAAACCTTAAAACTTTCAACTTGACTCTAAAAATTACATTATTGTGTTAATGACTTCTAAATTTAAAATTTAACTTTAGCTTTACAAATTACTTTATTCGGTCAATAAGTATTGAGCTAGGCTGTGGAAGATACAATGACAAATAAACAAAATCCTCACCCTTAGGCTCCTCGAATGATTGATTGCTACACCAATCCATCAGGAGGTTAAACAGCCCTGTGCACTGTTGGATATCATTAGTCTTAATTCATAAAGATGAAACTGAAGTATTCCTTCCTACTTTCTTCATTCACATCATTGTCTCAACAAAGGGGCCACTGATTTAAAAGGGAAAGGATCTAAAATTACAGCTGGATATAAAGAATAAGTTCTAATGTGCGATAACACTGTAGAATGACTATAATATATATTTTCAAATAGCTAGAAGAAAGAATATTGAATGTTCCCAATACAGAGAAATGATAAATGTTTAAGATGATAGATTTGATAATTAGCTCAATCTGATATACATACTTATATGTATTGAAACATCACTATGTACCCCATAAACATGTACAATTATTATGTGTCACTTTAAAGAAAAAAGCTAAGAAAAGATAAAAAAAAATATGATCAGGTTTTTCTTTCCCAAAATTGTCTATATGCCCATAAGGTTATTTTAACCTTCCTTGTAAAATTTTTGTAACTATATTTATAATATCTATGTGCTCTATTATAGGAAAAAAATCTTACCTCTAATGGTATGGAAGAAATCACTTGTCTTCTAACAAAATCCACTGAAAGCTAGAATTTCTTCAACTCATCTCTGGTTTTCAGTTCACCACTAAGTATATACACAGGACTCTCGTTTCATACTCAATAATCTGTGAACCAGCTGCAAATGATACTGGGATGGGCATCCCATAACTCTCCTATGCTGAATGTGGAACCATCTAAAAAGCATTATTCAGCACCTTTTATGAACACAAACTCAAATGGGAAACAAAACAAGTGTGTAGCAGAAAGTGAAATCAGTTTCTGCTTTGGGGTATCTGAGAAGCCATCTTATTGGGTCTTAAATATGTGCAGGGATTTCAGCTGGTGAGCACAGAGGTGGGCTGGGGAGAATGACCCATGTCCCAAGCAGGAGAGACAGCCTGAGCCAAAGCACTGAAGCACGGGGGGTCAGTGTTAGCAAGAAGATGTGGAGGACGATTTTGGATCATAGAGAAATGGAGCTAACGGTGTCTGGAGAATTAATAAGCATTTCCTATAGGAAGTGACGTCTGAGCTGAGACCTCAAACAAGCTGTGGGAGTTACCTAGGCAAAAAAGGAGTTGAGATGAGGTGGGGAATGAAGGGTGACAGAAAAATAAGTTATTAAGAATGAAGAGAGATATAAAATGAATAGGATCAATTTTTCCTGGAAATGAGGGGAAAGAGAAGTAAAAGTGAGAAGGAAGGAAGAGACAAAAAGTTTGGGCAGAGGAGAAAAGAACAAGCAATTTCACTCTGTGTGACTAAGTGACTTTGAGGTTAAAGCCTGGCTCCAGGGTGGTTGAGAATTTTAAAAGAACATGAAAGTTTTGGACTAGTTATGGGGAATGGAGCATGGAATTAACAGATGATAAATAAAGGGATTTGTAAGGTTAACTGGTAACAGATACATTTTAAATAGAACCAATCAGAAAAACTATGCTAATTGTTTCATCTTGTTTCAGAATTAGGATGAAATGGAGAAATCTGTGATTGAGTTTACTCACAACAGCCCTGGTGGTCCACATTGAGTAGCACAAGAACAGAGGCCAGGAAAAGAGAGAAGGAAGGGAGTGTATGATGAGAGCAGCTTTGGGTGATGTCATAAAACAAAGTATGGTGGACACAGGAGTGGGAAGCTGAAGCTGGCTGAAAATAGGCCTTTGGAGTAAAGAAAGTCAAGGAACGTGAATTAAACAAGTCACTGAATGGCTCAATTAGCACAGGAAGGTTGTAGATGAGTCAGGGATCGACTGTGTTAAGGTTTAAGAAGTCCTCTCAGGTGTTCACTTAAAGTAGATTCAATTTCACTGTTATTATCATGATAGCAGAAAACCATGCAATACAATAGTATTAACTGTAAAAAGTCATGCTTTCCGGGACATGTTATTTAAGGGCTGACAAATGCCAGGAAAAAAAAAGATGTATGAAAAATTTTTGTAAAAGTCAAAACTAAAAATACTTTTCTCAGCATTTAAACTTAACGAGCTGGTAAAGATTCTGGAAGCAAAGTAACAGCAGGTAGTTTTAAACCTCATGATCACAGAGCACATGTCCTTTATTTGCTTTCTTAACTCAGCCCTTTCTTAGATGGGCATAAATATTTCTGAAATAATTTCTAAATTCAAATTTCCTTTGGAAATTAAAACATAAGATTCACTAAGCTTTCAACTGAGCTGCAAATTAAGGCTA
Source organism: Ateles fusciceps (assembly GCA_036589455.1). NCBI lineage: Eukaryota > Metazoa > Chordata > Mammalia > Primates > Atelidae > Ateles > Ateles fusciceps. The sequence continues at coordinate 166,469 of JAZHEH010001960.1, forward strand.
GAAAATCCCATCATTATGTGAACATCCCCAATGCTTGCTAGAAAATTCAATACTATTTGTATATATTTTGCCTGCTAGTAATAAAATGATTTCTAATTAATGTTCTGTGAAAAATGACATCTACTTTTAATTGGAAAGTTCATTAAAGAATCAGACAAGTAAAACAAATTATTCACTAAAATGAAGACAGGGGAATTGAAATGCTCTGATGCAGGTGTCTTATTCTTTGGAGAACTCACTCAATTTCTGCCTTGAGACATTTCAGATTCAGACCCCACTTTTTTTTTAAATTAGATGAATCATTATAAAACAGACTCTCTTTCATTTTATCGATTCTCTTTGTAATCATCAGATATGTGAGCTGATTTACTGAAGCAATATATTTTATAGTGATTTTACAATTTTTTCACATACTTTTGGTGAAGGAATTTGGGGAGATAATGAAAGTTCAAATAGGAGAAGAGTCAGCTTCTTTATACAGGTTAATATTAATGTGGAATGACAAAGGACTCTGAATAACTGCAGTCTTGATAAATAAGAACAAAATTAGAGAACTTACACTTCCAGATCTTAAAACTTACTACAGTCCTACAGAAATCAAAGCGGTGTGGCATACTGGCATAAGGATAGACATACAGATTTATAGAAGTAAAAGTCCAAAAATTAACCCACACATCTGAGGTCAATTAATTTTCAGTGAGTGTGCCAAAGTCATTCAACAGTGAAAGAATATTTTTTTCCAACAAATTGTGAATATCCACATGCAAACTAATGAAATTAAATCCTTACCTCCACCATACATAAAAATTAACTCAAAATGGAACAAAGATCTAAATATATACACTAAAGCCATCAAATTATTAGAAGAAAACATAAGGAATAAAATTTTATAATTTTAGAATTTGTGATGGATTCTTAGATATGACACCAAAAACACAAGCAAAAAATTTAAGATAGATAAATTAAACTTTATCAAAATCAAAACGTTTACTTATCAAAGAACATTATGGTCAAGGGACTTGAACAGACATTTTTTCAAGGAAGATATACAAATAGGCAGCCAGTAAAAGTAAGAGCTGCAACATCATTAGTTATTAAGGAAATGCAAATAAGAATCACAATGAACTAGCACTTCATGCAGACTTAGACAACTGTAAAAAAAATCAAACAAAATGAAAACTAACAAGTGCTGGAGAGAATGTAGAAAATTTGAATCTTGTGTCTTTCTGGTAGAAATACAAAACAGAGCAGCTGTGATGGAAAAATAGCATAAGTAATTTCTCAGTAAGTTAAACATAGAAATAACACATGACATAGCAATTTTACTCCTAGGTATCACCCAAAAGAATTGAAAGAGGTATTTAAAAACATATTCATAAATGTTCATAGCCTCACTATTAACTAGACAAAAGGTGAAAACAACTCAAATGTCTATCAACTGATGAATGGATAATGAAAGCTGATATATCCATACAATGGAATATTATTCAGCCATAAAAAGCAAGTTTAAATACATGCTACAACATGGACAGACCTGAAAAACGTGCAAAGTAAAAAAAATTCAGACACAAAAAGCCATTAAATATTATTTAATTGAATGGTATTTCTAGAATAGGTAAATACATGGACACAGAAAGCAGATTAGTGGTTGTCAGGGGCTGAGGGAGGGAGAGGAATGAAGATTGACTGCTTAACGGGTATGGTGTTTCTTTTTAGAGTTATGAAAATATTCTGAACTAGGTAGCCATAATTATACAATACTGTGAATTTACTAAATGCCACTAATGATAAATTTTATGTAACATTTACTTTATCATTATTTTCTTAAAGCCCATATTATGTTGTGCTTCTGTTATGCCAGGCATTGTGCTAAGAACTGTTACATATGACCAGGTGTGGTGACTCAGGCTTGTAATCCTAGCACTTTGGGAGGCTGAAGAAGGCAGATCAATAGTCATCTATAAAAATTAAACGGGACATGAACATACATGAAACACATAGGCAAAACGTCCTAGTTGGTGCCTCTTAAATTTTAGCATGAATATAAAGCCTCTTGAGGAATTTGTTAACACACAGCCTCTTTCAATAGGTGTGATGGGTGAATCTGAGATTCTAAATCTCTGACAACTCTCTGATACTGCTGTTGCTCTCTGGGAGTCACACCTTCAATAACAAGGCTATAAGTTTCCTTTAAGCCTTATAGATGGAGATTAATAACTCGAAAGACATCATGCCCTTCCTAAAGTCACTCCCATTCAAACCACAATAGTTTCTTAAATGACTTTCTGTCTTCTGTCTCCCTCCTTCCCATTACTGCCATTCCCATTGTTTCTACGGTAATCTCCTAAAATGAAAATCAGTTTAAGCTATACTTTGCTTAGATGATATCTTATTGCCCATCTGGTCTCAAATCCAAATGTTTACAAGGGCCAGGCACATAACGTAAATGAAAGAAGCAAGGGTAGGAGGGGAGGTAGGTTATGAGGGATGGTGGCAAAATAAAGACTGTGGCAAACTGATGTGCACATACCTTTTCTAAAGGAAACAGGTATTACTGGGCTCCAGCCAAGAGTCACTGTATCTGTGTGGGAAGATGAGTCTGATAATGCCAGATCTTTCAGTTTTTTAAAAGAAACAGGACATCTAGATTTCTTTTTTAACAGAAAGTCCAACATTGTAAGATTGACATTATTTTTTTAAGTCTGATGCCCACCAAAACCTACATAGAATCTCTGGGAATGAGATGCAGACATCAGTACTTTTTCAACATCCCTAGGTGACTCCAGTGTACAGCCACAGTTGAGAAGTACTAATCCACATATTCCCCCATGGCACTAACTACAAAGGGCCTGAGCTTAACCAAGGGTTGAAGCTATAGAAGTACAGAGTTCTATTATATGAACATTATTTCTGATGTGTAAGAGAAGGAATGATTCTGCCTCCTCAAAAAAAGAAAATAATTAGCAAGTATTTGTTTGCATATTTTAATACATCCTACAACAAATTCTGAGTTTCAAAGGTTGAATTCAAGTTTTGGGGAATCAAGTTGATTTACAATACAATTTAAGAGTATTTAAAGTTCTTTTTGTTTTGTTTCTGAGACGTAGTCTCCCTGTCACCCAGGCTGGAGTGCAGTGGCGTGATCTCGGCTCACTGCAACCACCCCTTCCCAGGTTCAAGTGATTGTCTGGCCTCAGCCTCCCCAGTAGCTGGGACTACAGGCGCCTGCCACAACGCCTGGATAATTTTTTGTATTTTTAGTGGAGATGGGGTTTCACCGTGTTAGCCAGGATGGTCTCGATCTCCTGACCTCGTGACCCACCCACCTCAGCCTCCCAAAGTGCTGGGATTACAGGCATGAGCCATAGCGCCTGGCCAAGAGTATTTAAGGTTTTAAACTAAAGGATAATTTATAATCATGCATGTCTACTATTTATCTTTCACATTTGCAAAAGACAAAAGAATTTTCATGTAAAGAAAGTATAATTTTAAACAATTACCCATAGTCAAAAGTTGTATTTAAAAATCCTTTAGTTCATTTATTTCAACATGTTCTGAATAAAGTATCACATTTATTAAGAGCTATGAAAGTTGCTGTACTTCTTGTTCTGAATGTATTCCAGTAAGAAATAATAGAGACATTTTCAAAGTTTATTTAGAAAGAATTTACTGAGTAGACTAACAAGCCATATACACCAGCTTCCTGCTGTTGAATTTAGCTGTGGGTAGCAGAGAATACCTGCTTTCTCTGTGTTACCAGATTATTTATATGAGCTTCACTAATGAATCCCCAGCTTGATGCCGAATTTCTATGTTAAATCTTCTTTGAAAGAAACATTTCCTATTCCGTGCCTCATATTCACACCCAAAAAAATGTCCAAGACGTAATATGCTGCTTACTATTTAAGGACATATAAAATTGAATTTCTTTTCCATGAACAAGAAATGGGATTGCTGAAAAACCACAGATGAAAACTCTTTGGAAGTTGACACTATGGGCAGGAAATAAAACAAAATACTATTTTTGGAGCCATTACTAAAATGTGGATGCTTTCACAAACATTTTCATTGATTTTTAATTAACTTTTATTTTATGTTCAGGTATACAGTGAAGGTTTGCTACATAGGTAAATTCATGTCACAGGAGTTTGTTGTACAGATTATTTCATCACTCAGGTATTAAGCCCAGTCCCCAATAGTTACCTTTTCTACTCCTCTTCCTTCTCCTACCCTCCAACCTGAAGCAGACCCCAGTGTCTGTTGTTTTCTTCTTTGTGTTCATAAGTGCTCATCATTTAGCTCTCACTTATATGTGAAAACATGTAGTATTTTGTTTTCTGTTCCTGCATTAGCTTGCTAGATAATAGCCTCCAGCTCTATCCATGTTCATGCAAAAGACATGATCTCATTCTTTTTATGGCTGCATAGTATTCCGTGGTGTATATATACCACATTTTCTTTATCCAATCTGTCATTGATGGGCATTTAGGATCATTTTATGTCTTTGCTGTTGTGAATAGTGCTACAGTGAGCATTCACATGCATTGTCTTTATGGCAGAATGATTTATATTCCTCTGGGTATATGCCCAGTAATGGAGTTGCTGGGTTGAATGGTAGTTCTGCTTTTAGCTTTGAGGAGTCTCCATACTGTGATTTACACACTCCCATCAACAGCGTATAAGTGTTCCTTTTTTCTCTGCAACTTCACTAGCATCTGTTGTTTTTTGACTTTTTAATTATAGTCATTCAGACTGGTGTGAGATGATATCTCACGGTGGTTTTCATTTGCATTTCTTCAATAATCAGTGATATTGAGCTTTTTTTCATGTTTGTTGGCTACATGTACATCTTCTTTTGAGAAGTGTCTGTTTGTGTCCTTTGCCCACTCTGTTATGCAGTTGTTTTTCTCTTGCAAATTTGTTTAAGTTCCTTATAGATGCTGGATATTAGACCTTTGCCAGATGCATAGTTTATAAATATTTTCTCTCATTTTATAGGCTGTTTACTCTGTTGATAGTTTCTTTTGCTGTGCAGAAGCTCTTCAGTTTAATAAGATCCCACTTGTCAATTTTTACTTTGTTGCAATTGTTTTTGGTGTCTTTGTCATGAAATCTTTGCCTATTCCTATGTCTAGGATAGTACTGCGTAGGTTGTCTTTCAGGGTTTCTATACTTTTGGGTTTTACATTTAAGTCCTTAACCCATCTTGAGTTGATTTTTGCGTATGGTAATAAGGAAGGGTCCACCTTTAAACTTCTGCATATGGCTAGTCACTTATTCCAGCATTTATTGAACAGGAAGTCTTTATCTCATCACTTGTTTTTATCTGCTCTTTTGAAGATCAGATGGTCATAGGTTTGTAGCCTTATTTCTGGGCTCCCTATTCTGTTTCATTGATCTATGTGCCTGCTATTGTACTAGATGCTGTTTTGGTTACCATAGCTCTGTAGTATAGTTTGAAGTTTGGTAACATAATACCTTCAGCTTTGTTCCTTTTGTTTAGGATTGTCTTGGCTCTTTTGGTCTTATATGAATTTTAAAATAGATTTTCTTAGTTCTGTAAAGAATGTCATCGTTACTTTAATAAGAATGGCATTGAATCTGTAAATTGTTTTGTGCAGTATAGTCATTTTAATGATATTGATTCTTCCTAACCATGAGCATGGAATGTTTCTCTATTTGTGTCTTCTGTGATTTCTTTGGGCAGGGTTTTCTAATTCTCACTGTAGAGATTTTTCACTTCCCTTGTGGGCTGTATTCCTAGGAATTTTTTTTATGTATGTGGCAACTGTGAATGGGATTGCCTTTCTGATTTGGCTCTTGGCTTGGCTGTTGTTGGTGTATAGGAATGCTAATTATTTATGTACATTGATTTTGTATCCTGAAACTTTGCTGAAAGTATCTGCTGAAGGAGCTTTTGGCGGAGACTATGGGGTTTTCTAGGTATAGAATCATGTCATCTGCAAAGAGATAGTTAGACTTTCTCTTTTCCTATTTGGAAGCACTTCATTTCTTTCTCTTGCCTAATTGCTCTGGCTAGGACTTCCAATACTATGTTGAATAAGAGTGGTGAAAGAGGGCATTTTGATCTTGTACCAGTTTTCAAGGGAAAGGCCAGCATTTGCCCATTTGGTATATTTTTGGCTGTGGGTTTGTCATAGATGGCTCTTATTATTTGGAGGTATGTTCCTTCAATACCTAGTTTATTGAGGGTTTAGAATGAAGGGGTGCTTAATTTTACTGAAAGTTTTTTCTGCATCTATTAAGAAAATAATGTAGTTTTTGTCTTTAGTTCTGTTTATGTAATGAATCACATTTGTTGATTTGCATAGGTTGAACCAACCTTGCATCCCAGGGATGAAGTCTATGATGGTGGTGATAGCTTTTTGATGTGCTTTCCAGTTTGGTTTGTAAGTGTTTTGTTGAGGATTTTGCATCAATGTTCATCAAAGATATTGGCCTGGTTTTCATTTTTTGTTGTGTCTCTGCCAGGTTTTGGTATCAGGATGATGCTGGCCTCATAGAATGAGCTGGGGAGGAGTCCTTCCTCCTTAATTTTTGGGAATAGTTTTTGTAAGAATGATTCCAGCTCTTCTTTGTACCTCTGGTGGAATTTGGTTATGAATACATCCAGTCTTAGGGTTTTTTGTTGTTGTTGGTAGGCTATTTATTATTGATTCAATTTTGGAGCTCATTATTGGTCTGTTCTGAGAATCAGTTTCTTCATGGTTCAGTCTTGAGAGGTATATGTGTCTAGGAATTTATCCACCTCTTTTAGGTCTGTGTAGAGGTGTTTGTTGTAGTTTCTGATGGTTACTTTTATTTCTGAGGGGTGAGTGGTAACATTCCCTCCATTATTTCTAATGATGTTTATTTGGATCTTCTTTCTTTTCTCCTTTATTACACTAGCTAGCAGCCTATCTATCTTATTAAGTTCTTAAAAAAAAAACTAAAAAACTTCTGGATTCATTGATCTTTTGAATGTTTTTTCCTGTCTTCATTTCTTTCAGTTCAGCTCTGTGTTTGGTGACTTCTTGTCTTCTGCTAGCTTTCGGGTTGATTTGTTCTTGCTTCTCTAATTCTTTCTGTTGTGATGTTAGGTTGTTAGTTTGAGATCTTTCTGACTTTTTGATGTTAGAAAGATATTTAGGGGGAGAACACTAAATGTTGGGCATTTAGGGCAATGAATTTCCCTCTTAACACTGCCTTAGCTGTGTCCCAGAGATTCTAGTATGTTGTATCTTTGTTATCTTTAGTTTCAAAGAACTTTTTGATTTTTGCCTTAATTTCACTGTTTACCCAAAAGTCACTCAGGAGCCTGTTGTTTAATTTTCATGTAATTGCATGGTCTTAAGTGATTCTCCTTGTCTTGACTTCTATTTTCATTGGGTTGTGGTCTGAGAGTGTGTTTGGCATGATTTCAGTTCTTTTGCATTTGCTCAGGATTGTTTTATTTCCAATTATGTGGTCAATTTTATAGTATGTGCCATGTGGTGATGAGAATAATGTATATTCTGTAGTTTTGGGATGAAGAGTTCTATAGATGTTTAACATATCCATTTGGTCCAATGTTAAGTTCACGTCTTGAACATCTTTGTTAATTTTCTGCCTTGATTATCTCTCTAATACTGTCACAGTATTGAAGTCTCTCACTATTATTGTCACAAAATTTTCTAATTGAACGTTCAAGGCTCCATCTTACAGGTGAGGAAAGTGAGGCTCACAGAGATGTAATGTACCCAAGGTTACATAGTGAGTCACACAGCAGGGATTTCAACCTGTTTTTTCTCCATGTAGATGCAACCAAGTAGAGCATTATAGTCAACTTCTAGGTATTGCATTGCTCCCAGAACATATTCTGTTTTGGAGTATGGGGAAGACAAAGAATATAGAACTATAAACATTTTGTCATTATAATTCCCTTTTCTGTAATCTAATTCTCTCTCTCTCTCTCTCTCTCTCTGTGTGTGTGTGTGTGTGTGCGGTGTGTGTGTGTGTTTCTTTTAGTTTGATTTGTTTTAGAAAGCCTGCTAATTCAGGTGGGAAGATGTTAATAAACTGGCTAAGGAAAATGTCTATCCAGCAAAGGATGCTAGGTCTTTCTGGAAATCCTAACACTGTATATAGGACTGGCTTCATGGTCAACTGACCTGTGCAATCACATAGAGCATATGCTTAAAACGCCCCATGCCTGGTTTAATGCTCTGCTGTCAGTATACTAAAATTCTCAATAATATTTTAAGAAAACTTTCCATAATTTTAGTTTGCATGCCCCCCCCCCCCCCCCCAAATTATATAGCTGTTTCTTTCTGTAAGGTGAAAGTGAGGTTCACAGAACCTTTCTGTCAGAGCCAAAAAGTGGTTGAGTCTCAGGGCTCATGACTGTCCAGATACAGTAAGGTTGGATGTCATAGACAGGAAATATGCCAGGGGGAGAACTTTTCAAGTGTGATGCTTTCTCTCCTCATCTCCCCTGGTCATTGCTCATCTTTGTACCTTTTTAGGATAGAAAATAGTATTTTCAGTCCAGTACCAGTAAGAGAGAAAAACAGGATTCCACGGGAATCTAATTAGATGAATAGTTGATATTAGAGAGTTAAGCAAACTGATCTGTTTCTTCATGTGCCCACACCAACTTTCCACCATGTGAGCTGGGCAGAATACTACCCAGTGAAATAGGTCAGGGATAAAAGCAAGGTTCAGAATCCAATCATTGGAAGGTCATCCAAGGGTATACTTTTTGTGTGTGTGATGCAGGGAGAGGGGGTGGAAGGCAAATGAAAATGCTTGATCCTAATTGTAGCAAAAGAAGTCCTCTGCACTTAGGGGTACTCTCCCCAACTCATACAGAAAGGGGAAGTTAGAGCACTGACTTTCCTATCCCCAACATACCAGTCAAAGTTACTGATATTCCAAGGGAACATTAACTCACAGGGATAAACAACAACTGTTGACCACAAGCAACACTAAAATACAGAGGAAGCAGAGTTAATGCACTAGACAGACCAAAAATTTAATGTTAATAAAGCATATCTTAATATATGAGGAAAGACATTAGATAGGTAAAACAGAAAACCATTTATGAAGAAAAATCAATGTCAGCAACTGGGCATGAAAAATGTAATAGCTGAAGTGAAGAACTTGGCAGGAGGGCTGAATGGTAGAAGGAGTACAGCAGAAGAAAGAATGAGTGCTCTAGAAGATCAGAGATTAGGAAGGAATAAAGAAATGGTGGGAGGCAGTGACAGGAAGGACAGAAGTAGAACATCAACATCTATGTAATACAACTTTCCAAATTTACATTGCAACTAGAAATTAGCATTCTGAAGAACACAAAGAACTGCATAACTAGATGCAAACAGTGTTAACGGCAAAAAACAACATGAGATCTATGCTTCATGCTATTTATACGAATTGAAATACGTAACTCTATATTTTAGAAATAGGACTGTCTAAAGATACATGTTGAGCCCATTAGAGTAGGTGCCTGTGAGAATGAGAATGTGAGGGAGATGGAGAATAAATGGGAAAACAATAAGGTAAACCAAAAGGGAGGTGTAACTCTACTCTGGGGACTAAAAAAGTTTTTTTAAAGATAATGGGTGGATAGATAGATAAAAGGAGGCTAAGTGATTATCTAAAGTCACCAGGGAATCAGAAAGAAAAACTAGACGGATGTTTCTTCTCCACAACAAAAAAGACTTTCAATGTCCTTTTCTAGAAGGCACTGTCCCATGTGCTGGGAATACCAAGGTGAGTAAGATACTGTCTACTTGCAAAAATTACTGCTATTTCCCCCCCACCCAGACAGCTCTGGAAAAGAGTTTTTTACGCTCATCTTGCTTTCACTATAACAAGCATAACTGATATTGAAATGTAAATCCTATCTCCTTTACAGGATTTGAAAATTAAGGAAAGTTTTGAGGTCATCTAGGCCTACCTCTTGTTGCTTCGGGAATCCCTTCTATTTCCCAACCTTTGGAAATCTACTTTTCTGTCACGACCATGAATTTTATTATTTCTTTCCTACAGAATGGCTGTGGATAAGTCTATTGCCTCTAAAACAGCTCTCCTTAGCCTCTTTTCTCTGGCTTACACATTACGAGGGCTTTAACTATCATCGTAGACATCCTGGTCTGATTGCTGTTTGCCTTATTCTGGTTTGACCACCCCCTCCCTAACCAACAACTCATATCCCATCCATCTGTTCAAACCCCATCCTTCCAGAAAGCTGTCCTAGATCACCCCAGAATAGAGTACCACTCCCTCTTGTGCATATACAATGGTGGGGTATCACTCAGCACAAATGATTTGGAGACTCCTGAAGTTTTAATAACCAGTTATCTTGCCAGTGAATTCTCTAGTGTCTGAAATTCATGGCAAATATCTTACAAGTTATATTAGAGCATTCATCTTCATTTGACTGAATCAATCTAAATAATTATTCAACATTTTTGTAATTTGTAATCAAAGATGGATTTAAGATTGATGACTCCATAGCCCGACCCAGTTTGGAAGAAAAATCTTACACTGGGAAGAAGGCTTCACAGAAATAAATAAAACAAGAAATTCCAATAAATAAACTAACCCTTTGTTTTTTAGAAAATAAATTTGCCAGTTATGATGGTTCATGACTGTAATCCCAGCAATTTAGGAGGCTGAGGTGGGAGGATCACTTGAGACCAGGAGTTCATGATCAGCCTGAGAAATATAGCAAGACCCCATCTCTACAAATAAATAGAAAAATAAATAAATAAATAATTAGTCATCTGTAGTCCCAGTTGCTTGGGAGGCTGAGGTAGGAGAATCACTTGAGCCCAGGATTTCAAAGCTGTAGTGGACCATGATTGCACCACTGTACTCCAGCCTGGACGACAGAGAGAGACCCCATCTCAAAAAAAAAAAAAAAAAAAGGAAAGAAAGGAAAAGAAAAGAAATTTACTCTCAGGGATGCTGTAGAAAAATAGGTTTCTCTGCCTCACTTTTCAAAAACAGTTTGACTTGAAAACTAATTGAGTATGTGGGGCAGTACTCAGCTTCTGCACAGGATGCAGAGTAGTTCAGGACCCTAAAGGAAGTGGATATACTTGTCTGGAACCTCCAAAGCTCAAACGATCCTCCCATCTCAGCCTCCTGCGTAACTGGGACCACAGATATGTACCACCACATCTGACTAATCATTTAAATTTTTTGTAGCGATGGGAGTCTCCCTATGTTGTCCAGGCTTGTCTAGAATATTATTTATTTCTAAACAGGAATGAGGTATCAAGCCATGAAAAGACATAAAGAAAACAAATACATTCTACTAAGTGAAAAATGCCAATCTGAAAAGGCTATATACTGTACGATTCTAACTACATGACATTCTAGAAAAGGCAAAACTGTGAAGACAGTAAAAAGATCAGCGGTTGTCAAGAGTTGGAGGTGTGGAAAATAATGAACAGGCAACTCACAGAGGAGTTTTAGGGCAGCAAAAATAATCTGTATAATTCAATGATGCTCATTCAATACATGTCATCACACATTTGTCCAAACACATAGACTGTACAATACCAAGAGTGAACCCTCATGTAAGCTATGAACTTTGGGTGATAATGATGTGTCAATGTAGGGCCATCCATTGTTACAAATGCACCACTCTGGTGGGGATGTTGATAATGGGGGAGGCTATGGATATGTGGGGGGCAGGGTATATACGGAAATCTCTATACCTTCCTCTTAATTTTGCTGTGAACTTAAAACTGCTCTAAAAATAGTTTTTTAAAAAATTATTGTTTATATCCCTTATACCTGCAACTTAATAATGATGGAAAGAATATCTCTATATGTTTTTTTGTTTATGCACATCAGAAGTTGAAATATGAGCTATAAACTATGACAAAAACTGTGCCCTACTAAGGTCAAACATTAACAAATATTCTACTCCAGACTGTCTTCAGGGCTAGAGGAAACCACAACTCCACATTTACAGTGAATATAACCCCAAGGTATGTCTAAATTATGTGTATATTATATACTGGTATTTTTTGTATTAAAGGAAGTAGTGTCTTATGCAATTCTGGTGATCTGGTGTTTAGCATTTGGGGCTTTTGATAGAATTTTCACTGATAAAACTTGAGTTTGATACAGACAGAATAAATTGCTATATAATTCAATGAAAAAAGTTTGATACAAACAGAATAAATTGCTGTATAATTCAATGAAAAAAGTTAACCTCCTAAACAGATAAACCAAATGCTGAAAAATTTGAGGAACTTAAAAAATAATCAGTCATTACCACTCAATAGTCCTCTGTACGTGTACCTTTTATCAATCAGTCAAATATTCAAACAAAACACTCCGAATGCCTACAAGACACTGGAGTGTTCAAACAGAAGTAAGAAACTGAAATAAATATGTCATGATCCCTATGAGAAGATTTAAGTCTAAATAAATGTAGTCTAAATAACTGATTCTGTACTCACTCTGCTAACTCCTATCTTCCCAGACATGTGGTTATTTGACTTGTCTAGCCTGTATTCAACTATTGTCTAGTAGTGTTGGCCCATTGTTTTCTAGAGCTTTATTTAGCTCTACCTACAACTATCAATCATCTAAAATATTAATAATACAAAGTTCTCTAAATCTTGATAGTGAATATTCACTGTTTCCATTCCATCTACTATGATGGACTTTTGTTTTCTTGGAGATTAACATGGAGGCTCTGTAAGAATTTTGGAAAGTATTTATAGACCCCAGATGTATAAATACATTGATTTCCAAATAATAAGACACAATGGAGAGAAGGTCAACTGCAACACGGGTGCTTTATGAATCTTGCTTTCAGTACTTCATGCTTACATTTTAGTGTATTCTATACACCTACAGGTGGCTGCCTGGCTGGTAGCCATTAATTCTTGTAAAACTGAGAAATCTGAAGCAAGTTAAGGAACCAAAGAAGTGTAAATGGGAACAGCAATCAAACTATATCTGGCAGTCATAAAAATGACTCATAGTAGTGATATCTCAGTGTAGACAAAAAGTTTTTAGAAAGCTACAAAAGTGTAATATTTAAGAGCTTAGGTCTTTGTATCAGACAAAACCTACAAATGAATCTCAAATCTGCCACTGACAAGATATATTACATTGGTCAAGCGACTTTGCATTTCCAAGTCTCTGTGTTTTATTTGTTTTGATGCATAAAATGGGGAAAATAATACCTCCCCCTTAGGGGTCTTGTTATAATTTTGATAATGCATCTCATATACATAGTATAGTGCCTGGCACACAGTAACTATTCAGAAAAATATAGTTATTGTTGTAGAAGCTGTTAATTTGTTTATCATTTTCTGGAAGCCCTGTCAATGCACAGTGGTATTTGCTAATGTTATTGGGATATTTTTTTACATGAATAGTATTTATCAAAGAGAGTTTTCAGTTTTCCTCTAAATTACCCACAGAAGCATATTCAAGAAAAGTTAATGCATTTTTCAATTATTTTTAACGTGTCTAATATATCTCTTACCTTTGCTTTTATTATCAGTTCCTCGTGCTTACGAATTAGGTCCTCATTGTCTGAAAGTGATGAACCTAGACTTTGTTCCTGTAAATCTCTTATAGTTTTCTGAAACCAGCAAGTAACCTAAGAAGCAGCAAAGAAAGATCAAAATTCAAATGATCAGAATAAGTGAGTAAAAAATTCAGAAATAGTCCCTCAAACTTCCAAAACTTAAGCTACTTTAATTTCTCTTTATATAAACTATATCATGTATTTACATCATATGAACAAGTTTTGAATTTTTTCTTCATTTTAACCTCTACATGCATAAGAGAAAAAAATCCCCAATAAAGTATGAAAATGACTAATCAGGTCAGATTACATGGCATAAAGAAAATCAAAATTTCCTAACAAAGAATCAAAATAGATTCCCAAGTAGTCTATAAATCATGAATTCTTTTAAAGTATGTCTTCTTTCCTAGAAATAAATATGAATCTTAGTTATATAAACCCATATGGAGATGTTAAACAGTATATGTAGAATTATATTTTCTGCCATAAAAAACACAACACAAAAATATTTAGTTTGCTATAAGTGTTGGAAAGCTATATCCAGAAAACAGAGGTTATTAAAATCCATTAGCATTGTAAGTGGTAAGGGCATGACTCACATTCACATTAACTTGATTTATAATACATGCCATACACAGTACTGAAACTACAAATAGCAAAGGACTTGAAACAATCTATACATTTTTTAATGATTCCATAACTTGACATGGGGCCCTGGATGCAGATTCCTTATCCCAATTAAAGGAGACTTAAATTTTTACTCTTGAATCCTGTATAGCATTATTCTTACGATCACATCACAATGACTGATTTTTTTGTTTGTTTGTTTGAGATGGAGTCTTGTTCTGTCACCCAGGCTGTAGTTCAGTGGCACGATCTTAGCTCACTGCAACCTCTTCCTCCCGGCTTCAAGTAATTCTCTGCCTCAGCCTCCTGAGTAGCTGGGATTACAGGCACTCGCCACCACACCAGCTAATTTTTATATTTTTAGTAGAGATGGGGTTTCATCATGTTGACCAGGCTGGTCTTGGACTCCTGACCTTGTGATCCACCTGCCTCAGCCTCCCAAAGTGCTGGGATTACAGGCGTGAGCCACCAGCGCCTGGCCATAACGACTGATTCTTAAGAGACTAGTACAAACTAGGCGGTTTGCTAGTTGCTTTTTGGGCATCATCTCTATTTCTCTCAACAACTTTATAAGAGTCATGATATCATTTTAGAAATGAAATAATGGAGTTTTGAAGCAGTTAAGCAGCTTATCCACAGCCACAAAGTAAGCAGCAGAGACAGAATTTGTCCTCCAGTCTGCAGGATTTCAAAGTCCATGCTCTTTCCATTGTACCCTGCTGCCATGCTTGAGACATTTAAAGTCTTACAGCCCTGCCATCATGGGTAATGACTTCAAATCTGGAAAATGAACACTGGTAGCTCATTCAAAACAATGGGCATCTGAATCCCAAGCCTGATACTGTGTCTTTTTCCAGCCCAGGTTGGGGAAACGCACACTGCTATTGTGCCTGCAGCGTCTCAGGATTTCTCTGAAATCCTGTAATATGGAGAAATGTGTGAAACAGGTGGCCAAGAAGAACTCTCGATTAGACTGGAAGTTCCACACAATAAATGCACATGACACATGGCATACACACACACACGTACATCAGAGTTAAGGGCTCACCTAGAATAGGACACGTCATTTATAGGGCTGATATCACAAAGCTGGCTATGGGGTCAAAAGGTCTGCACCAACTGTTAGTATTTTCCAGCATGGAACCAGGCAGTTAAAACACAGCGTGGAAGCATTTCTCCAGCTTTCTGCTAACTGGAAATGCCTTTACTAACCAGCATTTCAGTCCATCATTAGTGCAAAGAAAAGAATGCTGGTGGCCTTGTAGCAGTTTTCATGTGACATATATCTCATTTTATTTTGAATATGTGGCAATCTATGCACAATACAATACACACATTAGTTAGTCCTCATGATATATAAGTATTGTGCTTATTTATTTACAATTATTTAAAGACAGTCTATTTTTCTCGTATCCACTTAGAGCTAGATGATACTTACAATGTGCCTATTAAAACACAGAGAATATTTTATCAGCTTAACATTTATTTTATTTTGAAAAGCGAAATAATTTTCTACCAAAAATTCAGTGATCCCCTATAAAAACACAACTAGAGCAATGATTTAAGGGTTTCCTAGAAGTAAAGTGGATCACAAATATAACTAACTTCCAGAGATCATTTATTAAATGAAAGTGAGTTTTATTTATTCTTAGCTAAAGTGGGAGGGACTCAACATCTCAAGGATGATTTAACAGGGACAGTGAATATAGAATCACAGCGGATGAAAAATGGGTACAAACAGGTGTTCGCTAATCTCTAAAAACAGGTGAGAAGCCTGAACCCTCAGATAATCTTATTAAACTTTATGAGTCAAAGACTTGTCATCTAACACATGCCAGCATGAAGAAAGCTGTGAAAGAGTGGGTTGTTTTGATTTTTAAATGGTATCTACTGACCTCATCTCCTAGATTTGGCACATGCTATTTCAGTTCCCCAAAGATACCATTCCTGCAAGACAATATTATTCCCTTTAGGAGAATGTAGTTAAAGAACTACAATAATGTTCAGTGTATGTTGTTCACGTTCCTGCCTGTTAAATCATGCTGACTCTCTAGATCTACAGACTTTTACTACCAGATGCACCCTGGAAAGAAACATAAAAACAAGTTGGCATAAAATTCAGAAGTAAGTAGATCATCATGAGGGTGTTACATCTCATTATGAGGTATTCACACACAGGAACAAGACTCTTAGATCAGATTTACCATGTATGCTGTGGGATGCACACAAAATAGGCTCTCAAGAGTCCTTCTGGTGATAAAATAAGACACCCTAAATAACCAGGAGCATGTCAACCATAATATTCTGCCACCCAGTAAATCAGTCATTGTGCCCAGCGAGTAGCTACTGCAGACAGCTGCATAGATATTCTAAGTGCACTTTTTGTAAGCTTTTAAATTGTATCAGCTGCTGTCCAGAAGCCTGAGTGACAAGTACAGTAAATGATGCACCAGGACATTTCTGTAGAACATGATCCCTGCCAAACAATGAAAACATGAGTCACAAGCTGAGGAGATGTGCAAAGGAAGGAAAACAAAAAGTGTTCAAAGTATGCACTGGAAATTGGTCTGGGCAATGATGGATTAAAAGGGTAAATTAGAACATTTTTCCTTTCTTCCCAGTTCCTTTCAGTTTCATCTGAGCAACATGATCATGGTCATCCCATCAGTTTGATAGGGCATTCTAGGTACTTGATGCCCAGAGGCAGTAGAACTCAGCAGAGAAGGAGTGAGGCAGACTTTTTTTTTTTTTTTTTTTTTTGTGAGTGTGGAGTGATACGGTGTCATCTACCACAGAGTGACAAGAGATGGAGACAAAGGAAGGTCAGCAAAGATGCAGAGAGGAAGCAATTAGGAATGTTCAATGAAAACCAAGAGCTGCCTTGAAAGTTAAAGTGGGGTGGCAGGAAAACCTGTACTGTCCAATACAGTAGCCACTAATTATACATAGCTATCTAGTACTTGGAAAGTGACTAGTCCCAGTTGAGACATGCTCCAGGTGTAAAGCACACAGCAGATTTCAGACTTAGCATAAAACATAATAAAAATATCTCACTAAGAAATGTTAGTATGAGTATGAGTACAGTGGCTCATGCCTGTAAACCTAGCACTTTAGGAAGCTGAGGTAGGTGGATCGCTTGAGCTCAAGAGTTTGAGACCACCCTGGACAACATTGCAAAACTCAGTCTCTACTAAAAAATTAGCTGGGTCTGGTGGTACACACCTGTAATCCCAGCTATCCAGAGAGGCTGAGGCAAGAGGATCACCTGACCCTGCGAAGTCAAGGCTGCAGTGAGCCAAGATCATGCCATTGCACTCCAGCCTGGGCAACAGGAGTCAGACCCTGCCTCAATTTAAAAAAAATGTTAGTATTGATTACTCATTGAAAAAACATTTCAGATATGTTGGATTAATTTAAAAAATTGCTTTCACCCTTTTATGTGGCTTTTTACTTTTTAATTTCTTTTTTACTTTTAAAATGTGGCTACTAGAAAATATAAAACCACATCAGTAGTTTGCATTATATTATTGGATGGTTCTCCAATTAAAATATATTTGGACTGTCTTTATTTGTTAAATGTAAACTTAAGGACTGAGCTTTAAGGATATTTTAAAAAGTGGAGTCAGCAGAAGAGTGGTATAAGATATCAGTTGGTAAGCATTTATGAACATCTAAGTAGGGGTTGAGGAAGTAAAAACGCAGAGACACTTTCAAAAACTTTTATTGGCTGCTACAGTTTTGATGTTTGTCCCCCTCTAAACCCCTTATTGAAATTTGATGTCTAGTGTTGGAGATAGGATCTAATGGAAGGTGTTTGGATCATGGGGGTGGACCCCTCATGAATAGATTAGTGCCCACCCTTGGTCGGGGCTCAGGGTAAGTTCTCCCTTTATTAGTTCTCAGCAGACCCGGTTGTTAAAAAGAGCCTGGGGTCTCCACACTTTCTCTTGCTTCCCCTCTTGCCATGTGATCTCTGCACATGCAAGCTCCCCTTCACCTTCCACCATGGGTGGAAGCAGCCTGAAGCTTTCAACAGATGCCCAATTTTTCAGCCAGCAGAATCATGAGCCAAATAACCCTTTCATCTTCATAAATTACCCAGTTTCAGGTGTTCCTTTGTAGCAGTGCAAAAGAAACTAAGACATCGGCTACATTCATTGGCTAAGTAAAAGATAATACCCTTTGGGAAAGCAGAAGTAACAAAGGGGCTCCTCCTCACGTTTTTTTTTTTCTTTATGTGAGGCATGGATTTCTTTGCATGTCTTGTTCATCACTGAAGATGCATGAGGAAAGTTGATACAGGGATGTACCAAAAGAGTGGGAAGGTTGGAAGAGCAGGAAGGCTGGGCTAAATATCTACTGAAGGTATTTAGCCTTGAGCAAAGAAAGACTCCTTTTTGCTTGTTGGAAGTCTCACTTTGGACCCCTGCTGATAGATAGGAATGAAGAAAGTAAAAGAGGTGAACCAGTCTTCCAATAGAGCATTATGTACCACTTTAGGCAGGTTACAACACAACCTCAACCAATCTTTGCACCCCTCTTATGATAGAGATATTTGCCTTTTCAACAGATGAGGTAACAGTTCAATAGATAGTTTAATAACTTACCTAAGATCACACAACCAATATGGGGAAATTCTTGTAGGTAGGGGTAGAAATGCCAGTGTCAGAATATATACTATGCAATATTTTCCCTGCTCATTTTATATATTTTTATATATATTTATATATATAATATATATTATATTATATACATAATATATAATATTATATATTAAATATATTATATTATATATTATCTATATTATATATAAATATATATAATATATTATATGTTTTATATGTATGTGTGTATATATATATATACACACACATAATCTGCAGAGATAAAGGATTCTGGAGAAGTGGTTCTTACTAAGCTATGTTTATGAATGTCCTTAAAATAAAAACCAAAAGGCAAAGCTATGGTTGTAGAACCGTTTTAACACAGAAATAGGTCCTGTGTACAATCATAGGGACTCAGTGAAAATATTTCATTAGAGAGGAGAATGGACGTGTGGGTTAGGGCTGTCAAAAGGAGTCCCTGAGAGGAAGAAGCCAGCTGTGGGCAGTGGTGACAGCAAGAGTAGACTGAGAACTTCAGTTCCCAAGACAGGACTGAAAGATGGGGCGTGCAAGCTGTAGAAAATGCTCTCTGATGGTCAAGGATAAACTCAGGTGGCAAGAAGGTGAACTTCTGCTGCAGCCCAAAGTAATGCATCAGAATGCCATAAACCACTGCAGTTTATTTTTCTGCAATTTGTTCTACAATCTGAAATCAGATCTTTTTTATCTTTATTTCAAATATGCTGGAGGAGGTGAGCTAGCAATAAGCAATTCAAACCACCTTAACAGAAATGCTTCAGGGGAGATGAAAATCTCATCAAATTACTTTCATTTTCTTTTTCATGTGCACAACTTGCTGAATAACCAGGTTCTATTAAGGACAAAAAACTGATAAAGGAAAAAGGCATCAGTTATTTATCTTCTTTAACCCAAGACTTTCTGACAGTCTCTCTTGCAATTACCAAAAATACACATATATACAGAAATGTTTTCAATTGTAGTTGATGGTCACAGGTGACAGTTCTAATGCCTTCTTTGATTTTGAAGGCATGTTTCCATAGGGCTTTTTTTTTTCTTTCTTTTTTTACAATAGGGGAACCAGTTATCTTTGTTTGGTATTAGACAATACAGACAAACGAGCTCTGGACCGAACTAGCAATAACCAGACTTGAAATATTCATTTGCTCCACTAGGTGATTCTAATGCACATTAGAAGAGATGCTGAAGCTGTGTTGCTGATGTTTGTACCTGCAGACTTGGGAGTAGGGGGAGGAAGAAGTAATTACTGCCAAAAATGTGGATCAGGTTTCTATTTTTAGATGTATTCTGGAACTGATCTAGTTATTGCCCTGTTACTATTTGGACTTAGAGATTCCAAGAGGACAGTGCTCACAATTTTCTTTTGTAGAATTTGGGAGCCCTTTGTGAATTACTGAAATCAACTGGAAGGCATTAGTGTCTCCTCAACAAATTATAGTACCAAATCCCAGTATTCTCTGTTGATGGGCAGTAGGAAAACTAAAATCTATTATTTTAAGGCAAAACTTGTTACTTTATGAACAGCTTTCCATAGAATCCTTTTTACTATCTAGAATTATAATTTTATGTATTTAACTATTCTGACTTCTACTAACAGATTTCTCTTTCTCACATCTGTATTTCAAGAAAAGAATGGCACAAAGGACTTCCCTTCTTAACATTGCCCACAACAATTATTTGTGTTTAGGTAGGCTCTTTCTTCCAACTGCTTAATGGAGGGGAAAGTTATTTAGTCCAACGGACAAAATCAGCACAGTGGCAGTCTCTGGACAAATTTTATTTCTAGTATTACCTCCGACTCGTTGAAAAGAACTGCCGCAGTAGTGGAAAGAAATAGTTTTTCAGGAGAGGAAACAGAGCCCCACCCAGTGTCTTGGCAATGTGTATCCCTGCCAAAGATATCGAAGGCATGATTTTCTCAATATCACTTCAAGTTCCACTCTAAGTGATCTGCAGCCAACTATATTCGCGGTGTGTGTGAGATAAAGAGAATGAGAGACAGACCGACAGACTGACAGTACAAAGCTACTTAGGAGTGGGACCAAAGAGTGACACTTTCATTTTACCTTCCCAGTTCCTAGGTCATGCAGCTTAATGGAGTTCCTAACAAAGTTTTGGCCTGAACCTCTGGTCATTGGGAAAAACGATGAATCAGAAACTGTTATATAGACAGGATAAATAACTGGTAAATTTTAAAGGAAGTCTTACTGTTTTTAAAGTGTGCCATTTATTGTTTGCTTAAGAGTCTCCCTACAAATTTCATTAAAGTTAATTAATACATTTGGCTTGTCTTTGGGGACTGGATCATAAGAATGAGGAAAGAAGAGAAAATGATTCTCTGGCTAGTTTGGGATGGTGGCAGGAAAAAAGGAAAGCCACAATCACCAGGGGCAAACACCAGGGGTAGGGAAGAAAAAGAGCTCAGAGAGGTAAAAGGAGACACACAGGCAGTCCCAGGGCTTAGCAGGTAGCTCAGGCAGCAGCAGCTGATTTTGTCACACAAGGGGCATGAGGGTTAGAAGCAACCATAGAGCCTTTCCCAGGGAGCACACACATCACTTCTGAGGGTGAATGTGGTCACAGTATATGTCCCCATCCCCTATACCAACCAACTTGGAGGCTTCAATAATCAAAATGTTGCTAAGCCATCGGCTCCACTGAACAGTATATAGGAATGACCCAATTTAATGAAAATATAATCAACTATAATAAGTATAAGTGACCTAAAGAAATAGCTAGAGGATGGAGAAAGTTAAGGAGGGGAAAACTGGCTTTTAACTCTATCTTGTAGCTAAAGCTGACCTTTTGAGTAAACTAGACTGGATATAAAGCCATGAAATGGCATTTACGCCCTGTTCATATGAGAACATCTAGTGGTTTATAGAATTGGTGCGGGATGTGGCCAATATGCCTGATTTTGTATGCTTGTGATTATCCAGTAAACCTCAGAAAGTGACCACCAAAGTATGTAGTGACATGGTGAACATTTGAAAATTATTGAGCACTTACAATATGCCAAGCTGTGCTCAAAGCATCTCAAAATACATAATATTTTTTATTTTTACAATAAATCTATAGGTAGATATTGTTATTATCCCCATTTTACAGAAAAGGACACTGAGGCACAGAGGCCAAGTAACTGGTCCAAAACCACATACCTAGTAAATACGAAAGCTAGGATTTCTAATCATATCATCTGCACCAGAGTCCCTCTGTTTCTACCTTTGAACTGCAGTGTCACTGGAAGCAACAGTCATTAGCATACATTCCAGTCAGAAGAGGTTTCTTTTTCTTTCAAAATTACATGCTTCTTCTACAAATACTATCAGATCCTTTGCATTTACTGTTACTGACCCAAATGTTTGATACCAGTGTCACCAAAATAATGCAACCCTTATGCCTTATCCCAGCCAATGTACGAAAGCTGCCTTCAGAGAATGACATTTTTTGGGGGGGTGGGGGGGGCAGCAGCTCACATTTACAGAGAGTGCAAATGCATTATAAATAGATGTATTTTTAATGCAATCGCTAGAGATTTAAGAAATACTAACTTAAATAACAAGACCAGATTTGCAAACTTGAAAATAAAAGGTAATGTTCAACATTGACCAGTGTGGTGGGAACTAGTACTCACATACAATGCTAGTTGGAGTCAAATTTGAACAACTTTTGTGGGGATAATTTGACAAGATGCATCATGAGCCTTAAAACATGTTTGCATTCCATCAACCCCCAAATTCCACTTTTGGGAATAACACTGTTTATCCAGGAATAGTACCTCTTGGAATATGAAAGATACACTCAAGAATGCAACTGAAGAGGCTCATCACATGTCATCATAATCATGGGACCAAGACTGACATTTTGTTGATATAAATGTTTCAGAGTATTTTCACTCAACTTTCTCATTTAATTCTCACAAAATCTCTTGATGATAGGTTTAGTATTCCCATTTCAAAATTTACCAAGCAACAGATAAGAAGCTTAGGTAAGTCAAGGAACTTCCAGAGAAGGACTTTTAAAATTATGCATTTAAGCTGTTTAATCATTCAAGTTCTAAATCCTAGTTATACAAGAGAATATGCTCACAAGTTCCTGTGTGGGTGCACAGTTTTACAAATGCCCCCCAAACACAAGATTGGTGTCCAGAGGCTATGATCATATATGTCATCTCTTGATATTTTAATTGCCCACTGACAAAGGATATACTGCATGATTATGACACACATTTTACTCAAATTATAAAACGACAAAACCTTCTGATGTGAATTCTATTATCCTTCCTGCCCCTAAAGATGTATACCTGTATGTGATCTGGGTAGTAAAAGAGATTGCCTACCCTCATGTCTTAATTATCCTGGACGCCCTTGACACTGTCTTGTACACAGAGACCATGAATAACTTAGTTTTAATATATTTGTTTGTCTCACTTATGCCTGATTGGAGCAATTGAGAAAAATTACATTCATAAATCTTCTTGCCAAGATAATTAATTATGCACGAAATACTTCAAGTTGCTTCTGATTTTCATTAATGAAGCAGATTATCTGCAAAATAAGATGCTGCTGGAGCTGAAAAGAAAGGTCAGCCGCTTATCTTTAAATGTAAGACAAGCGTGCATTTTTACATCTGAAAAACAATGATGAAAGAACATGCTATAATTGTCTTTATGAGGCTATCACATCCCAATTAAGATAGGAAAGTATGTGGTTTTCATTTACTGTTTTCCTGCAATTGATGTAAATCCTAAATCCCCATTATGCTGGTCACTTCATTTCTTTTCCAAAGGAGAATTGGCTGAACTATTATCATTCAAAAGCATTAGGCCACAGCACTTAGAAACAGAGAAGCACTAAATGTATCTTTTAAATGGCCCTTATGGGAGAAGACACATCACATATTCAGACACCCACATTATTATTCATCAGTAATCTTTGTTCTAATTCTCTACTTAATTTCCCTTTTTCTTAAGTGGTTAAAATGATTGACAAAGCTGATATTTCATTAATATAATGTATGATAGCTCCTGTGTTCCCTTAAAATAAGACAGAACTGACAAAGAAAAAGAAAAGAAAAACTTTGCCTTCCAATAAAATGTGGTTCCATGTGTTCTAGAATTATCAGGTAGATCATCCAGGAACATGATAACTATAAAACTCAAATTACTAACTGAGTGACACTTAGCTTAGTATCCCTGCTGCAATTCTTCACCATCGTACCATCAACAACACTTTAAAATAGAACATTCAGGCTGGGTACAGTGGCTTATGCCTGTAATCCCAGCACTTTGGGAGGCCGAGACCAGCAGATCACTTGAGCCCAGGAGTTTGAGACCAGCCTGGGCAACATGGTGAAACCCCATCTCTACTCAAATACAAAAAAAATAGCCAGTGTGGTGGTGTCCACCTGTAGTCTCAGCTACTGAGGAGGCTGAGGCATAAGAATTGCTAGAACCCAGGAGGTGGAGGTTGCAGTGAGCCAAGATTGCACCACAGCACTCCAGCCTGGATGACAGAGTGAAACTGTCTCCAAAAAATAGTAACAATAATAATAATAAAAAACAGAAGTTCAGAAAAACTGCAAAACTCAGGTAAGATAATTTGTGCTTTTACGTACCTAAACTTTAAAGTAATTCCTTCTTTATATAATTATCAACGCAGTAAGCATTAATTATTGTTTATAATGTTAAGAAATCAGAGCAATTCTATTTCCTCATTAATAAAATACTGTTTAAATTGTGTTATATTCAAATAGCAGAATACTACACACTCATTAAAATTAATTGCTCTACTTTTGACACAGAACATGTATGATTTTTTCAATTTAACCAAAAAAGGTTATAATACAGTATATATAGGCTAATTCAATTTATTTTCATTTATTTGTTTAGTTGTTTAATAAATGTGTGTGTGCCTGTGACTACGCTCACACTCGGATGCAAGTCTAGAAGGCGGCAGTATGTCAAATTTCTACTAGCAATCATCTGCATGGAGGGTGATCTCTACATTTTAACAAAGAAGCATTATTAAATCACAAGCAGAAAGAAGATACTACTTTTTGTTTTAAGCTATGAATTCAGTGCCCATTGAAGAAGGGTAGCTGTTAACATTACTACAGTGACTTTTATCACACCCTGTGAACTCAAATAATAAAACTGGTCTTCAATCTGAGACCAGTCGTCATCTGAGCATGACATGGGAGGGGCGAGGAGTGGGAGAATATGTAATATGTTGGGCCTTCACTATCTTTTTCAGACATGACGGTAACAACTGCTAACACTAAGACACTAGTAGGTATTATTTTTCATATTTTTACAGAAAACTGAGCTTCAAGGAGGTTAAATAATTGCTGTTACTCAGCCAGTAAGTGGTGAAGCCAGGATTTGAACCCAGCCAACAGTCTGGTCCTAGGATCTGTACTATTACAAGCATAAAGAGACAACACTTAGCTTTATTAACTAACTACTGCAAACACTGTCACTGCTGTTAACAAGAGAAAATGTAACATGAGTGTTTTAAGATTCAGAGCCTAAACTTTATTTTTATTTTATTTTTTGAGACAGAGGGTCTCACTCTGTCAACCAGGCTGGAATGCTGTGGTATAATATTGGCTCACTGCAGCTTTGACCTCCTGGGCTCAAGTCACCCATCCCATCTCAGCCTCCCAAGTCACTGGGACTACAGGAGCATATCACCATGCCTGGCTAATTTTTGTGTATATATTTATTATAGATACAGGGTTTTTGCCATGTTACCCAGGCTGGTCTTGAACTCCTGTGTTCAAGCGATCTGCCCACCTCACAAGCTATTCTGAAGAGAGATGCTGATAAAGACGGAGACTGCAGGTGTGGGGACAGGAAACATACAGGAAATCTCTGTACCTTTCTCTCATTTTTTCTGTGAACCTAAAAGAGCTCTAAAAAATAAACTTTATTTTTTAAAGAGCACCCCCTCCCTAATCACTCACCTCTAAAAAAAATGATATCCCATAAGTTAAAGAACTTACGAAGTCAGAAACCTTCTGCTAAACCTGACTTTACTTATTAGCAAATATATTTCTGTTTTCCAGGTTTAGCAAGGTATCTATCTAGATTTCCTTTAAGTACGTGGCTGGGTTAGAATGTTCATTTTGAATCTTCTGAATTTTCAGGTGATATTCTTTTTTTTTTTTAACTGCAGAGGATTCAAGTGGATGATTATTGCCATAGTCACGGGGAAGACTATGGCAAAATTACTATCTTAAAAATAAATAAATAAAACTTACTGTAACTATTTTCTCATTCTTGGGGAAATTGTTCTATGTTTGGAAAGCCTCTTTGATGAACCTTTTTTTTTGAGATAGAGAAGGCCTCTGTGTTAATCTGGATAAAGATGTTGAGGTTTCAAAGACAAATACTTCTCTGTATGATAAAGCAAGAGGAGTTTGTAATGTATTCTTGGAAGCACTAGAAACAGGGGCTTGGGGTTGTAAACCCAAGAATGAAGAGATAAGAGGAAGGTTTCTTTAAGGGGATAGCAGCTCTGGGAACACGGTGGCTAGTCAGGATTCGGGCAGAGAGAGACAGAGAGGAGCAAGTGAGCTACAATAGACCCACTCAGCCTCAGAAGGACAAAGAATTTTGGAAACAGGTGTCTTACAATTTTAAGTTGTTTCCTGTCCTGAGCATTAATTTCCATCTTGTTGTGCCAGAGTCATCATGAAAAGATCTTTACATTGGATGATAGCGCTTTGAGGAATAAGCATGTGAAAGTGCACATGGGAGCGTGTAACAGCTAAAGCAGGGTCAGTAGGTAAAGCACAGCAGAATCAGGACAGGAGGAGCGGGCAGCAGTCAGGGTAAAACTGACAAAAACAAGGTAGCTTAGAAAGTGTATGGTGACTTAGAGGGGAGTGGCAACAAAGTGCAAGCAGAATATATGACTGGCATCTGCATTTGGGTGTCTGCTCTATGCCACTTCCTCGGAGAGGCTTCTTTGATTCTTTCTTTGATAAAAAGTTGACCAACACATGTCAAAATTCATTACCTTATTTAATTTCCTCATCAGGTTTATCATCGTACTTATCATTTGTTTATTATAAGTCCTTCTCATCACATTAGAACAGTGGTTCTTAACTGGGGGTAATTTTGTCCCCCCAGGGGATATGTGGAAATGTCTAGAGACAGTTTTGATTTGTCACAACTGGGGGATGTTGTATCGGTATCTTGTTGGTAGAGGCCAGTGATGCTACTTAGCATCCTAGAGTGTGCTGGACAGGACAGCCTCCCACAACCAGGAATTACCTGGCACCAAATGTCAATAGTGCCAAAGTTGAGAAACACTGCATTAGAAGAAACATTCCTAGAGGAAAAAAGATGCTGTCTTGTGGTCTAGTATATCCCCAGCACATAGTAGGTACTCAATAAGTATTAGTTGAAAGGTTGATCATCATTTAAACTCTCATTTTTCTAACATGAAATAAGAGCCAGTTTCTTCTGGACTCATATGTGCTTCTAACTCTATGGATGTCTCTTCAGTTTGGATGGAGCGATATTATTAAACATATGAAAAGTCTTCTTTCCTGTGTATCTAGGCCAGGAGACCGCCCTCCACATGATTTCTCCCTAAAAATTCCTTCCACTTAATCTGTACAGATTTAAACATGGAATTAAGACAATCAGAAGTGTTGTGATAAATATCTCACTTACTTGAGTTGGGGGTTTGCAAAGAGAGTTCTGCCTGCTTTTCCTATCAAGTGATTGTAGCAGAAGGAATGCATGTCAAGAGCTATGCCCGCAGCCTGGATAATGAGCTCTAATGAGCCTGCAAACTCATCAACCCCCAAAGCCCTCTGACCACTGATCCTGCAGCTATGGGCCAAGGTCATATTTCTTGACTGGCATCAGACCACTTTTGTAAGAACATTATCTCTATTTTGAGCTGACAGACTTTTTACTGATGTAAGCAGCAATCTAGCACAATTCGGCAGCATCATGCCTCTTCAACTTTTAAGAAAACTGCAATTAACATTTCAAAATGTTAAAGACACATGTCTAAAAAGTAGTGATCTGGAAGGAAGGAAGAATTCAACAATAGAATACATTCATTTTCAAAACTACCCACACGTGTTCTCTCTCATTTAAAAAATCAACGGTATAATGAAAAAAAATGCACGTATTTGTTTTTATATTACTTACAGGGAAAAACAATATGGTAGTTTGGATGAAAGCCTTTTGGACCAAAGACCAAAGGATTTGACCACGAAGACTGAAAAACTGCCCCAGGGAATGGGTAATCCATGTAACAACTAATTAGCTGAGGCTGGAACATCATCCAATCCCCCTTTGGCTTACCTGGTTTTCTTGTTGGTCCCATTGACATATCTGCAGAACCTGACTCAATTCTTGCCACTGTTGCTTCAAGTACTTGTCTAGTTGCCTTCTCCTGTCTTGTAGAAGTTCAAGAAGGCTGTCAATCTTCAGACAGCTGCTATGAGCTGCCTGAATCAACTCGGGATTCACATTAGGTCCTTCACACTTGAATTTTTCTATGAAGTCAGTGAGTTGTTGACTTTTGTTTAAAAGTGCTAAAGACCGTTCTAAGAGTTCTAGAAGAAAATCAGAAAGAAAGAAGAATGATATTAGCAAGTTGTTATACACCAATCTTCAGACTCTTCATAATTTAAAGTATATGTAACTTTTATGTTAATAAAAAACAAGTTGTGCTGCAAGGAATTAAAATGTGTGAACAGAAACTGCCTACAGTACTTCAAAGAAAAAACTAGTCAAACACCTTGGCCTAACAATTGTGACAGTGCTAACTGCCAACTGATGGGATGCTTTGTTCAGCAATTATGTGATTCAGGACAAAGAGTAGAATAAGTGTGGGATTTTGACATTGCTGCAGTTTTCAGTGATATAATACTGCTTAATTGTTCTACAATCTGAGAGGACTGTACTAAAGCTGAGGTTTAAAGGTTAGTGCCTGGGGTAACCAAACAAAAACTCAGTGAATGTGGTGGCCAGGTACCCAGATGCCAGGGACTACGGCAAAGTGGAAAATGCTTCTCAGCCTAAAAGGGTCAGCTGTCACTCAGTACTGACCAACTGCTGACATGAGGAATATGGGTTCCGTGTTGATGGAGTTTCCAATTGTTGAAAGAGTTTCAAATGCAGATTTTATGTGAAAGTTCCGACTTTTAAATCTTTCATGATTCATATTTTTAATTTAAAAAAAAATCACAAGATAATGAAGCATATATATCTGCTAAATGGGCCACCAGTATGTCATCTCTGGAGTAAATAGCGTTGTAGTTTTGAGTAACATCTTGTAAAACAGGGATGTTAAGCCTAAAAACTGAAGAACTGCAAAGGGAGAAAGAGTTGAGAATAGCACATTGAGGAGCGTCTACACGTGGGGGATCAACTGAAGGAGCAGTTGGGAAACTGTCCACTCTCCATCATGCAGAAACGAAGGAGTTTTCCATGACATCCCTCCCCCACATCCTGCCATCATCAAGAACTGTTGATTTTACATGCTATCTCGGGCATCTGTCTACTTCTCTCCATCCTCACCGTGGAATGTGTCATCTGTTGCCTCGATGAGCAGCCTTCTCTTAATTGCATCCTCTTTCCAATCCATCCATCAACTCTCTAGACCTTAGCCACAGAGATCTTTGCTAAACATAATATCTCTCGCTTTCTTTCTTACTTTTTCTCTCTCTTTCTCTTTCTTCTTTCCTCTCTCTTCTCACACACACACGCATGCATATGTACACACACACACATATAAATACACTTACAACAATAGCCCTTTGCCTTAAAATTAAAGACAGACCCCTTAATGTAGATTACTAGGCTGGCATGGTCTAGTCTCTTCCTTCCTTTTCAAATTTTCTCAATCTCTCAACTTTTCATTCTTATCTTCTTTAAATTCCTCACACATGCTATACTCTCTCCCAACCCTGAACTTTTCACTATGCCCACTCACAAGGACATCATTCTCCCCAACCCCCTCCTTCTTTACCTTTACTATACTTATACTTCATGTCAACTGCCACTTCCTCAAAGGACAAATCAGACAGGATTAAATACTCTTACATTTAATGTCCATCTTTGCCACTAGGCTCCACTGCAACATGAGGATAGAGACTGTGACTATATCCCGAGCACTTAGCACAGTGACTGGCACAGGAGATTTGCAATCATTTTTGTAGAATGCTTGAGTGAGAACAAATGTTTTGAAAGGGGGGAGAAAATTGGGGGAGCTACAAATATTAGAGATCAGAAGTTCTTCAAAGATATAAAAAAGAGAAGTTGAGAAGAAGATTTGGGTTTTGTGATGGAAACAGAAGGCAAGTTACTAGGTTGAGAAATGAGAAGAAAGTGAGCTGAGAAGTGGGAAGGCAATAAGCAGGACAATCTTTGAGACACTTGTTGTTAGAAGAAAAGAAAATGCTAGGATCGTATCTTGAGAGAATAACAGGGTCAAATATTCTGTTGCTTTTTTAAAAAATTTTATTTTCAGGTTGAGGGAACTGCGGTAAACACTCAGAGAGTAAGCACCTCACCAAGCCTGACACTAATAAAAACGGGCTGAAGCAGTGGTGAAGCCCAAGACTTGTAATTAGAATAACTCAGTGTTCTTTCCACTATAGGGACACGTTCAACTTCAGCATTCTAACTTTTGGCAGTATATTACACAGCAATGATGTAGGCTGAGGTAGTTGGGCCAGTTTCTTTTTCAATTGACACCTTTTTTTGGAAAGCAGGAGGAGAGAATGAGATAAGTGAATATACTGTAAAAAGACATTTTGAGATGAAAAGGAAATAATTCAAAATAGTTTATTCCACATGACCTAGATCTGTCCTATAAAACATTAGCTAGTAGTATCTGTTCAGAATGAGGAGAATGTGATTATGTGCCCTGGGCAATTTGATTGTGAGTCAACAATGCAAAGAAACAAATGACAAAAATAGCCACAGACTTCAACCAGGTCAGAAGGACAGGAGAATGTAAGTAACATAAGAGAAGTCAGGGAGAACATTATAATTGAAGTCAATTTCTTGGGAAAAAAAAGTAATGAAAGCAAACATGAACAAGATGGGGCTGGGGGTGGTGCTCAGGAAAAGACCTATCTGTTTAAAACAAGTTCTTACAGGGAGGTACAAGACACAACCAGAGAAACAAGGCAGCTTACAGCAGGCCTTGCCTATCAGACTGAAGAGTTTCATTTGTATAGCCTTAACGAAGTAAGAAGTATGATGGATTCTCCTTTTATATATAGTCTTTTTCCTTTGCGTTTGAAGAGCTTGTTATGATATCGTGAACGCTACATACACACACACACACCCACCCAGCCACACACACACACACACACACACACCCCACAAGAAGTTTGGGAAGGGAGCAGAGTCTCCGCATGGTTTCCTTCCTTCCTATAACTCACTGTTACACATTAGACTTTGCAAATGAGAGAGGGAGGCACAACTTTAGGCCCTCAGTATATTGCAGACTAATGGTCAAGCTGTTCTGGTTCTCATGAGAATATGTACAATTAGCCAAAATTACAATTCACATTTTTTTTCTGGTTTCTGTTTCACCTTCTGCCAAATTAGTATAACCACTACCAAAGTATTACCAGGTATACAGCCTCCTGAGCCAGCGCTAACTTGTAAAATGTACCCAGGCTGAGTCAGTCTGTTACCTGCTACCATGATGGCTGCTGAGTTGGATGGGTTCTTCCCTCAGTTTCCTCTGCCAGTTCCCTCAATCTTTCTGTCAGTTTCTTATATCTTACTTTTTCACAGTTTACATTTTCCTAGCTATTTATTCCATCAGTTGATCTTACAAAGTGATGCGTTTTTCCTCAAGGGTAAACTGTCTAGATAGATTGCAACCTTCAAGAACATCTTTACAGTCAATTTATTTTAAAGATTGTATAACAGCACCTACAAAATCCTAGTTACTGACACGATACCTTGTGATGTGAACTTAGAAGACATTGAGAAATTTTCATTAATTGTTTTAATTTTCAATCTATCTAAAAAGTTATCATTAAAGTTTATAAAATACATCATACTTTATATTAATACCTCTATAGTTTGCCATAGTTATTAAGTATAAATAACCAATTAAAGATGGTATAATAGGTATACACAAGGTGGATAGGTTTACAGCTTGTTAAACTTTCCAAATGAGGACTTTCTAAAATGCATCAAGATCATCATCTTGGTCCTGAGGTCATGTACGATATTGCTTCCTAATACTTTAAAAATATTCTAAATGTTTCTCAGTAGGATGGTTTCTCTTGAACATAATTAATGGGTATTTTTAACTAGACAATAGTAGAGATAATAGTATAATGGGCCCCCAGGAATGTATCCCCCAGCTAGGTTTAAGATATATACAACATCTAAGAAGAAATATCTTATGATATTATTCATATAATATATGATCCTTCTGTGATGTAGCTTCTCAGTTCTTGCATTCATTTTAAGAAGACCCTTAGAAAACCAGAGGGTGCAGCTGTCATTCTTCGGAGCTTTTTCTTCTCCTTCATGTCCCTATAGAACCTTGTTAGTTGCTCACTTTTGCATCATTCTGCAATGTTGTACAATGGAATTGAATTATGTGCAAATAACACCCAACAAATATACTTTGGGTTGGATACTATTCTCAGCTTTGGAGATCTAGGGTCTCACAACCTGATGATGAAGACTAATAAGAAAATAAATGATTACCACACAGTGTGTGAGGTGATGTATTGAAGTACCCACAGCAAGTACAGAGGCAGTCACCAACAAGTGTGTACATGTCCTGCTAAACTGCAGGCTTCCTGAGGAAAAGAGCCATATACTACCGTGACACATGGCCCTGGGTTTCTCACCAGGTTATGGGTTCAGAAAACAGTGTTTTAATTATGTGTTCTTGGATTGAGGGCAACTAGGCCAGTAAGTAATCTGGAAACCATATTTGCTGGAAAAGACTTTAACTAACTAACTAGGTAAGTTTAACTCAAAAGAGAGAAGCCTGGATAGGGTATATTATTTTCTGTTTCAAGCAAGGATTGTTATGTGGTGGAGGGAACCAACTTGTTCTGAAACATTCTGGGGGGCAGAAACATCAACCTGTTAATCCTGGTTCTGACTTCCACAGTGTTACAGAGTAAGTTTCTTACATAAAAGAGAACCTTAGCATTGCTGAATAAGGAGAAAGCATAGGTGAAGCTAATTGAAATAAAGTGACTATTAGGGGTAAGTGTGATTAGAGTTTTTCTAGCTTTTGTCATCCTAACACTCATATGTTGTACTGCTCAACTGATCAACATCTCAGAAACTTACTAGAATGGCTAGCTGCACTTAAAGACATATTTTATTTCCTTAAATTTAAAGATAATAGCTATGAAGCCCTTAACTAAAAAATCAGAATTTCACCCTTGACTATGCATTTCAAATCAGCTAATCTTAATCATATCCCACTGAATTAGTTGGTTAATAAATGGCATCAACTCCCATTTTTTTTGTTTTATGAAAACAAAAACTTTTGAATCCACCACTGGGCACATGAACTGGGAACAAGGCATCCTGACCACAGTTCTGTCATCTCTGTGCTTATCTCTGTGCTTCAAGTATTACACAGAACGGCACAAACTCTCACAATAAATATGCCATCAAGATGGAAGAATTTTTTTCATTACAAAAATAAGCTATGTTTCCTGTCTTCCACTAGCATTTTTATCCATCTCTTTGGACTAAGGAGACCTACTGGACTCTCGAAGACTGTACCCCTGAAAAGCAAGACATCAGTCTCACTGTCAGCTGGATGCCAGAGAAGTGCAAGCAAAGCAGCACGCGACTCATGTAAACTGGCCCACGGCGCCACAGATCCTAGGAACTTTGAAGGAGCCAACAGCAGTAGCAACAGCAAAACAGCATTAAGGTTACGTTCCCCCGCCAGCTCCATTCCCAAATATTTATAGAAAAGCTGCTGCTTCTACAAGCCCCCAGTCTCTCTGGAGAATGCTTTCATTTGATTGCCTCAGAATTGAAACTCTTCAACAATAGCATCCGTCCCTGTCAGGTTTCTGGAGGTAAAACTGCTGTATGATGATCATGTTGGTTGGAAGAAGATTGAATTGAGACCACAGAACCTATCTGTTACCTTCCAGTCTCCTATCAGGAATTTCATGTGATTCTACTCATTTCCTTTGGACCTAGATAAGATTACTACTGCTGTATAATAATGGGCAACTTCTGCTTAAAACTACAAACTTTTGATGCTGTTTATAATCCCTGTTCGTGATAGGTCCTACAGGACAACAATTGGTGGAAATTATATATATGTATTTGGTAGGATCTCATAAGAATTTACATAGGAAAGATTGAGTCCTTTAATCTTTGAGTTTTAGAAAGTTGTGATAAGTAATTTATCATAATGATCCATTATCTAGAGTCTTTTGAAGGGTAATATAAACACTAAATCTATTTGTGACTTTAAAAGACCTTTTGGTCCTGTCCAGAATGACAGGCTGGTGTAGCTACAAGTCAAGTTAGAACTGTGACAAATGAATTCAGGAAGCCTTTCTATCCAGACCCCGTTCTATTTGGCAGTAAAATTAGAAGACATATTAGGAAGAAAAGTAATGGTTGCTTCTATCTATGTATCTAACCTCCTTCCATAGCAAAAGATGACAGATAACTACTACTCTTCCACAAATGCCTTCCCTACTTTGCTCCTGGCCCACACCAAATTCTTGTAGAAA
Source organism: Ateles fusciceps (assembly GCA_036589455.1). Taxonomy (NCBI): domain Eukaryota; kingdom Metazoa; phylum Chordata; class Mammalia; order Primates; family Atelidae; genus Ateles; species Ateles fusciceps. Next base: position 201,029 of record JAZHEH010001960.1, read on the forward strand.
GGCTTGGCATATGAATTGTTGGTTAACAACCAGACTATCTTTTTAGTTGTTCAGAGGGAACTGAAAATCTTTTTTATAGAGTGTTTTGTTAGATTTTCATCTGGAAAAATTCACTATTTTTTTAACTGCAATAGTGAAAGAGGAATTTTGTTTATCCAGATCTACTTTTTAAAGAATGACCTTTATTTATTAACTCTTAAAAGGAACATTCACTGAATTCAATAATTTATTCAACTAAGAGATATTTCTTGAGGCTCTACCATGTGGCCAGGCACCTTGCTAGATGCTGAGAGTAAAGGGGTGAACAGGGTAGAAATGGCCTCTGTACTCAGGAGCTAAACTCTAGAAGACCAAATAACAGAATCTCCTGGAGGTACATCTTCTACCACCATCTAATAATATTTACAACTAGTTCGTTCTTTCACAAGATGACTAAAAATGAAGCTTTATTTAACTTTTCTTAGAACAAGTTGAGGAATATATAAATTAAAGCTACACTGTCATACATAAACATTCTCATATTAACATATTTTAAAACCTCTAAACACTTCTGTGAGAAATAAACGTATTTCTTGCCTTTAGTATGATGTTCATGAAGCTGAAGAAGTGATTTTAAGGACTCAGGATTCTCAAACTCATGAGTATTCTGGAGGAAATCTTCAGCTTGGTCTATTTTAATAGCAAACTACAATAGAAATACAGAGGAAAGACATTTGTATAAAAATTAATGTACCATTGTTAGTTATCTGTAGATATTTTTCATAAATTAGTAGCCCAACTGAGAATATATCTGTTTGTGCAAGTGTGTATGTTTGTATGCATGGGTTTGTGTGAGTGTGTGTGTGTTTGCATGTAGTCAATTTACAAAGTGCTATTGGTAAGAACTTTCTTCTCCTTTCATACCTAATTATGTATGCTGAAATAAACCAACCTGTTTACTGTCCAAATGCCTATTAAATTTTTCAACCAAAATTGTTGTGTCCTATGTATCTAGTCACTTTCAACATTCTAACACACTTTGTTAATAAGAAGCAGAAAGTTAGCTAAGGGAAACCAAGAAAATGTTAACTAAAAAGTAACCTACACATTTACAAGTAAATGTAGCTTAAGAACTCAGAGAGAAGGTTGTAGTTATTTTTTCCCTCTATAACTGAACTTAGCAGTGAAATATGCAAGTTTCCAAATAATAGTCTAATCCTGTATTTTATACAAAGCAAAATATATATATTTGTATAGAAAGTGGTCTCAAAAAAATACATACCAAATGGTGACTTAATGAGAATAAATGAAATTAAGGATGAGTGAAAGGAGGAAAAATTTTAATATCTGAATCTTTAATTTGTAATTCTGTTCGCATTTTCATCAATAATTTGTATGCATTACATCTATAAATAAAATGAGATTAAATAGACCAAGAATGACAAGTGAGAAATTTCTTCTCTGTTTCAGGGAAAATGCATAGTAATTTCACACTCTAGATGACGAGGAATATGACTGGTCTCTCTTTTCTTTTTCTCCATAGAAAAAGTGAGAGGTTAAGAGAGATCATTAACTTGATGTTAAAATGCTCAGGGAAATAATCTTTGAAACAAATTTTAGAAGACGCAAAATATATTTGGTTATCCTATCACAGTATGTCTGTAATGGTAGAAGAATACCTGGCTTGTTTAGCACTAAGTTTCAACAGTAATTATTACAGCTTATATGAGCATTTTAATATATTCACCTTTGGACTGGGTTTAGAATAAACTAATTAAGGAAAAGTATCAGTGTGAAAGACACAGAGGATTACCATGGTATGTATCTTCTTCTTAAAGTCTTCTCCAAACTACCATCTTTGAATCTGGGGATTCTTAATATTTTAATGTAACTATTTGATTAACATAATCTACTGTAGTTTGATTATTACAACAGCCATACGAAATCCAATTATAAATGAAACAGAATGATGAGAGAGAGATTGAAGAGCATGGGACATGTTTTGGAAATGCAAGGAAGGCCTCTGATATCCTATTAGAACAACATGATGGACATCTGCTGCTGCCACTCAGGGGCAGTGTTCTTAAATTACAGCACAGTGTTCAAGGTGAGAATAACCCAACTGACAGTTATGTCTGTAAGCCTGAAATAATCTTGTAATAATGATCAGCCATGCAATCATTAGTAATTTTGCATTTGTCAAAAACTCCTGCATGCACATAATTCAATAAAAGGGGGTCATAGCCACATCATTTACATCTCTAATTCACTCAATTTCTAATAATTGATTTTTAAAATATTATTTAAAGAGAATTTCAAAAGGAAAAAAAAACATTCCTAGTAGGTGGTTTGTTTGTTCCCTGTAGAATATTACAAAAAGTTCCAGGGTCGCTGTTTAACTTATATTTATATTTCAGCTTGTTATAAAATTAAAAATAAATAAACAAACCAATAAGCAAACAATGCTTTACTCAGAAAAAGCTTCCCTAAAGTTCTGTTTACTTTTATCAGTATTTTCTTTTCTCCTCTTCCGTCACTAATAAAAATGGCTTTGGCATACAAAGGGGGCATAAGGATTACATAGGAGTTTGTCTTCAGTTTAGTATGAAGTGATCCACAAAATTGGAAACAGGATAATAAAAGAAATAATTAGTCTTTTCACTAGATCCAATAAAAGCTCTCATAAGAGTAACAATAATAGTGTTGGGTTGAATTATGGTTTGGCCTACTATTTCTTTTTATTTCATGCTACATCTGAAAGTAATTTATTATGGAGAAAATAAGCTAGTATTAACTCTAAAACACAGTGATAAACAAATATTGCTCTAACGCTAGAAAAAAAATAATTTCCTGGGCTCAAAAGAGCTGAGTTTCAAGGACAGCTGAAACCTATGCCCTACTTACTGAGATAGAATGAATCAGATGTATCTATAATTTGGCCTCTGTAGGTGTATTTCAGCTGTCTTACTTCTTTTCAGGAAAGAAAGTTTGTGTATGAAACTTCTTCCAAGATGGTCTCTGAAATGAGTTGAACTTCAGTGTTCAAATTGTGAAAAACAAGCCTTGAAAATTATAATAAGGTTTTTATTCCTCCCTTTTGCTTTTAAACAAGTTCATGATGCATGAGATGGCCTACTCCAGTTTTTAGATCTATTACTAATCTTCTTTCCTTATTATTTTGGATTTAAGCCCTGAAATTTTAGTTTAAAAAGTGTCGTATTTTTCAAATCTAGTGCTTTATCATAAGGAAGCAGTACTCTCACATCAAAATGAATGGGCTGCCACTTGACAGAGAAGTTAAAAGTGAAATTTCCAATAACTGTCTTACACCAAATATAACACCTCTTTTGATAATATTCTTTGAAACTCACATTTTGAAATTAGAAACCTCAAAAAATTGTAGAATTCGAAAAATCACAAGGAGACATGACCTTCTTAGGGCCAGAAGGACTTTTTCCTTCTCTTGTATTTTAAGGTGTTCAAACTATGGAAAATCAACCATATGCCTTAGGAAGTACTCATAAAATGCTACATTACGTGTCAAATATCCTATGGAATATTCTACAATTGCTTTTTTAAAACATAGGCAGCAAAAGGAAATTTTATTGTCCAACTTTTAGCCGAGAATAACAGCATTCCTTAGTAATCCTACAATCAGGGTAATTGTTTGATTTAGTAACTGTATTACTAACTTCTATATAGAGGGAAATAAATCATAATAACTTATGAGAGTTCCTATTATTACTTAATATTTTACCAAATTTTAATTAGTTAACTGTACTTTGTTTTCATTTGAAGACCCACTCTTAAAATAGTAATAAATTTACTATTGACAATCAAAAATTAAATATATTGTGTATGTATGTCTTGGTTATTCCGCCAATTTTTTTAAACTGATTGCTATGTCTATTTGTGGAAAAACAAACATTTTCAGGAGTGCTTATTCATTTGCTCTGATTTGGGGAAGGGAGAAGTTTTTTAAAGCACAAACCTCTAAGGCATTTTCAAAAAATTCAGAAGTCAACCTAAGGAGCTCCGTTCTTCTTTCAAGCATGGAGACCAGGGCTGCCCATGCTTCACCCAGAGTCTCAGCCATGGCATCGTAGACCTGACTCTGATCCTTGTTCTCTTCAGCTGTTTTGTCTGCCTCCTTCAAGAGTTCCCACACCCGATCTTCCAAAGCCTAAGACCAAGACAAAAAGGCATAAACCAGGGTGTTAACTCAATGTAAGAACACAGAATCACATTTTAAACACTAGAAATTGTATGGGGTCTAGGAAAGAGAATTTGTAAACACAACTGTTATGCAAGAAAGTATATCAAACAGGAAGGAAAGAGCGATCAGGATTGAGGTGAACAAGGGAGCATGGCCAGGCCAAAAGCATTCACATTTAAACACTGTCCAAACACTGCTGACATTTAGCAAAGATACATGTCTATATTCCCATGAGGTACAGAATATTATGTTAATCTCACATTTCCAAAAAAATAAGAAAAGTGATAAGAACACACCTTGAAGAGTGATCAAGACTAAAGGTTGTAACAAACAAGCCCAGTAAAGCTTACTGTTTATTGTGAATAATTGTCATTAGTTGTTAACATGACTGTGATGCTTAATATAAACATTATGAGTAGATTTTTAAAACAGAATAGTCATAATTTAAAAATTTAGATATGCATAACCAACATTATGTACTGTTTGCACAAAATATGAAAAATAAAAAGGAACATGTGCTTACATAATTGTCTCATTCAGGGATAGGAGGATTCAGTAAGTTCCACATAATTCTTGAAGTTGGCACCAAAATAAAGGCATAATTTTTAAAGAACATAGTAGACTAAAATATTATGAATAAATTCTGAAATATCAACATAAAAATAAACTTAAAATGTGATAAAGAAAAATACAACAAAGAAAACAAAAGAAATAAGAGCAGGTTCATAAGGATACACACACACACACACAGTGACAACAAAATAATTAAAAATCGATTAACGCAAAAAATGTGGATGAGGTAACCTTTTAAACAAAAAAAGAAACACTATCAGAGTGAGAAAAAAAGGCAACAAAATTCAATCAATTTGTGTTTGCTAGAGTATCCCTAAAAAGAAATATTTTTTGGAAATAAAGAAAGGAGATATATCAGGACAAGACAGACAAGAGAAAGCAGGACTATAATATCGAACAAATTAGAATCAAAACAAAAATCACTGGTGCTTAAATAAAATGGCATTTATAATGGTAAACAGAGCAAGCCACAGTGAAGGCACTCATGAACCTTCATATCTGTGGCACTGAAATATTTCAAGTAGATATAACCAGTCTTATATCAAACAAATAGAGAATAAAAACTACAATTATAGACTGTCTTTAAAAATAATAAGGCTACTACATTTAAAAACCTTTAATATACAGCTAACCTTATGCTCAGATAAAATACATAGTATTAGACAACTTTGTTTTTAAAGAAAGAAAATAAATTATCTCAACATCCAGGTGTAAATTATTAAAAAAATAAATAAAACAACAAAATAAGGGGGATAAACTGAATAAATACAAAATCAGAAATTAGCAGATTAGATTAAAATACTAGAATTGAATTTTTTAAGGAGATTAATTGAAAAGCCAATAAAATATTAAAATAGCTGACAGATATCAAATAAAATGGCAGAGTAGGTAGCTCCAGTGACCATTCCTGTAGAGAAACATCAAAAACAGCAAGCAAAAACTGTCTTAACTTTGTTAGAATTCTGGAAAGTAGTCAAAGATTTAAAGCAACCAAAAAAAAGGCTGAAGCAAGAAAAAAGTGACTTAAAAATGTTAGAAAAGCTTTGAGATAGTTTTATATGCCCTTGCTCAACTACTCCTGGGTTCAACAGAGACTATCAGAGTAGATAGGAATAAGACTCAACTATATATTGTCTACAAAAAACCTACTCCAAATACAAAGGCAGAGACGCATTAAAAGTAAATGAATTGGAGTAGCATTGTGAGGTGATTGATATGTTAATTAGCTCAATTAATTTAACATGTGGTAATTATTTTGCAATGCATACATACCTCAAAACATCATATTGTACAACTTAGGTGTACACAATTTTTAGTTGTCAATTATACCTCAATAAAGCTGGATGAAAAAAAAAACAATGGATTGAGAAAGATGTACCATGCTAACACTAATCTAAAGAAAGCTGGAGTAGCTATGTTAATTCTAGACAGATAATATTTTAGAGCAAGAAATATTATTTGAGATTAAGATAGTTATTATGTAATTATAAAGGAGTCAGTCTACAAGAAGGCATAAGAATTCTAAATGTGTATGAGCCTAACAACAGAGAGTCAAAATACATGAGGCAAAACTAATAGAACTACATGGAGAAATAGATAAATATTTTATAATAAGATATGTCAACATCCCTCTATCAATAATATATCCAGCAGGCAGAAAATTATTAAGGATATAGATGAACTGAGCAGCACCATCAGTTAACTTGATCTAATTGGCATTTATATAATAATTCCTCCAACAATGCAGAACACACTTTCCTCTCAAGCTTACATGGAACATTCATAAGATAGGCCATATCCTGGACCATAAAACATACCTTAACAAATTTTTAAAAACAGAAATCAACCAGTGGAACAGAACAGAGGCCTCGGAGGCAACACGACACACCTACAACCATCCGATCTTTGACAAACCTGACAAAAACAAGCAATGGGGAAAGGAGTCCCTGTTTAATAAATGGTGTTGGGAAAACTGGCTAGCCATGTGCAGAAAGCAGAAACTGGACCCCTTCCTGACACCTTACACTAAAATTAACTCCAGATGGATTAGAGACTTAAACATAAGACCTAACACCATAAAAACCCTAGAAGAAAATCTAGGCAAAACCATTCAGGACATAGGCGTAGGCAAGGACTTCATGACCAAAACAACCAAAAGCATTGGCAACAAAAGCCAAAATAGACAAATGGGACCTAATCAAACTCCACAGCTTCTGCACGGCAAAGAAACAGTCATTAGAGTGAATCAGCAACCAACAGAATGGGAAAAAATTTTTGCAGTCTACCCATCTGACAAAGGGCTGATATCCCAGAATCTACAAAGAACTAAAACAGATTTACAAGAAAAAAACAAACAAGCCCATTCAAAAGTGGGCAAAGGATATGAACAGACACTTTACAAAAGAAGACATACATGAGGCCAACAAACATATGAAAAAATGCTCATCAGCACTGGTCATTAGAGAAATGCAAATCAAAACTACATTGAGATACCATCTCATGCCAGTTACAGTGGTGATCATTAAAAAATCTGTAGACAGATGCTGGAGAGGATGTGGAGAAACAGGAACACTTTTACACTATTGGTGGGAGTGTAAATTAGTTCAACCATTGTGGAAGACAGTGTGGCGCTTCCTCAAGGACCTAGAAATAGAAATTCCATTTGACCCAGCAATCCCATTACTGGGTATATATCCAAAGGATTATAAATCATTCTACTATAAGGACACATGCACACAAATGTTCATTGCAGCACTGTTTACAATAGCAAAGACCTGGAACCAACTCAAATGCCCATCGATGACAGACTGGACAGGGAAAATGTGGCACATATACACCATGGAATATTATGCAGCCATCAAAAACAATGAGTTCGTGTCCTTTGTAGGGACATGGATGAACCTGGAAATCATCATTCTCGGCAAACTGACACAAGAACAGAAAATCAAACACCGCATGTTCTCACTCACAGGTGGGTGTTGAACAATGAGAACACATGGACACAGGGAGGGGAGCATCACACACTGGGGTCTGTCGGGGGGGGAAATAGGGAGGGAAAGCAGGGGGTGGGGAGTTGGGAAGAGATAGCATGGGGGAGAAATGCCAGATATAGGTGGTGGGGGAGGAAGGCAGCAAATCACACTGCCATGTGTGTACCTATGCAACAATCTTACATGTTCTTCACATGTACCCCAAAACCTAAAATGCAATAAAAAAAAAGGAAAAAGAAAAAAAAAACAAAACAGAAATCATACAAATATATTCTCAGACCACAAAAGAATTAAACTAAATGCCAGTAACAGAAATATAGCTGAAAAATACCATAATGTTTGGATATTAAACAACACACTTTTAAATAACACATGGGTCAAAGAAGTCTCAAGGGAAATAAAAATATTTTGAACTAAATGAGAAAATGAAAATATGATGTATCAAAATTTGTAAGATGCCACAATATCAGTGCTTAAAGAAAAATTTATAGCATTCAATATATATATATATATGAAAAGAAAAAAGACTGAGTTTTTTTAGTTTTTACCACAGGAAACTAGAGAAAAAGAGTAAATTAAATTTTAAGTAAACAGAAGAAAATAATAAAAATTAGAGGAGGAATCTATGAAATGAAAACAATAGAGAAAATCAATGAAAGCAAAAATGATTCTAAGAAAAGATCAATAAAGTTGATAAATCTCTAGTCAAGCTAACCAGGAAGGAAGGGAGGGAGGGAGGGAGGGAGGGAGGGAAGGAGGGAAAGGAACGGAAAAGGAAAGGAAAGGAAAGGAAAGGAGAAAAGAAACAAACTACTAATATTGGAAATGAATGAGGGGCCATAACTACTGATCCATGGACATTAAAAGGATAAAAAGGAATACCAAAAATGTCTCTAAATCCACAAATTTGATAACTGAGATGAAATGGACAAATTCCTTGAAAGATACATGCTACCAAAATTCACACAAGAAAAAAATAGATAATCTGAACAAGCCTATAACTATTAAAAAATTAAATCAATAATAACCTTCCAAATAAGAAAGCACTAGGCAGAGGTGACTACACTGGTGAATTCTACCAAATGTTTAAAGAAGAAATAATGCTAAAGCTAATTAGAAAAATACAGCAAAGTTACAGAGTATAAGATCAACACACGAAAAAATCAGTTGTGTTTCTTTAACAGAAATGAACAATCTAAAAAGAAAATCAAGAATTCCACTTACAAGAGCTTCAGAAAGAATAAATACCTAGGAATAAGTTTAACCAAGGAGGTGAAAATCTTGCACATTGAAAACTAAAAATCATTGCTGAAAGAAATTGAAGACGACCTAAATAAATGGAAATAGATCCTGTGTTCATAAGTTGGAAGACTTAATGTTGCTGAAAAGCAGTACTATCTAAAGTAATCCGCAGATTCAATGTAGTCAATATAAAAACTTCACAGGCTTTTTGACAGAAATTGCAGAGATAATCCTTGCATTTATATGGACTTGTAAGGGGACTATAGTCAAAACAATCTTGAAAAAGGACAAATTCGAAGCCACACACTTCTAAAAATTTCAACACTTACTACAAAGCAGCAGTAATCAAAATGGTGTATTGGCATAAGGATAGATATATAGGGCAACGGCCTAGAATTGAGTTTAGAAATATACCTATATGCCTATGGGTAATTGATTTTCAACAATGGTGGCAGGACCATTCAATGAGGAAAGAATAATCTCTTCAACTAGTGGTGCTAGAACAATTAGATATTCACATGTAAAAGAATAAAGTTGAATGCTTACCTCTCATGCCACATAAAAAATTAATTGAAAATGTATGAGTGATATCAATGTAAAAGCTAAAATTTATGAAATTTTTAGAAGAATTTTATAAGTAAATTTTCATCACCTTGAATTTGGCAATAGTTTTTTTAGATATGACACCAGTAGCATAAGCAACAACAACAAGAAACAGATAAACTGACCTTCATCAAAATTAAGACTTCTATGTACAAAGGACATTATCAAAGAAGTAAAAGAAAATCCATAGAATGGGAGAAAATATTGGCAAATTATATAACCGATAAGCATCTAGCATCCAGATTATATAAAGAACTCTTTCAACTTAACAATAGAAAGGGGATGGGCGCGGTAGCTCACACCTGTAATCCCAGCACTTTGGGAGGCTGAGGCAGGCAGATCACCTGAGGTCAGGAGTTTGAGCCCAGCCTGACCAACATAGTGAAACTGTCTCTGCTAAAAATACAAAAATTAGTCGGGCCTGGTGGTGGGTGCCTGTAATCCTAGTTACTCGGGCTTTAAATTAATTTACTTTGATTTAATTACTTAATTTGAGGCTGAGGCAGGAGAATTGCTTGAGTCCATGTGGGGGAGTTTGCAGTGAGCCGAAATCACACCACTGCACTCCAGCCTGGGTGACAGAACAAGACTCTGTCTCTAAATAAATAAATAAATAAAACAATAGAAATGACAACAATATAATCATAAAGTGGGCAAAGGATTTGAAAAGATATTTGTCAAAAAAAGAAATAAATGGCAAACAAGTGCACAGAAAGATGCTCAAATGATTAGTCTTAGAAAAAATGCAAATCAAAAGCACAATGAGATGTTACTTCACACCCACCAGGATAGCTCTAACCTTTAAAAAATTGAAAATAACAAGTGTTGGCAAGAACATGGAGAAATTGGAATCCATGTACATAGCTGATGATAATATAAAATGGTACAGTTGCTTTAAAAAAACATGTTGGCATTTACTCAAAAAGTTAAACACAGAATTACCATATGACCCAGCAATTATATTCCTAGGTATATCCATGGGAAGTAAAAGCATACATATGTCCACACAAAAGCATGCACATGCATGTTCACAGCAGCAGTATTCACAATAGCCCAAAGGCAGAAACAACCCAAGTGTCCATCTACTGGTGAATGGATGAACAAAATGTACTATGTCCATATGAGGGAGTATTGATACATGCAAAGAAAGAGAAAGAAAGAGAGAAAGAGAGAAAGGAAGAAAGGAAAGGAGGGAGGGAGGGAAGAGAGAGAGAGAGAGAAAGAAAAGAAAGAAAGAAAGAAAGGAAGGAAGAAAGGAAGAAAAAGAAAAAGGCAAAGAAAAGAAAAGAAAGAAAAAAGAAAGAGAGAGAGAGAAAGAAGAGAAGGAAGGGAAGGAAGGAAAAAAGGAAAGAAAGACCAATACATGCTACAACACTGGTGAACCTCTAAGACATCATGCTAAGTGAAAGTCAAACAACAAAGGTCATACAATGCATGATCCCACTTATATGAAATACCTACAATAGGTAAAATCTTAGTAATCAAGAGAAGAATGGTGCTTACCAGGGGCTGGGGAAAGGCTGAATAAGGAATCACTACTTAATGGGTACAGAGTTTTCTTTGGGCTGATGGGAAGGTTCTGGATCTCAATAGAGGTGATAGTTGCACATGAGAAAGTTGATCATATAAATTGGGTCATTCTGGTGATATGCAACTAAAACAGAGTTGAGAGGCCAGGGAGAAAAGCACTCAGGGCACAAAACATTGCCTCAAAAATGTAATTCCCTGCAAGTCTGGAAGCTGAAACTGCCTACTATAACCTGAAACCAGTTTTATCTATTGGCTACTGAAACAACCCGTTGAAACTCTGAGACTAGTTTTGCCCACTGCTGTCACTTGCCAATCAGAGCTTACCAGTCCTCAAAACCCTACTAGTGGCAATGACATTTCTCAAAGAGCAATACACATTCTTCATTTTATAAAACCTGTAACTTTCTCTTTGTTTTTCAGACATACTGAAGACCAGCCAGTCTGCATTTATGCCCTGAATTGCAGTACTTTCCTCCCAAATAAAACATTTGAATTTCAGAAGTTTATTTCTATATTGAAGGTTTCACACACAGCACTGTGAATGTACTAAATGTCATTGCATTTTATACTTTAAAATGGTTCATTTTATGTTCTAAGAATTTTGTCTCTTCAAAATTTTTTTTTTTACTTCTGACATTTTAAAAGGAACAAAGTGATACACAAAAAACATAAGCAGATCTCATGGAGATGGAGATAGAACAATGGTTACCAGAGGCTGGAGGGGTGGAAAGGAAGAAGGAGATAAAGAGAGGTTGGTTAATGGGTACAAAAATACGGTTAGATAGAAGAAATAAGTGTTTGACAGTAGAGTGACTATGGTTAATTATTATATATTTCAAAACAACTAAAAGTGAAGATTTTTAATGTCATCAACACAAAGAAATCACAGCTGTTTGAGGTGATGGATATCCCAATTACCCTGACTTGATCATTATACAGTGTAGGAATGTACCAAAATATCACGTTTATCCTGTAAATATGTGCAATTATTATGTATCATTACAAATTTTTTAACATAATTATATAATATTAAGATTGAGGGCTATAAATGCATATAGCATGTTTTGGATTTTCTACAAATAAAAACAAAAACGGGGGATAAAATGGAAAATTTTCTTTAAAATGTTACCAAAATTGTCCCAAGAAGATCTTATCATCTGCCTCATCATCACTATGATGACTGCCACCATCATGGAAAATATTGAATAATTTCTCAAGTATGTCCCCAAATGAATAGATGAATATGCCAATTTATTTAGTTGCCTGTGGAAATTTGGATGTTTCCAATTTTTGACTACTATACATAAATCTGCTATAAATATTTATGCATAAGTTTTTAGGTAGATGTGTATTTTAATTTCTCTAAGTATTTACTCTGGTGTTTTCCAGTTAATTTCACATTCTTATTTATATATTTCTGTGTGTTTTTAATTTTTTATAATAAAAATATGTTATTTTTATTATTGGAGGAAATATTTCTATTTTTGCAATTATGTAAAATAGACTTACTCTTAAAAGAAAAAAAACACATGTCATTGCTGTATTGGAACCATGGACCTAGGTTGTCTCCAATTATTATTCTTGAACAGTACTTTCCTTCCTTATTCTTCCAAATTATATTCTAAGACACATTACACACTTTAATTATTTTTCCCAGTTATTTGCTGTTTCTCTTTATAAGAGGATTGTACTTCTACGCCTCCTAAAACCAGACTTGTCCATGCAACTGGGTTAGACTAATAAAATGTGAACAGAGGTTTTGCATGACATTTCTGAGTAGAATCATTAAGAACCAATAAGTGAGTCTATCATTGCTCTTTCCGTGAATAGGGGTTGCTCCTTGATAAGGTTTTGGTGTATCCCCCACCCAAATCTCATCTTGAACTGTAGTTCCCATAATTCCCACATGTCATGGGAGGGATCTGGTGGGAGATGATTGAATCATGGGGACAGTTACCCCCATGCTGCTGTTCTTGTGATAGTGAGAGAGTTCTCACAAGAGCTGATTGTTTTATAAGGGACTTTTCCTCCTTTTTCTGGGCACTTCTCCTTGCTGCTGCCATGTGAAGAAGGATGTGTTTGCATCCTCTTCCACCATGATTGTAAGTTTCCTGAGGCTTCCCCAGCCATGGTGAACTGTGAGTCAATTAAACCTCTTTCCTTTATAAATTACCCAGTTTCAAATATGTCTTTATTAGGAGCATGGAACAGACCAACACACTCCTTCAGCCTGGATTCTAAAATAAAGAAGACACACAAACCTGAACTGCAGTTACCATGCAGCCAACATGCTAAGATAAAATCTGTTATTTGTAAGCCATTGCTATTTTGAAGTTATCTATTACCCTAGCATTACCTAATAAAAGCTATGCATTAGTCCATTTTTACATTGCTGATAAAGACATACCCGAGACTGGGGAATTTACAAAGGAAATATGTTTAATGGAGATCTCACAGTTACATGTGGCTGGAGAAGTCTCACAATCATAGCAGAAGGCAAGGAGGAACAAGTCACATCTTAAGGGGCTGGTGGCAGCAAAGAGAGAGCTTGTGTAGGGAAACTTCCATTTTAAAAACCAACAGATCTCATGAGACTTATTCACTATCATGAGAACAGCATGGGGAAGACCTGACCCCATGATTCAATTATCTCCCACATGTCTCTCCCACAGCATGTGGGAATTCAAGATGAGATTTGGGTGGGGACACAGCCAAATCATATCATTCCACCTCTGGCCCCTCTCAAGTCTCATGTCCTTATAATGAAAATCAATCATGCCTTCCCAACAGTCCCCAAAATCTTAATTCATTTCAGTATTAAGTTAAAAGTCCACAGTCCAAAGTCTCATCCGAGACAAGGCAAGTCCCTTCACACCTATGAGCCTGTAAAATCAAAAGCAAGTTAGTTACTTCCGAGATACAATGGAGGTACAGCCGTTGGGTAAATACAGCCATTCCAAATGGGATAAATTGGCCAACACAAAGGAGCTACAGGCCCATGCTAGTCCAAAATCTAGCAGAGTAGTCAAATCTTAAAGCTCCAAAATGATCTTTCTTTACTTTACATCTCACATCCGGGTCACACTGATACAAGAGGTGGATTCTCATGAACTTGGGCAGCTCCACTCCTGTGGCTTCGCAGCGTACAGCCTCCCTCCTGGCTGCTTTCACAGGCTGGCACTGAGTGTCTGTAGCTTTTCCAGCTTCTATTGCAAGCTGTCAGTGGATCTACCATTCTGGGGTCTGGAGGACAGTGGCCCTCTTCTCAGAACTCCAGGGATAATGCCCCAGAAGGTATTCTGTTTGGGGACTCCAACCACACATTTCTCTTCCACACTGCCCTAGCAGTGCCCTGCATGAGGGCCCTGCCCCTGAAGCAAACTTCTGCCTGGGCATCCAGGCATTTCCACACATTCACTGAAACCCAGGTGGAGGGTCCCAAACCCCAGTTCTTGACTTCTCTGTACCCACAGGCTAGAAACCACATGGAAGCTGCCAAGGCTTGAGGTCTGCACCCTCTGAAGACACAACCCAAGTACTGTGTTGGCCCCTTTCAGCCATGGCTGTAGTGGCTAGGTCACAGGGCACCAAGTCTCTAGGCTGCACACAGCACAGCGACCCTGGGCCCGGCCCCCAAAATCACTTTTCCTCCTAGGCCTCCAGGTCTGTGATGGGAGGGGCTGCCATTAAGACCACTGACATGTCCTGGAGACATTTTCCCCATTTCTTGGGGATTAGCTCCTTGTTACTTACACAAATTTCTGCTGACTTGAATTTTTCTCAGAAAATGGGATTCTCTTTTCTATTGCATTGTCAAGCTGCAAATTTTCCAAATTTTTATGCTCTGCTTCCCTTATGAAACTGAATGCCTTTAACAGTACCTAAGTCATCTCTTGAATGCTCTGCTGCTTAGAAATTTCTTCTGCCATATGCCCTAAATCATCTCTCTCAAGTTCAAGATTCCACAAATCTCTAGGGCAGGGCAAAATGTCACCAGTCTCTTTGCTCAAACATAACAAGAGTCACCTTTGCTCCATTTTCCAACAAGTTCCTCATTTCTATCTGAGACCATCTCAGCTTGGACTTTATTGTTCATATCGCTATCAGCACTTTGGACAAAGTCATTCAACAAGTCTCTAGGAAATTCCAAACTGTCCCACATTTTCCTGTCGTCTTCTGAGCCCTCCAAACTGTTCCAACCCCTGCCTGTTACACAGTTTCAAAGTCACTTTCACATTTTCGGATATCTTTTCAGCAGCATCCCACTCTACTGGTACCAATTTACTGTAGTAGTCCATTTTCATGCTGCTGATTAAGACATAACCAAGACTGGAAAATTTACAAAGGAAAGAGGTTTAACGGAGAACTCACAGTTCCACATGTTTGGGGAAGTCTCACAATCAAGGCAGAAGTCAAGAAAGAGCAAGTCACATCTTACACAGATGGCAGCAGGCAAAGAGAAAGCTTGTTGTAGGAAAACTCCCATTTTTAAAACCATCAGATGTCACGAGACTTATTCATCATCATGAGAACAGCACAAGAAAGACCTGCTCCCATGATTCAATTACCTTCCACCAGGTCCCTCCCACAACACATGGGAATTCAAGATCAGATTTGGGTGGGGACACAGCCAAACCATATCAAGCTGACAGACACATTTACAAATTTAAATTCCTTTATTGGTGCATTATGTCACCAAGGTTCTCTTATACTTAATAGAGAAAAAAATAAAATTTATAATGCAACAAAGCAAAAAATCTAGATCACAGACTGATAATTTCATAGCTAACTCAAAAAGGTCTCAGGCAGACTGGATGGAAATGGCAGTGAACATCCACTAACAGATAGATGAGTATGTGCCAGCTCTGTTCTCTTTGCTATTAAGAATAAACAGCCCAGGAACAGTGGCTCATGCCTGTAATCCCAGCACTTTGGGAGGCCAAGGTGGGTGGATCATGAGGTCAAGAGATCGAGATGACCCTAGCTAACATGGTGAAACCTCATCTTTACTAAAAATACAAAAATTAGCTGAGGGTGGTGGCAGGTGCCTGTAGTCCCAGCTACTCAGGAGGCCAAGGCAGGAAAATCACTTGAACCTGGGAGGTGGAAGTTGCAGTGAGCCGAGATTGCGCCACTGCGCCTCCATTCTGGCCACAGAGCGAGACTCTGTCTGAAAAATGAAAAAAAAAAAAAAAAGAATCAACAGACAACTGAGTGTCTAAATTGCCAGCAGAGTTTGACCAAAAGTGTATATTTTCTTACCTAGCTATTTGAGAGCATAAAAACTGGACATTTCATTCTTGTGTGACAAGTTTTAGACCATCGTAAGGGCTGGTTACTTTTGTATTGTGCATATTTTTCATATTATACT
This sequence comes from Ateles fusciceps, assembly GCA_036589455.1. Taxonomy (NCBI): domain Eukaryota; kingdom Metazoa; phylum Chordata; class Mammalia; order Primates; family Atelidae; genus Ateles; species Ateles fusciceps. The sequence goes on from JAZHEH010001960.1 coordinate 217,533, forward strand.
TTTTAACATTAATTAGGTTAACCTGGCCTCCATCTCCACTTATGATGTTGTTAGGTCAAGAATATATAAGATGAAAATATTATATTAAAATTTTAAAATTCTAACTTTTTCAAATGCAAAGAATATGGTAAGAACTGAAACTATGAATTCCATGAAATTAAAAAAAATTTTTTTTTTCTTTTTCCTTGTGTGTGAGACAGAGTCTCACTCTGTTGCCCAGGCTGGAGTGTAGTGACTCAACCTTGACTCACTGCAACCTCTGCTTCCCGAGTTCAACTTATTTTCCTGCCTCAGCCTTCTGAGTAGTTGGGATTACAGGCATGTGCCACCATGCCTGGCTAATTTTTGTATTTTTAGTAGAGACACAGTTTTGCCATGTTGGCCAGGCTTATCTCAAACTTCTGACCTCAGATGATCCATCCGCCTCGGCCTCCCAAAGTGCTGGGATTACAGGTGTGAGCCACTGTGCCAGGTTGAAATTTGAAAATTCTATGGCAGTGATACAGGGAAGGATAAGAAATTACACACTATGAATTCATTGTAGGGAAAACCAGGTAAACATGTAACTTTCCAGTAATATTTCTCAGATTTGGCACAAAGGGGCTAAAATAAATTCAAAAATGAGTATTTCTAAATCTAATAGAATTGTCTTTGGAAATATTTTTACAAAGAATCCTCTTAGCCTTGTTAAACACATAAAATAAGCTTCTCTTAATATTGTTATTTTCCCACTCAAATGACACTTTATAAATCAGGATAAAAAGGTTTTAGGGAGAGCAACTTAAAGAACTATGATTCTGGCTTCCAATATTGCTTTGGGACTCTCCCATGACCTCCACTGAGAACCACAAAATGTTCTAATTATTGCAGACCCAAGGCCAGAACATTCTTACAGAACCCTCCAGATTTAATTTGGTACAAATTATACTTGGGATTTTCTCCAAGAAAGTAAGTAGATATTCTGCTTTGGGAATCTGTAGAAACTTTCTGATTCAAGTTTCCTTGGAATTTTAGATCGCTCTTGGGCTGCTGGGATCAGAGGCCAGGAATGGCCCAATGCTTCCCAAGACCTATCAAACACCATCTGAAATACTGGAGGAGACAGGGACTGAAACAGAGAGAACTAGACAGGATTTACAGAACAGGGATATTTCTACCAAATCCAAAATCTCAGGACAGTGACCAGTTAGTTTGTCTCCTATGAGATTCCGGAAATATAACATGGCCTTGAACCCAAAGGCAGAATCCACCCTGGCAGGTTTTTGATATGGAGTACTTGGGTCTCTGTGACACTTCTTCAGCCTTGGTAAAGGTGTTAGGAAGGCCTTGTGGTTCTTTTAGTGGTCCAGCTTTCTATGTTTGCCCACGTGCTACATCATCCTGTGGGCCAGGCCCTCCCTTCTAAATCTGGTGATTGCTCCTATGCTGTCAGCACTCAGGAAATACTATTTTATTTTATTGTCCATTGCTGAGCCTCCATGGAGGCTACTTCTTTCTTTTCTCTTCCCCTAAGGAGCAGGGTGTATTAGTCAGGAAGCCTGAAACACAAACACAAGTGAGGTGCTAATGGAGAAGGTTGGAGGGCATCATATCCCAACATGCCAATGATAATGATTTCAGGTCTGTGAAGGAGACACAGAGACCTAAGTTGTCTCACATTGACAGCTCCAGCACCTGTCACTGGCTCTCAGACAGTTTTAGTTGTCACGTGTGGGGCTTGAAGGATTGTCCCACCAAAGAGTACCCCTACTGAGAAACACAGAATGCCCAGCACATAGAAGAGGCTCAATAAATGTTTGTGGCAGAAGCGTGGGAAAGGTCTAAGAGGGTTCTTTCACTTTCTCTTGAAAATTATTTTATTTTATTTCACAAGCTGTTAGAGAAGACGTTTCAATCTGAGGTCAACTTTAGAAAGTTCTAACAAAAATGCCACACAGCACTGATTCCAGAGTAGTGGAGCTTCCTTACGTTTGGAACAGAGCCTTCCACAGTTAATAGAAGTCTTTTGAGACCAGACCAAAATTTGCCTCCTCATTCTCCAGAATGCCATGATTCCCAGTTTTCCAATGGTGGGAAAATCCTTGATAACATCCTCGAAGTCGTCTCTCTATCTCACTTCCTATTTAGCCTGTAGAGTTCTTTTAGAAAATTCGTAAGATTTGTGTACTATGGAAATGTAAACCAGACAAACCTGAGGACAGGATTTTGAGGACTTAAAGTGAGCCTGGTGCTCCTGCCTTTAACCTGTCCCCTCAAGTGGCCTGTCTCTATTGCTGTCGACTGTTGATGGATTTCTTGTCTAAATGGAGAGAAACAGCTCTTCCCCATGGACAGCCATCAAAAACCATAAGGTATGGAAAGACAACTTCATACCTGAACACACACTTAAAAGCAGGAGAAATCTCATTTTTGCATGTCTTATTTATAAATTCACTTAATATTGCAATATAAATAATATTTGTATATTGATTTCTAGTTAAAAAAATTATATAGTATTCTACAGCACTCACAACATTCTCAACAGGGGAGCTGTAGAAAGTACTTCACTAGAATGGAAAGGGTGCTCTTTATCCTCTATTAATGCTAAAACTAAACTGTCCCTTGTTCAAATAAAATAATACTCTCAATGACCCTTATAGTTCAAGGAAGATAATATCTAACGGAACCTAACGTCATTCATGAATATATTCACTCATTCATTGTCTCACTTATTAAGCAAGCATTTTTCAAACCCCTCTTAAGTATAATAGTACAGATTGTCGTAACAGATATAAAAGATTGTGGGAGGCATCTAGCTATTGTATTGCTTTTCTTTCCTCCATGCTTCTTTTTTTTTCTTAATACCCATGTGAATGTATTGTCTACAGCTACTAGCACCACTTCTCTACTCACTCCTGAGTGGTTTCTGTCCCCATCATCTCACTGAAATATTCTTGTATAGGTCTGTATGACCTCATTTTGGTCAACACCAGCAATCTTTAATTATCTCTTCGTGATTAATACTGTTGCATGCTTCGTTAAAAAATTTTTTTCTTCCTCTGGCTACCAGTGCACTCTGATTTTTCATCTGTGTTTCTGCTCTCTTTTACAGGTTTGCTTTCTTTTCCTATTTTTAAACATCCAGGTGTTCCAGGATATCATGGTCTTTGATGTTTCCTTCTCAAACAAGTAGGTATCAGGGTGGGTCTGAGGAGCCTTTATCAAAATCATTTGGGCCACTTTTTCAAATTACACTTAACTTACTCCAGAAACATTAATGTGGCTCTGGGAGCTGAGGACAAGAGATCCTGAAGTTTCAATAGAGTATCACAGCAAGTCATGAGCACTGATTGGATTGCATCTCTGTACAGTCCAATAGGGATGGAGGAGAAAGTGCAGCAGTCATTATTCAATACCCTCTTTCCAAGTGAACACATCAACGCTTATATCTGCAACCACCGTCTACATAACTTATTTCTCCTGATTTTTGAACCGTATTGAAAATCTCCACTCACACATCCAACAACTACCTCAAACTCAAAACATCTACAAATAGATCATGCCTTCTTTATTTCCACTGAAACTCACTTGGCTGTCAGGAGCAAAAACACAGAAGGGTACCTTTAGTCTCTCCTGCACATTTCCTCCAACTCCAAGATCTAATCAGTCACCAAGACCCATTGAGTCAACTCTTACGTATCAGTTGAACCCTCTCCTTTCTCTATTTCCATCTCCTTACCTCGGTTTCATCTTTCAACACTTCTCACCCAAATTCCTACAACAGCCTTTCAACTTGTTCTCTGCCTCTAAGCTTCACCCAATCCATTCTCTACCCTTATGCCATACAGATCTTTCTAAATCAGAAGTATGAGCATGTCACTCAGCATCTCATAAATCTTTCCATGCTTCCAATTGATTTTAAGATAAAAATAAAAGTCCAAGCATAGCAAATAAGATCCTCAATGCTTGATTCTCTTTCTAGTCTTATCCCTCTTGGCTGACTCCCTGACACTGTTCTCTAGCTTTCTGAAATTCTTGTGGTTCCCTGACTCTCCTATGGTCTATCAACTATTTCTCAGCCTAGAATACTCTTCCTTTTGGCCTCTCCCCTTTTTCTCTCGTGACTCACCTATCCTTGAACAACTTTTCATCATCCTTCATAACACTGTTCAGAAGTTGTTTCAGCAAACCTTCCCTGACCCTCACCCTTCTCTCCTACTTGGATCAAGGGTATTTGTCCCTTTAAAGCACTTCCCACCATTAAAACCATTATTATAGGGCACTTATGTTTTGCTTTTCTGATTATAAAAGTAATGTAAGTTCATATAAAATGGAGAAAAACAAGAAAATCATAAAAATTAAAAACTGCCCATAATCCCACTGCTTAGAGATTCACCACCATTCACATTCACATTCACACACACACACATACACACACACACAATCAGAATCACAAGGTATAGATCACAGATCAACAAACAATGGCCTATGGTCCAAATCTATCCTGCCATCTGTTTTTGTATGGCCTGTAAGGTAAGAATGGCTTTTACATTTTTAAGTGGTTGAAAACAAAACTTAAAAAAGGATATTTCATGACATATAGTAATTATATGAAACTCAAATTTCAGTGTCCATAATAAAGTTTTATTGGAACACAACTATATCTACTTGTGAATGTATTGTCTACAGCTACTATCACAATACAACAGCCTAAATAGTTGCAACTCACAAGTAATATGATTCTAAAACATTTACCTAAAATAATTTAAAATTTAGATAAAATATCCTAAAATACTTACCATCTGACACTTTTACAGAAAAAATTTGTTGACTTCTTGTATAGAGAACTATATATTGTTGTTCAGCTTAAAATAGTAGTATGAGACCTTTCTTTTCTATGTTTTGTAGAAATACTATTTTTAATGGCCATCTAAATTCCCATCACATGGTTTGCCATAATTTATTTAATTATTCCCCCTGTTGTTAAATTTTAAATCTGCTTTCCATTTATAACTATTATAAGTAATGTCGAGCTGAGTCAATTCCAATAATCCTCACTTAATCTGATTTCTTGATTCTTTCATACAAATCTTTGTGGACCTCTCTTGTGTTCATAAAATAAATTTCTAAAAGTGGAATGACTGGGTTAAGGATTATCCACAAGGCTTGATGCAGTTGCTATACTGTTCTCCAGAAAGTCTGTATCAATTGACTAGCAATATCAAAATAGATTAAAATTTTGTACTTTCCCACTAAACCTTGATAGGATCTGTTTTTCATTCCTTGTGTATAATGCAGTGTGTAACACAGGAAGTACACAATAGATGCATGAGGAGTGAATAGCCAGGTCTGGGAGATGCTCATTTGTCCAGGTCCATTTTAACCACTGCAGAGCAGTGTTTCTCAATCTTGAGAACAAAGGAACTCAGAGAATGAGCTATGGATCCCCCAGTTTGAGAAAACACCAAAAAAGTCAAACATTGCCATTTCTTTGGCACCAATAAAATGAAAATACAAGCCCAAGTATAAGCATTGAAATTTGGTAGCTTATATTAAATATTTGTAAACAGTCAAAATTTGAAATTATTTTAGGTACTTATGTATCTCTGACACTGTATTTGTGAACCCTTAGTGATGTGAGAAGCACAATTTGAAAAACAGCTCAATACAGGAAATGAAGAAAAGAATGGAGCCTTGGGAGTAACACCTAAATGTGCTGATGTGCAGCTGCCATGTCAGCAACTAACACCAGAGATAATCTACACCAAATAACTGAGGAGTCAGTATCTTCCAACTGGCCAGAAACTTTCCAGGCTTATGGTTGCAACATTTGTGGAAGGTATGAAGAGAATAGCAGCTTTAGGTGGAAAAAAAATCATAAAGTTGAACCAAAAAGATCAGAGGAGGAGGTAAAAAGAGATGGAGGGCTGTGCTGGATGGGAAAGCATCTGGAAATCAGAGAACTTTGGGGAACGCAGGCAGGAATGGCAGGATTAACAGAGCAAGGAAGACAAAGGACATTACAGAGTTTGATGTAAGAAAGTGGAGACTAGCTCTTTTTGTGGCACCTCGAAGACCATCAGCTGCTTCTTGAAGCAGCTGAATATCTCCTTCTCAGCCACTGGCTGCCAGAAATTCACTAAAATGACTGATCAATGCAAAGTTCTTTTTTTTTTTTTTTGAGACAGAGTCTCAACTCCGTCACACAGGTTGGAGTGTAGTGGTGTGATCTTGGCTCACTGCAACCTCTGCCTCCCAGGTTCAAGTGATTCTCCTGCTTCAGCCTCTTCAGTAGCTGGGATTCCAGGTGTGCACCATCACATCTGGGTAATTTTTGAATTTTTAGTAGAGACAGGATTTTAGCATGTTGGCCAGGCTGGTCTCTAAATCTTGACCTCAAGTGATCCACCCACGCAGCTTCCCAAAGGGTTGGGATTACAAGCATAAGCCACTGCTCCCAGCCAAAGTTCATACTTTACATGAGAAGCACATGGCCACAGAAGTGGCTGCCGATGCTCTGGGTGAAGAATGGAAAGGTTATATGGTCCAAATCAGTGGTAGGAATGAAAAACAAAGTTTTCCCATGAAGCAGGATGTCTTGACCCATGACCATCTCCACTTGCTACTGAGTACAGGGCATTCCTGTTATACACCTAGAAGAACTGGAGAAAGAAAGTGTAAAGCTGTTCAGGATTGCATTGTGGATGCCAATCTAAATGTTCTCAATTGGATCATTGTAAAAGGGAGAGAAGGATATTCCTGGACTGACACTATGATGCCTCATCGCTTGGGATGCAAAAGAGCTAGCAGAATCCACAAACTTTTCAATCTCTCTAAAAACAGATGATGTCCAACAATACGTGGTAAGAAACCCCTTAAACAAAGCAGGTAAGCCTAGGACCAATGCACCCAAGATTCAGCGTCTTGTTACTCCAAATGTCTCGCAACACAAATGCTGCTGTGTTACTCTGCAGACACTGTATACTATAGAATATGTTAAACTTTTGGTCAAAAGAATGAAGGAGGCCAAAGAAATATGCCAGAAACAGATTACCAAGAAATGCAGCCTGTCCTCTCTGACAGTGTCTACTTCTAGTCCAGTCAATAATAATATTTTTTGAGTAACAAGTAAATAAAATCAGACTACTCTCCCTAAAAAGAGGGTTGAGACCAGAAAGGACAGTGTAATGAATGGGGTAAAGCTCCCAGGAAACATCACGAACACATCAAAATAATACCTCTTATAAATAGAGTAGGACTCATATTCTTTTTTGAACTCACGATTAGTTACAAAAGATATTCTACCGGAAACAAAAGTAAACAGTTGAGAAATTACTCATATAATTTGACTGATCTATTGAGTCAATCTGGAAAATGGGATAAAGATCTATTTTGCCCAGGGATTGTTTTTGGATGGAATTAACCTTATATTTTCACTTATGTAATCTTTTTAAAAATAAAATTGAAAATGTATTTGCTCATGAAGAAAATTTTGACCTAGTATTATTTTTCATGTATAAAGCTTATGTTTTCCAACAACAACAAAAAAATCATGCACATTGAGTTGTTTCTCCAGTGGTGGAGATGAATTTGCCTTGAGTGGCCACATTGTAAAATAAACCTCCTTTCGAAGCATGGCAGGAAGTGTAACATAGTGATTAAGAACCAGATCCCGGAGTCCATATGGTGGCTGCACTAGGTAGTAGCTCTGCATATTTTATAAATTATTTTTTCCCACCAGGTCTTAGCCTGTTATAAAATGCCAAAAATAATAATATCCAACTTATAATATTTTGTGAAGAATAAATGAAGTAATCCATGGAAGTTCTTAGTAAAGTGCCTCAAACATAATATGCAATAAATATTAGCTATTATTTTAATTATGTTTATGTGTACCTTCTTACTACTATTATTTTGTGTATTTATCAAACCACTGGAAGAGAACATAGAGAGGTCACAGTAGAAATAAACTAAGTGACACCATACCCATAAGAGGAAACAAAAACCTATTTTTGATATGAAGTGTCTACGTGGAATGCCAATCACGATAGCCTGCAATGACAATTTCAGAAATGATGATGAAAGTTCAAAACATTAAGATACTTAATTTGAATCCAAATAACAATGATTTACTTTCAAGAAAAATGTTTGTATGAATATGTTTTTAAAAGAATTGCTTTTTTCAGAAAAAAAAATGCAATCATTCATTTTATTCTTAAACTTTATACTAATTCTCTATGGTAAAATGATTGTTTTTGTATATTTATTTTTCCTACATGCTGATGAGATGGAGAGTACAAATATCTACTACTTAAAATTGAATGTAGAAACGTAGTAAACTTTGCAAAAGTCTATGTTGTATAAAGTTCAAGTCTTAGCATTTGGAACTTCATGGTAAATCCAATTACCTCATCAAATTTGGTCCAGTGGTTTCTGAAATCCAGGTTAAAATAAGAATGGAATGTTGCATTCTGGGATTTGTAGTTCCCCTGGGCTGAAGACTGCATTAATGATTAGGGAGATACTGATATATTTGTCTCTATGCATCCTCAGGGCATCCCTCACTAAAACAAAATGAACATATGTGAAAACAAACATATGCTGTCATTATTGCTACCACATTGCCGATGCTTATAATCATCTTTTGCTACTTCTTCTAATGCTAATAATTGTTCTAATACATTTGTTTCCAAAAAGTCATGCATACAAATGACCAATTTTTAAGAATAAAAGTCATTTGTTGATAGGTAAATTATATGTGCAAATTGTCCATGAACTTTTATCTATAGATAGAATGGTATGTGAATTAATACTTTGGTTTATTGTCAATTTGATTCTAATTTCTACTGCCAAGCATTTCTGTAATTAATCATTTCAGAGTCAAGATGAAGATGCCATCTGAAATTTCTATTCTATGAATGATGTCTGGATATTGATTTCCTGAAGTCTTCTTGAAACTACACCTTATCCTCTCTATTAAGTATCTAAAATGCTTCCTAAAGAATATTAAAAACTAAATTTTTACTTTTTTTTTTTTTTTTTTTTTTGAGACAGAGTCTCGCTCTGTTGCCAAAGCTGGAGTGCAGTGGCAAGATCTCGGTTCACGGCAACCTCCGCCTCGCAGGTTCAAGTGATCCTCCTGCCTCAGCCCCTCTAACAGCTGAAATTACAGGCACGCACCATCATGCTCGGCTAATTTTTGTATTTTTAGTAGAGGCGGGGTTTCACCATGTTGGCCAGGCTGGTCTCGAACTCCTGACCTCAGGTGATCCACCAGCCTCGGCCTCCCAAAGTGCTGGGATTACAGGCATGGGCCACCGCACCCAACCTAAAGACTAAATTCTTAAAAGCCACAAAAGTTTTTTGGCTTCCGGACAGCTTTTAAATCAGCAAACTTACAATTTAGAGAAGATTTTAGGAATGCTCTATTCAAACCTAATATGAACAAATTTCTTTAAATATTTTCAACTACACTTGATTGACAGTGATTTCCCTCCAATTAGACTGTCTGTAACAAAAAATATTCACTTCGCTTTTTTTCAGATAAATGGATCTAAACTATTCCACAAGAACGTATTCATAGATTTTCTTACACTTGTGAACATGATTTGAGGAATATTTTTTTTAAAAAAGAGGCTTAGGAAATTATTAAACAATGTAACAGACTGGCATTATTCAAATAGTTTTAAAATAGGTGATAATGTATATAAGAGGAAGAGACAGAGCACATTAATTCAAAGATGAGATGCATTTAGAGATTATTTACATATATTATTCATCTATTAAAAAATAACAACTAAAAAGTAACATTGTAATGAACAAGCATATTACATTATAAAAAATCTTGTTACCAGAAGTGACAAATAACACTACAAGACATGTGGGACCTATGTTTCACCATCCTATCCCTGCTTCAATACTGTGCTTGCCTTTCGTTTTTTTTTTGTTTTTTTTTTTTTTTTTTTTTCTTTTTGAGACACTCTCACTCTGTTGCCCAGGCTGGAGTGCAGTGGTACAATATCAGCTCACAGTAACCTCTATTTCCCCCAACCCCCGCAGCTGGGACTACAGGCATGTGCCACTATGCCTGGCTAATTTTTGTAGTTTGTAGAGATGGGATTTCACCATGTTGGCCAGGCTGGTCTCAAACCCCTGACCTCAAGTGATCTACCCACCTCAGCCTCCCAAAGTGCTGGGATTGCAGGAGTGAGCCACCACGCCTGGTGGTATTTGTGTTTCTTAATACAAGCTACCTCTCTGGGATACTCCATACTTCTCTACCTTCTAGATCATGCAGAACATTATTTTCCTCTTCTCTGTCATCCTAGTGAAGATATGCCTCCAGCAGCCACAAAGAAGGCAGCCTAGCTCTTAGTCCAGGTACCAACTATCCAGGAGAATCATTACTTCCTCTCAGGCAGCTTCAAGGCTGAAACAATGACCCATGACTTCTGTTTCCCCCTCAATCAATTCCCTAGCTGGAATTCTTCCCCACTTTCCCTGAACAAAGACCAGCTTGTTCATTTGCATTTCATTGGCAGATAATATTACTTGAGATATCATTCAATTTATTATTTTTGTCTTAACGTACATGGGGGGTGGGGAGGAGAAAAAGAAATTAAGCAAACTGTGAATGTCCCTTTGTTCAGTGTTATCCATTTCTGATAACTATATAAGATGATAGTAGGTGGCAAAAAAACTCCCTGGGGGAAAAAACAGTGGGAGTTTTCACATAAAAGTGTTCCCATAGTGGTACAATGATCACTCTGCAAAATATTGTAGGAAATGTCTGCATCCAACCAAGAGAGTAACTGGATGCCTTCTAAAGACCCATCTATTTCCATGGTTCAGTGATATAATAATTAATTAATTCACACAATAGGTATTGGGAATTTGCCATTTGCAAGGTACAAGGAGTAGCTGAAATCTAGAAACTTTGCATGTGAAATGTTTAACTTTTTTGTCTAACACATTTCATACAAGGGTTTAAAATTAGATTCCGGGTTGGTAAGAGGCATATAATATTCAAGACATTACTGAAATACAAGAAAAAAACCATTGTTTTCACTGTTGAAGAGATGCAATGTTTCCTCACTTAGTTGCATATAATTTTTTTTTGCCATTAAAGACTGATTTTTTACCTTAGACATATTAAACACTGGTAGGAAAATTAAGCCACTATGGTGGACCTGTTGATTTTTTTTCTTTTCTTTTTGCCAATAGAATAACCCTTTTCTTCCTTCTCAGTAGAACTCCCCTTCCATATGAGAAACCCATGACACAGGATTTTGGGAACGATCAACCTACTCCTTCACCCACTGACAAGGGAAAGTAATGACATAGGGCCAGCTCCCCTTACTGATGAGTTGATTGGCCCAAAGATGAAAACATGATTGATTCAAGGATGGAAAATGATCAAAGTTGGGAAAATCAGATTCCACAGAATCTTTTCTGCTGAGGGTATCTGAAAAGATTCTATTCACCTGTTACAAAGTTGGTAAGATGTGAGCTTGGTGTAGCTGACTGGCCATACCACCAGCTCTGTGTCCAAGAGCTGGAGAGACACAGTCTTGACAATGTTACAGTATTCCTGAATTTACTGTTCTTCTAACTTAGTCTCCTACTTATGCAAATAAACACAGAGATCTAATCCACATTTTTCATGGCTTCTCCAAACTGAACTTAATAAACATGTGAAGTAAATTGAAATCTTGAAATCACCTCTGTTTATCAAAATAACTGCAACTGATAAACATCATTATTTGTCTGCTTATAATGCATGTTACTCTGGAATATGGATTTTGAACAGAGTCAACTGTCAATTCCTGAAGATCAGCTCTGTTTCCCCAACATCCACCTTCTGACTGCCCATTCAGTATGTCTGTAGATGTAAAATGTCTAAATGAGATTTTTATTTTAAATGGGTGAGGGTCAGAAACAAAGAAGTTTTTAAAAAAGTTTAATGTCTAATAAGAGTCTTGGTTTTGACATCTATAATAAAGCCTTAACTAATGAATGCAATAATACTGTCTCTTCTTTTACCAAGCAAGAAGATTAAATGTTTCAAACTATTTTTTTCAAAACATGTTTGAAATAAACATCGTGCTATGACTGTCAAGTTTAGCTTCCAATGATTTTTCCTGTCTCCATTGTTTAATATATGTCTGGATTAACTACCATTATATGTCCACTTATCATCACTTAGATTATCTATCACAATCATACAGTGATGATAATTGATTCAGAAGTAGTACCAGAGAAAACATTTTCTTAGTTTAGCTCATAAAGTCTCAGTGTAACAGTGTTCACAAGATGACTGATGTCATCTTCTTTGCTCTAAGATCTGTTATCTTCTTCAGAGCAGATATTTTATCAAAATGACTGATAATTAATTTTAAAATTAAAATGAACAGAACTGCTGAAAAGTCTGAATAAATAGCTGGGCTTTAGGCGATATGTATCTCTTGTTTTAATAAATTGGTATTTTAGAGTATTTTGGTCAAATAAGAATATACAACCACACTGTTAGCCATACTGCTAGTCTCTGCTAACGTTAGAGTTCAGCCATGCCCATTCATTTATCAAATAGTTGAGGAGGATCTACCACATGCCCGACTTTGCAAGACTTTCCAAGGACACAAAGAGACATATGACATGGCAGCTTAAGCAAAGCAGGCTAATATAATCAATGTGCTCCCACAGCATTTGGTAGGTGTCATGGGCACTGACCAGTTGAGCCCTTTGCAAAGACCTCTGCAGCCAATTCTTCCTATTCTCCCTCTACAACTTGATGTTCTCAAACCCCAAGCAGTGAACTGGTTGCACCAGCGCTACCTGGGGGAATTTTTGGAAAATACAGATTCCCAGGTGTCACTTCAGAGGATTCTGACTCAACAGGTTTGGAGTAAAAACTGCAAATCTCTGCTTCTTTTAACACTCTTCGGTCAACTGTAACGTACAACTATGTTTTGGAAGCACCACTCCACGTATACATTCTGGGGGTGGAAAAATCAGGGCATCAATTCATGGGTAAGATATTAGGGCATTTGAAAACCCTTAAGTTCCCTAAATATCTCTACCTACAGGACTATCAGGGTGCCTGAAAATTTCCGCCTTCACAGTTGTTCTTTTAACTTTAGATGTTCTCTCTATATAAAGTTCTGAATATAGAGCACAAATCTGAATATAGAGCACAGGTCTCTATAATAAAGTTCTGAATATAGAGCACAGGTCACTCCTCAGCTTATCTCTTGTCAATGATTATTCATCAGCCATAAGATAAAGAGAAACCCAATCCAACAAAGACAAAGAAAAAAGAATAAGAAAATATGAACAAAGCCTCCAAGAAGTCTGGGATTATGTTAAGCAACCAACCCTAAGAATAATCAGCGTTCCTGAGGAAGAAGAGAATTCTAAAAGCTTGGAAAACATATTTTGGGGAATAATCAAGGAAAACTTCCTTGGCCTTGCTGGAAACCTAGACTTCCAAATACAAGAAGCACAAAGAACACCTGGGAAATTCATTGCAAAAAGACCTTCACCTAGGCACACTGTCATCAGGTTATTCAAAGTTCAGATGAAGGAAAGAATCTTAAGAGCTGTGAGACAGAAGCCTCAAGTAATCTACAAAGGAAAACCCATCATACTAACAGCAGATTTCTCAGCAGAAACCCTACAAGCTAGAAGGGACTGGGGCCCTATCTTCAGCCTTCTCAAACAAAACAATTATCAGCCAAGAATTTTCTATCCTGCAAACCTAACCCTCATATATGAAGGAAAGATACAGTCTTTTTCAGACAAACAAATGCTGAGAAAATTCGCCATTAACAAGCAACCACTACAAGAACTGCTAAAGGAGCTCTAAATCTTGGAACGAAGCATGAACAACAAAACAGAACATCCATAAAGCATAAATCACACAGGACCTATAAAACAAAATACAAATTAAAAGGCCAAAACAAACCAAGGTATACAGGCAAAAAAAGCATGATGAATGCAACAGTACCTCACATTTCAATACTAACATTGAATGTAAATGGCCTAAGTACTCCACTTAAAAGATAACAGAACCAGCCAACACTGTGGCTCACACCTGTAATCACAGCACTTTGGGAGGCTGAGCTGGGTGGATCATAAGTTCAGGAGTTCAAGACCAGCTGGCCAACATGGTGAAATCCTGTCTCTACTAAAGATACAAAAAATTATCTAAGTGTGGTGGCACATGCCTGTAATCCCATCTACTTGGGAGGCTGAGGCAGGAGAATTGCTTGAACCTAGGAGGTGAAGTTTGCAGTAAGCTGAGATCACGCCATTGCACTCCAACCTGGGTAATATGAGCAAGACTCCATCTCAAAAAAAAAAAAAAAAAGATACAGAACCACAGAATGGATAAGAACTCACAAACCAACTATCTGCTGCCTTCAGGAGACTTGCCTAACACATAAGGACTCACACAAAATAAAGGGGTGGAAAAAGGCATTTCATGCAAATGGACACCAAAAATGATCAGGGGGTAGCTATTCTTATATCAGACAAAACAAACTTTAAAGCAACAGAAGTTAAAAGAGACAAAGAAGGATATTATACAATGGTAAAAGGGCTTGTCCGACAGGAAAATATCACAACTCTAAACATTTATGCACCTAACACTGGCACTCCAAAATTTATAAAACAATCACTAATAGACCTAAGAAATGAGCTAGACAGGAACACAATAGTGGAGGATTTTAATACTCCACTGACAACACTAGACAGGTCATCAAGACAGAAAGTCAACAATAAAAAATGGATTTAAACTATATCTTGGAATAAATAGACTTAACAGATATATACAGAACATTTCATCCAACACCCAGGGAATACACATTCTATTCAACAGTGCATGGAACTTTCTCCAAGATAGACCATATGATAGGCCATAAAATGAGCCTTAATAAATTTAAGAAAATTGAAATAATATCAATCACTCTCTCAGATCACAGTGGAATAAAACTGGAAATCAACTCCAAAAGGAACCTTACAAAACCATGCAAATACATGGAAATTAAATAACCTTCTCCTGAATGAGCATTGGGTCAAAAACAAAATCCAGATGGAAATTAAAAAGTTCTCCAAACTGAATGACAATAATGACACAACCTATCAAAACCTCTGAGACACAGAAAAGAGGAAAGTTCATAGCCCTAAACACCTACTAATTTACATTAAAAAGATGAAAGAGCACAAACTGACATTCTAAGGTCATACCTTAAGGAACTAGACAAACAAGAACAAACCAAACCCAAACCCCAGCAGAAGAAAGGAAGCCACCAAGATAAGAGCAGAACTAAATGAAATTGAAACAACAACAACAAATGACAAAAGGTAAATGAAACAAAAAGCTGTATCTTTGAAAAGATAAGTAGATTTGATAGACCATTAGCAAGATTAACCAAGTAAAGTAGGGAGAAAATCCAAATAACCTCACCAAGAAACAAGACAGGAGATAGTCCAATTGACACCTCTGAAATACAAAAAATCATTCAAGGCCACTATGAACACCTTTACCCACATAGAAAACCTAGAAAAGATGGATAAATTACTGGAAAGATACAACACTCCTACCTTAAGTTAGGAAGAATTAGATACCCTGAACAGACCAATAACAAGCAATGAGATTGAAATGGTAATTATAAAATTACCAACAAAAGAAAGTGCAGGACCAGATGGATTCACAGCAGAAATCTACCAGACATTCGAAGAAGTGGTACCAATCCTTTTTACACTACTCTACAAGATAGAGAAAGAAGGAACCCTCTCTAATTCATTCTATGAAGCTAGCATCATCCTAATACCAAAACCAGGAAAGGGCATAACGAAAAAAGAAAACTACAGACTGATACCCTTGATGAACATAGATCCTAAAATCCTTAACAAAATACTAGCTAACCAAATCCGACAACATATGAAAAAGATAATCCACCATGATCAAGTGGGTTTTATACCAGGGATGCGGGGGATGGGTTAATACATGCAAGTCAATAAATGTGATATACCCCATAAACAGAATTAAAAACAAAAATCAAATGATCATGTCAATAGATGCAGAAAAAGTACTAGACAAAAATCCAGCATCACTTTATGACGAAAACTCAGCAAAATCGGCATACAAGGGACATACCTTAACGTATTAAAAGCCATCTATGACAAACGCACAGCCAAAACAATACTGAATGGGGGAAAATTTAAAACATGCCCTCTGAGAACTGGAAGAAGACAAGAATGCCCACTCTCAACACTCCTCCTCAACATAGTACTGGAAGTCCTAGCCAGAGCTAGACTTCAGCCAAGAAAAAGAAATACAGGGCATCCAAATCAGTAAAGAGGAAGTTAAAGTGTCCCTGTTTGCTGATGATATGATCATTTACCTTGAAAACCCTAGGGACTCCTCCAGAAAGCTCCTAGAGCTGATAAAAGATTTCAGCAAAGTTTCCAAATACAAGATTAATGTATTAATGTACACAAATCAGTAGCTCTTCTATACATCAACAGCAACCAAGTGGAGACTCAAATCAAGAACTCAACTCCTTTTACAATGGCTACAAAAAACATAAAATAAAATACTTAGGAATATACCTAACCAAAAAATCGAAAGACCTCTACAAGGAAAACTACAAAACATTGCTGAAAGAAATCATAGATGATATGAATAAATGGAAACACATCCCAACTTCATGGATGGGTACAATCAATTGTGAAAACGACCATACTGCCAAAAGCAATCTATAGATTTAATGCAATTCCCATCAAAACACCACCATCATTCTTTAAAGAATTAGAAAAAACAATTCTAAAATTCACATGGAACCAAAAAGGAGACCACATAGCCAAAGCAAGATTAAGCAAAAAGAACAAATCTAGAGGCATCACACTACCTGACTCCAAACTATACTATAAGGCCACAGTCACCATAACAGCGTGATACTGGCATAAAAATCGACACACAGACCAGTGGAACAGAATAGAGAACCCAGAAATAAGCCCGAATACTCACAGCCAGCTTATCTTTGACAAAGCAAACAAAAACATAAAGTGGATCAAGGACACCCTTTTCAACAAATGGTGCTGGGATAATTGGCTAGCCACATGTAGGAAAATGAAATTGGATCTTCATCTCTCACCTTATACAAAAACCAACTCAAGATGGATTAAGGACTTAAATCTAAGACCTGAAACTATAAAAATTATAGACGATAACATTGGAAAAACCCTTCTAGACATTGGCTTAGGCAAGGATTTCATGACGAAGAACCCAAAAGCAAATGCAATAAAAACAAAGATAAATAGCTGGGACCTAATGAAACTTAAGAGCTTTTGCACGACAAAAGGAACAGTCAGTAGAGTAAACAGGCAACCCACAGAGTGGGAGAAAATCTTCACAGTCTATACATCTGACAAAGGACTAATATGCAGAATCTACAATGAACTCAAATAAATCAGTAAGAAAAAAATAAACAATCCCATCAAAAGGTAGGCCAAGGACATGCATAGACAATTCTCAAAAGAAGATATAGAAATGGCCAACCAACATACGAAAAAAATGCTCAACATCATTAATGATCATGAAAATACAAATCAAAACCACAATGTAATACCACCTCAGTCCTGCAAGAACGGCCATAATCAAAAAATAAAAAAACAGTAGAAGTTGGCGTGGATGTGGCAATCAAGGAACACTTCTACACTGCTGGTGGGAATGTAAACTGGTGGGAATGTACAACCACTATGGAAAACAGTGTGGAGAGTCCTTAAAGAACTAAAAGTAGAACTACCACTTGATCCAGCAATCCCACTACTGGGTATCTACCCAGAGGAAAAATAGTCATTATTTGAAAAAGATACTTATACATGCATGTTTATAGCAGCAAAATTCACAACTGCAAAATCGTGGAACCAACCCAAATGCCCATCAATTAAGGAGTGGATAAAGAAACTATGGTATATATATATATATATATATATACACATACATACAATGGAATACTACTCAGCCATAAGCATGAATGAATTAGCAGCATTTGCAATGACCTGGATGAGACTGGAAACTATTATTCTAAGTGAAGTAACTCAGGAATGGAAAACCAAATATCATATGTTCTCACTGATACGTGGGAGATAAGCTATGAGGACACAAAGGCATAAGAATGATACAATGAACTTTGGGGACTTGGAAGGAAGAGTGCAAGGGAGGAGAGGGATAAAAGAACTGCAAATATGGTACAGTATATACTGCTCTGGTGATGGGTACACCAAAATCTCACAAATCACCACTAAAGAAATTGCTAATGTAACCAAATACCACCTGTACCCCAATAACTTATAGGAAAAAAATTAAAAATACTTCTCTCCCACCAAAAAAATGTATACCCGTAAACACATATTTAGAGGCAAGATGAGAAAGAGAAAGAAAATATGGAACAACATTAACAGTAAATCTAAGTGAAGGATTTCTGCAGGTCTGAAATTTTTCAGAATAAAAAGTTGCTAAGAATGGTCCATCTTCATATAAGCCTCTAGAGTACAAGAGTCATCTCATACTCATGCTTGTATTGCCCAAATCTAATCCAGTACTTGGCACAGAGTATGCTTTCATTAACTATTAAGCGAATTGATAAGTGGTAGGAATAACACATTGATATCTTAATACCTTTTGATGCGTGAGCAAGAATAAACTTCTTTACTTTTAAAAAATGTACTTATTTCTAATTTCCCTGGTTAATTTTACCTAGGGAAATAAGTGGAATTCTGGTTGAGGTTGGAAGGTGAGGGTTGGCATCAGGGTGGAGGGTGAGGAGCAGAGTAGACTGGGCTTTATAAACTGCTGAGACTTCATGCTTCTGAAGGGTAAAAGGTGCTACACATGGTGAAATTTGGGTGAATTGGTCCCCAGGCAAACATTTGATACAAAGTATATTCCCTATCTGGGTCACCATGCTTCAAGAAGTGTGTTTTTTTCTTGTTTTTTTTTTTCTTAACAGGGGGAGAGGAATTTCCCACACACAAAAATGCATTAATCTATTCATTTGACAGATTTTATTTTCATATAGCATATTTGTACATTATAATTATCAAATTTTCTACTTATCCAAACATTTTGAACTTTTTTTTTGAGGCAGAGGCTTGCTCTGTTGCCGAGGCTGGTGTGCAGTGGCACGATCTCAGCTCACTGCAACCTCCACGTCCCAGTTCAAGCAATTCTCTGCCTCAGTTTCCCGAGTAACTTAGCTTACAGGCACCCGCCACCAAGTCCAGCTAATCCTTTTGTATTTTTAGTAGAGACAAGGTTTCACTATCTTGACCAGGCTGGTCTTGAACTCCTGACCTTGTGATCCACCCACCTCAGCCTCCCAAAGTGCTGGGATTACAGGCGTGAGCCACCACACCTGGCCAAATTGAAATGATTATTTACAACAAAAGTAAGTGCATACCCGTGGCCTATTTATCCAGTGTTCTCCACATCTTTTTTTGTTTGTTTCTGAATAATAGTTGACTTTTGCAAAAAAAAAAAGTAATAATACTTCTAGTTCTATCTTTTGATAGCGACACCTGTGTTAAGGAACCACATCATTCAATTGTAAACTAAAGAAGCCCAGTCAAGGCCAGCTCAATTTACGTTTTCCTCTCTTACTTGCTTAGTCATTAAACTAAGGAAAGTATTTTGGAATTGGATCTGAGAAAAAGATGTTCTGGCGAACATCATAAAGCTGGTTATTTAAAGAAACGCTAAAAGGCACTACACTTCCCTTTTGGTTTCAAAAGGATAGGAAACCAAGGCTGTGCTGCAATACTTGAAAAATGCACTTTGTCTTTTTAAGTGTGGCTTTGAAATTGCTGCTTTTAAGGACAGCATATTTTAGAGACATTGCACCACCTCAACTGTTATGTGGACCACAAAAAGGATTATGGACTTTCTCTTCAGTAGAGCGTTAAATGGTCCCCTGAATAGCAATTTTCTAAAACAGCAAGCATTTGTGGCATACCCTGCATATGTTTTCCTGACACTGGAGTCTATCTGTAACATAAACTGTGGGATACAGGTAGAGTCTCTCGTTTATAGAAACGCACTTAGTTTTACTACCAAACTGGAAGTAATTAATTTAAGATACTTTAAAGAACACAAATTTTTGAAAACTTGCCAAACAGTAAATGGTTAAGTTCTATTAGTTTTGTTAGTCTCCTTCAAATAACATTCAAGGATTCGTTTTAGCTTTTATGGTTGTTTTGTTGAAGGATTTTAGCTAGAATGTTCTACACTTTAGCATCTGCCCATCCAAAACCTGTTAGCCTTTAGGTCCCAATTACAATGCTGCCTCCTCCATAAAACCCTTCTCTCTACACCAGCAAAAAATAACTCTTTCCTGTGGACTCCTTTACCACTTTCTTTCCACCCTCCTAATGTACGTTTAGTACAATTGTGAGTGAGCTGGTTTCAAATTCTGTAGATTATAAACTAGGCAAGAGAATAATGGTCTCACTCATTTTTATATTTCTTATCGGATAGTAAAATATTTCCTTTTTAAATACAAGATGAAGTTACTGAAAAAGAGGTAAATAGCAAAAAAAAATTACCAATCAATGTTCTAAAATTCATATTCTGAAAGGAGAACTCATTAAAATATGTTTCAGATAATTCTTTAAAAGCAAATAATAAAAAACAAAAATAAAAATCCAGTTTCCATTTGATTATAATTTCCCAAAAGCCAGACCATGACCCTCTTCTTTGGACTCCCACAGCTCCAAGTTCAGAGCATTGCTTTTTGTCAGTGTTAATTACCATTTGGTGACTCAAAAATAAAACTGTGTCCACTGAGCCAATGTTCCACAGTCCACCAAACCAGTGGTATATTAGAAGACAAAAGTCTCTTTGGTTCCCAACACTTAACCAAATCCAAATACTTAATATACTTCCCAAATATTTCTATCATCTTGATGGATCTACCTGGACACTCCAGGAATCAACAAAATATATTCACGGTCTACACTAAGTGAAACACCTTCATATTTATTTAAAAAAAAAAAAGACTCCCGTAATCATTACTTCATCTATGCAGAACATTAATGATGAGAGAGAAGCATTCATGTGAAGACCTATCAACACCAAGGCCTCACTACTGAACCCTGTGATTGCTCAATATTTATTCTTGTGTCAGTAATTCCAGTTAGATGACATAATATTTACTTCACATAAGAAAGCTTTTAGCAGTGTTCAGGAGAAAAATCTACTCATAAGCCATTATATATTTTCTTTCTCTTTCTATCATCTTCACACTTTGCTTCACATCAAAAGTAAAATAATTATTCTATAGTAGGAAACCACACTTTAATAATTAATATTGACTTTAAAACTGAAACAATATAGTTCCAATACATCAATATAGCTCTTAGTCTATTTTGCAGTGATGGTTAAGATCATTTTATAAATATTTATTTTTGTTTTATTTTATTGATTTTATTGGATAGTATCTCACTCTGTCACCCAGAACATTAGAGAACAGTGTCATGATCATGGTTCACTGCAGCCTCAACCTTCTGCGTTCAAGCAATCCTCCCACCTTAGCCACCCAAGTAGCTAGGACTACAGACATGCACCACCATGCCTAGCTAATTTTTTGAGATGGGGTTTCACTATGTTGCCCAGGTGGGTCTCGAACTCCTGAGCTCAAGCAATCCGACCACCTCAGCCTACCAAAGTGCTAGGAATACAGGCATGAGCCACTCTGCCCAGCTAGGAAGATCATTTGATAGACAAGATATGAGAAAATAGTTTCACATTTATTAGCAATAAAGACTATTATAACCATCACGTAGAATCCAAAAAGTTCCATAGAAAGGGCTTGTAAATTTCAAATACAGGTGTGTGTTTTTTTTTTTTCTCACTCAACAATGTAAGGAACTTTAGAGCTAAAATTCAAAAGCATAATTTTACCTAAATATGTTCCTACTCTTTATATCAGTTATGCGCCCCCACACTCTTACCCAGTGTGCCACAGTGCTACTCTGGGCTGATCAACACTGCCCCAGGCAGGGGAACTAAGGATCTGCATGTGAGAAACCTCCAAGCTGGAACTGGGCCAGTCTTAGGCCTACCTAGAAACACGACACCACTGTTGGCTGTGATATGACAGTACTTCTGATGGGATCAGGTGTGTATTTCTAGATAGCAACAGGCTTCTATGCTCAGCTTGTGCCAGGTAGCCAAAGGATCCAACATCATGGAAAGATCATGAAAAAGAGATTTTAATCAAAGTGTGATTCCCAGCTCAGCCAGTTACTAAACCTGAGCAAGTCCCTTAATCTCTCCGAGTCTCAGCTCCCTTACCTATAAAAATGAGTCCATACCACACTGGTCCTTATTATATATGCTAAAATGAGACAATGTATGAAAGCAGTCTCTAAAGTAAATATCTATGCATTTATGTAATGTTAATTATTCTAATCTAGCTGTATTGGACTTTACAAAGATATTTCAGTGGTTACAGCTTAGTTACATGCAATGCTTATATTTCTACAGGCTTCAACATTTCCTGATGGCAGTTAGGGTTAGCCATAAATGTTGATGGAATAAATAAGCAAATATGTGGTGTTATTTCAGGGACGTAAGAAAAACCTTGATGTTGATAATAAATCCTTCTACACTTGCTGGCTAATTAGCATGTGATTGCTAGCACATCACCTGGCTACTGCTCAGTCTTCCATAAAAGTTAGTAACTTAGCATAATCATCATCATTAATAGTAACCAAATGTAAGATAATTATAAGATAACAAATACTTTGGAAATTACACATTTCCTTTTATAGGCATTTTATGCCTTTATTTCACTATCACGTAGGTTATACCTTCCTTTGTAAATCATTCTGAATTTGATTTTGAGTTTACACATACTGTTTACAGGCACAATGAATTTCTGGCTTCAACTATTTTTTCTGGTGAAAGAGAAACGAACATATTGCCAGTTAATTCTAGCTATGCAAACCTAATTACCCATGCCTATCTTAAGGCGGTATTACCCTGTCCTATTTGTATGAGCTGACCCTAATCCAAACTGGCACACAAATGACAGAACTAGTATTCTGACTGGCTTCCAGTTTGAAACAGAAGCTGCAGCTAATGGGCTGCTGAAAACCTGAGGGTCATGGCTGTCCCGAGTGGAAATGCCTTTAACTGAAAGCTAGACCCAGCCCTCATTGAACTGAGAATTCCTGTGTCAACTCTTTAATTTCCAGGGGTTCCTGTGCTAAAACCAAATTAGTAAAAGATCAAATGGTTCTGCTGTCACTAGGAAATGTCAGTAACATTCAAAGTAACAAAAAGAGACAAAATTATGAAAAGCAACTTGGAAAATTCTGACACTGTATTGAATCAGTCAATTTGGATTAAAAAAATAAGGATTTATGTTTTCTTGGTCACTTTTCAAACTAGAACCATTCATTAAAGGACCACAAAATCTGTTTGTAATGGAAATGCCAGCTACAACTTAGTCCCTTTATAATTAAATGGGACTAAGTGTAATGTATATAGAACCAGATCAGATATTTTCTTCTCAGTTTACTGCAAAGTAATTGTTGCTCCAAAAATACTTCTTTTGTACAGGCCCAATAAATGATGGTATTTTAAAACAGATTTCAAATGCATCTAAAAGGCTCTACAACATTACTTCTCATCAATGCATTTTCTTAATTTTTTTTTTGGATATTTGCATACAAATGACTTCCATATCTGTTCTGTTAAATGAAGTAAATAATGTAATTAGAAATAATCTACAGGTGTATGGACCAAATGATTAATAGTAGTTCCTGCTGTTTGACGGAGTTGTCTGTATGCTTGGATTTGTTTGAATTTCACTACCTTTTTTGCAGAGTTCTATGGACTTTGAAGTGACTGAAAAAACAGTGTCCTGGAGGTTTATCAAGAATACCATCGTGTGTTTTACTGGGGGAACCTGAACTCTACCATGCTTGAATAAAATACAAAAATAACAACAAAGAGAACAACACATTCCCTAAGAATCAATGAAAGCTAGAACAGGAAGTTTTTGTACCAAACAGAAAGATAAATAAATACAAGTACTAAGCTAACATCTGTTCACAGGATGAAGCCAAAGCAGAGGAAAGAGGCAGCTTTTCTGACTGGAAGAGCTAGCTCTCTTCCCTGCCACAAACACTTTTCTTTCTCATGCCACTTACTCCCACAACCCTGTATATCAAAGTTGACCTTAAATTCTGCCTTCCCCGTGACACCACTCCAGCTAAATTAATTTCTCTTTCTCCCTGAATATGTCTGTTACTTTCACTATCAGTGTCTTTCATCTGGGGACTTAATTAATCAGCTAGTGACTTGATGTTGTGACTTCACTGTAATTTAACTGTTTTGTGAGTCTACGAGGGTCATTTTGTTCTCTCTATATTATACATTATATATTTCTGGAGGCCAAGAATGCCTTTTACGTTTTGTGTGTGTGTCCTTTTCAATGCCAAGCACAGAGCAGGCACACAGGATACAGGGAAGCTAGCCAGGTGGAGCAAAGCCATCTTGATACATGCAATGTGGTTCCTGCAAATGCTATGAGATCCACAGCCTCAGTATTGCTAAGAAATTACTGAGTGGTCCTTTTCAGTCATCTGAGAAGTGGCAAATACCATCCCTATGACTCCCCCTGAATGAGTGGGATCTCACAGTACAGCTAATGATTGAAGGGCACACAGCATGCTGGGTACAGGGATCACAAAAAGGCGCACCACTGGAGTGGGAGGCCCAGCTCCACGGCTTCCTAGCTGTATGACAAGGGCAAATAACTGTATACACATTTGTGTATACAGATGATGTATGTATTAGTTTCCTCAATTGTAAAATGAAGATTAAAAATAATAAGAGGTAATCATTCAGCCCTTCCTATGTGTGAAGCCTTGTTCTAAATTCTTTAAAGGTTTCAACTTATTGAATCCTCACATCCACCTCCTGAGATAGGTATTACTACCCCCATTTTACAGATTAGCAAACTGAGGCAGAGAAAGGATAAGTAACTTTCCCAAAGTTACACAACCAAGCAGCAACACTGGAACACACATCCATGCAGGCAGAGCATGCATACCCAATCATTAAGGTACATTGCCTATTATAAAATTTAACTCATGTGATTATGTTAAGGATTAAATGGATTAATACACTTAAAATATTTAAATATATGTAATGTTTGAAATTAAATGTTAAATTTTTAAAAGTGGTTCACACCTAGCAAACACTCAATAAAAGTCTACTGTGCTATATTTGTACATATATCACAACTTGGGCTGTAAAACTCTTACAACTAATTAAGACAAAAATTATCTAGAAAATAAGGTGCACCAACACAATCTCTGTCCTGAGGGAAAACTTACACTCTTATGAGAAATATATACATATGTAAAAATATAAGCAAGTTAACACTAAAAGCAATGCTAAATGATGAGGAAGAGTCTTAGAGCTGCAGGCGCCAAGTGCAGATGGCCTTGCTCTACCCACAGAGAGTCTTATAGGGGTCTGGAGAGCTGCTCTTAACAGGTACCCAAGATGATATGAATATAAATACTCTATAAACCATGCTTGAAACACATTATACAGGCAATGCCTGTGTAAGTACCACATTAATGTGACACGGTACTGTGCATAATGAGACATTGGTTGAGAAACTCAGAGGAAGCACAGTAGAGAAAGACAGGCCCAGCATAGGGTCAGGAGGCCACGCTGGCATTCTAAAATGAGGACATCAATAATTTACAGGAAAACTCATCCTCTGGCTCAGTTAAAAGAATAATAACGACAAGTCAGAAAAACTAATAGCTTTAATAATTTATCTGTTCCACCATGTTCTCTTAGGAGCCCGAATGTTCTACACATTAATAATTGAGTCTTCTTCAAACCCTCAAAACTGTTGCAAGCAAGAACAAAGTTTGTGAATAACATTTAAATCATCGTTATTTTGTTTCTTTACTCACATTCATTTTTTGCATGTTTCTTTTGTTATTACACAGAGATTAACTGATCCTGGGGTTATGTCATGAATACATGTATTCATTCATTCATTCCACAAACATTTGTTGAACATGTGATCCAAGCACAGTGCTAGGCTCTAGGGATAGAATTACGTCCACAATCTCACAAAGACGAAAATGAAACATGCATGGGTCTGTCATGGAACACATACTATAGTAGAGGTAGATAGGCTGCAAGTTATAGAAGGTACTCAGAGAAGGTCATGGCCAATAATGTAAGTGGGAAGCACTCCAAGAAGATTTCAGAGAGCAATAATAATTTCCTCACTGTCAGAGCTCACAGCACCTCAAACACACTGCTGTTTTCAACACTATTCAATACTCTTAGAATTTCCTTTTCTCCAAATGTTTGTGATGGGCCCCTGAATATTTTTTGCCTCTAACTTTTCATTAGTCTCTTTTCCAGTTTTACTGATATCACTTTAATGTTGTTTAATGAAAAAAATGTTTCTTTAGTTTACAGTCAGAGCTTCTTATTGCTCATTGTGTTTTAGAATTACTTCAAAAACTTTTTAAAAACATACAGGCACTCCAGCCTTTCCTTTGTTCTTTGGGTTTAGAGTTGAATATATGAGTCCTGTGGTTTATATTTTTAAGCTCCTCAGTTGATTCTGATGCCAGCCTAGTTGAGAATCACCTACTTAGGACGTCCTTCCTCTTCTCTACTGCTCCTTATGGAGATTGTTCATTTTGTCTTTCTTTTTAACTTCCACTTTAAGTTCAGGTGTACATGCGCAGGTTTGCTATACAGATAAACTGTGTATCATAGGGGATTGGTATACACATTATTTTGTCACCCAGGTAATCAGCATAGTGCCTGATAGGTAGTTTTTTGATCCTCATCCTCAGATATGGTTTGGCTGTGTCCCCACCCAAAACTCATCTTGAATTGTAACTCCCACAACTCCCATGTGTTGTGGGAGGAACCCAGTGGGAAGTGACTGAATTAGGGGGGTAGGTCTTCCCTGTGCTGTTCTCATGATAGTGAATGAGTCTCATGAGATCTAATGGTTTTAAAAATGGGAGCTTCCTTGCACAAGCTCGCTGTCTCCCTGTCTGCTGCCATCCATGTAAGACATGATTTGCTCCTCCTTGCCTTCTGCCATGATTGCGAGGTCTCCCCAGTCACATGGAACTGTAAGTCCATTAAACCTCTTTCTTTTGTAAATTGCCTAGTCTTGGGTACATCTTTATCAGCACTGTAAAAATGGACTAATCCAGTAAATTGGCACAAGTGGAGTGGGGCATTGCTGAAAATATACCTGAAAATGTGGAAGCAACTTTGGAACTAAATAACAGGCAGGGGTTGGAACAATTTGGAGGGCTCAGAAGAAAACAGGAAAATGTGGGACAGTTTGGAACTTCCTAGAGACTTACTGAATGGCTTTGTCCAAAATGCTGATAGCAATGTGGTCAATAAAGTCCAGGCTGAGGTGGTCTCAGATGGAAATGAGAACTTGTTGTGTTTTAGCAAAGAGACTGGCCATTTTTTGTCCTTGCCCTAGAGATTTGTGGAAATCTGAACTTGAGAGCGATGATTTAGGGTATCTGCAGAAAGAAATGTCTAAGCAACAAAACATTCATGATGTGACTTGGGTGCTGTTAAAGGCATTTAGTTTTATAACAAAAGTTTTATAAAAAGTTCAGAAAATTTGCAGTGTCACTGACAATGTGATAGAAAATAAAATCCCATTTGCTGAGGAGAAATTCAAGTCAGCTGCAAAAATTTGCACAAGTAACGAGGAGCCAAATGTTAATTCCCACACGATGGGGCAGATGTCTCCAGGGCATATCAGAGGTCTTCATGGCAGCCTCTTCCATCACAAGCCTAGAGGTCTAGGAGAAAAAAGTGGTTTGGTGGACTGGGCCCAGGGTCCCTGTGTTGTGTGCAACCTAAAGACTTGGTGCCCTTTGTCCCAAGCAGTTTAGCCATGGCTGAAAGGGTCCAAACATAGAGCTCAGGTCAGGGCTTCAGAGAGTGCAAGCCTCAAGCCTTGGCATCTTCCATGTGGTATTGAGCCTGCAAGTGCACAGAAGTCAAGAATTGAGGCTTGGAAACCTCTGCCTAGATTTCAGAGGATGTATTGAAACACATGGATGTACAGTTAGAAGTCTGATGCAAGGGGGAGGGCTCTTATAGAGAAACTCTGCTAGGGCAGTGCAGAAGGGAAATGTAGGGTCAGAGCCTCCACACAGAGTCCCCCACTAGACGGTGCCTAGTGAAGTGGTGAGAAGAGGGCCACCATCCTCCAGGACCCAGAAAGGTAGATCCACTGACAGCTTACACTGTATATCTGGAAAAGCCACAGACACTCAATGCCAGACCATGAAAGCAGCCAGGAGGGAGGCTATACCCTAAAAAGCCACAGGGGTGGAGCTGTCCAAGACCATGGGAACACACCTATTATCAGAATGACCTGGATGTGAGTCATGGAGTCAAAGGAGATCATTTTGTAGCTTTAAGATTTGACTGTCCTGCTGGATTTTGGACTTGAACGGGGTCTATTGCCTCTATGTTTTGGCCAATTTCTCCCATTTGGAATGGCTGTATTTACCCAATGCCTATACCCCCTTTGTATCCAGGAAGTAAATAACTTGCTTTTGATTTTACAGGCTCATAGGTGTAAAGGGTCTTGCCTTGTCACAGATGAGACCTTGGACTGTGGAGTTTTGAGTTAATGCTGACGTGAGTTACAACTTTGGGGAACTGTTGGGAAAACATGATTGGTTTCAAAATGTGAGTACATGAGACTTGGGAGGGGCCAGGGGTGGAATGATATAATTTGGCTGTGTCCCCAACCCAAATCTTATCTTGAATTGTAACTCCCAGAATTCCCACATGTTGTGGGAGGAACCCAGTGGGAGGTGATTGAATTATGAAGGCAGGTATTTCCTGCACTGTTCTCATGATCATGAATCAGTCTCATGAGATTTGTTGCTTTTAAAAATGAGAGTTTCCCTGCAGAAGCTCTCTGCTGCTGCCATCCACGTAAGATGTGACTTGCTCTTCCTTGCCTTCCACCATGATTGTGAGGCCTCCCTGGCCACGTGGAGCTGTAAGTCCATTAAATCTCTTTGTAAATTGCCCAGTCTCAGTAAGTCTTTATCAGCAGCATGAAAATGGGCTAATACATCCTCCCAAAGTAGGCCCTAGTGTTTGTTGTTCCCTTCTTTGTGTCCATGTGTACTCAACGTTTAGCTCCCACTTACAGGTGAGTACATGCGAGATGAGATTGTTCATTTTCACCTCATTCCCTCTCATGGTTTTCTGAACTGCCTAGAAACAGTCATCGGAGTGAACACTGCAGCAAGAAGTCACCATCCTAGACTTTTCACCCAGGATACCATGAGATCAATTCCACCATGAGCACTGGGCATTGCAAGGCTGGCAACTCCACCTTGCCGTACATTCTTCCTGTCCTTGTTCACCTAAGACCTTCTGGTCATCTGTCCACTTTATAATCTTCCTATCACTGCTTCTCTTCCTTCCAAACTTCACAACTGTATCTATGAAATTCAGATTCATAGCAAATGCACTCTCCACTAACACTCACACTATACTTTTAAAGTGCAGGCTGCTCATTTCCTGAACCCTCATCTCTCCCATACTAACAAGTTTCTCAGTCAGCCTTGTCTTTTTGCTTGAGTCCTATTTTTGGAGCAATAGCTTACTCTTACTACTGCAAATTTTTCTCTTTATGTTTGTTCATTAAACAATTGCAACTTTGTATCTAGCATCACTGCTCCCCTGAAACTATTTTAGCAAATGATGTCAGTGACCTCCAATCTGCCAAATAGAAAGGGCATTCTGATTGAAAATGGTAGCCTTTGGCAATTATGTAATAATACCCGTGGGATATCTGTTTTTCTTATCCTATAGGCTTTAAGGTTTGGGATTAACTTTGACTTTTCCCTCACTGTCTATGTAAAATAAATTGACTCTAAAATATATTCTTTATAATTCATTACTTCATCAAAATATATTATACAAATATACTGTGTTGCTATAACAAATCTTTTAAATTTAATCCTATTTATTCTTACTCAAAACCCCAGTCTAAATTCCAATGCCTATTAATAGTCTTCAAATACTTCTTTTAACTCCCTAAATTTCCCATTCGAGTCCATCCTGCATATAGTTATAAAGGCAACCTTCATAAAACTCTATTTTATTAAATCTGTTCCCTGTTTCTTCCCACTCTTGGCCACAATCAAATCTAACTGTGTAGCCCAGTGTATACTGCCTTTTAGTCCCAGCCCCTATTCTCCACCACAGTTTAGCCTCATCTCACATTTCCTGACAGAGTTCTTCATGTGCCCCATGTGTATTATGCTTATATTTGTCTCAGCAGGTTTGCTAAGCTTGTATTCTAATATGGAATGTCAGTCTGATTCTCAATCTTTACCCATCACTTCTTTTGATATCCAAATAAATACTTTCCTCTCTTGGGCTGATGACTCTTTTATGAGCCATCTGTGAGCATTTTATATATAGTCTTCCATATATTATTTTGTCATGGCTATATTTTGAATATTAATACTACCTCCTTAAAAAAGTCAGAGTGGCAATGACTAATAGTATCACAAGCCATTGTGGGACTTGGGTGTAGCCACTTCTGAATTTGCTTAGTCATCTGTGAAATGAAAATATTTTCTATCTCACAAAATTAATTTGCAGATTAAATATCTAATACATCTGGCTCATAGTAGATAATTCATAGGTAGTCACCATTATTGCTTCTATACGCTTTTTAAGGGGGTAAAAACTTTATTTTGTAATATTTCATATCCACAATCCTTTGTGTACCAACTCTGAGGTGTGTATACAGAAGGTGTCCCACAGTTACATACTGGGTTCATAATTTAATCATGAAAATTCTAGGAATTATAGCAAAATCCATAAGTTGAGTCCATAAGTTAATCATGAAAATTCTAGGAATTATAGCAAAATTATATTTGCAAGCTTAGCTGGGTTTTTTGCTTAGAAGTATAAACATGATCTATTAAAAGGAATCACTTATGAGGACTAATGAATTGTTATGATGGAAATTTCAGGCTTGAAAATGTTGTTTGATATCCCTGTGTTTAATCCTTTTGGCAAGCTAGTTCTAAGTCTTGGGTGATATAGAAAGCTTTTCTGTTCTTGGAAGAAAAAGAAAATCCAAAATTTATAATTTCTTGTCTTCCTAATCTTGATTCATTATCCAATACTTTTTCCAGGTGTCTTGCTTAGTCCTGGAGAATAGGCTTTACTAAACATTTAAATCTTTATCCCATTTGTGCATGTAATATCCAGAGCATAGTTCTCTCTTCTCCAAGCACAACACATTAAATGGCTATAAACATTGATCAAATACTCAAGTTATTAGAGATCATATTCTTAAATAACATATATATCTCCTCTCCCCCTTTGCTTATTATTCAGAACTTAGGTCATCATCTACAACCATAAATGAAAACTAGTCATATGTGAAACATTTATAAATAAATTAAGCACTACCAAAAACAATTTTTAAGTTAGTTCATTTTCCAACTATGCTAACAGAAAGCAAATTCTTGCTTTGAATTATGGATTTGTCACTCAAGTAACAAAATATACAATCTTTAATGACCCACTAACCAACATTAAGCAAAACTAACCAAGGCATATTAACAAAATCCTTTTAGCTATTTTTAGAATCTGAATTGCATTTGGCTTCCCATGTTATTATTAAGAAACATAACCATAAAAATCCACTGAGCAATAGCTGAGCAATGAACAATGAACAACAAATTAATTATATATAATATTATTAGTGAAATGTGCATTAATGCTTCCAGAATTTGTAAACAGACAATTCACCATTTAATTACTGTCTTACCACTAACCTTTCAAACTGAATTAATATGTTTTCTTTTCATTGTTGTAAAATGCTTATGTAATTCATTCATTTTAAAGAAATTACTTTTCTAAGTAAAATAATTGGAATAGTTACTACAAACATATACAAAGAAATTTATATACATACGTATTTTTGAAAATATGACACTAGGAAAAATATCCCTACTCATCCTATGACAATGTCTAATAATACTGCTTTACTACTTGCCTTCAAACATTTGCTGTTAGAAATATTTGGTCTGGTTTTCTTTCCTTTCTTACCCTTGAAATAAATCTCATCTCATAATTTTCCTTTTCAGGCTCTGTATGCATTAGTTTGGTAAGCAGGCTTTTCCTGGGTGAAAACAATGAATTATTTTCATTTCCAGAAGATTCTGTCTTCTTTATTCTCTAAATCTGCACTATCCAATATAGAGGACCACTAGCCACCTGAAACGTAACTTGTTCAAACTGTGATGTTCTGTAAGTATAAAGTGTATACTGGACTTTAAAGTTTTAATATAAAAAAGATTAAACTATCTCAATATTTTTTATAAAGATTAGATGCTAAGTGATTATATATATCATTATATATATATATATATATATATATGGGTAAGTTAAACATATTATTAAATTATTTTCACTTTTTTTTTTTTTTACTTTTCTTCTTGAGTAGTTTTGGTAGCTTAAGGATTTGGTTTCTTTCATCTAAGTGTTGAATTTATGTGCATAGAGTTGTTCATAACATTCTTTATTATACTTATAATATCTGTGGGGTTTATAGTGATACCCATCTTTCATGCCTAATATTAGTAATTTTTGTTCTCTTTCTTTCCTTTCTTGGTCTGGCTGAGAAAGCTTTTCCAAAAACCAGCTTTTGGTTTTACTGATTTTCCCTATTGTTTTACTGTTTTCAATGTTATTGATTTCTGCTTTTGTCTTTATTTTTTCCTTCATTCTGCTTGCTTTGGTTTTAATTTACTCTTACTTTTCTAGTTTCTTAAGTGAAAGACTTAGATCATCAATTTGAGACATTTATTCTTTTCTAATGCAGACATTTAATGCTCAAAATTCATACGTGGACTACCAAAAAATTTAAATTACATAAGCAACTTGCATTTGTGGTTTGCCTTATTGATTTCTATTTACTGCTGCTCCAAGAAGTGTGACACACTAGCAAAGTGTTTTCTTTTCAACACGTTAATAAAAGTTTAATAGTCTATTGGGTCACTGAACCTAAGAATCTCAGGCACTCAAAGCAGGCAGCAATAGCCTTGGGTGGTTTGGGTTTCTCCAGTTTCAACTACAGAAATACTTGGGATGGGTTCTGAGTTGACTGTTAAAGTGAAAAATACATTTTATGAAACTGAATTTGACAGCTTGCGGTTCTTCAGCGCTTTCTGTCTACTGACAGAGTAATTAGGCTTACTTTAAAAAAAAATCAGAGAGCCATCTATATAATATGAGTTATGGAGTTGAAAGATGAGACTGCTCTCTCACCTTCTCTACCTTCCCACTTCACTGGTTTGACTCAGTGCCAGAAATTTGTACCATGGGAAACCCTCCCTTACTGGTTCTCTGGCCTTAAAGCAAAGGCTTTAGCTTCCTCACTTTGCTGTGCACATCCCCTCATGGAACCTGTAGGACCAATCAGCAGAAAGGATGGGGAGAGCAAAAAGCAATATGAATTCATTCCAAGCTTAGGGACTATTGATCTTCTGGCCAGAGAGTTTTTCCCTTTCTTGGAGGTTTAGGTACCTGCCTCGTTGCTTCCACTTCCACTATCACCACTGCCATTTGGGGATGTGGGGGCGGTGGCCTGTACCGAGGCAGAGACAATAGAAACACAAAAAGCAAAAAACAAAAAGGAAGGGATTTTCCCTTTCCCTCTCTGACCCTTGGATCCTCTTTCTCTGCTCAGAACTGAAAGAGGGGGCTTTTCTGGAGCTTTTTCTGTCCACATCTGGTACATATATCAGGGTGTCATTTTGCCTTTGAATTCAATCTGGGAAATACTGGAGCAAGGACATATGAAAACACTGCTGGTGTGGTGGTATTTGAAATTCTATTCCTTTCTCCTAATCTATCTGCTGGCATTTACTCTTCATCATCCTCATCATGCATGCATTCCACCTGGGTTTATAGTTGCGGTTAGCAGAGACGGGGTGGAGATGTTTATTTCATCTTTCCTGATACTAGAACCGGTAAAAAAGACAAAAATTCTCATTTCACTCAAGGGCCTAAGCTTCAAATATGTGGTAGGAAGGAGATGGAGTATACAGACAGTCTGGAGAACAGGGGTTAATCACAGAATCAGAAGTTTACTTTATACCCCAGAAGAGTAACAGGTAGATGAACTTTTCATGAGAATGATATAGCCATGCCACTTGAAATCTCTAGAGTTTTACACATTTATACATTAGTATATATCTCAGACAAAGTCTATAGTTTAGAAAAGATGCATTCTGGCTAAGGCTAATCAGGCAGGAGTCATAGTGGACTTAAAACACACAGACAAACCAAAACAAAACAAAAGAAAATCCTCTCAGTCTAGGCTAAGTACAATACGTATGGACAGTTGGCTCTCCACATCCACATCCACAGATTCAATAAACCATGTATGAAATTATTCAGAAAAAAAATAATTAAAATTAATACAAATATAAAAGCACTGTGGTGTAATATTCGTATAATGTTTATATTATTTTATATATTATAAGTCACCTAGAGGTGATTTAAAGTACAAGGGGGTATGTGTGTAGGTTATATGCAAATACTATGCCATTTTATATAAGGTACGTGAGCATCAGTGAATTTTGATATCTGCAGAGGTCCTAGAACCAATCCCACATGAGTACTGAGGGACAACTATATGTCTTTTCTAGAGCAGAAAGATCTGCTACCTTCTGGACAGAATACAAAAGTATATTTTTATCCTAACATTTAATCTTACTCAGACGTATTGAAGATTGGGAGAAGGGGATGGGTAGATTCTGTGCCTACCTTATCTCTGTCATTTTCATTTACATTTCTTGAACTGTCAGAGTTTTGTCTTGTTTGTCTGAATCTCAGACCTAGAGCGTTTTTGTCATACTAATAAGGACTATGGGTTCTATTTTCCATGAAAAAATGTTGGTTTATATTTTAAAAAGGGATTACCTTCTAAATAGAAAATTAATAGCTGGAGACTACAGGCCTATGATTTCAAAAATGCTAGCTATGATTCCAGTCTTTCAAATATAAATGTTTTTAGTGACAAATAACATAAAGACCAACCAACACTGGCTTAAATACATGAATGTATCTATTTCACAAGCAAGAAGCCTGGGTCTCAGTATAATATTCCACAGTATGATAAAAGCATAAATTTTCAATTTAAAATTTTATTTCTCCTATTATTGTATATTGTTTTGTTTCTAGTTATGTTGTTCTATTAAAAACACGTATGTTCACTGCAGCACTATTCACAATAGTAAAGACATGGAATCAACCTAAATGCCCATCAGTGGTACACTGAATAAAGAAAATGTGGTATATATACACCATGGAATACTATAGCAGTAAAAAAGAATGAGATAATGTCCTTTGTAGGGACAAAGATGGAGCTGGAGGCCATTATCCTTGGCAAACTAAAGCAGGAACAGAAAACCAAATTTTGCATGTTCTCACTTATAAGTGGGAGCTAAACGATGAGGTCATATGGACACGGACACATAGAGGAGAACGACAGGCATTGGGTCCTAACGGAGGGTAGAGGGTGGGAGGAGGGAGAGGATCAGGAAAAATAACTAGTAGAGTACCAGACTTAATACCTGGGTGATGAAATAATCTGTACAACAAACCCCCACGGCACAAGCTTACCTAAATAACAAATCTGCACATGTACCTCTGAACTTAAAAGTTTTAAAAAATGTGATAAGATGGTCACAATCGAAGCAAAAGCATCTTTATATCAATATCCCTACTAATGCTTTCATTTCCAAGGATAGTTTCCTGGATGTGAGGTTACTAGATCATAGGATGCATGCATTTTACATTTTAATGCTTTCCAGTTTCCAAAAGGTTGTGTCAATCCAAAGTCTCAACCAGCCTTTCCTTGCATATTTATCATCATTGGATGTTATTGGTATTTTGAATTCAGAATGGTATATTAGACAAATAATCGTGATGTCTACTAATTATTTTAATTCTTTTAATTTAATTTTTTTAATTTTAATTATTGTTTCATTTCTCAGGCAATTCTGATGTTGATCTCCTTTTTAAATGTTTACTGGAGATGTATTTCTCTTTTGTGAATTGTCAATTTTTTATTGATTTTATTTGTATTTCTTATCAATATGAAGGATTATAACCATTAGACTTCCATGTCAATTGCAAATATTTTTCTCCCTATCTATTGTTTGTCCATTAAATTAGTCTATGGGGTCTGTAAAACTCATATTCATCTCCAGGACAGCTCAAATATCACTTTTTTCTATTGAGGTTTTCCCAGAAGAACTATATACCCTGTTTTCCACAATATACCCATAATAGTTTGTGTATATCTGTGTGCTGAATTATAACTACATTTTTCTATCAAGAAACTATATCAGAATGCAAATCAAACAGTCTAATACTATGATAGACATATCTTTCAATCTGTCCTCATTCATTCTTCATAATGTAAATCTCTCACAAATGCAGAATTTTCTTTTTACTTATCATTAGGATTATCACCCCATCTTTCATTTTAGAGAAGCTCAGTTCCAGTTATCCACTGTCTTCCCATAAAAACTCTTGTTTTCTTCTGCCTGTGCCTTTTCATGTATGAGCACTACTTTCAAAATCCCTAGAGGATGCTCCTACTGCACTTGCACTGTGTTCCATTTGTGGCTGTGTAACTCACCACCCCAAATTCTAGTAGCCTGAAACAGCAACCACTTACTTTGATTCTAAGTTTGGGCAGGGCTCAGTGGAGAAAGCTTGTCTCTGCTCCATGCAAGTCAGCTGGGAAGCTCAACTGGGGCTGGAGAATCCACTTTCAAGGTGGCTCACTCACATGACTGGCAAGTTGATTGACTGTTGGGTTTCAGCCAGAGCTGTTGCCTGGGAACCTCAGTTCTCCTCTATACGGGCTTCTCTACAGTTCTGCTTCACTTCCTCACAAGGTAGGTGGGTTCCCAGAGTTACAATTCCAAATTGCAGGAAGTAAAAGTAGCCAGTCTCTTGGGGCCTGGGTCCAGAACATGGCACAGCATCATCATATTACTCTAAACAGTCACAGAGTCTCCAATTTTAAGGGAAGGGAAATAGATCCCACTTCTTGTTAGGAGACACTTTAAAGAATTAATAACCATCTTTCATCTGTCATAATCTTCCTGAGTACTGGGTCTTTTAAAAGTTGCCAAAAGAGTTGACAGTATTCACTATAACCAAGCCAGGTTCTTGTTCCTTGCAGAAGTATGGAGGACACCTCTTTTTTGCACACTCTGTGTCACTTGTTGTCCCAGCAACAAAGGAGTATGGCATGTGCCTCATCTTTTTCACAGGCCCTTCAGCCTCCACTTGATTACTTGGCCTCCAACCTTGATTACTTGGCCAGGACAGGGCCAAGATCAGGAGTGTCTTTTCTAAATTTTCTCACTCTTCAGTCTCTGCCTATAAAATTTTCTCCTTCTAGAATTCTTGCCCCTTTGGTAAATCAACTCCCATCAACACTTCTTTGGTTATGGTCATAATCTAAACTCCTGCTCAACCTGAACTGGTAACAAATTATTTGTGATATCCAGAATATTATGTGCCCTGACTCCATGTTAAAGAACCCTATTTTAATGGACACCATAGACTCTCT
The DNA here is from genome assembly GCA_036589455.1 of Ateles fusciceps. Lineage (NCBI taxonomy): Eukaryota > Metazoa > Chordata > Mammalia > Primates > Atelidae > Ateles > Ateles fusciceps. The sequence continues at coordinate 255,272 of JAZHEH010001960.1, forward strand.
TAAATCGCACACAACAACAAACCCCCATGGCACAAGCTTACCTAAATAACAAGCCTGCACATGTAACTCTGAACTTAAAAGTCTAAAAATATGTGAAAAGATTAATTTAATTAATTGTATTAGTTAAATTAAATTTAAATTAAATCAAATCAACATGTCTCACTTCCACTTGTGAAAACTGTACTTTTCAGGATTGTCCAAGGCACTTTTCATATGTAGAGAATGCTATTCAAACATAAACCCCTTGGACCACTGCACAGCTCCCTTCTAGTCACTGGAACTGAACATCATGGAAAGAAAACAATCTATAAACAAGGAAAGTGCCAAGTGAGGCAGGGGAAAGTCACCAGGAAGTTGTGCTGCCTCCTAGTTACGAGAACACTATTTTCATTTTTTAGTGGAAAAAGTTTTCCATTTTCAAAAGCCTAAAAGAGAAATTAAACCACTGACTAATTCTCTCTCACCCAGAATTCCAGCATTGTTCCCACCTTGTTCCAGTCACCTTCCTCAAAATGATTCATGAAAAATAAGGCAGGAACTTTACATACATAGAAGATTAGAACACCATCGATTTCAAACACAGATCAATACATGTTGGAATTTGGAAGGTGCCAATTGATTTCACTCCTTTCCCTTCAAGATTCTGAATCAACTGAGAAATAGAAATCAGGGTGAGGGAGGGATAAGAACATATGCTGTTATTACTGGTAAAGCTGGACTGGAGGATGGGGTGATTTGCATTTCTGCATTTTCTCCCTATAATCTATCCCATGGAAGCTCCCTGTGGAGAGAGGTGGATCTGAGGCACAGACGTATAACTGGCTGCCCAAGTGGTACTGTGGGCTGTGTCTGCCAGGTAGGGACAGCTGGCCAAGTGGGCAGAAACAGAGAAAGAAGGGAACCCGCAGTCCATAGATTGGTGGATCTGTGGAAAGAGCCCTTGAGGCTCCCCCAGTCTCACCAATCAAGTGGCACAGGCCTCCCTACTGGTGTAAGAAAGAGAAAGTGAGGAGATATAAGTGGAAACATCTTCCCCAACACTTCTGAGAGAGTAAATTCTCGAAGGTGTGGGTCGACAGGAGAGCAGGGAAAGAGATAAAGTAGATCTCCTATATAAAGTAACCATTTAGGGTAAAACATTGCTATGACACCGATAATATAAAGTAGGTTAGTCTTCCTCTAACACTATCTGAAAGGGTTCCATCACATTCACAACACACATGCTAGGAAGTTTCCTCTAATATGTAAATATAAATAATTCAAGTCACACAAATTTGGAATACATTCTTAAAGAATATCAAGAATATGAGAAGCAACCTACAGAATGGCAGAAGATATTTGTAAATCATATATCTGATAAGGCATTAATATCTAAAATAAAACAATCTTCTACAACTCAACAACAACAACAACAACAAACAACTTGCTTTAAAAGTGGCCAAAGGATTCGTATAGATATTTCACCAAAGAAGATATACATTGGCCAATAAGCACATGAAAAGATGCTCAACATCATCCACTTTAAGGAAATACAAATTAAAACCATAATGACATATCACTTCACACCTAATAGGATGGCTATAACTGTTTTGAAAAAGGAACAAACAAGAAATGACAAGTTATGGACAGGATATGGACCAATCAGAACACACATAATATTGGTGAGAACAAAAGTTGATACAGTTGCTGTGGAAAATATTTTGGTGTTTCCTCAAAAGGCTGAAAACAGAAATACCCAGCATGGGACCCAGCACTTTCACTCCTACATATATATTCAAAAGAACTGAAAGCAGATACTGTACACCAATGTTCACTGTAGCAGCATTTGTAAGGGCCAAAAAGTGGAAACAACTCAAGTGTCTAAAGACAGATGAATGAATAAACGAAATGTAGCATGTCATTACAATGGATTATTATTCATTATTCAGAAAGGAATGAAGGTCTGATACATGCTGCAATATGGGTGAACCTTGAAAGCATCATATGCTAAGTGAAATAAGTCAGACACAAAAGGACAAATATTGTGTGAATTCCATTTATATGAGGTATCTAGAATAGACAAATTTGTAGAGACAGAAAGTAGATTAGAGGTTACCACTGGAAGTAATAATTAGAGTTATTTTTTTACTGAGTACTGAGTTTCTATGTGGGCTGATGAGAGTTTTGGAAATAGATAGTGGTGATGGTTGCACAACATTGTGCATGTAATTAATGCCAATGAATTGTACTTATAAAATAATTAAAATGGCAAATTATATGTTATGTATATTTTACCATGATAAAAATATTTTCTAAAAGCATTCTTAGCAAACACTTCAGATGAACACCAAAAAACCTCACTATCTCTTATTTAAGGTAAGTTTTTATAAGACTTTTAGTTTTACTACCAATATATTCTATTTACAGTATATTCATTTCTAGCTCAGAAAATAGAAATAGGGCAAAAATAAGCATTCCTTGAGTTGGAGATTTAGTCAGAACAGGAAACCAGTAAATTTATGTGAGTCAAATTAGAGGTGAAATTTTCCAGCGTTTTACCACTCTAAAGGGACATTCTTCACTGAATGCTAACTGCAAATACAGTTGCCAGTGCCCAAGAGGTTTTCTTGATTCTTACAGTCATAATTCCCCTAGACAATAGCAATGTAATGGAAAGTCAGATGTTGCGAAGAACATTCTTGGCTACTTCCCTAAGGAATTCCCAACTTCTTTTTCTTCCTTTAACACTCTGCACCTCACCTCAGGATGCAATGCCAATAGTAGGTACGGGCAGATCTTCTTTACCTGGCTTAAATCTACCTTTTCTGGAATGCCTTCTTTTTCATTAGAAATGATTTGAATATGGTTTGGAAATCTAGATGCCTTTTGGGAGTTAAAGTTTTTTCCACTTGATTATATTTTCATCACTGAAAACGGAAAATATTTTTTCTCTGGACACTCCACTGAGATTAAGTACGTTGCAGAAGGGAAAATAAGATCTCTAGGGTATAGACATTACCAACATTAGAGGCACTCATAAAAATTCTGTGTTTTCAGAATTTTTTTCTTTAGTCTAAATTACTAGGGTTTGAAATAATTTTCAGTGGAAGGAAGGAAACAGATTTTCTATTAAACATTTAATATATCAAATTACTTTGATGCACTCGTTATTAACATAGTAATTATGCCCCTTTTTCTTTGAAAAGCAGCATGAACTTCCATATGTTATTGTATTTCTTCCCCAAATTTTCTTTTTAGGTGTGTAAAGGTAACCATTATTATTAGTCTAATTTCTCAGATAAAGACCCCGAGACCAGAGAGACTAACTGTTGTTCCCAAATCAGAGTGAACTCAGCACTGAATCCTACACCCTTCCAATGCCATTTTCACAGCATTCTTCATAATTAGAACAAATTGCAAGACCCTGTACATAAGAAAAGGACTGAAATAAACATTAAGAATTATTGGCTTATTGAACTACTAATGTCCCCATCCTTCAAAAGCTCATATTCAAACCAACTTAGATCCAACAATTTTCTGCTACAGGTTTGTGCCTATCTTGACAGCATATTAACTAGTATATTCGTTCAATTTATGATCTATCCGTTTGTTAAATGAAATTTACATTTTCATTATTTTTAAAAGTCTTGTGTCAGCAAATCTGAAATAGACTTCAGACTCCTTCATAATTTTTTCTTTTTTATACTCATAATATTAGAATCAGGTATATCTAGATGATAAAAGTACTAGTTAAAGTTTGTTAGGGCTGAGTGGCTGGATTGAGAGTGGTGAGTGGGTGGGAGAGAATACAAGAGATGGACCTTAAGAGGTTATGGCTACAGGTCCAGATGAAGCTAAATGATCTTTTGGTTTGTGCAGGGAGGGAGAATGGTACATTATGGTAAAATCTACAATAGATATGAAGCTTTGATCTGTCCTATTCCTTCATTTTAAAGATAAAAAGCCTAAAGGCTAGAGAACTTAAGTGGCTAGTCCATATATAGCCTTAAGGTCATCAAAGAACAAGATGTTTAAGTCTAGAACAAGTGCCTTCTAAAGAGGATAGAAATGAAAACCCCTCTTCTTTTATTTCCAACTTTTATTTTGAGTTCAGGGCTATATGTGCAGGATATGCAGGTTAGTTACATGTGCCATGGTGGTTTGCTGCACAGATCATCCCCTTACCCAGGTATTAAGCCCAGCACACATTAGCCATTCTTCCTGATGCTTTCCCTCCTCCCATCCCCCACCCTCTGACAGGCACCAATGTGTTGTTCCCCCAACTGTGTCCATGTGGTCTCATCATTAAGCTCCCACTTAAAAGTGAGAACACATGATATTTGGTTTTCTGTTTGAGTTAGTTTGCTAAGGATAATGACCTCCAGCTCCATCTATGTTCCTGCAAAGGACATGATTTCATTCTTTTATGGCTGCATCATATTCCAAGATATGTATGTGCCACATTTTCTTTATCCAGTCTATCACTGATGGGCATTTAGGTTGATTCCATGTCTAAGCTATTGTGAATACTGCTGCAATGAACATACTCATGCATGTAACTTTATAACAGGATGATTTACATTCCTCTGGGTATATACCCAGTAATGGGATTGATGGGTTGAATGGTATTTCTGCCTCTAGGTCTTTGAGGAAATGCCACGCTGTCTTCCACAATTTCACAATGATTCAACTAATTTACACCCTTACCAGCATGGTAAAAGCATTCCTGAAGCATTCCTGTTTCCCCACAACCTTGCCAGCATCTGTTTGTTTTATTTTATTTTTTTGACTTTTTCATAATAGCCATTCCTACTGGTGTGCGAAGGTATCTCATTGCAGTTTTGATTTATATTTTTCTAATGATCAGTGATGTTCAGCTTTTTTTCATATGTTTGTTGGCTACGTGTATGTCTTTTGAGACGTGTCTGTTCCTGTCCTTTGCCCATTATTTAATGGGGTTGTTTGTTTGTTTTGCCAAATAACCAGCTAGCATCATGATGACAAGATTAAATCCATACATAACAATACTAAGCTTAAATAGAAATGGAAGTGCTCCAATTAAAAGGCACAGAATGGCAAGCTGGATAAAGACCCAAGACCCATTGGTATGCTGTCTTCAAGAGACCATCTCACATGCAAAGATACACATAGGCTCAAAATAACGGAATGGAGGAAAATTTACCAAGCAATAAGAAAACAGAAAAAGCAAGAGTTGCATTCCTAGTTTCTGACAAAACAGACTTTAAACCAACAAAGACTGAAAAAGACAAAGAAGAGCATTGCGTAAAGGTAAAAAGTTCAGTTCAACAAGAAAAGCTGAATATCCTAAATATATATACCCAATACATATTGGGTACATATATGTATGTAAAGATTCATAAAGCAAATTCTTAGAGACCTTCAAAGATACTTAGACTCCCATACTATGATAGTGGGAGGCTCTAACACCACACTGACAATATTAGATCATCAACAGAAAATTAAAATGATATTCAGCTCAGATCCAGAACTGAGTACAGCTCTGGATCACTGGACCCGATAGTCATCTATGGAACTGCCTACCCCAAAACAACAGAACATACATTCTTCTCATTGCCACATGGCACTTACTCTAAAATAGATCACGTAATCAGAAGTAAAATACTCCTCAGCAAATGCAAAAGAACTGAAATCATAAGTCTCTCAGACAATAGTGCAATCAAATTAGAACTCAGGATTAAGACATTCACTCAAAACCATACAACTAAATGAAAATTGAACAATGTGCCCCCAAATGACTCTTAGGTAAATAATGAAATTAAAGCAGAAATCAAGAAATTATTATTATTATTTTTTGAGACAGAGTCTTGCTCTGTCACCCATGCTGGAGTGCAATGGCATGATCTCAGCTCCCTGCATCCTCTGTTTCCAGGGTTCAAGAAATTCTCCTGCCTCAGCCTCCTAAGTAGCTGGGATTACAGGTGTGCACCACTATGCCTGGCTAATTTTTGCATTTTTAGTAGAGATGGGTTTTCGCCATGTTGGCCAGGCTGGTCTCAAACTCCTGACCTCAGGTGATCTGCCCACCTCAGCCTCCCCCAAGTGTTGGGATTATGGGCGTGAGCTACTGCACCCAGCCTAAGAAGTTCTTTGAAACTAATGAGAACCAAGATGCAATGGACCAGAATCTCTGGGATGCAGTTAAGGCAGTATGAAGAGGGAAATTTACAGCACTAAATGCTCACATTAAAAAAAAAACTAGAAAAATGTCAAGTTAACAACCTAACATCACAACTAAAAGAACTAGAAAATCAAGAGCAAACAAACCACTAAGCTAGCAGAAGACAAGAAATAACCAAGATCACAGCTGAACTGAAAGAGATAGAGACACGTGCACACAAAAAAACCCTTCAAAAAAATCAATGAATCCAAAAAGCTAGTTTTTTGAAAAAATTAATACAACAGGCCACTAGCAAGACTAATAAAGAAGAAAACACAGAAGAATTAAATAAACACAATCCAAAATGATAAGAGGGATATTACCACTGACCCAACAGAAATAAAAAGCATCCAAGAATATTATAGACACCTCTATGCACATAAGCTAGAAAATCTAGAAAAAAAGAATTCCTGGATACATGCACCCTCCCAAGACTGAACCAGGAAGTAACTGAATCCCTGAATAGACCAATAATGAGTTCTGAAATTGAGGCAGTAATAAATAGCCTGCCAACCAAAAAAAGCCCAGGACCAGATGGATTCACAGTTGAATTCTATCAGAGGTATTAAAAAGAGCTGGTACCATTCCTACTGAAACTATTCCCAAAAAATTGAAAAGGAAGGACTCTTCCCTAACTCATTCTATGAAGCCAGCATCATCCTGATGCCAAAACCTGACAGAGATACAACAAAAAAAGAAAACTTCAGGCCTTGATGAACATCGATGCAAAACTGTTCAACCAAATACTAGCAAAACAAATCCAGCAGCAAATCAAAAAGTTCATCCACCACAATGAAGCAGGCTTCATTCCCCCAGATGCAAGTTCAACATATGCAAATCAATTAATGTGATTCATCACATAAACAGAACTAAAGACAAAAACCACATGATTATCTCAAGAGACACACAAAAGGCCTTTGATAAAATTCAATATCGCTTCATGTTAAAAACTCTGAATATACTAGGTATTGAGGGAACATACCTCAAAATAACAAGAGCCATATATGGCAAACCCACAGCCAATATTATACTGAATGTGCAAAAGCTGGAAGCATTCCTCTTGCACACCAGCACAAGACAAGGATGCCCTCTCTCACCACTCCTATTCAACATCGTATTGGAAGTTGTGGCCAGGGCAATCAGGCAAGAGAAAAACATGAAGGACACTCAAATAGGAAGAGAGGAAGTACAATTATCTTTGCAGATGACAGGATCCTATATCTAAGGATAAAGGAAAAACCCCATCGTCTCAGCCAAAAAGCTTCTGAAACTACTAAGCATCTTCAGCAAAGTCTCAGGATATAAAATCAATGTGCAAAAATCACTAGCATTCCTACACACCAACAACAGGCAACTCAAGAGCCAAATAACAAATAACCTCCCATTCACAACTGCCACAAAAAGAATAAAATACCTAGAAATACAACTAACAAGAAAAGTGAAGGACCTCCTTAAGGGAAACTAAAAACCACTGCTCAAAGAAATTGGAGATGACACAAACAAATGGAAGAATATTTCATGCTCGTGGATAGGAAGAATCAATATCGTAAAAATGGCCATACTGACCAAAGCAATTTATAGATTCAATACTGTTCCCATTAAACTACCATTGACATTCCTCACAGTATTAGAAGAAACTATTTTAAAATTCATATGGAACCAAAAAGAGCCTGAATTGCCAAGGCAATCTTAAGCAAAACAATGATTGTGGAGGCATCACTCTATCCAACTTTAAACTATACTACAGGAAAACTCTTTTATAGCTGAGCTACTGGATGGATTCAGATATGCAAATCTGAGCACAGGGTAGGAGGCAGGAGATGAACTGCTGCATCTTAGAAGGCATTTCCCTTTGTAGTCCTGGATGGAAAAGGGATGAAGGGAGAAGTGAGGTTTTTCAAGAGTTGCAAACTGATGTGAGCTCAAACAACACTACCCACAATTTATCAGTGGACTGGGAAATGGTGGCTGAGCATGAGTTATTAGTGCAAATTGGGGGGAAAAATGTAGTTTCAAGACCAGGTTAGCTTCAGCAAAAACAGTTGGCAGGTGCATACAAAGGAGCTGGGGACACAAGACATCATAAGAAAGTAAACTTCTGGGAATACACAGAAACTTCAGTGAAGTATTGTGTTTCTACAGTTCATGGAATTGGGGATTCGTGACAAGTTTACACAGCTTTTTGTGTAGCAGGAAGACCTTGAGTTGTTGACCAAATCACACTAGTTTGTGACGTAATTTGAGCTAAACAATAGGTGTTTTGATTCCTGGTTCAAAGCTCTTTCACATCATAATGGGGTTTTTCTACCTACAAAAGACTTAACTAGGATTTTCTGCTTTGCAAGACAATCTAGATCCCAGAGTAAGGAGCTGTCAAAAGGGGAATAAACTCTGCACTGTAAGGGCCTTCTTGTTTAATACTAATTCTTTCTTCAACTTCTTGGTTTCATTTACTCAATTACTTTTACCACTGCCCAAGCAGAAAACCACTGTCTATATATCAGATGCAGATCAAATCTGCTTCTAAATCTATAAAGCAAGTATGAATTTCAGCCTAGATGTACAATGAAGACAGTAATATTAAAGTACTAAAAATGCAGAGCATCCTGTCTTTGCAGTCCTCTGAATCCTCATTAAATCTCTTTGATCTTAGTGAAGACATTTCATTTGTCTATGAGGTTATCATTCACAGGGCTGGCTCCCTCAGAGGTTCCTCAGAATGGAACACGATTTAGGGCTTAATGTTGTACCTGTTCCTGTGTTGAAATTCTTTAAATTTGTTTTGCAGATTAAGTCCAATGGGACAACAGAGCAAGTGCTGAAAGCCTGGCACCTCATCAGACATGTAGTCCTATCTCCTGGGTACAGGAGGTGGCAACAGCTACCGAATGGGGCTGAGGAGCAGACAGGACAGTCGGCTGCTCCTCAGGACAGTCCCCATTCAGTAATTTGTCACCTCCTCCAGCTATAGCTGGAGCTGTGGCCAATGTGCAGATGGAGAAGGGTGGGGGTCAGGCCCATGTCCTTTGCACTGAGTCATGGGTAAGGCCATGTACCTGTGAGGGTCTGTAGTTTCCTGAAACATGAAGGAGCCAGACATTAAGTAGTGAATAAAAAACACCATGACACATCAAGAGAAAGCTTTTCCCAGCTTTTTGAACAAGAAGGCCCGCATTTTTATTTGCCCTGAGTCTTACAAATTACGTAGCTGGCCCTGATCTTACCTGGCCTTTATCTGACAATCTCAAACCAATGCTACTTTTAGATTTCTAACTAAATACTCTCAACAAATGTGGAACAATATGTCTGGTTTTACTAAAAGTATTATTTGGTTTCAAGAACTTTTAATACTAAGCACAGACTCAGATATTTTTAATAGTCCAACAGAGGGGAAAAAGTCTTCTAAATTATTTTTACCAGCAGGTATTATTAACAATAGAAATTGTGGATCTGTTTTTGTGACTTGATGGTGTAATGCATGAAATGAAAAAATGATGGAGTTTTTTCCATTGAGCCAGCCAGGAAAAAAAATTACTTATTTCTTCTCCACAGGGAAAATATTATCACTCCATATTTTCTATCACATTAGGGAAAATTTTTTAAAAATCTTGTTACTTCTCTCTAATGCTGTTTGTTCATAAATAACTACTGATTTTCCCATTATCTACCTGATACCGTATTAAAGTGGCCCTAGGCCAGTAACAGCAGAGGAATCAAGAAGTGTAAGAAACAGCATTTTATTTCTCTTTAATTTTGTTTCTGCTTCACATCTTAGTATCTTACCTTGAGCTTGGCCAAAGAAGTTCATGATCATGAAGAAGTTTTTCGGTTTCATCTTGACTGTTGCCAATTTCTAGAAGATTGGGCTGTGATTCAGCCAGTTGAAGTTGTACCCATTTGCCACACTAAAAATAAAATTGAAATAAAATGCACTTTTAGTTCCCCTTGTTTATTCCTCTTCACCCTTCTCATTTTTAATATATCTTCTAAATTTCCAGTTATACTGTAAACACTTTATTCTTTCCATAGAGATGGGCTTACTTAATTTGAAACATAGCAGATCTAATATAAATCCGTGCCATGCCTTCTCTATTTTATTCTTGGGATAAATTATTCTCTCTTGGCATATTGGATTTAAGTTAAAAATTCCCAAATGAAGAAAACATACAATGGATTATGTATTACTGAATATTACAAAGTTACAGAATAATTTACACAGCTGTATCCTTTCTCACTCACGAAACTGAAAAAACAGTGAAATTCCACTTGGGAAAGTAGGATGCAAATTTCACCACGGGAAAGTTTTCGTAAATGCAATTTAGGCTAATTCATGTCTTTACATTGGCCTTGCTGGTTTAGCTGAAAATAATAAATATCAGATGAAGGAATACATTTTTATCTTATTTCAAAGGTAAAATATACTGTTTTCCAACCTTAGTTGCTGAATATTCATTAAAGTATGTAGGAAAATATTAACAAAATTAGATGCCTGTGACGACTGCCATTTGAGCACACTCAACTTGCTTTCCACACAAGATTTACACTGCTCTAAGACATAATTTGTCATTGCATTTCCTGAGGAATTGCTTTTCTAAGAAGCAACAACTCATTAAGCAACAGGAACCACTAACAGGCCTGTGCATGTAGATACATGAATTACCAAAGAGAAATTAGAAAGATGTGTTTCTCTTTTAGAATATAATCAGTCCCCTGAGACAGTTTGGAAAGTCACTATAGATCAGACACAGGCACGTCTATTCCATTAAAATGGACTCTCTACTCTGAATTGCTTGGGGTGTATTTTGTATGGATATGGCAGAAAGGCAAGAGAGCTGAGTGGGGGGTACTGAGGGACCATTCTTAGAAATACAACTCAATTAAAATAAGAGCTTCCAGTGTAATTTTCCAGTGTAATTTTTTGTGTTCAATCTACTTCTGATTTTTCTGTAATTTATCCTCTAATATTACTCTTCCTTCTGCTCCAAGAATGTTTCATATTTGAGGAAATGAAAAGTTAACTTTTTAAGAAATAGTGAGTTTGCCTCTTTTCCCTCACTGCTGAAATCTGCAGTTATTCAAAATATCATTAATCCCATGCAAGTGATCTGTTTGCATGACTTCCGTATCAGGCTTCTTTTCATCCGCACTCCAGGACTATGAAAAGATGGGAGGGTGAGGAAGTCAGCAGAGGTCTGGTTCACATGGGAGATAAGTCTCACAACACCAGAAAATCCACCTCGGTAGGAACCCTTTCCATTCTGTCCTTCTACAGTGAATTATTTTGCTCAATGTCATGTGCTGTTTTCCTGTTACGAATTTTCACATTACCATAAAATTCACAGCAATTAAGTTAAATTAAACATGGCCTGTTGTCCATGTTCTAACAAAAGGCCAGAAAAGTCATTCAATTAAGCCTGGTGGGGGACCTGAAAGTAACTACTTTGTGGCCACCAGCTGGTTTGCCAAGTTTCCCTTCATTAAACACTGAATTATTTAGGTGGAACATCATCTAATGCCCAAGCCTAGTGCTGTAGAGGTTTTTGCAGGGCATTTCCATGGAGAATAAAATCATGGATATCTTCAGCCTAAAGATGTGTGGCCATTTTTACAAAAAGGCAAATGGCTTATCATAAACATACAGGAATCATAAACCCTAAGTGGCTTCTACTTCCTACTGTGAAGAGCAAATTTGACACAAACCTTTTGTACCTTTCCTTGCAGGATCTTCATTACTGGACAAGGATTTAGTAGTGTTTTTACCATGGCAAAACCAGTCTTGCAAAGGGCATACGTCAGAGCCCTTTACTAGGTGTTTTCTGAGTTCTCTCATGCTTAAAACAGTGCCCTCCCACTGTCGGTCAGGACCTGCCTCCTCCCACCTCCATCACATCCACTCTCAAAAATCATAAGCAGTTCACGGGTCCATTGGACTTTTTACTCAGGCAATCACGAACTTCCAATCACCGATGCCTTACTTTTAAAGACCAAATTGATAGTATATGCTAGAGGTTCTTTATTTCTCTCTCTCTCTCTCTCTTTCTCTCTCTCTCCCTTTCTTTCTTAAATCAAGCTGCTATAGATGCTTTCTTGCTGACTGAAAGGAAAGAGAATCTCTGGTAATTGCTGAAACTTAGAGGTTTCTCTTAGTAGCCGATTTAAGAAAGCAGTAGGAGTGCCGGCTGCATTATCTTCTCTATGCTGTGTCCTGCTGACTGCATGGAATGTTCTTCAGGGTTTTCAACACACAGCTAGAAGCCCACAGCCACACAGAAAAAAAAGGAAGTTGTTAGCTTACCTTTATGACAGCTATAACGATTTTGGAGTCCCCAGCCTGCACAGCGACTGAACTGACCGTCGTCGTAGAAAACTCCACACTAGGACTTCCTTGGTTGGACATGGTACTTTAGAACCAGAGTTTATACTTTGGGCAGCCTGTGGACAGTTGCGTGTCTGCTGGTCATTTCAGAAGGCAACCACCAGGGTTACTTGGATTCATTCAGGGGAAAGAGCTCAGCTCACACTGATTACTCTGCCAAAAGGAAAGAACAGGAGGTTAAAAATAGACAAGCCCATTGAGTTTATCGTGAGAGAGAGAGGAGCCAACGAAAGAAAATTGCCACACCCCTAGTATGGTAACACTAAGTGCCTGTTATTTTTGCTGTTATCTTAAATGTGGAGGACAGTTTCAAGCTCTTTCCCTATCAGCTGATGTTTGATAAGAAATGGAAAAAAAAAAATACACCCCTGACAACCCAAATTAGTTTTGCCACCAAAACTATGCAATTGTAACCATGGACTTTGAAACTAGTAAGTCATTGACCTGGATATCAATCTTTTCAAGAATTCTGAAATCTCTCTCATGCAAAGAAAACTACCACAAGTGTACTTTAAGAAGGTTTGGGTATTTGTTTTGGGATTAACTCTCAAATTGCTTAAAACCCATTTTTAGATTAATCTGATTTTCTAAAACTTACTGCTTTTTGCCAAATGAAGTTTATATGGAATAGCCACATTTTCTCAGAGCCTCAGATTTCTTAGGGATATTTTAAAAAATATTTCAACCAGCATTTATGAATAGACAGCTATCATTTCAGATTTTCTTTGTGACTATTCTACTCCATGAAGCAGGGTTTTCAAGCTCAGTTATCAATCCCATGAGAAAGCGAAATACTTTGCTTTTGCCTTAATTTAGTTGCAGCAAGAAAATGTTTTTTGTTTGGTTAAAGGTTATTACGATATATATTTTGCTGCAATTAAAAAAAAAAGGAAAGCACTATATTCCAGGCTTGATTTTCATTCCCTAACCCCACCTCCTGTGCAGGACAATTATGGCCAGCTTCAAATCAGAGCCCCACATTGGTAGATTAATCCTATTGCTAGAAACTCAGCCTGTGTCACAAGTTGTCTGTGGTATTAAACAGCAGCTGTTGGATTCCCTGTCAAAGAACAGCTGAAAATAACACTAAAGTTTAGGTCAGAAGTCAGATGCAAACGTATCAGAGTTACGAACTCTAAAGCTGCTGGAACCACTGGAAATCTCTGGGACAAAGCCAGAACAGAAAATATAGCAACAAACAGTTCTAATGAATCCACTTGCTGTGCAAACATTTTATCCCAATTTAATAGTAGGTTCAGGTTCAGGGCTGATGTTTAGAAGACTGAGTTAGCACCATTGCTTTGTTTTGCTAAGGTTCATGATCATATTCTTGATTCAAAGGGGGGAAAGTACTTTTACATATATCTCAGTGTTCAACAATTATTTTTGTTTCCAAGAGCATGTCATGGCTGCTCTGCCGCTGTGCAGCCACCACCCAGGTCCTCAGTATCTGTCTGCTGCCCCAGTGAGATGGAAACCATGCCTAGATCCCAGTCCCTACGCAACGCGAACTTCACCTGACCCCTGAAGGGATCAGCTGGAGCAAGCTCAGGAAAGCAGGTGCCAAGCAAGCTGTGAGGTAGCCACTATTGCAGACGGTTTCATTTACGGCAGGGCTGGAGAGCTCGCAGAGAGGTAACTGACCTGGAAGGTTGAAGGCCGGCTCCTTCCCCTTGAGCAAATGGTCCAAACAAACTAAAATGAACTGTTCACAACTAGTTTTTAGCTAATTGTTCTCAAGAAAAAGCAAGAGTTGACACTTGTGTCTCACAATATCTAAACTGTAAACTAAAATGCCCAAGGAACATAGCTTGTCATTGTGTACTTTGCCAACTGGAACGGCAAATAGTGACTTACCCTCAAAATACTCAGTGCAGGCCGGGAATGGTGGCTCACACCTGTAATTTCAGCACTTTGGGAGGCCAAGGCAGGAGGGTCGCTTGAGCCTGAGTCTAGAAAATTTAAAAATCAACCACGCATGGTGTCGTGCCCCTTTAGTCCCAGCTACTTGGGAGGCTAAGACAACCCCTTTGTTACCGGAAGGAAGGTCGAGCATGAGTTGTCTGCGTCCAAGCGCACAAAGTAACAAAGGAATGAAACAGGAACGAAGCAGCGAAAGCAGGGATTTACTAAAGCAAGAAAGCACTCCACAGGGTGGGAGTTGGCCTACCTACCCTAAGTAAGGACCCAGTTACAAAGTTTTCTGCGTTTTAAGTGCTCCTTTTGAGGCCTCTAGTGGCTACACCTTATCTGAATGGCTAATTAAAGGCTGCTGTGAATTGAGGCCCAATGCAGATGAAGGAATGGCCCACACTTGGCCGGCAGCCAATCCAGGGCACGGGTTGCAGGAGAGTAGCCTTTGATCTTTTCTACCCGGTGTGGGGGAGAAGGAGTTTTCCTTTTGATTTACCTTCTGGAAGTTGCTGTTAATTGGCCTTAAGTGCCTTGCCCCCAGACCCAGGTGTTTTCCTTTTGATCCAGCTTTGGGAAGTCAGCACAAATTGGCCTCAAATTCCCTGCCCCTGAACCTTGGTGTTTTTCCTTAATTTAGCTTTAAAAAGTCAGCACGAGCTCTCCAGTCTGTAGTCTCCTCCCTCACCTTGAGCCGGGGAAGTTGGAGGCTGCAGTAAGCAGCGCTACTGAACTCCAGACTGAGTGACAGTGAGACCTGTCTCAAAAAAAAAAACAAAAAGCAAACAAAAAACCTCAATGCACTTTCACCCAAAGTTAATTCTATTGCTAGAAACTCGGTGTGTATCACAAGTTGCATGAAGTCCATCAAAGGTGGGGAAGGTGTTTTTGGCAGCAGGCTGCAAAGACCACAGGGTAAGTAAGAGTGGTTCTGGCCACAAAGCCCGAGTTAAGATGGATGATTGTGTAAGGGGTGTGGAAGGTAGCGTGGAATGTGTGGAATTGCAGGCCCAGACAGAGGGAAAAGGAGAAGGAAGATGAAGAGGAGAGAATACATGGCTAGAAGTCTGGTTAATTCCAAGGTTTAAGCGCAAAGGGAATTAGGAAAATATAAGCTCTGTTAAAAGATTAACTCAGCTATTAAGCAACAAAAGTAGTGCCTTTCTGTGTGTGTGTGTATGACCTTTCTTTCTGTTAATTAGATGGAGCAGGTCCAGGCTGTTGCACAAAGGAAATGTTTTCTGCGTTGGTGAACATAAGCAATAATGCAAAATGTGTACATGAATTTAACTGGCGTCTATTTTATTTTAAAATTCAAACTCTTGACTCTAAAATCTTCAAAGGACTCGAATCATGTTTTTCTCCTCTGTTTTTGCTTTCTGTTCCTCTTTTCTTTCCTCCTAAACGTTTTAGTCCTTCCCTCTACAGAAGCCCTGTGGCTCAGACTTCTCCATCCACATCTAGCTTATTTAGAACTTTGACTTCATTTTCTTCACCTAGAATAATATTTAATTATAAGTTGCACCATTAACTTGTATAAACAGCTTGAAGAATAGTTAGCGTGGAATACATTGTACTAACGATATTAGTACACTGAGATGGATTTTTTAATGTTAACTGAAAGTTTCTTGAGTTACATTTTATTTATACTCTGCCTCCCCTATCATCACCAAAAAGCCCCAAAACAAAGTAAAACAAAAACCTTCTGGCATTCTCATACCTTTGAAGTTTATAGAAGATCTTGCAGAGGTTATTATGCCTTCTCTGTTTAGCCCTCTGGGAAATGCCTGTTTTTATAACAACTGAGTTTTAGTGAAATATCTTCCACAGGGAATCATAAAACTGTAACTGGATTCTGTAGAGTCGCAAATAGCACATTTTTAATGAAATAGTAGTCTGAAAAGTTTTTCATGTGATTATTTTTAACTCTGTCAATGGTGATGCCATTAAAATAACACATTTTCTTTTGCTGGAGTATATGTGGGGGTCTGATCATTTTTATGTAAGATCATAGGTATTTATCTTCATCAGTAGTAGTATTGCTTTAACTATATTCAGCTGTGTAAAGACAAATTAGGTAGACCTGGTATAGATAACCCAGAATAAGTCTATTTATCCAAATTTAAAATTCAAGGCAAATTACTTTAAGTGAAGCAAGTCAGACACAGAAAGCCACTTATAAGTAGGAGCCAAATAATATGTACACGTGGGCATAGGGAGTGAAATGATAGACAACAAAAACTTGTACAAGCGAGGGGGCGGGAGTGAGTAGATGATGGGGAGATTATCTGTTGGGCACAATGTATTTTATTTGGGTGATGGATAACCTAAAAGTCCTGACTTTACCACTATACAATCTATGTATTTAACAAAATTACACTTGTGGCCCATAAATTTATACACATAAAAATAATTTTTTAAATTCAAGGCAGGTCTTCTCTGCTGTTATCATTAATATAGTAATAATGGTTACTAATTAGTGACTGCTTAATACAGGCCAGGAAATGGGATAAGTGCTTTACACGCTTTATCCCATTTAATCTACATAATAAGGCTGGAAAAAAATTTCTTTAATTTTACAAATGATACACACACACATGCACACATATATTCACACACAGTGATTCACCAATTCCAATCACCTCTGGTCCACCTTTTTCTGCCTAGGTTTCAAACCTGTCTATGGCTGGCCAATCCCTACCAGGCCAGTCATGTATACCATTATTCTCAGACCCCAAAGGTCATTCTTGTTCTCTACCTTAATTCAGTTGTTCTATCCAGGAATATCATTCCCGTCTTCCCTTCATCTGTCCAGATTCCTCCCATCTTTTGGGGCCAAGATGAAGTATCAACTTCTTTTAAAATTTAAAACATCTACCTATATTCTTGTAATTCAAAATGTAATATAAATGCTTGTTGATATAATTTGGATGTTTGTCCTCACCGAAATCTCATATTGAAAGGTAATCCCCAGTGTTGGAGGTGCGGCCTTGTGGGAGGTGACTGGTTTATAGGGATGGCTTTCCTCAGGAATGGTTTAGCGTCAACTGCCTTGGTGAGGTTCTCATAATAGTGAGTTCTTGCTAGATCTGATCGTTTAGACTTGTGTGGTACCTCCTCCCTCGCTCTCTTGCGCCTGCTTTCACCATGTGACCTGCCTGCTCCCCCTGCCTTCTGCCATGATTGGATGCTTTGTGAGGCCTCTCAGAAGCAGATGCTGCTTATGCTTTCTGTACAGCCTACAGAACGTGAGCCAATTAAACCTCTTTTCTCATAAATTACCCAGTCTCAGGTATTTCCTTATAGAAAGAGAGAATGGCCTAATACACTTGTATTACAAGCTTCTATCATTTTCTAATTGTTTTACCCTCACTGTTATTATTTCTCAACTTTATTTGAAGCTCCTTCTGGAAAGGAGCCATGTCCTAACATGTTTTGGACCTTTGCCAATCACCTCACAGAGTTACGGTAGAGATTAAGAGCGGCTTTAAATAAAGTGCTTGGAAGAAAACTTGGCATTTGTTAAGTCCATCTATGGAACATGGTGCTAGGCACAGAATTGGTGCTTATAAACATTGGTTGACTGACTCACATGAGTCACACAGAAAAAGGATACAACTAATTAATATAACTTATTTATTCAGTATTTATGCAGCCAATAGTTAGTGAGCATTTGCTACATCCCAGGCATTTTTGCATTGGTAATACAGCAGTGAGCAAAACAAAGAAGTTCCTACCCTCAAGAGGCTGCTATTTCAGTGAGAAAAGATAAACCATTAACAGTGAAATAAATACCCAAGATAAAAAGACACTGTCATAAAAGCTAAGAGAAGAACAACTGGTTGTGGTTTAAGTAGACTGAATCACAAAAGGTTATAGTCTGCAAGGGAAATCAGGGAATTCTATTAAAATATTTCTATTGGAATACAGAAATTAGTGGGAATAATAAATGAGTAGTGATTACAACAACAATAAAAACAAACAAATTGCATAATATGACAAAGTTGATGGGCTCTGAAATCAGACTGTCTGAATCTATGTTTCAGTTTCCTCATTGTAAACTGGGGATAGAGGGAATGCCTACACCATATAATATGTTGGGAGAGAATAAATGAAATAACACTTAAAAACGCTAGAGATAATGCCTGGCACATAGGTGATGGTCTGATAGGTATATATTATTGTTCAAAAAATGACATCATCTGTTAAGGGATTTCCTAAATCTAGTGGCTAGCACAAAATTTGAAATGAGTTTTTAAAATTAAGTTGAATTAAAACACGAGGTAGGCAATCTGAATGGATTTAACATGTTAAAAAGACATAAAATATGCATTATCAGGGTATGAGTTATTTCGCTGCAATCAGATGTAAAAACATTTGAGTGAGTCATCATTTCTAGAATACCTTCATCGTTCACATTGGCCAAAATTTTCCCCCAACTCATTCTTTATATCATGTAATGCTCCTCCTGGTACTTTTTTTTTTTTTTTTAGATAGAGTCTCACTCTGTTGCCCAGGCTGGAGTGCAATGGCATGGTTTCGGCTCACTGCAGACCTGTTCGTCCCGGGTTCAAGCAATTCCCCTGCCTCAGCCTCCCGAGTAGCTGGGACTACAGGTGTATGCCACCATGCCTGGCTAATTTTTTTGTATTTTTAGTAGAGACAGGGTTTCACCATATTCGCCAGGCTGGTCTGAAACTCCTGACCTCAAGTGATCCACCTGTCTTGGCCTTCCAAAGTCCTGGGATTACAGGTGTGAGCCACCTCGATCAGTCTCCTTCTGATACTTCTTACTTATTTCTTAGAATACAAGCATTCTCACTTATCTGCCATCCAAAAGTAAATGGAAGTTGCTCTTTCCCCTTAAAGATGCCTCCCATTCTAAATAGCAACTTATTCTTCCATGCATGCACTTGTTTGTTTATTTATCAAGTATGATTAAACATGTACTCAGTGCCAGGCACTATTCTAAATGGCAGGAACACAGTAATAAACAAAACAAAGTTCATCCATGGATGGAGCTTGCCTTCTGGTGAGGGAGACATACCCAGTTAGAAAATAAAAACCAGGGACAGTGGCTCACACTTGTAAGCACAACACCGTGGGAGGCCAAGGTGGGACAGTTACTTGAGGCCAGGAGTTTGAGACCATCCTGGGCTACATAATGAGATCCCCATTTCTACCAAAAAAATTAAAATTAGTGGAGTGTGGTGGTGCACGCCTATAGTTCCAGCTACTCTGGAGGCTGGGGCGGGAGGATTGCTTGAGCCCAGAAGGTCAAGGCTGTGATGAATCAGGATCATGGCACTGCACTCTAGGCTGGGTGACAGAATGAGACCTTGTCTCACAAAAAAAGGGAAGAAAAAAACAATAAAAAAGTACATATATACCAGGCGGTAATAAGTACTATGAAGAAAAATCAGGCAGGGTGAGGTAAGAGAGAGAGTGAACAGAGGAAAAGGGATGCTATTTTAGGGGGGGCACCAGAAAAGGTATCTTCAATAAATGAGATTTGAGGAGAAACCTGGAGTAAATGAAGAGAGTAACACTTGCATAGGTATCTTGGGGAAGAACATTTCAGGCATGCTTGTTATATTTGAAAAGCATTCAGTAGGTTGTTGTGGCTGGAGCTCATTGAGGACAGAGAGAAGGAGACAGTGACAGAACATGAGATATGAGAGGGAGGGATGACTAGTTCATCTAGGGCCATCTAGGTAGGTGCCTCTAGGTCCTGGTTTTCTTGGGGGACAACTGTGCTTTACACCTGTTGCCCCAGAGTAATTGCTCCTAAGTTTCTCTTCATTTTCAGAGGAATCCCATTTGCATTATGATAATCACATTTGTATGTGATAATCTTACTGTTAAGCCTAGGAAGGGACTTTGGATTTAATTCTGAGATAGAAAAGTACTGCAGGCTTTTCATCCAAGAAATGACATATTGGCTTAACATTGTTAAAAACTATTTGTGAAGAAGAGACTGGAGCAGGAAGTAGGATGCATTCCACAACACCTAATCCACAAATGCCAACACGTTGCTGCTTTGGGATGTTTCTTTATGGACATTTAGGTTTTCCTTAAGAAGAATGACATGTCCAAAATATCGTGACTCCTACTGGCAGTTGACTTTCATAGATTTCCTTATAATTAAAATGTTTAATGACATATGAATCATCAGCTTCTCCATAAGTTCTGGAAGAATAATTATAAACAAGCAACTCCTATGTCTAGCAAGTTTCCCTTCTATAAGTAGTAAAGAAATTAAAACAACTTGGCCAAATTTAAAGAATATTTAACTTGGTCAAAAGACCAAGATGGCTGTATTTACTCTAGTTTTAACTAATGGTTTGCCAAAAATGATATGCTAGGTAATATCAATACTTGTTAAATTACTATGGATATTTTCTTTTAATAGTCTCTAGTTAGAGCTATGCATTATCCAGAAAATCGTCAAATACGTGTGTAGACTAAAGTTAAAATAAATAGTAAACACATGGCTATTATTGATTTGGGGCAAACTCCTTTCTAAATGGGCAAGATGTATACAATAAGTCAGGAAACCTTTTTCTAAAATTGCTGAAAAGCTTCCACGTGCAAAATTTATTTTTTTTTAAAGTTCAAGTCACGGGTCTTCCTACCTGTGTTGAGCTGTGTACTTAAGCTCCAGCATAGCAGGGTTCACTGTTACAATTCCGCTTTACACAAAGAAGTGTCCCAGGAGTTAGTCTTCAGGAGACAGGGAGATTATATGTAATTATAGAAGGAGTCTTAGTCAACTTGATTTTGGAAAACTGCATTTCTTTTGTTTTTGCTCACTGTTGCTAACTCCAGCTGGGGGCTGAGAATTTTCCATCTCGAGTAGTCCCCAGGGAGGCCTAGAGAGTAGCAGTCATTCCAGTGGCTTGGGAAGACAGCAGTGACACTGAGGCTAAGCCGCCACTTCCTCACTTGCTAAGGAAGAAATAATGATCTAATATAAAACCCATGGACATAAAAATAAGATAGCCTAAATGGCATGGTTATTATCCATGGATGGATAGGAAGCAGGAAACATAAAAAAAATTAAAAGAGAGTTTTTAAAATATAAGATTTTATTAAGAAACACTAAAATGTGAAGAAATCAGTATGTATATGTGTATATAGATATGTAAGTTATATGTGAGACTATTTTAAGTAATGTTATGATGGGCTGTCTGTTGTACAGTGGTGATGTCTGATGATTCATTGATGGTTTATTGGCAACAGTTTAGTGAAAAACACATGTTTTAATATGCTTTAGTAAATTAGTTTTATACAATTTAACTGAGTTTTTAAAAGTCTGGCTAGCACAGTGTCTCATGCCTGTAATCCTAGCACCTTGGGGAGGCCGAGGCAGGTGGATCACTTGAGGTCAGGAGTTTGAGAACAGCGTGGCCAACGTGGTGAAACCCTGTGTCTACTAAAATACAAAAATTAGCTGGGCATTGTGGCACATGCCTGCAATCCCAGCTACTCAGGAGGCTGAGACATGAGAGTGTCTTGAACCTGGGAGTTGGAGACTGCAGTGAGCTGAGATCTCTCCACTGCACTCCAGCCTGGGCAACAGAGTGAGACACTGTCTCTCATATATCTGCATCTTCATTCCAAGCAAAAACGCCTCACACCAGCATTCACATAGATATCCCCTGCTATGAGAATCTTCTTTTCTGTTATTATGTCACTCACCTCGGTCATAGAACCCACATGAAAGGCAATACTTACTGAGACTGTCCGGAAAGAAAAAGAAATTAGAAACACCTGCAGGAAAAAGATATTCATATACTCAGGCTTTTAGGAAAAACAGGAAACAAGATGAGAGAAACTCACAGAAACCTGGAAATCCAAAATGGAAACAAAAGTAGCAGATCATCTGCACCCTACCCCACACAACCCTCTGCACTCCAAGCAAACGTTTCCTATCACAAATTCCACCCTCAAAGGAAGGACTTCAAAAGCAAAGTCAGCCTGTATTATGGAAGGTTTGGATTCTGCTTCTGGCATAAACCTGCTTTGAGGTCCTGCTAGCAGGAAGAGCCAATGGCCTCGCTACTAGTGTTTGCTGAGTGCCCACTGTACACAAGATCTGGGTTCATCCAATCCTTTTAGGTTTGTAAAACATGTAGCCATTTAATCTAATTGGGCCTCTCAACAATGCTAAACTCTGGGCTTGTATTCTAGATTATTAGCTCTGCCATATGAGTTGGAAAGCTGAGGCAAGAGAAATAAAGTGGCTTATCCAAGATCATGAAGCCAGTAAGTCGGGACCCCAGCCACTCCCTTCTTAGTCTTTTGTTCCAGTCTCACAGGGAATAAGTTCTACTATTCTAATATTAGATCCAAAATTGAACAAATGTCCACACATACCCATCACTCAGCTAATCTACATAGTTGAACACCTTCAACAGAGTCCTGTGACTCAGAGGACTGCATCAAGATCCCTTAAAAGGCAACAAAAGACGTAGAAAACTGTCTCTGTTTTCAGCAACCCCTGTACCCTACCCCCGCAATGGGGAAGACAAAATACACACATGAAGCACTTTGGTAAGAGGATGTGATGACGACATCTAGGAAATATACCAAACTGAAATGCCTTGGAAATAAGAACCCTCTTAAATAATTTCCCAAATCAATGTGGGCAATCTTAATTCAAGAATAAGTTTTATATATGGATGTAAATTAATCTTTATAATAAAACTGCTCTGGGTTTGTGTCCTAGTTCTTCTTCCTACCTTAAAATTACTTTTGCTACATGGGTTGATAAGGACATGGACAGGATGTGAGGGTAATACGGTTTGACTCTGTGTCCCCACTCAAATCTCATCTCGAATTTTAATCCCCATGTGTTGATGGTAGGACCTGGTGGGGAGGTGACTAGATCATGGGGGCAGTTTCTCCCATGCTGTTCTCATAACAGTGAGTTTCACTCACTATTTGATGATGACGATGATGTGATCTGATGGTTTTGTAAGTTTTTGACAGTTCCTCCTTCCTGCTCTTCTCTCTCCTGCCACCTAGTGAAGAAGGTGCTGCTTCCCCCTTCCACCATGATTCTAAGTTTCCTGAGGCCCACCCAGCCATGCAGAATTGTGAGTCAATTATGCCTCTTTCCTTTACAAACTACCCAGTATCAGGCAGTTCTCAGAGTAATACAGAAAATTGGTACCAGGAGTGGTACTAGAGGAACAGAATTTTAAGGATGGATCTCTTTAGTTGGTTTTGGGGTTTCTGGAGTTGGCTACCTAATCTGATTAGACACAAAAATGCTAAGGACTCTACTTCTAATAGTATAAAGAACACTAATAGTCCTTGGCATGAACTTGTTTAGAGAGTTATGCAAAATAAATGCATACTCTCCTGATTCACTCCTCTTGAGAAGCAAGGAGTTTAGTGACCCTATACATAACACCTTGACTGTATGTGGAGAACTAAGGAATGTAATGAAGTTGGTCGCTCCTAAGTTTACATAACAAAGTGATCAAAGAAAAGGATAAGCTCAGAGATTCCAACTCCTGCCTCCAGAAG
Source organism: Ateles fusciceps (assembly GCA_036589455.1). Taxonomy (NCBI): domain Eukaryota; kingdom Metazoa; phylum Chordata; class Mammalia; order Primates; family Atelidae; genus Ateles; species Ateles fusciceps. The sequence continues at coordinate 279,274 of JAZHEH010001960.1, forward strand.
CACAAATTTAGGCTCAAATCTTCTAAGACTGCCCTGAGTAAGAGTCTTCTCTCCTGTAGACAAAGAGCAGATACTGCAGAAAATCAAACACAAGCTCTTATGAGGCAAGTGGCTCACCTACAATGAAAGTTGCACACTCAGCTTTGCCAAGTGTCTACTGTTAAAGCAAGGGCATTGATTGGAAAAGAATGGAACCCTGCAACTTGGGTATGTGGGAGAACGCTGATGAAGCTGGCTTGCTGAATCTTCCAGCTTCTATCTTTCTCCTATGCTAGATGTTTTCTGCCCTTGATCATCAGACTCCAAGTTATTTGGCCTTTGTACTCTTCAACTTACACCAGTCATTTGCCAGGGGCTCTCAGGCCTTCAGCCACAGACTGAAGGCTGCACTGTCAGCATCCCTACTTTTGAGGCTTTTAGGACTCATGTTGAACCACTACTGGCTTCTTTGCTCCTCAGCTTGCAGACAGCCTATCAAGGTGTTATACCCGAGCGAGTTTAAACAGAAGCGCCATGCTCTGAGTTGGTTTGAGTCACTTTTAATGGCTGGCATCCGAGAGTCAGCTAGAGCTCAAACCTCTAGCCCAGAACAAAGGGCGGTCAACATTTTTATACCAGGTTTGGGTCAGGGGGTGGTAAGCAGATTATTACAGAAGCAGAAGGAGCAGGTTAGGGGAAGAGGGAGGGTGGCTAACAAAAAAAGTTCTACTTAATGTTGTTTTTTACTCAGGATGTGGGGTAAGCAGTTGCACAGTTGCAAGTACAGGATCTATAGGCCAGTGGGCCCTGTTTCTCAAAAAATTGGTTACAAAGATGCCAGGTGTCTCAGACCACAAGCTCTCAGAACAGAATGCCCTGCATAGCTCGGGGGTGGGCAACATAGCTCAGGGTGGGCAAAATAGAGTTAGCAGGATTGTTTAAAATGTATTCATTACAGCCAAACTAGGATATTTCAATGGGACTTTATCCTGTGATCGTGTGAGTCAATTCTCCTTAATAAACTCCCTCTCAAATATATATATATATATATATATATATATATATATATACACATACACATATGTCCTATTATAGTTTTGTCCCTCTGGAGAACCCTGACTAATACAGGTTTTGGTACCAGGAGTGAGAGATTTGGCTGTTCTCAGTCATTCAAAAGTCACAGGTGGATTTGGCTGAGCAGATCAAACATGCCGGGTAAAACAGGTGATAGAACATGTGAACGAATAATACAGTTAAACAGGAAATTTGAGTTATTGCTGTAACAGGGGACCCCTCTCCCCACTGGCATCCATAGGCTGGTTAGTCTTGAGGACATCTGGGGTATAGCACTATTTATACAGTTTTCTACATTTTTTTTCCTTCATGGTTGTTAAGAGGGCTGGGGAGGTACAATGGCTAAGACCAAGGCATATTTCACTCAAACCCAATAAGGAATCCAAACTCAATTCTTTAAAGAGAAAATCTTGAGATCACAGTACTGAAAGAAAGCTCTTTAGTTCAGAATGTACCCACCAAAATATTGAATAATCTGTATTTTATGAACTTCTCCACAGAATTCCATCTCACAACTACCTTTGAGTACCTAAATTTTACAGAATAAAATAAACAAAAAAACAAAAACATCAGCTCAAGGAGAATTTCATGGTAGAGGAGGTCAGTTCTTGTGCCCTCTTGGTCTCCTCTTCCAGGGCACTTACCACCTGCCACGGCCTCTGCCCTCTGTCCCATCACTCCTGCCCTTACGTGGTCATGGGACAGAGCCCATTGAGGGGCTGGCACATGACCTAATGTGTTAGTTAACGTTGATTTAAAGTTTGGCCTCTTCTACATGAAGTTGCATTTAAAAGTGATTAGTAACAAGAAAGAGTTTTTACAAGGGAAGAGTAGACCCTCAGTAAGCAAACTTGTAAGCCTGCTCCACTCTCTCCTCTCCTAGCATCATACTTATATCCCTTTAAAAAAAAGCCCCTAAAAGGGTCAAACTAGCTAAAAATTTAAAAAACAGCAAAAATTTGCATGGTATTTTATTTTAGTCATTTATTTTATTCCTGTTTCATTTTTAAATTTTTAATTCTTATGGGTATATAGTAGGTATATATATTTATGGGATACATGAGGTTTTTTTAATATTTAATTTTTGTGGGTACACAGTAGGCATATATATTTGCAAGATACATGTTTTGATACAGGCATGCAATGTGTAACAGTCACATAATAGAAGATGGGGTACCCATCCTTTTCAGCATTTGTCTTTTGTGTCATGAACAATCCAGTTGAGTGGCTGGCAAGATGGCTGAATAGGAACAGCTCAAGTCTGCAGCTCCCAGTGAGATCAATGCAGAAGGCAGGTGATTTCTGCATTTCCAACCCAGCTCATCTCATTGGGACTGGTTAGACAGTGGGTACAGCCCATGGAAGGCAAGCTGAAGCAGGATGGGGCATTACCTCACCCGGGAAGTACAAGGGGTCCAGGAACTCCCTCCCCTAGCCAAGGAAAGCCATGAGGGACTGTGTCTTGAGAGACGGTGCATTCCAGCCCATATACTATACTTTTCCCATGGTCTTTGCGACCTTCAAACCAGGAGATTACCTTGGGTGCCTACACCACCAGGGCCCTGGGTTTGAAGCACAAAACTCAGCAGCTTTTTGGGTAGACACTGAGCTAGCTGCAGGAGTTTTTTTTTTAATACCCCAGTGGCACCTGGACAAAACTGTTTACTCCCCTGGAAAGGGGACTGAAGCCAGGGAGCCAAGTGGTCCAGCTCAGCACATCCCACCCCCATGGAGCCCAGCAAGCTAAGATCCACTGGCTTGAAATTCTTGCTACCAGCACAGCAGTCTGAAGTCAACTTGGAATGCTCAACCTTGGTGGGGGGGAGGGGCATTCACCATTACTGAGGCTCCAGTGCCGGTTCTCCCCACAGTGTAAACGAAGCCTCCCGGAAGTTGGAACTGGCAGAGCTCACCACAGTGCCACAAAGTCACTGTAGCCAGTCTGCCTCTCTAGATTCCTCCTCTCTGGACAGGGAATCTCTGAAAGGCAGCAGCCCCAGTCAGGGGCTTACAGGTCAAACTCCCATCTCCCAGAGCACCTGGAAGTGGGGGCAGCTGTGGGCACAGCTTCAGCAGACTTAAACATTTCTGCCTGCTGGCTCTGAAGAGGGCAGCAGATCTCCCAGCACAGCACTTGAGCTCTGCTAATGGACAGACTGCCTCCTCAAGTGGATCCCAATACCATGTGGAAGCTGCTAAGGCTTGGGGTTTGCATCCACTGAAATCATGGCCTAAGCTTGTACCTTGGCCTACACAGAACATCATTTCCTGAGGCTGCATACAGCAGGGGGACCCTGGGTTGGGCCCACAGAACCATTTTTCCATCCTAGGCCTCCAGGCCTGTGATAGGAGGAGCTGCTGAGAAGGTCTCCGACATGCCCTGGAAACATTTTGCCCATTGTCTTGGTGATTAGCGTATGACTCCTGGCTACTTTTGCAAATTTTTGCAGCAGCTTGAATTTCTTCCCAGAAAATGGGTTTTTCTTTTTTACTGCATTGTTAGGCTGCAATTTTTCCAAGCTTTATGCTCTGTCATCTATTGAATTCTTTGCTGCTCAAAAATTTCTTCCACCAAATATCCTAAATCATCTCTCTCAAGTTCAAAGTTCCACAGATCTCTAGGGCAGAGGCAAAATACCACCCCAGTCTGTTTGCATAGCAAAAATGACCTTTGCTCCAGTTCCCAGCAGGTTCCTCATCTCCATCTGAGACCACCGCAGCCTGGACTTTATTGTTCTTATCATTCTCAGCATTTTGGTCAAAGCCATTCAACAAGTCTCTAGAAAGTTCCAAACTCCCACATTTTCCTATCTTCTTCTGAGCCCTCCAAACTTCCAACCTCTGCCTATTACCCAGTTTCAAAGTCACTTCCACATTTTCAGATATATTTACAGCAGCACCCCACTACCTGGTAACAATTTACTGTATTAGTCCATTCTCATGCTACTAATACAGACATACTCAAGACTGGGTAATGTATAAAGAAAAGAGATTTAATTGGCTCACAGTTCAACATGGCTTGGAAGGCCTCAAGAAACTTACAATCATGGTGGAAAGGGAAATAAACATCCTCTTCACATGGCGGCAGCAAGGAGAAATTCTAGCAAAAGGGGGAAAAGCCCCTTTTAAAACCATCAGCTCTCCTAAGAGCTCACTCACTATTAATGAGAAGAGCATGAGGGTAACTGCCCCCATGCCATTTGTAAATCATCTTTGGAGAAATGTCTATTCAAATCTTTTCCCCATTTTTAATCAGATTTTTAGATTTTTTCCTGTAGAGTTATTTGAGTTCCTTATATATTCTGCTTATTAATCCCTTGTCAGATGCATAGTTTGCTAATATTTTCTCCTATACTGTGGGTTGTCCCTTCACCTTGTTGATTGTTCTTTTGCTGTGCAGAAGCTTTCTAACTTGATGAAATTCCTTTTTTTTTTTTGCTTTGGTTGCCTATATTTGTTGGATATTACTCAAGAGACCTTTGCCCAAACTGATGGGATGGAGAGTTTCCCCAAAGTTTTCTTGTGGTAGTTTGAAAATTTGAGGTCTTAGGTTGAAGTTTTTAATCCACTTTGATTTGTTTTTTTGTGTATGACAGGTGAATGGGGACTAGTTTTCTTCTGCATATGGATATCAGTTTTCGCAGCATCATTTATTGAAGAATCTCTTTTCTCAATGTATGTTATTGGCACCTTTGTCAAAAATGAGTTTACTGTAGGTGTGTGGATTTATTTCTGCGTTCTCTATTCTCTTTCATTGTTCTATATGTCTGTTTTTATGCCATTGCCATGCTGTTTGGTTAAAATAGCTCTGTAGTATAATTTGAAGTCAGGCAATGTGATTCCTCCAGTTTTGTTATTTTTTAAAAAAATTATATATATATATATATATATATATATATATATATATATTTTTATCACACTTTACATTCTGGGGTACATGTGGAGAATGTGCAGGATTGTTGCATAGGTACATACACGGCAATGTGGTTTGCTGCCTCCATCCCCATCAACTATATCTGGCATTTCTCCATATATTATCCCTCCCCCATCTCCCTACCCCCCAACTGTCCCTCCCCCTATTCCCCACAACAGACCTCAGTGTGTGACACTCCCCTCCCTGTGTCCATGTGTTCTCATTGTTCAACACCCACCTATGAGTGAGAACATGCAGTGTTTGATTTTCTGCTCTTGTGTCAGTTTGCTGAGAATGATGGTTTACAGGTTCATCCATGTCCCTACAAAGAACACGAACTCATTGTTTTTTATGGCCGTATAGTATTCCATGGTGTATATGTGCCACATTTTCCCTGTCCAGTCTATCATTGATGGGCATTTGGGTTGGTTCCAAATCTTTGCTATTGTAAATAGTGCTGCAATGAACATACATGTTCATGTGTCCTTATAATAGGATGATTTATAATCCTTTGGATATATACCCAGTAATGGGATTGCTGGGTCAAATGGAATTTCTATTTCTAGGTCCTTGAGGAATCATCACACTTTTTTCCACAATGGTTGAACTAATTTACACTCCCATCAACAGTGTAAAAGTGTTCCTATTTCTCCACATCCTCTCCAGCATCTGTTGTCTCCAGATTTTTTAATGATTGCCATTCTAACTGGTGTGAGATGGTATCTCAATGTGGTTTTGATTTGCATTTCTCTAATGACCAGTGATGATGAGCATTTTTTCATATGTTTGTTGGCCTCATATATATCTTCTTTTGAAAAGTATCTGTTCATATCCTTCACCCACTTTTGAATGGGTTTGTTTGTTTTTTTCTTGTAAATCTGTTTTAGTTCTTTGTAGATTCTGGACTTAAGTCCTTTGTCAGATGCGTAGATTGCAAAAATTTTTTCCCGTTCTCTTGGTTGCTGGTTCACTCTAATGATTGTTTCTTATGCTGCGCAGAAACTCTGAAGTTTAATTAGGTCCCATTTGTCTATGTTGGCTTTTGTTGCCAATGCTTTTGGTGTTTTAGTCATGAAGTCCTTGCCTATGCCTGTGTCCTGAATGGTTTTGCCTAGGCTTTATTGTAGGGTTTTTATGGCATTAGGTCTTATGTTTAAGTCTTTAATCCATCTGGAGTTAATTTTAGTGTAAGGCGTCAGGAAGGGGTCCAGTTTCTGCTTTCTGCACATGGCTAGCCAGTTTTCCCAACACCATTTATTAAACAGGGAATACTTTCCCCATTGCTTGTTTTTGTCAGGTTTGTCAAAGATCAGATGTTTGTAGATGTGTGGCATTGCCTCCGAGGCCTCTGTTCTGTTTCATTGGTCTATACCTCTGTTTTGGTACCAGAACAATGCTGTTTTGATTACTGTAGCCTTGTAGGATAGTTTGAAGTCAGGTAGCATGATGCCTCCAGCTTTGTTCTTTTTGCTTAGAATTGACTAGCTCTCTTTGGTTCCATATGAAGTTTGAGGTGGTTTTTTCCAGTGCTGTGAAGAGGGTCATAGGTAACTTGATGGGGATAGCATTGAATCTATAAATTACTTTGGGCCGTATGGCAATTTTCATGATATTGATTCTTCCCAACCATGAGCATGGAACGTTTTTCCATCTGTTTGTGTCCTCTCTTGTTTCCTTGAGCAGTGGTTTGAAATTCTCCTTGAAGAGGTCCTTTACATCCTTTGTTAGTTGTATTCCAAGGTATTTTATTCCCTCTGTAGGAATTGTGAATGGCAGTTCGTTCTTGATTTGGCTCTCTTTAAGTCTGTTATTGGTGTATAAGAATGCTTGTGATTTTTGCACATTGATTTTGTATCCTGAGACTCTGCTGAAGTTGCTTGTCAGTTTCAGAAGATTTTAGGCTGAAATGATGGGGTCTTCTAAATATACAATCATGTCATCTGCTAATAGAGACAATTTGACTTCCTCCTTTCCTAATTGAATACCCTTTCTTTCTTTCTCTTGCCTGATTGCTCTGGCTAGAACTTCCAATACTATACTGAATAGGAGTGGTGAGAGAGCGCATCCTTGTGTAGTGCCAGATTTCAAAGGGAATACTTCTAGTTTTTGCCCATTCAGTATGACATTGGCTGCGGGTTTGTTGTAAATAGCTTTTATTATTTTGAGATACGTTCCGTCGAAACCTAGTTTATTGAGAGTTTTTAGCATAATGGGCTGTTCGATTTTGTTGAAGGCCTTCTCTGCATGTATTGAGATAATCATGTGGTTTTTGTCTTTGGTTCTGTTTATGTGGTGGATTGTGTGTAGACTTGAGTATGTTGAACCAGACTTGCATCCCCAGGATGAAGCCTACTTGTTCATGATGGATAAGCTTTTTGACGTGCTGTTGCAATCGGTTTGCCAGTATTTTAATGAAGATTTTATTTTATTTTATTTTAGAATATTAGTCAGCAGCGGGTTTAATTAAATATCTCTCTGCCCAGACTGCACTACATTGATTAATTTTTTTAAAAATGGCTAAATGAGGACATTAATTATTTGTATGTGGTGCATATGCTTTCATGCACACTATTGTATTTTAATTTACTTTTTAAAATATATATTTTTTATTGCATTTTAGGTTCTGGGGTACATGTGAAGAACATGCAGGATTGTTGAATATGTACATACATGGCAATGTGGTTTGCTGCCTCCATCCCCCATCACCTATATCTGACATTTCTCCACGTTATCCCTCCCTAACTCACTACTCCGCACTGTCCCTCCCTAGTCCCCCCCCAGCCACACACCTCAGTGTGTGATGCTCCCCTCCCTGTGTCCATGTGTTCTCATTGTTCAACACCCACCTATGAGTGAGAATGTGCGTTGTTTAATTTTCTGTTCATGTGTCACTTTGCTGAGAATGATGGTTTCCAGGGTCATCCATGTCCCTATAAAGGACACAAACTCATCATTTTTTATGGCTGCATAGTATTCCATGGTGTATATGTGCCACATTTTCCCTGTCCAGTCTATCATCGATGGGCATTTGGGTTGGTTCCAAGTCTTTGCTATTGTAAATAGTGCTGCAATGAACATACATGTTCATGTGTCCTTATAATAGAATGATTTATAATCCTTTGGATATTTAACAAGTAATGGGATTGCTGGGTCAAAATAGAATTTCTATTTCTAGGTACCTGAGAAATCATCACACTGCCTTCCACAATGGTTGAACTAATTTACACTCCCATCAACAGTGTAAAAGTGTTCCTATTTCTCCACATCCTCTCCAGCATCTGTTGTCTCTAGATTTTTTAATGATTGCCATTCTAACTGGTGTGAGATGGTATCTCAATGTGGTTTTGATTTGCATTTCTCTAATGACCAGTGATGATGAGCATTTTTTCATATGTTTGTTGGCCTCATATATATCTTCTTTAGAAAAGTGTCTGGTGATATCCTTCACCCACTTTTGAATGGGTTTGTTTGTTTTTTTCTTGTAAATCTGTTTTAGTTCTTTGTAGATTCTGGATTTAAGTCCTTTGTCATATGGGTAGGTTGCAAAAATTTTTTCCTATTCTGTTGGTTGCCAGTTCACTCTAATGATTGTTTCTTATGCTGTGCAGAAACTCTGGAGTTTAATTAGATCCCATTTGTCTATTTTGGCTTTTGTTGCCAATGCTTTTAGTGTTTTGATCATAAAGTCCTTGCCTATGCCTATGTCCTGAATGGTTTTGCCTAGATTTTCTTCTAGGGTTTTTATGGTGTTAGGTTTTATGTTTAAGTCTTTAATCCATCTGGAGTTAATTTTAGTGTAAGGTGTCAGGAAGGGGTCCAGTTTCTGCTTTCTCGCACATGGCTAGCCAGTTTTCCAACACCATTTATTAAACAGGGAATGCTTTCCCCATTGCTTGTTTTTGTCAGGTTTGTTAAAGATCAGATGTTGTAGATGTGTGGCATTGCCTCCGAGGCCTTGTTCTGTTCCATTGGTCTATATCTCGGTTTTGTTACCAGAACAATGCTGTTTTGATTACTGTAGCCTTGTAGTATAGTTTGAAATCAGGTAACGTGAGCCTCCAGCTTTGTTCTTTTTGCTTAGAATTGACTTGGCTATGCGGGCTCTGTTTTAGTTCCATATGAAGTTTAAGGTGGTTTTTTCCAGTTCTGTGAAGAAGATCATAGGTAGCTTGATGGGGATAGCATTGAATCTATAAATCACTTTGGGCAATATGGCCATTTTCACGATATTGATTCTTCCTAACCATGAGTATGGAATGTTTCTTCATCTGTTTGTGTCCTCTCTTATTCCCTTGAGCAGTGGTTTGAAGTTATCCTTGAAGAGATTCTTTACATCCTTTGTTAGTTGTATTCCTAGATATTTTATTCTCTTTGTAGCAATTGTGAATGGCACTTTGTTCTTGATTTGGCTCTCTTTAAGTCTGTTATTGGTGTATAGGAATGATTGTGATTTTTGCACATTGATTTTGTATCCTGAGACTTTGCTGAAGTTGCTTATCAGTTTTAGGAGATTTTGGGCTGAGACGATGGGGTCTTCTAAATACACAAATATGTCATCTGCAAATAGAGACAATTTGACTTCCTCCTTTCCTAACTGAATACACTTTATTTCTTTTTCTTGCCTGATTGCTCTTGCTAGAACTTCCAATACTATATTGAATAGGAGTGGTGAGAGAGGGCACCCTTGTCTAGTGCCACATTTCAAAGGGAATGCTTCCAGTTTTTGCCCACTCAGTATGATATTGGCTGTGGGTTTGTCATAAATACCTTTTATTATTTTGAGATACGTTCTGTCCATACCTAGCTTATTGAGAGTTTTTAGCCTAAAAGGCTGTTGAATTCTGTTGAAAGCCTTCTCTGCGAGTGAGTGGATGCCACAATTTTTATTGCCCACAGACCAGGAGATTCCCGGCGGAGTAGCCCCACGGTTCACCAGCGTGACTCTTTTGTCCGGCGCGGCCATTTTGCAGGCACCCCGGCGGCCCTTTTAGTTGGCATTTGGAGCTCCGGGAAGGCAGAGTCTCCCATTCAGCTGATTGAAAAGTGGACTGAAGCAGGGAATCAGACCGGGAGATTCCCAGGCAGAAAAGTGCCACAAATCTTAAAGCCGCTGTTTCAGCCGGTGTAGTGGGTCCCCACAGGGGGAAGGCTGGTTCCCCCGCAACAACAACAACAAAAAAACACAGCAGTTGGAACTGCTGAGGAATGAGAGTTTCACAGCAAGTACAGCTGAACCAGGGAAGGTCCAGCTCTGTGGGGGAGGGGCATCCACCAAAGGAAAACTAAGAAACAGAAAAACTTTACCACCAACAAGCTGGACGTCCACTCAGAGACCTAATCTGAATGTCAGCAATTACACAGACGACAGGTGGATAAATCCACAAAGATGGGAAGAAACCAGCGCAAAAAGGCTGAAAACACCCGAAATCAGAATGCCTCTCCTCCTACAGAGGACTGCAGTTCCTCATCACCAAGGGAACAAGGCCTGATGGAGAATGAATGTGAGGAATTGATAGAATCAGGCTTCAGAAGGTGGATAATAAGAAACTTCTATGAGCTAATAGAACATGTTCTAACCCAATGCAAAGAAACTAAGAACCTTAAAAAAAGGTTTGACAAGATGCTAACGAGAATAGACAATTTAAAGAGGAATATAAGTGAATTAAGTGAGCTGAAAAACACAATACGAGAACTTCGAGAAGTATGCACAAGTTTTAACAGTCAAATTGATCAAGCAGAAGGCAAGATTTCAGGGGTCGAAGACCAACTTAATGAAATAAAACGAGAAGACAAGACTAGAGAAAAAAGGGTAAAAAGGAATGAGCAAAGTCTCCAAGAAATATGGGACTATGTGAAAAGACCTAATCTATGTTTGATAGGTGTACCTGAATGTGATGAAGAGAATGAATCCAAGCTGGAAAATATTCTTCAGGATATTGTCCAGGAAAACTTTCCCAACCTGGCAAGGCAGGACAATACTCAACTTCAGGTACTACAGAGAACACCACAAAGATATTCCTCAAAAAGAGCAACCCCAAGGCATATAATCATTAGATTCACCAGGGTTGAAATGAAGGAGAAAATACTAAGGGCAGCCAGAGAGAGAAAGGTCAGGTTACCCACAAGGGGAAGCCTATCAGATTCACAGCAGATCTCTCAGCAGAAACCCTACAAGCCAGAATAGAATGGGGGCCAATATTAACATCCTTAAAGAAAAGAACTTTCAACCCAGAATTTCATATCCAGCCAAACTAAGTTTCATAAGTGAAGGAAAAATAAATTTTTTTACTAACAAGGAAGTACTCAGAGATTTCATTGCCACCAGGCCTGCTTTACAAGAGCTTCTGAAAGAAGCACTATATACAGAAAGGAACAACCAGTATCAGCCATTCCAAGAAACCCATCGGTAAGCTGCATCCCAGACCCATCTCACATGCAAGGATATACAGAGACTCAAAACAAAGGGATGGAGGAAGATTTACTAACCAAATGGAGAGCAAACAAACAAACAAAAAAACAAACAAAGCAGGAGTTGCAATTCTTGTCTCGGATAAAATAGACTTTAAAGTAACAGAAACAAAAAGAGATAAGGAGGACATTGTATAATGGTAGAGGGATCAATGTAACGGGAAGAGCTAATGATCCTAAGTCTATGCGTTCTCAATACAGGAGCACCCAGATACATAGGGCAACTTCTTGGTGACTTACAAAGAGACTTGGACTCCCACACAATAATAGTGGGAGACTTTAACACTACGTTGTCAATATTGGACAGATCAATGAGACAGAAGGTTAACAAGGATACCCAGGACTTGAACTTAGACCTTGAACAAGTAAACTTAATAAACATTTACAGAACTCTCTACTCCAAATCCACAAAACATAAATTTTCTTCAGTAACACATCACATCTATTCTAAAAGTGACCACATGGTTGGAAGTAAATCACTCCCCAGCAATTGCATAGAATTTCATAGGTTTAAATGAAATATTGGTTGGTTGTTTGTTATTTGCCTCCCTTATTCCTTCCTGTCTCCATTGTATAACACAATTACTAGTATAAAAGAGCTTTTCAATACCCATTTTTAGATTGCATTCTAGCCTGGGCAATAGAGCAAGATTCCCGTTCTCTCTCCCTCTTTTTCTTTTTCCCTTTCTTTCAGTCTCCTTTTTTCCTTTCTCTCTTTCTTTCCTTTTTCTTTTCTTTCTTTTTATTTCTTTCTAAAAAAAAAAAAAAAAAGCCTTCTCTGCATCTATTTAAATAATCATGTGGTTTTTGTCTTTGCTTCTGTTTGTGTGGTGGATTACATTTATAAACTTGTGTATGTTGAACCAGCCTTGCATCCCCGGGGTGAAGCCTATCTGATTGTGATACATAAGCTTTTTGATGTACTGTTGCAATCGGATTGCCAGTATTTTATTGAAGATTTTTGCATCTATGTTCATCATGGATATGGGCCTGAAGTTTTCTTTTCTTGTTGAGTCTCTGCCAGGTTTTGGTATCAGGATGATGTTGGTCTCATAAAGTGATTTGGGAAGGATTCCCTCCTTTTGGATTGTTTGGAATAGTTTCTGAAGGAGTGATACCAGCTCCTCTTTGTATGTCTGGTAGAATTTGGCTGTGAACCCATCTGGACCTGGGCTTTTTTTGGTTGGTAGGCTATTAATTGTTGCCTCAACCTCAGCTCTTGTTATTGGTCTATTCAGGGTTTCAACTTCTTTCTGGTTTAGGCTTGGGAGGGTGCAGGTGTCCAGGAATTTATCCATTTCTTCCAGGTTTACTGGTTTATGTGCATACAGTTGTTTGTAGTGATCTTTGATGGTTGTGCGTATTTCTGTGGAATCTGTGGTGATATCCCCCTTTATCATTTTTTATTGCTTCTATTTGATTATTCTCTCTTTTCCTTTTTATTATTTTGGCTAGTGGTTTATTTTGATCTTTTCAAAAATCCAGCTCCTGAATTTACTGATTTTTTGAAGGATTTTTTGTGTCTCTATCTCCTTGAGTTCTACTCTGATCTTAGTTATTTCTTATTTTCTGCTAGCTTTTGAGTTTTTTGATCTTACTCGTCTAGCTCTTTCAATTTTGATGATAGGGTGTCAATTTTAGATCTTTCCTTGCTTCTCATGTGGGCATTTATTGCTATAAGTTTTCCTCTAGACACTGCTTTAAATGTGTCCCAGAGATTCTGGCACATTGTGTCTTCGTTCTCAGTAGTTTTGAAGAACATCTTTATTTCTGCCTTCCTTTCATTGTTTATCCAGTCAACATTCAAGAGCCAGTTGTTCAGTTCCCATGAAGCTGTGTGGTTCTGAGTTAGTTTCTGAATCCTGAGTTCTAATTTGATTGCACTGTGGTCTGATAGAATGTTTGTTATGATTTCCATTCTTTTGCATTTGCTGAGGAGTGATTAACTCCCAAGTATGCAGTCAGTTTTAGAGTAGGTGTGATGTGGTGCTGAGAAGAATGTATATTCTGTGGATTTGGGGTGGAAAGTTCCTTAAATGTCTATTAGGTTTGCTTGGTCCAGGTCTGAGTTCAAGTCCTGGATATCCTTGTTAATTTTCTGTCTTGTTGATCTGTCTAATATTGACACTGGGGTGTTAAAGTCTCCCACTATTATTGTGTGGGAGTCTAATTCTCTTTGTAGGTCATTAAGAACTTGCTTTATGTGTCTGGGTGCTTCTGTATTGGGTACATATATATTTAGGATCGTTAGCTCTTCTTTTTGCATTGATGCTTTTACCATCATCTAATGCCCTTCCTCATCTCTGGATCTTTGTTGGTTTAAAGTCTATTTTATCAGAGAAGAGGATTGCAACTCCTACTTTTTTGTGCTCTGCATTTGCTTGGTAAATCTTCCTCCATCCCTCTATTTTGAGCCTATGTGTATCCCTGCATGTGAGATGGGTTTCCTGGTTACAGCACACCAATAGGTTCTGACTTTTTATCCAATTTTCCAGTCTGTGTCTTTTGATTGGGGGCATTTAGCCCATTTACATTTAAGGTTATATTGTTATGTGTGAATATGATCCTGCCATTTTGATGCTTAGCTGGTTGTTTTGACCATTAGTTAACACAGTTTCTTCATTGTGTCGATGCTCTTTACAATTTCGTATGTTTTTGGAGTGACTGGTACTGGTTTTCCTTTCTATATTTGTGCTTCTTTCAGGAGCTCTTGTAAAGCAGGACTGGTGGTGATGAAATCTCTGAGCAATTGCTTGTTCTTAAAGGATATTATTTCTCCTTCGCTTATGAAGATTAGTTTGGCTGGATATGAAATTCTAGGTTGAAAGTTCTTTCCTTTAAGGATGTTGAATATTGGCCCCCACCCTCTCTGGCTTGTAGGGTTTCTGCTGAGAGATCCACTGTGAGTCTGATGGGCTTCCCTTTGTGGGTAACCTGACCTTTCTCTCTGACTGTGCTTAGCATTTTTTCCTTCATTTCAACCCTGGTGAATCTGACGATTATGTGCCTGGAGTTGCTCTTCTTGAGGAATATCTTTGTGGTGTTCTCTGTATTTCCTGGACTTGTATATTAGCCTGCCTTCCTAGATTGGGGAAGTTCTCCTGGATAATATCCTGAAGAGTATTTTCCAGCTTGGATTCATTCTCTCCATCACATTTAGGCACACCTGTCAAACGCAGATTAGGTCTTTTCACATAATCCCATATTTCTTGGAGGCTTTGTTCATTTCTTTTCACTCTTTTTTCTCTAATCTTGCCTTCTGATTTTATTTCATTGAGTTGATCTTCAATCTCTGATGTCCTTTCTTCTGCTTGGTCGATTTGGCTATTCAAACTTGTGTATGCTTCGTGAAGTTCTCGTGTTGTGTTTTTTAGCTCCATCAATTCATTTATATTCTTCTCTAAGCTGTTTATTCTTGTTAGCATTTTGTCAAACCTTTTTTCAAGGTTTTTGGTTTCTTTGCATTGGGTTAGAACATGTTCTTTTGGCTCAGAGAAGTTTCTTATTACCCACTTCCTGAATCCTGTTTCTGTCAATGCATCAGACTTATTCTCTACCCAGACTTGTTCCCTTGCTGGTGAGGAGTTGTGATCCCTTGGAGGAGGAGAGGCGTTCTGGTTTTGAGTGTTTTCATCCTTTTTGCACTGGTTTCTTCCTGTCTTTTAGATTTATCTACCTGTGGTCTTTGTAGTTGGTGACTTTCAGATGGGGTCTCTGAGTGAATGTCCTTTTTGTTGATGATGAAGTTATTTATTTCTGTTTTTTAGTTTTCCTTCTAACAGTCAGGTCCCTCTGCTGTAGAACCGCTGGAGGTCCACTCCAGAGTCTGCTTGCCTGGGGATCACCTGCAGTGGCTGCTGAACAGTAAGGGCTGCTGAACAGTAAGGGTTGCTGCCAGCTTCTTCTTCTGTTATCTTTGTCCCAGTAGGATACCCACCAGATGTCAGCCTGAGCTCTCCTTTATGAGGTGTCTCTTTGGATATATGGGGTTGGGGGAGCTGCTTGAGGAGACAGTCTATCCCTTACAGGAGCTCAGGTGTGGAGCTGTGGGCTCTGTTGTTCCGTTCAGAGCTGCTGGGCAGGGTACGTTTAAGTCTGCTTCAGTGGAACTCATAACGCCTTTTTTTCCCCAGGTGCTCTGTCCTGGAAAGGTAGGGCTTTATTTATAAGTTCTGACGTGGTGCTACCTTTTTCCAAGATACCTGCCCAGCGGGCAAGGAGGTGGCCTAGTCACAGTCTGCCAGCAGAGGTGTTGGTGAGCTGCCATGGGCTCTGCCCAGCTGCTGTGTGAATTTCCTTCCAGTTTTGTTTATAGGGCTATAGTTAGAACTGCCTCAGTAATGGTGGTCTGCCTCAGTAATGGCAGACTATCTCTGTAATGGCGGACTGCCTCAGTAATGGTGGGCTGCCTCAGTGATGGCGGACTGCCTCAGTAGTGGTGGACGGCCTCAGTAGTTGTGGACCCCCTTACCCCCACAGAGCTGGACCATCCCACGTCTATCTGTGCTTGCTGTGAGACTCTCAATCCAGAGCATTTCAGATTGCTGGTCTTTGTGGTGGTGGGACTGGCCAAGCCAGATGACCTGGTTCCCCTGTTTCAGGCCCCTTTCTTTCAGTTGAACGGGTGACTCTGTCTCCTGGGTGTTCCAGTTGCAAGTTGAAATGGTGCCCAGATTTGTGTGAGTTTTTGTGCGGAGACCCGCTTTACTGTTTTAAACAGTAGTGCTGGAGACTCACAGTGCTTTTCCGTCTGGGAATCTCCTGGTCTGTGGGCAGTAAAAATTTATTTGGAATTGCAGTGATCACTCACCCTCTGCGTTTTCGCTGGGAACTGCCATCCAGAGCTGTTCCTATTGGGCCATCTTGGATCGTCCCTCCAGTTTTGTTATTTTGCTTAGATAACTTTGGCTATTCTGGATCTTTTATGGTTCCATATACATTTTAGCATAGTTTTTTCTATCTCTGTGAAGAATATTATTGGTATTTTGATAGGTATTTCATTGAATTTGTAGATTGTGCTGGCTAGTATGGACATTTTAACAATATTGATTCTTCCAATTCATGAACATGGAATATCTTTGTATTTTATTGTGTCCCTCTCCTGAATTTCTTTAATCAGTGTTTTATAGGTTTTATTATAAAGCTCTTTAACTTCTTTAGTTAATTCCTACGTGTTTAATTTTATTTGTGGTTATTGTAAATGGGAGTACTTTTTGATTTCTTTTTCAGTTTCTTCACTGTTAACATATGGAAATTCTATGTGTGTTGATTTTGTATCCTGCAAGTTTACTAAATTTTTAAAAATGTTTTAGTAGATTTTTTTGTGGAGTCTTTTGGTTTTTCCAAATATATTATTTGCAAATCTGTCTTCTTTGTTTCTAATTTGGATGGCTTTTGTATCTTTCTCTTACCTGATTGCTCTAGCTAGGACTCTCAATGCTATGTTGAATAACAATGGTGAAAGGCATCCTTGTCATCTTCCAGATATTAGAGGAAAGGCTTTCAGATTTTTCCCCCTCAGTATGATACTAGCTGTGGGTCTGTCATATATGGCTTTTATTATGTTATGGTATGTTCCTTCTATATCCAGTTTTCTGAGAGTTTTTATCATGAAAGGATGCTAAATTTTATCACATGCGTTTTCACCATCATATAATGTATCACATAAGTTGATTTGCATATGTTGAATCATTTTTGCAAACCAGAGATAAATCTCACATGGTCTTGATGAATAGTTGTTTTATGTACTGTTGAATTTGGTTTGTTAGTATCTTGTTGAAGACTTTTGCATCAATATTCATTTTTCTCTTTTTTTCTGTGTCTTTGTCTGGTTTTGGTGTCAATGTAATACTTGCCTTGTAGAATGAGTTTCAAAGTATTCCCTCTTGCTTTGTTTTCAGAATAGTTTGAGTAGAACTGGTATTAGCTATTTTTTATTTTATTTTATTTTATTGCATTGCATTTTAGGTTTTGGGGTACATGTGAAGAACATGCAAGATTGTTGCATAGGTACACACATGGCAGTGTGATTTGCTGCCTTCCTCCCCATCACCTATATCTGGCATTTCTCCCCATGCTCTCTCTCCCCAACTCCCCACTCCCCGCAGTCCTTCCCCTATTTCCCCCTGACAGATCAGAGTGTGTGATGCTCCCCCTCCCTGTGACCATATGTTCTCATTGTTCAACACCCACCTATGAGTGAGAACATGCCGTGTTTGATTTTCTGTTCTTGTGTCAGTTTGCTGAGAATGATGGTTTCCAGGTTCATCTGTGTCCCTACAAAGGACACAAACTCATCATTTTTTATGGCTGCATAGTATTCCATGGTGTATATGTGCCACATTTTCCCTGTCCAGTCTATCATTGATGGGCATTTGGGTTGGTTCCAAATCTTTGCTATTGTAAATAGTGCTGCAGTGAACATTGTGTGCATGTGTCCTTCTGGTAGAACAATTTATAATCCTTTGGATATATAACCAGTAATGGGATTACTGGGTCAAATGGAATTTCTATTTCTAGGTCCTTGAGGAATCGCCACACTGTCTTCCACGATGGTTGAACTAATTTACACCCCACCAATAGTGTAAAAGTGTTCCTATTTCTCCACATCCTCTCCAGCATCTGTTGTCTCCAGATATTTTAATGATTATCATTCTAAATGGTGTGAGATGGTATCTCAGTGTGGTTTTGATTGCATTTCTGTAATGACTAGTGCTGATGAGCATTTTTTCATATGTTTGTTGGCCTCATATATGTCTTCTTTTGTAAAGTGTCTGTTCATATCCTTTGCCCACTTTTGAATGGGCTTGTTTGTTTTTTTCTTGTAAATCTGTTTTAGTTCTTTGTAGATTCTGGATATTAGCCCTTTGTCAGATGGGTAGATTGCAAAAATTTTTTCCCATTCTGTTGGTTGCCAGTTCACTCTAATGACTGTTTCTTTTGCTGTACAGAAGCTGTAGAGTTTGATTAGATCCCATTTGTCTATTTTGGCTTTTGTTGCCAATGCTTTTAGTGTTTTGGTCATGAAGTCCTTGCCTATGCCTATGTCCTGAATGGTTTTGCCTAGATTTTCTTCTAGAGTTTTTATGGTGTTAGGTCTTATGTTTAAGTCTTTAATCCATCTGGAGTTAATTTTAGTGTAAGGTGTCAGGAAGGGGTCCAGTTTCTGCTTTCTGCACATGGCTAGCCAGTTTTCCCAACACCATTTATTAAACAGGGGAATGCTTTCCCCATTGCTTGTTTTTGTCAGGTTTGTCAAAGATCAGATGCTTGTAGATGTGTGGTGCTGCCTCCGAGGCCTCTGTTCTGTTCCATTGGTCTATATTTCTGTTTTCATAGCAGTACCATGCTGTTTTGATTATTGTAGCCTTGTAGTATAGTTTGAAGTCCGGTAGTGTGATGCCTCCTGCTTTGTTCTTTTTGCTTAGAATTGACTTGACTATGTGGGCTTTCTTTCAGTTCCGTATAAAGTTTACGGTGGTTTTTCAAGTTCTGTGAAGAAGGTCATTGGCAGCTTGATAAGGTTAGTGTTGAATCTATAATTACTTTGGGCAGTATGGCCATTTTCACGATATTGATTCTTCCTAACTATGAGCATGGAATGTTTCTCCATCTGTTTGTGTCTTCTCTTATTTCGTTGAGCAGTGGTTTGTAGTTCTCCTTGAAGAGGCCCTTCACGTCCTTTGGTAGTTGTATTCCTAGGTATTTTATTCTCTTTGTAGCCATTGTGAATTGCAGTTCATTATTGATTTGGCTCTCTTAAGTCTGTTATTGGTGTATAGGAATACTTGTGATTTTTGCACATTGATTTTGTATCCTGAGACTTTGCTGAAGTTGCTTATCAGTTTCAGGAGATTTTGGGCTGAGATGATGGGGTCTTCTAAATATACAATCATGTCATCTGCAAACAGAGATAATTTGACTGTCTCCTTTTCTAATTGAATACTCTTTCTTTCTTTTTCTTGCCTGATTGCTCTGGCTAGAACTTCCAATACTATATTGAACAGGAGTGGTGAGAGAGGGCATCCTTGTCTAGTGCCAGATTTCAATGGGAATGCTTCCAGTTTTTGCCCATTCAGTATGATATTGGCTGTTGGTTTGTCGTAAATAGCATTTATTATTTTGAGATACGTTCCATCAATACCTAGTTTATTGAGGGTTTTTAGCATAAAGGGCTGTTGAATTTTGTCAAAGGCCTTCTCTGCATGTATTGAGATAATCATGTGGTTTTTGTCTTTGGTTCTGTTTATGTGGTGAATTATGTTTATAAACTTGTGTGTGTTGAACCAGCCTTGCATCCCTGGGATAAATCCTACTTGATCATGGTGGATAAGCTTTTTGATGTGTTGTTGCAATTGGTTTGCCAGTGTTTTATTGAAGATTTTTGCATCTATGTTCATCATGGATATTGGTGTGAAGTTTTCTTTTCTTGTGGAGTCTCTGCCAGGTTTTGGTATCAGGATGATGTTGGTCTCATAAAATGATATGAGAAGGATTCCCCTCTTTTGGATTGTTTGGAATAGTTTCAGAAGGAATGGTACCAGCTCCTCTTTGTATGTCTGGTAGAATTCGGCTGTGAACCTATCTGGACCTGGGCTTTTTTGGGTGGTAGGCTCTTAATTGCTGCCTCAACTTCTGCCCTTGTTATTAGTCTATTCAGGGATTTGACTTCTTCTTGGTTTAGGCTTGGGAGGATGCAATGTCCAGGAATTTATCCATTTCTTCCAGGTTTACTATTTTATGTGCATAGAGTTGTTTGTAATAATCTCTGATGATGGTTTGTATTTCTGTGGAATCTGTGATGATATCATTTATTGTTTTTTATTGCATCTGTTTTATTATTCTCTCTTTTCTTTTTTATTAATCTGGCTAGTGGTCTATTTTGTTGATCTTTTCGAAAAACCAGCTCCTGGATTTATTGATTTTTTGAAGGGTTTTTTGTGTTTCTATCTCCTTCAGTTCTGCTCTGATCTTAGTTATTTCTTGTCTTCTGCTAGGTTTTGAGTTTTTTTGATCTTGCTTCTCTAGCTCTTTCAGTTTTGATGATAGGGTGTCGTTTTTAGATCTTTCCTTGCTTCTCATCTGGGCACTTATTGCTATATATTTTCCTCTAGACACTGCTTTAAATGTGTCCCAAAGATTCTGGTATGTCATGTCTTCGTTCAAATTGGTTTCGAAGAACATCTTTATTTCTGCCTTCATTTCATTGTTTATCCAGTCAACATTCAAGAGCCAGTTGTTCAGTTTCCATCAAGCTGTGTGGTTCTGAGTTAGTTTCTGAATTCTGAGTTCTAACTTGATTGCACTGTGGTCTGAGAGAATGTTATGATTTCCATTCTTTTGTGTTTGCTGAGGAGTGATTTACTTCCAATTATGTGGTCAATTTTAGAGTAGGTGTGATGTGGTGCTGAGAAGAATGTATATTCTGTGGATTTGGGGTGGAAAGTTCTGTAAATGTCTATTAGGTTTGCTTGGTCCAGGTCTGAGTTCAAGTCCTGGATATCCTTGTTAATTTTCTGTCTTGTTGATCTGTCTAATATTGACAGTGGGGTGTTAAAGTCTCCCACTATTATTGTGTGGGAGTCTAATTCTCTTTGTAAGTCATTAAGAACTTGCTTTATGTATCTGGGTGCTCCTGTATTGGGAGCATATATATTTAGGATTGTTAGCTCTTCTTGTTGCAATGATCATTTTACCATTATGTAATGTCCTTCTTTGTCTCTTTGGATCTTTGTTGGTTTAAAGTCTGTTTTATCAGAGACTAGAATTGCAACTCCTGCTGTTTTTTGCTTTCCAATTGCTTGGTAAATCTTCCTCCATCCCTTTAGCCTGTGTGTATCATTGCATGTGAGATGGGTGTCCTGGATACAGCACACTGATGAGTTTTGACTTTTTATCCAATTTGCCAGTCTGTGTCTTTGGATTGGGACTTTTGGCCCATTTACATTTAGGGTTGATATTGTTATGTGTGAATTTGATCCTGCCATTTTGATGCTAGCTGGCTGTTTTGCCCATTAGTTGATGCAGTTTCTTCATTGTGTCGATGCTCTTTACCATTTGGTATGTTTTTGGAGTGGCTGGTACTTCTTGTTCCTTTCCATGTTTGTGCTTCTTTCAGGAGCTCTTGTAAAGCAGGCCTGGTGGTGATGAAATCTCTGAGTACTTGCTTGTTCATAAAGGATTTTATTTCTCCTTCCCTTATGAAGCTTAGTTTGGCTGGATATGAAATTCTGGGTTGAAAGTTATTTTCTTTAAGGATGTAGAATATTGGCCCCCACTCTCTTCCGTCTTGTAGGGTTTCCACTGAGACATCTGCTGTGAGTCTGATGGGCTTCCCTTTGTGTGTAACCCGACCTTTCTCTCTGGCTGCCCTTAGCATTTTTCCTTCATTTCAACCCTGGTGAATCTGACAATTATGTGCCTTGAGGTTGCTCTTCTTGAGGAATATCTTTGTGGTGTTCTCTGTATTTCCTGGACTTCAATATTGGTCTGCCTTGCTAGGTTGGGGAAGTTTTCCTGGATAATATCCTGAAGAATATTTTCCAGCTTGGATTCATTCTCTCCATCACATTCAGGCACACCTATCAAATGTAGATTAGGTCTTTTCACATAATCCCATGTTTCTTGGAGACTTTGTTCATTTCTTTTTACTCTTTTTTTCTCCAATCTTGCCTTCTCATTTTATTTCATTGAGTTGATCTTTGACCTATGATATCCTTTCTTCTGCTCGGTCAATTTGACTGTTGAAGCTTGTGTATGCTTCGCAAAGTTCTCGTGTTGTGTTTTTTAGCTCCATCAATTCACTTATATTCCTCTTTAAGCTGTTTATTCTCGTTAGAATTTCATCAAACCTTTTTTCAAGGTTCTTGGTTTCTTTGCATTGGGTTAGAACATGTTCTTTTACCTCACAGAAGTTTCTTATTACCCACCTTCTGAAGCCTGTTTCTGTCAATTCATCAGACTCATTCTCCATCCAGCCTTGTTCCCTTGCTGGTGAGGAGTTGTGATCCCTTGTAGGAGGAGAGGTGTTCTGGTTTTGGATGTTTTCATCGTTTTTGTGCTGGTTTCTTCCCATCTTTGTAGATTTATCTACCTGTCATCTTTGTAGTTGTTGACTTTCAGTTGGGGTCTCTGAGTGGATGTCCAGTTTGTTGATGATGAAGTTATTTCTTTGTTTCTTATTTTTCCTTCTAACAGTCAGGCCCCTCTGCTATAGAACTGCTGAAGTCCACTCCAGGCCCTGCTTGCCTGGGGGATCACCTGCAGTGGCTCCAGAACAGTAAAGTGTGCTGCCAGTTTCTTCTTCTGCTATCTTTGTCCCAGAAGGATACCCGCCAGATATCAGTCTCGGCTCTCCTTTATGAGGTGACTCTTTGGATATACAGGGGTCAGAGAGCTGCTTAAGGAGAGAGTCTGTCCTTTATAGGAGCTCAAGTGCTGAGCTCTGAGCTCCGTTGTTCCATTCAGAGCTGCTGGGCAGGTATGTTTAAGCCTGCTTCAGCAGAACTCATAAACGCCTTTTTTTTTTTCCCAGGTGCTCTGTCCCGGGGAGTTAGGGCTTTATTTATAAGTTTTTGTCATGCTGCTGCCTTTTTTTGGGGCTGCCCTGCCCAGCAAGGTGGCAGCCTAATCAGAGTCTGCCTGCAGAGGCTTTGCTGAGCTGCTGTGGGCTCCGCCCAGCTGCTGTATGAACTTCCCTGCAGTCCTGTTTATAGGGGTATAGTTAGAACTGCCTTGGCAGTGGTGGCCCACCTCTGTAATGGCAGACTCTCTCTGTAATGGTGGATTGCCTCGGCAATGGCGGGCTGCCTCAGCAGTTGCGGACTACCTCGGTAGTGGTGGACTGCCTTGGTAATGGTGGATGCCTCTCCCCCCACAGAGCTAGACAGTCCTGGGTTCAGCTGTGTTTGCTGTGAAACTCTCAATCCAGAGCATTTCAGATTGCTGTTTTTTGTAGGGGTGGGACCGGCTGAGCCTGATCACCTTTCTCCCTGCCTCAGACCCCCTTTTTTTTTTTCAGTTGAACGGGTGACTCTGTCTCCCAGGCGTCCTAGTCAACAGTTGAAACGGCACCTGGATTTGTGTGATTTATTGTGCGTAGACCCACTGCGCTGGCTGAAACAGCCACTGGAGACTCATGGCGCTTTTTCACTGGGGAATCTCTTGGCCTAGCTCCCTGTTTCAGTCCCCTTTTTTCAGTTGAATGGGTGACTCTGTCTCCCAGGCATTCCAGTCACCTGTTGAAAAGGTGCCCAGATCTGTGATTTCCTGAGCAGTGACCCCTTGCACCAGCTGAAACAGCTGCGCAAGAGATTCGTGGTGCTTTTTTGCCCAGGAATCTCCTGGCCTAGCTCCCTGTTTCCGTCCCCTTTTTTATCAATTGAATGGGTGACTCTCTTTCCTAGTTGTTCCAGTCACCTGTTGAAAAGGCGCTGGGATCTGTTTGATTTCCCGTGCAGCAACCCACTGCACTGGCTGAAACAGCCTCACGGAGATTCGTGGCACTTTTTTGCCCGGGGAATCTCCTGGCCTGGCTCCCTGTTTCAGTCCCCTTTTTATCAGTCAAATGGGTGACTCTGTCTCCCCAGGAGCTCCAATCGCCAGCTAAAACGGCACCCAGACCCGTGTATTTTGTGTGGAGACCCACCGTGCTGGTGACCCGTGGGGCTCCTCCACCTGGGAGTCTCCTGGTCTGTGGGCAATAAAAATCCATCTGGAAATGCAGCATCTACTCACTCTCCGTGCTTTCGCTGGGAGCTGCAATCCTGAGCTGCTCCTAATCCGCCATCTTGGATCCTCTGATCAGTATTCGTTATTTTTTAAACATTCAGTAAAATTCAGTGGTGAAGACATCAAGACCCAGAGTTTTCTTTAATGGGAGATTTTAATTACGGCTTCAATCTCTTTACTTGTAAGAGGTCTGTTCAGGTTTTGAATTTCCTTATGTTTCAATCATGTGTCTAGGAATTTGTCCATTTCTTGTAAATTTTCCCATTTATTGGCATATAGTTGCTCCTAGTAGCCACTAATGATTCTTTGAATTTCTGCAGTATCAGTTGTAATGTTTTCTTTTTCATCTGTAATTTTATTCATTTGGACTTCTCTTTTTCTCTTAGTCTGGCTAAAGGTTTGTCAATTTTGTTTACCTTTTCAAAAAATCAACTTTATGTTTCATTCATCTTTTATTTTCTTAATTTCAAATTCATTTATTTCTGCTCTGACCTTTATCATTTCTTTTCTTCTACCAATTTTGAGTTTGGTTTGCTCTTACTTTTTTAGTTCTTTAAGATACATTCTTACGCTTTTGATTTGAACTTCTTATTTTTAGATGTAGGCTTTTATAACTATAAACTTCCCTCATAGAAGTGCTTCTGCGGTATCCCATAAGTTTTGACACATTGTGCTTTCATTATCATGTGTTTCAATTTTTCTTTTCAATTTCTTCTTTGATCCACTGGTCATTCAGGAGCATATTAATTTCCATGTATTTGTATAGTTTCTAAAATTCCTATGCTTATTTATTTGTAGTTTTATTCCATTGTGGTCAGAGAAGATGCTTGATATTCTTTTAATTTTGGGGGAATATTTTAAAGCTTATTATGTGACCTAACATATGGTCTATCCTTGAGAATGATTCATGTGTTGAGGAAAATAATATGTACTCTATAGTCATTAGAAGAAATGTTCTATAAATATCTATTAGATCCATTTGGTCTATGGTGCATTTTAAATCTGATGTTTCTTTATTGATTTTCTGTTTGGAATATCTGTCTAATGTTGGAAGTGGGGTGTTGAAGTCTCCAGCTATTATTGTATTGGAGTCTCTCTTTAGCTCTAATAATATTTGCATTATATATCTGAGTGTACCAGGGTTGGGTGGCATGTATATTTAAAATTGTTATATCTTCTTGCTGAATTAACTCCTTTATCATTATATAGTGACCTTCTTTGTCTTTTCTTATAGTTTTTGTTTTGAAATCTATGTTGTCTGATATAATTATAGCTACTCCTGCTCTTTTTTGGTTTCCACTAGCATGGAATATCGTTTTCCATCACTTTATCTTCAGTGTTTGTGTGTCTTTATGTTCAAAGGTGTTTCTTATAGAAAACAAATCAATAAATCATGTGTTTTCTTTGTATCCAAAACTCTGTCTTTTTATTGGAGAGTTCAGTCCATTTACCTTCAATGTTATTGTTGATAAATAACAACTTACAACTTACTTCTACTATTTTGTTTGTCTTCTGGTTGTTTTGTGGTCTTGTCTTCTTTCTTTCCTTCCTGTCTTCCTTTTAGTGAAGGTAATTTTCTCTTGTCGTATGATTTAGTTTCTTGCTTCTTATTTTTTCTGTATCCATTGTATGATATTGGTTTGAGATTAGCTGATAACAACAGTGTTTGCATAAACAAACAAACATGCAAGCAAGCAGAAAGAAAACTAATAAAGACTGTATACCTTAATAATCCCCTAGCTTTTTAACTTTTTGTTGTTTCTATTTATATCTTATTGTACTGTCTATATCTTAAAAAGTTATTATTTTTCATTGGTTCATTGTTTAGTCTTTCTACCTAATAAGAGTTTACATGCCACAGTTGCAGTGATGTAAGATTCTTTGTTTTTCTTTGTACTTACTATTACCACTGAGTTTTGTACCTTCTGATGATTTCTTCTTGCTCCTGATTGTCCTTTTCTTTCTGATGAAAAAACTCCCTTTAGGATTTCTTGTAGGACAGCTCTAGTGTTGATAAAAATTCCTCTCCTTTTTTTGTCTGGGAAAGTCTTCATTTCTCCTTGTTTGAAAGGTAATTTCACCTGATGTACTATTCTAAGTTAAAAGGTATTTTCCTTTAGCATTTTAAATATGTCATACCACTCTCTCCTGGCTATTTAAAAGTCTGCTGCCAGATGTATTGGAGCTCCATTGTATGTGATTTATTTCTTTTATCTTGTGGCTTTTAGGATCCTTTCTTTATCCTCAATCTTTGGGAGTTTATTAAATGCCTTGAGGTAGTCTTGTGTTAAATCTATTTAGTGTTCTATAACTTTCTTGTACTCGGATATTGATGTCTTTCTCTAGGTTTGTGAAGTTCTCTGTTGTTATCCCTTTGAAAGAACATTCTAACTGTTCTTTAAGAGGCCTATCAACAACTCTTAGATTTGCCCTTTAAAAGCTATTTTCTAGAACCTGGAGGTGTGTTTCATTGGTTTTTTGTATTCCTTTTTTTTTTTTTTTGTCTCCTCTGACTGTGTATCTTCAAATTGTCTGTGTTAAAACTCACTCATTCTTTCTTCTGCTTGATCAATTCTACTGTTAAGACTATGATGCATTCTTCACTATGCCATTTGCATTTGCCAATTCCAGCAGTTCTCCTTGATTCTTTTAAATTATTTCCATCTCTGTTAATTAATCTGATAGAATTTTTAATTCTCTGTGTTATCTTTAATTTATGTGAGTTTCTTCAAAATAGCTATTTTGACTTCAATATCTAAAAGGTCACATATCTCTGTTTCTCCAGGACTGGCCCCGGTGCATTATTTAGTTCATTTGGTAAGGTCATGTTTTCCTGGGTCCTCTTGATATTTGTAGATGTACATCTATGTCTGCACATTGAAGAATTAGGTTTTTTTTTGTAGTCTTCTCAGTCTGGGCTTGTTTACACCCATCGTTTTTGGGAAGGCTTTCCAGATATTTTAAAAGGCTTGGGCATTATGATCTAAGCTGTATCTGCTTTAGGGAAGACCCCAAACCCAGTAGTGCTGTGGTTCTTGCAGACTCATGGAGGTATCACCTTGATGGTCTTTGCCAAGATCCAGAATTCTCTGAATTACCAGGCAGACACTTGTTCTCTTCCCTTTCTCCCAAACAAATAGAGTCTCTCTCTGCTCTGAGCCACCTGAAGCTGGGAGTGAAGTGACACAAGCACCCTGGTGGGCACCACCCCTAGAATTCTGCTAGGTCAGATCCAAAGCCAGCATAGCACTGGGCATTACACAAAGAATGCTGTAACCACTCCCTGGCTACTGCCTATGTTCACTCAAAGCCCTGGGGCTCTATAGTCAGCAGGTGCCAAGGCAAGCCACACCTATGTTCTTTCATTTAGGATGGCGAGTTACCCCAGACTCCCAGGTGGGTCCAGAGATGCCATCCAGGAGCCAAGGTCTACAGTCAAAAACCTTACAAGTCCACATGGTATTTTATTATTCTATAGCTGAGCCGACACTCAAACTACAAGAGACTATCCTTCTCATTCTTCCCTCCCCTTTCCAAAGGCAGAGGAGCCTCACCCGGTTGCCATTGCCACCGACGGCCCATGGGGAGTACTGCCAAACTACCACTGATGTTCCCTTAAGGCCCAAAGTCTCTTCAGTCAGCTTGTGGTGAGTGCTTCCTGGCCTGGGACACCTCTCCTCTGGAGAGGACAGGTCCAGAAATGCCATTTAAGACCCAAGTCCTAGAATCGGGGGCCCCAAGAGCCTGCTTGGTGCTCTAGCCTGCTGTGGCTGGGCTGGTACCTAAGATGTAAGACAAAGTCTCCTTTACTTTTCCCTCTGCTTTTCTAAAGCAGGAGTCTCACCCTGTAGACACCAGAGCTGGGAATATGCTGAGACTCATTTGTGGCTGGTAAGTCTCTGCCTCACCCAAGGCCCTTGACATAGAACCTGGGTATTGCTGCTGGTTACTCAGGGCTCAAGGGCTATTGAGTTAGCAGGTAATAAACCCTGCCAGTACTGGGTCCTTCCCTTCAAGGCAGTGGTTCCCTTCTAGCCAGGATGTGTCTAGAAATGTCCAGGAACTGGGGCCTGGAATAGGGGTCTTACAACTTTGACTGGTGCTCTATCCTGCTGTGGCTGAGCTGGTATCTAAGATGCAATACAAAGTCCTCCTGACTTTTCCATTTTCTCTCTTCAAGTGGAAGAAAGGGGTCTTTTTTTGGAGTTGCCTGGGGTTAGGGGAGGGGGTGATGCTAGCACTCCCTTAGTCACCCTGATTGGTGTCTCAGTATGTTGCATGTCTCCTCCCCCAAGTCCATTGGCTCCAGGCCCAGTTCAGACCTAGCGCTCATATATGTGTTGCAGTCCTTGTGGCCTAGACTGCCTTTCAAGTGTATTTGGGACCCCAAAGCCCTTTAGCCTACAGTGATGAGGTTTGCAGACACTGAAGTTCCAACCACTAGGATCTGTGATTCCCCCTCTGGCTAGGACTGGTTTAAATGCACTCTCCATGGATGGGTATCAGCTGAGTTGGGTCTGGTTTTGCTTTCTGCTATAACATAGGAGCATTGAGTTCAATACCTCACAATGGCTGTGCTTTCCCTCTCCCCCAGGGCACAGAAGGCACAGGCTCTCTTCACTTTGCTGCCACTTCTAGGGGATGGGGGAGGAGGTGGCATCAGCAATTCAAGGCTTTATTCTACCTCTTCATTGCCTCTTTTAGCAATATGAAGGTAAAACCAGGTACTTACTTTGAGTGCTCACCTGATTTTTGGTTCTTATGAAGGTATTTTTGTGTGTGTAGATAGTTGTTAAATTGATGTCCTTGCAGGGGGCTTGAGGGGGAACAATTGGTGAAGCCTTCTATTTCATCATCCTGCTCCACCCACTCCACCTGCCTCAGATTTTAAATGCCATGCAAATGATCATTTTCTTTTTCAACAAAAACTTACTGAGCACTTTCGATAGGCCAGACATTGACTTAAACACCAGGAAAACAGCAGGAAAGAAGACAAATGGGGTCCCTGCCCTCAAGAGCTTGCTGTCTAGGAAGCTCAAAAAAAATATCAATATAGGGCACTGATCATGTACCAGCTACCCTGCTGAAGATTTATTTTACATAATGTCATTTAATTACTATAGAAACACTGAAATATTTTCTATATTAATGTCATTTTATTGAGGACATCGAACTACAAATGTTAAATAACTTATCCAAATTCACAAGGTTAATATGGTTTAACCCATGCCAACCTAACACCAAAAACAGAATTCTCAACCACTGACTCTAAATCATGAAACCCCAAAGCCTGTGTTCTGTTTTCTGTGTCACGCTGTCTGAAGTAAATCTGATTTTGAATAACTACCAGAACAGTGATAAACGATTTACCAAGCTAAAAATGTAGACATGTATTACTGATTTCAGGATAGGTCAGGTAAACCTTGTACTTGTGAATCCTTTCAACCGTCAATCTAACTACAACAGAATCTGTTGTGCTTTGTTAGTGTGAGGACGTGGGTTTCTGTCTAGGTCTGTTTCTTCTGTTATTAATGTTGATACATCATTCTGGTTTTGTATGTCTTTGCTGATCTCATGGGTCAGGCCTTATTCAGTGTGTGTTTTGCATATTATATTCAAATACACTACTGTAGATATGCTTTATGTTTGTAAATATACTCAGTAAATGTAATACCGTAATCATTACTATTCCATTCTTTTCACAAGTCTTTAGTTGTTTCTCTGTTTTTTCCTTCCCTTCCTTTTTGTGCTATTCTCTTGCTGTTTGTTCTTCGCTGTTGCACTCCTTCCTCTCTGCATTCTGCACAGGTTTGTCCTCTCTCTGCTCTACAGCTACTACTTCTTCACTTCCCTTCTTGTTTTGAATAAAATACCTCTAAGCATACAACCTTTCTTTTCTTTACTCACATAAAATCACTGGTATCTATATTCACCCATGGAGTTTTTCTTTGCTTACTTATGCCACCAAAGAAATTCTTTCAGTAGGAAAAGCTGTTTCTCTGCAATGCTACAAAAAAGAACTTTTATTTTTTGATTTCTTTTTTGTAAAGCAATACTAAAAGCAGTGTGGTATAGGCAAAATTATAAACACACTGATCAACAGAACAGAATAGCTAGCCCAGAAGTAAGCCTAGAAAACTTAAGAACTCAACTCAGTATATTTTCAAATGAGTATCCGAAATCAACGGGAGGGATACATTATCCAATAAGTTATGTTGAGAACATTTGATATGTGGAAAAATCTATCATATTATATCACCACCTCACACAAGGCACCAAAATGTTTTCTGAATGTAGGCGTTTATAGTAAAAAAATAAACAAACAAAAAAACTGCACAGGAGGACAGAATTTAAGCTGAGGAAAGATTTTCTAGTCATTAAGGAGATATTAAAAAAAGTCAA
This sequence comes from Ateles fusciceps, assembly GCA_036589455.1. Classification (NCBI taxonomy): domain Eukaryota; kingdom Metazoa; phylum Chordata; class Mammalia; order Primates; family Atelidae; genus Ateles; species Ateles fusciceps. Next base: position 309,839 of record JAZHEH010001960.1, read on the forward strand.
GAAGAAGGTCTGTTGATAAATTTCACTATAAATAAGAGCATGCTATCATCACCAAACTTCACAAAGACAGAATAACTAGGAAAAATAGTTGCTCAAGTATGATGGATTATTAGCCTTATTATTATTTTTTTAAAAAACCTCTTCAAACAAATAAGAAAAAATGCTAACTCCAAAGGAAAAGTGTGCAAAAATAGTAACAGACAAGCCACCAGAAGGGAAACATAATGTATAATAATAAATCACTAAAGTTGTTTCGGCCTCACTGGTCGTTAAAGAAATGTACAATGAACTGGTTTTCTCAAAGATTTGTAAAGACTTTAAAAAGAATAACACTTCATGCTGGAAATAGTGCCATGAGACAGGCACCCTAACTGTTAACAGACACATAAATCTACCTAACCTTCTAGAAAGCAATTTGGCCGTATCTTTTAAAAGCCTCAAAATGTGGATATATTCCAATCCAATATTTCTACTTTCAGGAATCAATCCAAAGAAGAGACGCTGTCAGAAAGTTAAGAGCAAAGATATTCATTACAGCATTGCTTATAGTACCATTAAGAAAGAAAAAGAAACAAAATGTTTCACCTAATCACAGTACTTACATATTATTGAATATTACACAGCTATTGACTTGAACTGGAAAAAAAATGAAATAATTTTTTATGATAGCTGTAAAAAGTGTAATAATTTTTTATAATAGCTATAAAAAGCAGGAAATAAAGTTGAATGCTAGCATAATGTTATATTAAATACAAGGGAATGCATCAAATATTAACTATATGTTCTCAGCATTGATAAATTATGGGCAGTTTTTGCTTTTTGTATTTTTCTCTATTTACTAGACTGCTTTAAAAAGTAATAACTACACATTGCTCTTAAACAGAATTTCAAAGAATAAAGCATAAAGGAATTAGTTATTTCCAGTTGACAACAACCTTCCCTCAGTCATGAGATACTGAAAAATGACAGCTCAGGCTTCACTCTGTTTTGAATTTACCAAAATTTACCATAGATTGGATGTGCTAATCTTTCAGAATTTGTTAATTTCATTAATATATTTGTTTTTTCTAGTCCCTATAAGTATATAATATCCAAAATGCCATCTCTGTATTCTTCTGTTCAAATTAGAGAGATTAGGTAATTTGTAGGATGATCAGATATTGTCTCTGAAAAGTTTATATATTAAAGTTTTTATAAAAGGTTTTCTTGAATCTTGCAGTCAGAAGTGTGGTCTGCAGACTGGCAGCATCAGCAGAAACTAGAAAGTTTTTGAAAATGCAAAACCTCAGGTCCTACCCCAGATTTAATGAATCAGAATCTGCATTTTAATGACATCTTGAGTTGATTCATAGGCACTTCATGTTTGATAACCACTGGTATAGAACACACATTTTAGTTCTAACTATATGTCTACAACACAACTACAGTCCTCCTTTGAAAGTTAATCTGTGTTCATGTCCTAAGTAACAGTACGATCTTTATGGTCTATGAGCTCTAAACATTTTCTTAAAACAAGAGCAACTTCCAACTAATGAATGGGATATATTCTAAAAATATATTGGTAGGTCAGTTGTTAATTTATACAGTAATATTATTAATGCTATCTATATTTCTAGGTCATCTTACAGTAGCTTGCTTAATCCATAACGTAGTTGAAGAGGACTAATGGCATTTTAATCATTGTTTTTTAATGGGAAAATATGCTCCCAGTTCTAACAGAAGATTCTAGGAAAGCCTCACACTGCCATCAATACAGGACTCTCCCATGGAAGGAGCTATTAATATTTATGTATTTGTAGACAATTAGTAGAGCTCATACTCCTATTCTGAAAATGTTTTAAATACAAGAATAAAATGTATTAAAAAGACAGGAATGTCAAGTGCTGCTATTGACTCATTCACATTTTCTCCCAATTTTATTTTGACCAAGCACAATGGTAAGATTACTTCAATGGTTTGAAACAGGTTTGTGGATACATGAAGCATCTAATGGAAAATCTAGAGATGGGGTGGATACCCTAACTTGTAAGATAAAAATATCTATTAATAACAATTGTACATTGTCTTTTACATATATATTTTGCTTGTATGTTTAACTGTCATTCAAATGTACTTAACTTCATTGGACAAGGTATAAGGCTTGCCAATTTCCAAACTCTGGCAATCCAAAATCCCTGGTAGCCATTCTGGAACTGCTGTTGTTTACAGGATAATATGATTTTGTTATTTTAAACATAGCTTTGTTCTAATAGGCTTCCTCCATCCCCAAACACACATTCACCTTTTATGCCTTAAAAATGGACTTCTTGGTAGGAACAAAGGAAATTTAATCACTATCTATTATGGTGAGAACCTATTTCTGACAACAACACAAGACCTAGAGGAAGCACTGAACTTCTGTATCAAGCCTGTGGGAAGGGGCGTTGGGGTCACAGGAGAGGGAAGGAGAAGGCTCTGTCTTCTAAGACTCCAGGTTATTTCAGAATATACAAATTACATTTTTGATTTAATCAAATGTTTTACATAATATTGCTAGAAGAAATGTAAAGTTTGAAAAAAAAATTCAAATTGATTCAAAGATGCAGAATTCATCAGATTATTTTATAGATACCAGTGTGACTTAATTCTCCCTAGATTTTGTGAACAATTTTTATTAATAGAAATCAAGCTTATTGTCCAAAGTGACAATATATCAAAGAAATACATATTCAAACTTGCTGCCATTATAGTTTTTAACATTTTTATTGCATATTTACAATCTGTGGAACATTATAAGGATTTACAGTAGAAGCCAAATTTCCCAGCCCTTAAAATTTTAATAGGAAAAATGGAATAAACCATACATAAATATTTTTGAAAATGAGCATTAGAAACATACATATGATTATAATTTATAGACTAATACAGGTGACTGCTGTATGTAATAGACTAGCTGGAAGAGGTAAAACAGTGGATAAGAAAGTCATCAGAGTGTGAAAGAACTACAGCTGGGTGATACTGAATAGAGACAATATCGAAAATGTTATTTTTAAAGGCTAAAATGTCCTGTAAAAGCATATCTATCCCCTATGCAAAACTGTGAGGTAGAATTCTTCCCACCCCGTTTTCTGCTTTTCTGACCACCATGTGGGAGACTTCCCTGCCCAGGTGGCTCTTTCACACTGCTGTACCTGGGAGTTATGAGCAATACATGCTTTCCACTACCCCCTCAACCGCATCACAAAATAGCCCTTTCTGTTCAATGATCGATCTTACTTTACCTACTGAAAACGGGTGGCGAAAGTTAGTAACATAAACAAACCAGTGCTGTTTCTTCTAGTTAACACAAGGAGTGAAATATTGCTAAAGTTTCAGGCATAGGAAGCCCTTGAGGAGCCGTTTGGGCAGACAGGCCTTTGCTTTCCTCGAATAACACTAATTGTCATCGTCCACCATGAACAATGCCATTGTCATCCCAAACTCGCTTCTTCTAATATTTCAACACGGATCATAAAAATAGTTTACACCGTTATGCACATCAAAATATAAAATAGAGGGCATAACAAAGCTGCACTGGAAAAAGGTATGGCAGTTTCTTTTAAAACTACCCTGTGACCCAGCAATTGTAATCCAACGAATTTACTGCAAAGAAATGAAAACCTATGTTCGCATAGACTTATATAAGAATGATCATAGCAGCTTTATTTATAATTGCCAATCCTGGAAATAGCCCAGGTATCTATCAATGGGAAATTAGATAAGCAAACTGTAATATTGTCATACAGTGGAATACTACTCAGCAATAAAAAAGAACAGAAATTTAAAAAAATGAAGCCTGTAGAAAAGCATACATGTTGTGTGAATCTATTTATATAGTTTTAGGGTGGTGATAATATTTCATATTTCGATAGCAATATATGCATTTGCCAAGCCTCAGTGAACACATAAGTCCTATGCACTTCATTGTATGCTAATATTAAGTAAAAAATTAAGCCAACAATAAACTCGTTAATGATATGCAATTTAAAATGCACCCAAAATAGTATGAACAGATGAATGAACATGTGACAAAGCAAGTATAGGTAATGCTAATTAGCATCTAGTGAGTACACTATAAAATTATTTTAACTTTTTTATATATTTGAAAATTTTCATTAGCACAATTTTGGGTAAAAATATAGGGTGCAATGTTTACCAGACAATATTGCTAGAATTTCATTATTGATCTTATGACAGTATAATCATCAAATTCTTCTAAGTGTCCATTGAGCAATAAATTTCTCTTAAAGGCCTCTGAAAGAATATTCCTAAGTGTGATGTGAGCAATCATTTTGATCCTCTCACACCTTTACAAATATAATATACATATTTTGATAATATATTCTGAGCTAATTTTTGGCCATAAAGATAACATAGAGTTAAGATGAGAAAACGTTCCTAAGAGAAAAAATCAAACATAGATTTTTTATTTACCCTAACTTCCAGACTAAAAAAGAATCTGAAACTGTAATAGAAAAGATTTGAGGCTTGGTCATAGTGAATGGGCGACTGTGTTCTGAGTGGAAAGGCATTCAATCATCTCTCATTTCTCCCCAAAGACAGATGCATTTGGACACCGTAAAGACATGGTATTCAGCTTGTAAAGACTTCTAAGGTGCCTCCTGGAGATTCACTGGGAACTGGCTTGAGTTCAATAGCCCTTTTGTCAGAGTTTTCTACATGCCTAACTTAAAATCCCTAATACCACTGCCCCATGATAACTAGCAGTTGGTAACTATTTTCAGTTAAGAATTCCTATAAAATTACATATAGGAATTATATATATAGCCTCATAAAAGTTCTCTAACAAAAATAATCTTTAAAATGTACCCACTGCTTTCAAACGATTTAGTCACAGTTCTGGCTGTCTTTTGATCTCTAAGTTCTTCATGTTCTAGTACAGGTTCTCTTTTTTCCTGAAGTACAGGGACTAGTGTTTATTCTCAAGCTTTCATGTTTGCTTGAAAATTCTGCAGTGATGTTGAGTCATATTAAGTGCCATACCCCTGAACCTCTTTCAGTCTTAAAAGACTCCCCTGTATTTATGCCAGCTCACAGAGTGTCCTTAGTTCTATGCCTCTATTACAGGATCAGTCAGCCTTTTTCTGTTTATCATCACTGCCTGCATTTACCTAGAGACTGCTCCTCTCTAACCATAACTGCACTAATTGTGGTCTTGTGACGCTTTGTCCTTTTTACCTCAATATTGGGACACTTTAAAAATAACAGATTTATGCTCTTGTTTCTACTGGTTGGTGCACACTCACTAATACCTACTCCTCCTAGTATGACTTCCTTTTACTTGTGTCTATTAATGGGGTTATGTTACACCCTATCAATCCCAAAACATGATACTCATCACTTGTCTTCCATCTTGCTGGTCTATTATCGTCCCATAAAAACAGCTAATTTATCAGATTTCAAAGCCTTGTTATTTACTGATAAGCTTACCAATTATATCTTTTGTATCTTCAGTGTGTAATTCTGAACACACATTCTGATACACCAGTAAACTGGAGGTGAGGGTGAAGGGGTGGTGGAGCTAAAGTGGGGTGAACATAAGCAATGTGCCATTTCCTCACCATCCCATGCTTGTCATGTGGGACAACAGAAAGAATAAAGAATACTCCATTTTTATCTGAAAAAAAATAGTTATTGCAATGATACCTTCCATTCTATTTCTTATTTTGGTTTCAACACCTCTTTATATCATCATATTTTATTCTTGAAATTGGTATGATTTCACTATTTTACAGCCCCAGATAAATTCAGATTTCTTTTTAACTAAGATCATAGTAAATGGCAAAGCCAGATTTTTGAAGCCAAGTATTTAAGCTCCAAACACTTTCCATTATATTCATTCCAGTTCTTGTTTTGTATGTTCTTTTCTCTACAAGTCTTGCCATTATTATGCTTCTTAGCTAAACCTAGACTTTTCAGTAGCATGTAGGGAAGTCAAATAATGTCAAATGTTAAGTTTCGACTTCATTTTACCTCATCAGGGTTTTTGTTGCTGTATATACCAGCAGAGTGTATTTTCTACTCCCGACTAAAGCTTTTCATTTTTAGGATTGAAAGTTAACAATAAGTCTACTAATTAGGTTAACTGTTAAGCTATGTTCAGCCATGTTTTTAATGCTAGAGAATTTTTCCTTTGGGGGCTGAAGCAAAGATATCCTAATCATACAGATCTCACTACTGATGATAATATACTTACTGGTGTTTGTTTCTGCCTGTACCATTCCCTACAGGCTGAAGATGTAAAGGACATTAGCAGTCACAGTATGTTTAGTTTTTAGTAGAAACTGTAATTCACTATGGACTTGTGTACTTTGGGTAGGATGTGAGAAAGGGAGGAGTATATAATAATGCCCAATCTCTATTGGCAAGTACCTTACAATGTAATAGAGAATTCTAAATTATTTCTTTGAATGTAGACCACATACTGAGATAGATTCAGCTAACTTCATAATCACATTGGTAATGTGTTTAGATCAGAGAATATGGTTTACTCATCACTATCAGTAAGGTAACTTAACTGTCATGCTCATACTACGGAGTATGATACTAATAATAATACCACTCCATATGTCAATTAATAAGATAATGAAATAACAAACACGTTAAGACTAGCTAACACTGGGAGCAGTAGCCAATGTAAATTTCTATAAAGTGAGAAGTATCCAATATTCTACCTAGCAATGAAGCCTAGACCTGCCATAAGTATCCCAGCTGGCAGGCTGAACAGTTTCATCATCACCAATGAGTCACTCTAAAAAGTCACCAACAATGAGGACTGGGAACAAAGCCAATGTGACCTAAAATGAAGTTATCATTTTTGCATCATAACTCTACTGAGTTAGGTATGTGTGAAGAACAGATGCCAAAAGTGCCATTCATTATATATTAAGCTTACACAGGAGCAAACAAGACAAAAGAAAAATAACAAAAACAAATTCCTCAAACCAAAAAAAAAACCTCCACCAAAAAAAAACCAAAAAAAATAATAAAACTAGCCCTGCCAACACTTCAATAATTCCCTGAGATGGGCTAAAGGAATGTGGGAGGTTGTGACATAAGCCAATTAGAAATGAGTGGTTCTTTCTGAGTTTTATTTGCAGGCCAATGTTAATTTATGACATAGAAACAGCTTGTGATTTCAAACACACTGCAGTCACTTCTTTCACATGTTCACTTTAAGTGAACTCCCTATGGAAAAAAGTCACATTAGGGCATTACTAAATTTTCATTCATAACTGTGTATGTACAGATACACATATGAAAGTAGCAGCAAATGTACAGATGAAGAGCAACGATACTCATGTGAAAATCCTATTTGGCCTCACGTGAACTCAATTTACAAATAATATTTATGGATCCTGCCTTATTTTACTATTTTTGTGGGCAGGATAGCTTAAGGTATATAAAAATTAACTCGTTTGGCAATTATAACTCCATGAGTTGATGACAGAATTACTAACAAACCAGTTCCTTTCTAGCAAAGTTTTAATAAAAATATTGTAACTACTCTGAAATTCAGTAGAAGAAACAGATATTGAGTATTGATATTTAGTTACTGAGTATAACTAAATATCTGGAGTAGTGTCTAAGTATCTAAAATACCAAATGACTTCCTTGTGAATAGATTCACTTGTAAGTCAGTTCTAACTTTAAAAAATAAGTATGTTTAAAACATACTTCAGACTGCAATATAACAGGGATTATTACTAATGCCTATAATACAGCATTCATATTTAGGAGGACTGGGCATCTGTTATGCATGAGCAAGGCTGGGAATAGGAGAAGACAAGATTCCTTCCCTCAAAAGAGCTTAGTGGGTACAGACATAAACTGTAGAATGTAGCACCATTGGGAAGACTGAAATGAATAGTCACAAAAGTTCATATTCATAGCAGTAAAGCCCCAAAGGAGTGAGAGGATTATTAAGTATAGAAAGAACTTCCTGGACATTCTCAGAAGCAGCAGCCACATAAGACAAGAGGGAGCAGTTGAACTTTGCCCTAGATTTCCTGGCACATTTGACTAGAAAAAAGGCTGCACCATTAACCTAAACTGTTTCAGGAGGGAAAGGTGATAAATACAGTAAGTCTTTAATCCAGGTTGAAATGTCAAGTAGACAATTAAAAAGAAGTACAAGTCTAGATTTCTGGACCAGATATGTAATCCAGAACATTGGTATAAAATAACAACCATAAGGATGAGATAGATACCTAGAGAAGAGCCAAAAGCATTCTGAGGACAGGATCTAAGAAAGCACATGTTCAGCAGGCACATCTTAAATAAGGGTTATGCGACTGCACTCACAGTTATTTCAGAGGATAGCATCTTCAAGGAAGGAGACACTGTCTAGGAAGGTTGCTCAATGGTGTAAATGTTGCAGAGAGAAAAGGGTAAGGGATTCAGAAAGAGAAAAAACCATTCAGTTTGGTAACTGGGAGCCCATTGTTGACTTTCAAAAGAACAGTTTCATTAGAGTGCTGTGTAAAACCAGACTGCAAGGTGCTGCGTAGTGAGTGGTGAAGATGCAGGGGCACTGATGTGGATTCTCCAAGAAGTTTATCAGTGAAGAAGGCTGGAAAAACTAACAGGTTAAGAGGGAGGTGTTTTTTTGCATTGAAGGTTACTTCAACATGTTTGTAGACCACAAAAGGAACCAGTATACAACTCGTTTATACTTCTGTAATGACTACATGCCTAAAAAATAATTTTTAAGCTTTTAAAAAGCATTTTCTGAAATAAAAATAAAATTTAAATTATATTTGCATTTTACCATTTAAACTTAATACAAACTTAAAAGCACTAGCATTTCATGATAAATTTTATTTCTAAAGGAGTCATACAGTTCTGTTATTGGACTACTTCAGAATTTATTTTGCTTTTAGACTATAATGAGAAACTAAATTTTATTAACAATTGCTATTTTAGTTCAATGATATAAAGGATTGATTACACTGACGTAATTATGTATGCCTTCTTCCTCAGCCCTCCTCCCCTAAAGACAAAGTATCTTCAGGGTAGTTAATAATTTTCAGAATATTTTTCAAGTTGAAGAGAAAAATTAGAAATAGTATTCCATTATTAATAAGTTCTTAAAGATCTAAATTGTTCTTCACAATAATTTTTCATAAAACATGCTTATTTATTATATATACATGCTTACATATGAATTTCCTGTCTAAAATACATGCAACCACCATGAAAAAACAAATATTAAACCATCCTCACAGTCCTAAGAATGCCCTTTTAAATAAGGCACTCATGTTTGGAAATAGGATGTAACTACTAAATTAAATAAATGTTTAAAGAAGTCTTTTATTAAGCACAAACAACTTTTAACACATTATCAATACAAATAAGAAAAGGTCTTTTAATGACTATGATATATCAAAGATCTGAAAGGTTTTCTCCATATTGACACAATAAAAATAATCAATTCTGAAGAATTACAAAGTAAAATTTTGAGGACACCACTGTCTACTAATAAGAGTTTAACTACTGTCTAAATTTACTAAATCACCTCTGGAGGAAGGGCAACCTTTTTTTTTTTTAAATAGAGATAACTCCTACTCTTATTAGCACCATTCAAAGCTTATTATCAGTTGTTCATCTACAAACTGACAGGTCAGATAAAGCTTTAAAGCAAGTTTTCAGTGCAATGTTTACAGTTCCTTCTTTTAAGATACTTGGAGTTTATAGCCTCCAAGCATGTTAAGTAATTATGCCTTAGTAGTAGCAAGGTGTTAACATGTAGAGAGAAATGTCATGAAAAGAAATGAGGCTTATTCTGGCTGTGAAATGCATCTTAATGTGTGTGGCTAATGCTATATATTACGCTGACAACATGCGGGATTACGAACTGCAAATCTGTAGGTAGCTGGTGTCTATTAGCTCTCTGTGGTCACCATTTCAGGATGTCTCAGCTGCTGCCTTTTGAGACTAACTAGTTTCATCCTGTCTCTGATGTGTTCTGCAGTAGAAGCCATGTCACTTGGACTCCCAAAATACTGTTCGGTTCTAAAAATCAAAACACACAGAGAAACCTCAGATTAATACAAATCCATTAACTGCAGTGAATACAAATAGAAGCAAAAATTTACCATAAAAAAATCTACATGAGATAGCCTATGTGTAGCATATAAATAGCAGTTCATATGTGATCATACTGCTTATCTTTGAGCAGGAAATTCAGCAGGAAAAAAACCATTTTTTTAAATAGCATAAAATACATATATTAGTGGTATAAAAGTTGTATCATGTGTAATTATGATAATAGCAACAAGCTGAACAATGAAACACTGGAAATATGTGGGTCCTGAAGCATATACAAATATAAAATTTGTACATGTACTTAAGTGCTACTGGCTGCGGACACCACTTTTCTATACAGCTGGCAAGCAAAATAAATATTCTTCTTAATGTTGTGACATTGGTACATTAACAGATACAATCATTAATTTTATTCTAATCAAATACTGTATTCAGATTCACAGAATATTTTTAGAGCTGGAAGATTTCTTTATATGTGTGTGTGTGTGTGTGTGTGTATATGTGTGTGTGTATATATATATATGTATATATATATATAATTATTGCACTTTAAGTCCTGGCGTACATGTGAAGAACATGCAGGACTGTTGCATAGGTACATACACGGCAATGTGGTTTGCTGCCTCCATCCCCATCACGTATATCTGGCATTTCAACCCATGTTATCCCTCCCTAACCTTCCTACCCCCCACTGTCCCTCCCCTATTCCCCACCAACAGACCCCAGTGTGTGATGCTCCCCCTCCCTGTGTCCATGTGTTCTCATGGACCCTGCCTATGAGTGAGAACATGCGGTGTTTGATTTTCTGTTCTTGTGTCAGTTTGCTGAGAATGATGGTTTCCAGGTTCATCCATCTCCCTACAAAGGACACAAACTCATCGTTTTTTATGGCTGTATAGTATTCAATGGTGTATATGTGCCACATTTTCCATGTCCAGTCTATCACTGATTGGCATTTGGGTTGGTTCCAGGTCTTTGCTATTGTAAACAGTGCCGCAATGAATATACGTGTGCATGTGTCTTTATAATAGAACGATTTATATTCCTTTGGGTATATACCCAGTAATGGGATTGCTGGGTCAAATGGAATTTCTATTTCTAGGTCCTTGAGGAATCACCACACTGTCTTCCACAATGGTTGAACTAATTTACACTCCCACCAACAGTGTGAAGTGTTCTTATTTCTCCACATCCTCTCCAGCATCTGTTGTCTCCAGATATTTTAATGATCGCCATTCTAAATGGCATGAGATGGTATCTCAATGTGGTTTTGATTTGCATTTCTCTAATGACCAGTGATGATGAGCATTTTTTCATATGTTTGTTGGCCTCATATATATCTTCTTTTGAAAAGAGTCTGTTCATATTCTTTGCCCACTTTTGAATGGGTTTGTTTGTATTTTTCTTGTAAATCTGTTTTAGTTTTTTGTAGATTCTGGATATTAACCCATTGTCAGATGGGTAGACTGCAAAAATTTTTTCCCATTCTGTTGGTTGCTGGTTTGCTCTAATGATTGTTTCTTTTGCTGTGCAGAAGCTCTGGAGTTTGATTAGGTCCCATTTGTCTATGTTGGCTTTTGTTGCCAATGCTCTTGGTGTTTTAGTCATGAAGTCCTTGCCTATACCTATGTCCTGAATGTTTTTGTCTAGGTTTTCTTCTAGGGTTTTTATGGTGTTAGGTCTTATGTTTAAATCTTTAATCCATCTGGAGTTAATTTTAGTGTAAGGTGTCAGGAAGGGGTCCAGTTTCTGCTTTCTGCACATGGCTAGCCAGTTTTCCCAACACCATTTATTAAACAGGGAATGCTTTTCCCATTGTTTGTTTTTGTCAGGTTTGTCAAAGATCAGATGTTTGTAGATGTGTGGCATTGCCTCCGGGGCCTCTGTTCTGTTCCCTTGGTCTATATATCTGTTTTGGTAGCAATACCATGCTGTTTTGATTACTGTAGCCTTGTAGTGTACTTTGAAGTCAGGTATCATGATGCCTTCAGCTTTGTTCTTTTTGCTTAGAATTTACTTGGCTATGTGGGCTCCCTTTTGGTTCCATATGAAGTTTAAGGTGGTTTTTTCCAGTTCTGTGAAGAGGGTCATGGGTAGCTTGATGTGGATAGCATTGAATCTATAAATTACTTTGGGCAGTATGGCCATTTTCACAATATTGATTCTTCCTAACCATGAGCATGGAATGTTTTTCCATTTGTGTCCGCTCTTACTTCTTGAGCAGTGGTTTATAGTTCTCCTTGAACAGGTTCTTTATATCCTTTGTTAGCTGTATTCCTAGGTACTTTATTCTCTTTGTAGCAATTGTGAATGGCAGTTCGTTCTTGATTTGGCTCTCTTTAAGTCTGTTATTGGTGTATAGGAATGCTTCTGATTTCTGCATATTGATTTTGTATCCTGAGACTCTGCTGAAGTTGCTAGAGTTTCAGGAGATTTTGGGCTGAGATGATGGAGTCTTCTAAATATACAATTATGTCATCTGCATATAGAGACTATTTGACTTCCTCCTTTCCTAATTGAATACCCTTTATTTCTTTTTCTTGCCTGATTGCTCTGGCTAGAACTTCCAATACTATATTGAATAGGAGTGGTGAGAGAGGGCACCTTTGTCTAATGCCAGATTTCAAAGGGAATGCTTCCAGTTTTTGCCCATTCAGTATGATATTAGCTGTGGGTTTGTCATAAATAGCATTTATTATTTTGAGATACGTTCTGTCAATACCTAGCTTATTGAGAGTTTTTAGCATACAGGGCTGTTGAATTCTGTTGAAGGCCTTCTCTGCATCTATTGAAATAATCATATGGTTGTTGCCTTTGGTTCTGTTTGTGTGGTGGATTACGTTTATAGACTTGCGTATGTTGAACCAGCCTTGCATCCCCGGGATGAAGTCTACCTGATTGTGATGGATAAGCTTTTTGATGTGCTGTTGCAATCGGTTTGCCAGTATTTTATTGATTTTTGCATCTATGTTCATCATGGATATTGGCCTGAAGTTTTCTTTTCTTGTTGAGTCTCTGCCAGGTTTTGGTATCAGAATGATGTTAGTCTCATAAAATGATTTGGGAATGATTCCCTCTTTTTGGATTGTTTGGAATAGTTTCAAAAGGAATGGTACCAGCTCCTCTTTGTATGTCTGGTAGAATTTGGCTGTGAACCCATCTGGACCTGGGCTTTTTTTGGTTGGTAGGCTATTAATTGCTGCCTCAACCTCAGCCCTTGTTATTGGTCTATTCAGGGTTTTGACTTCTTTCTGGTTTAGGCTTGGGAGGGTGCAGGTGTCCAGGAATTTATTCATTTCTTCCAGGTTTACTGGTTTATGTGCATAGAATTGTTTGTAGTAATCTCTGATGGTAGTTTGTATTTCTGTGGAATCTGTGGTGCATCTATTTGATTATTCTCTCTTTTCTTTTTATTAATCTGGCTAGTGGTCTGCCTATTTTGTTGATCTTTTCAAAAAACCAGCTTCTAGATTTACTGATTTTTTGAAGGGTTTTTTGTGTTTTTATCTCCTTCAGTTCTGCTCTTATCTTAATTATTTCTTGTGTTCTGCTAGCTTTTGAATTTTTTTGATCTTGCTCCTCTAGCTCTTTTCATTTTGATGATAAAGTGTCAATTTTAGATCTTTTCTTGCTTCTCATGGGCAATTTATTGCTATAAATTTTCTTCTAGACACTGCTTTAAAAGTATCCCAGAGATTCTGGTACATTGTGTCTTCTTTCTTGTTGGTTTCAAGGAACATCTTTATTTCTGCCTTCATTTCATTGTTTGTCCAGTTAACATTCCAGAGCCAGTTGTTCAGTTTCCATGAAGTTGTGTGGTTCTGAGTTAGTTTCTGAATGCTGAGTTCTAATTTGATTGCACTGTTGTCTGACAGACTGTTTGTTATGATTTCCACTTCTTTGCATTTGCTGATGAGTGATTTACTGCCAATTATGTGGTCAGTTTTAGAGTAGGTGTGATGTGGTGCTGAGAAGAATGTATATTCTGTGGATTTGGGATGGAGAGTTCTGTAAATGTCTATTAGGTTTGCTTGTTCCAGATCTGCGTTGAAGTCCTGGATATCCTTGTTATTTTTCTGTCTCGTTGATCTAATATTCACAGTGGAGTGTTACAGTCTCCCACAATTCTTGTGTGGCAGTCTAAGTCTCTTTGTCGGTCATTAATAACTTGCTTTATAGGCTGGGCACGGTGGCTCATGCCTGTAATCCCAGCACTTTGGGTGGTTGAGGCTGGCAGATCACAAGGTCAAGAGATTGAGACCATCCTGGTTAACATGGTGAAACCCCGTCTCTACTAAAGAAACAAAAATTAGCTGGGCATGGTGGCATGTGCCTGTAGTCCCAGCTACTCAGTAGGCTGAGGCAGGAGAATTGCTTGAATCCGTGAAATGGAAGTTGCAGTAAGCTGAGATCATACCACTGCACTCCAGCCTGGGGCCTGGTGACAGAGCAAGACTCTGTCTCAAAAAATAAACAAAAAGAACTTGCTTTATATATGTGGGTGCTCCTGTATTGGGTGTGTATATATTTAGGATCGTTAGCTCTTCTTGTTGCAGTCATGCTTTTACCATTATTTAATGCCCTTCTTTGTCTCTTTGGATCTTGGTTGGTTTAAAGTCTATTTTATCAGAGATGAGGATTGCAACTCCTTTTTTTTTTGCTTTCAATTGCTTGGTAAATCTTCCTCCATCCCTTTATTTTGAGCCTGTGTTATCCTTGCATGTGAGATGGGTTTTATGGATACAGCACACTGACGGGTTTTGAGTTTTTATCCAATTTTCCAGTTTGTGTCTTTTGATTGGGGCATTTAGCCCATTTACATTTAAGGTTAATATTGTTATGTGTGAATTTGATCCTGCCATTTTGATGCTAGCTGGTTGTTTTGCCTGTTTTGCAGTTTCTTCATTGTGTCGATGCTCATTACCATTTGGTAGATTTTTGAAGTGGCTGCTACTGGTTGTTCCTTTTTATCTTTCGTGCTTCTTTTAGGAGCTCTTGTAAGGCAGGCCTGGTGGTGATGAAATCTCTGAGTACTTGCTTGTTCATAAAGGATTTTATTTCTCCTTTCCTTATGAAGCTTAGTTTGGCTGGATATGAAATTCTAGGTTGAAAGTTATTTTCTTTAAGGATGTTGAATATTGGCCACCATTCTATTCTGGCTTGCAGGGTTTCTGCTGAGAGATCCGCTGTGAGTCTGATGGGCTTCCCTTTGTGGGTAACCCGACCTTTCTCTCTGGCTGCCCTTAGCATTTTCCCTTCATTTCAACCCTGGAGAATCTGACGATTATGTGCCTTGGGGTTGCTCTCTTGAGGAATACCTTTGTGTTGTTCTCTGTATTTCCTGGACTTGAATATTGGCCTTTCTTCCTAGGTTGGGGAAGTTCTCCAGGATAATATCCTGAAGAGTGTTTTCCAGCTTGGATTCATTCTCTCTGTCACATTCAGGTACACCTATCAAATGTAGATTAGTTCTTTTCACATAATCCTGTATTTCTTGGAGTCTTTGTTCATTTCTTTTCACTCTTTTTTCTCTAATTTTGCCTTCTCGTTTTATTTCATTGAGTTGATCTTCAACCTCTGATATCCTTTCTTCTGCTTGGTTGATTCAACTATTGAAACTTGTGTACGCTTCATCAAGTTCTCGTGTTGTGTTTTTCAGCTCCACCAGTTCATTTATATTCTTCTCTAAGCTGTTTCTTCTTGTTAGTGTTTCATCAAACCTTTTTTTCAATGTTCTTAGTTTCTTTGCATTGGGTTAGAACATGTTCTTTTAGCGCAGAGACGTTTGTTATTACCCACTTTCTGAAGCCTGTGTCAATTCATCAGACTCATTCTCCATCCAGCCTTGTTCCCTTGCCGGTGAGGAGTGTGATCCATTGGAGGAGGAGAGGCGTTCTGGTTTTGGGTGTTTTCATCCTTTTTGCGCTGGTTTCTTCCCATATTTGTGGATGTATCACCTGTGGTCTTTGTAGTTGGTGACTTTTGGATGAAATCTCTGAGTGGACGTCCTTTTTGTTGATTATGAAGTTACTTCTGTTTTTTGGTTTTCCTTCTAACAATCAGGCCCCTCTGCTGTAGGACTGCTGGAGGTCCACTCCAGAGCCTGCTTGCGTGGGGATCACCTGCAGTGGCTGTGGAACAGTAAGGATTGCTGTCAGTTTCTTCTTCTGTTATCTTTGTCCCAGAAGGATACCCGCCAGATGTCAGCCTGAGCTCTCTTTTATGAGGTGTCTCTTTGGATATACGGGGTTGGGGAGCTGCTTGAGGAGACAGTCTATCCCTTATAGGAGCTCAAGTGCTGAGCTGTGAGCTCTGTTGTTCCATTCAGAGCTGCTGGGCAGGTATGGTTAAGTCTGCTGCAGCGGAACTCATAACCACCTTTTTCCCAGGTGCTCTGCCCTGGGAAGGTGGGGCTTTATTTATAAGTCCCTGACGTGCTGCTGCCTTTTTTCAGAGATGCCCTGCCCAGCAAGGAGGTAGCCTAGTCACAGTCTGCCAGCAGAGGCGTTGGTGAGCTGCTGTGGGCTCTGCCCAGCTGCTGTGTGAACTTTAGAAATTCCAGGTTAACCTCTTTATTTTTTAGATCATAAATGTGGAGCTGAGAAAGTTAAATGATGTAAGCAAGGTCACACAAGGAAAAACCAGAATTTGACCCTAGGTCTTCACACACTGAATCCAGAGAGATCATCAATCTCTTTTATTTTACCAGGAGATGGTATAAAGACAAATCTGTATAACCTGCCAAACAAACTTTACATGACACAGATTACCATTATGTTAGCAATTATGGAGAACATTACACACAACTTTGCATAATATTTAATTTAGCAAAATATCTAAAAGAGATATACATAAATTTTAATATGAATATAAAATGGAATAAAATGGCAATTCCAAAATATTAAAGGTAGGTGCTTGTGAACTCTGAATATACAGTACTATCATTCTTTTATCTTAAAAAGATGAGGAAATGACCCATGGGCTATTTGTGAAACACAAGACAAGAAGCTGAAGCAAGCAAGCATACAAGGGAGAGGTGCTTCTAGGCTGACATGGTTAGAAGAGGAGACTGTGTGACAACTGGCTGTGAAATGTCAGAATCAGGGAGGGTAAGGGATCCTGAAATGGAACTATAAGAAGCGCACCTATAATTCTGTTTCTAGTTTAACTTTGTCTCTTTTATTGGAGATGTATAATACAACTTTAGGTGACTGTAGGCTACTTCTGATTGTTCAAGTTTAGGCATGGCTTGAGATTACATAAACACAGACTATGAATGATATTCTTTCAAGGGAATAAAATGCCATCTTCTCCATATCAATCCCAAATAATCACTGGAAGATCATGGCACAGTAGTAGCAGTGCTTATTATGAGTTAAACCTGTTTTAAGTACTGTACATTATTTAGCTCAGGGAATTCCCCCCACCCCCATAACCTGAGGACGTGTGAGTGTTACATCACTGTTTTTAGATGAGGGGAATTGAGGCATAAAGAGGTTAAGTGGCTTCCCCAGGGTGTTATAGTGAGTAAGTGGTGGAGCCGAGAGCGCTGGCTCCAGAGTCCACAGATGCACTCATCACACTATACCACAGTGTTAAGGATACTTATATTTTTATTTAATGGTTTGGTTACTCTATCATTTGAATTAAACATCCTCTGGATTATCTCTAAATTATTTTCACTAAGAATCAGGTCTAAATCACCAAGGATAAAGCTGCTCCTGATTTTTTTCCTGGTCCATTTATTTTGCATCAGATTATTTCATATTTTTATAATTGACTATCTGAAATGGAAAGATGGAAGAAAATCAGGACCTCATCCCTTCACACCTAAAGAAATTAGAATGCCATAAAGCACAGTGCAAAGAGAATGGGTTTGGTGCCAGACAGACCTGAGCTTGTATCCTTATTCTATCACTTAGAAGCTGTGAAATCCTGAGAGCCTTACTTAATCTTTCTGGGCCTCAGTTTCTTCATTTGTAAATCAGGAATAATCATACTGGTCTGGTCCTCTTTGGTCAAAAGTAATGAAGGTGAAGTGTTTCACTTGGTACTTGGCATGTATTATGAACTCACTAAACATTACTCCCTTGTCCCCTCTTCCTTTTCCTGAATGAAGCCCGAAGTCACACTACTCCCTACCATTATAGCCAAGGCTAGAACCCAGTGTCTTAATCTAGTCAATGATCTTTCTACAACAAGCTGTCAAGAAGCAACACATCTGATGTCAGCATGTACCATCACTGTGGCTAAGAGCTGTGTGGATTTCTTTTCATTTTAAACTAATTTACTGTAGGAGTTAAAGATGTGGACCAAAGCTAATTTACTTAGCTTTTTAAAGAACAGATTTCCTCTTTTAATGATTTCACTTTAAGACCACACCAATAAAAAATAAAATTATAAGAACATGCTCCATACCCATCAGGATAAACTACAGGAACAGTTAATCTATCCAAAAGTGATTTCCCAACTGCTTCAATTTCATCAAATTGCTCCTCATCATTAATAGCTTCAGGCTCTTCTGGACAGTCCTGCAAAATCTGCAACAAATAAAAGAGCAATATCAATCAAGAGATACAGAAAGATCTGCAGTTTCAGAGAATCCGGAAAAAAAAAAAAAAGACACAGAAATGGAATCAAGCTCACATAAAGGCATTTTTTGTTTTTAACATCTTCAAGTACACGACATAAGATTGATTATTGCTAAATGCTCAAGAAATTCTAACAACAAAATAAAATAACATAATTCCTACTAACAATATGATTTCCAAGAAAGAAAATACTAGACTACTATTGGAAAAATAAGTTCACTTTATGTTTATTTAGCAGCCTGGAAGGTGAAGGAGGTATAGACTCTGTTCTCAAAGAAAATAAAGACATTACAAATGAAAAAATATATAAATAAAAAACAACAGAGTACAAACATGTAACTAACTGATGTGATGACTTAGCTAGATAATATTTAACAACTGATCTGCTGAACTGATGTAAATGATTAGGTTATAATTCAAATATGAGAATCTCTATAATTCTTGATGAGCAGTTCTTTATTTTCA
Organism: Ateles fusciceps; assembly: GCA_036589455.1. NCBI lineage: Eukaryota > Metazoa > Chordata > Mammalia > Primates > Atelidae > Ateles > Ateles fusciceps. The sequence goes on from JAZHEH010001960.1 coordinate 328,981, forward strand.
CCTTAACCATTATCATTTAAATTAAACTACAAGAAAGAACTGCTAAATCTGAGAGAAAAGAAAAACAAGTATTCATTTTCACAACTTTTTTTTTTGCATTACACTTTATGTCATCCAATCATGTTTACTTTAGCATTACACATGAACAATTTTGTATTTTAAAACTCAAGATTTAATTTAGATATTTTTCTAATCATTATACAATTTGCTTACAGTTGTGGTTATTTATATTTATGCTTAATTTATTTTATTTGTGCTTGATTTACTTATGTCTGCACAGCCTAAGTAAATCAAATTTAACTCAAAGGCTAGGTAACAGAAAAAAATGGAAACAAATTTCTATTAAAAAAAACCTCTCAACTCTATTCATTCTTATATGACTCATAAACAGGTAGTAAAAAGTAATATTGTAAAAAGTTATCAGTGGTGCTAGACATTGGGCCAGTGGTCACCGTTTGACAGCGAAGTAGTGGGGGGAAGCAGTACTGTGACTATAAGAGGGAGGGGGTAGCTTCTGGGTGCTGGTAATGTTCTGTTTTTTGAACAGTACACTGATTACACAGGTGTGTTCACTTTGTGACATCTCACTGCACAGAATACTTGTGGTCTGTATGTTTTCTATGTTAATAGTATACTTCATAATAAAATATTCTCATTGTAACAATCAATAGATAAACAAGTTATAGCATTTTGTATACTTTCATTTATCTTACTTAGGCCTATGTTAATCAAACATTGATCTACGGAGTTCAATGACCAGCTGACAATGAGTTAACTATGACACCTCCCAACAGATGTACTTCATAATTTAGAAAGAAACTGTTTAATTCCTGAGGTTCCTTGCAACATCTGTTCTACACATCAAGTTAGGTTTGCTAATATCTCAAAATGTATTGAACATTCCCTATATATAATCTTTTATTGTAAGAGATCAAAACAAAATTAGTTCCTTTTGGGTGTGTAAGGCTTGGGTACAATAAATTCTTACTATGAAGAGTAAGAAAAAGGTTCTATTGAAAATTTGTCCAAATAACACTGCATATTTTATTTTTTTGTTTCTGGAATTAATGACCTTAATTCATTATAATAAATTCTAGAATAAATCTTTAAACGATATATATAAAACATTTTACTTTTGTCCTTATTTTTTTAATGTCTCTACTTAAATTATAAAATCACAAGGTGCCTTTTTAAAAATGTGTGACAATTAACAGCAGTTGCCAAAGCAAAAATTTTCCCTTCCTGGCATAATGGAAGAGATTGAACTCATGATACTTTAAAGAACAGAGGGCATATTCTGGACACCAGGCTTGGTCAGGAGAGAAGCAGTGTAAAGAGAAGTCTACCACAAGGTTCTCGATTTCTACCACACGGCTCTCCAGCACTGGTAAGGATTAAGAAAATTTCATTTGAACTCTCTAAGGCAATATATTATAACTAAACAAACTGTACCCATGGAACTAATATAAATATTGAAAAGTAGATTAGTCATATAATTACTCAAATTAACATTTTTAAACACATATAATAAATACCACTGAGAATACATTAAAAAAAAAAAAAAAAGCAAACCTTTTCAGCATTTGAGTGGAATGCAATAGCCATTTCCAACCTATGTACTCTCTCTTCAGATGCTATTGTAAATTGTTTCCATACTCTGTTCAATCGAGGAAGTGTATCCCCAGATGATCGAGAAGTGCAGCGCAAAGACTGGCATAACACAACTGTAGCCTGTAGCAACTGCCTGCCATAGTCATAAGTGCTCTAAAAAAAGTAAACACGAAATTATAATAAAAGAATTCTTAAGAGAAGGACAGGGAAAGTGTGCAGGAAGACTGTCGTTGCAATTAAGTGACACTACTAGAAATCAATACTGAATAAATCTAGTGATACTTATTACTACAAATTAGCTGTGTATAAATAATAAAGGGGAAGCAATATTTTAAATTAGTTTATAGTAAGTGTCCTGGCCAGGCACAATGGCTCATGCCTGTAATCCCAGCACTTTGGGAGGCTGAGGCGGGAGGATAGCTTGAAGCTAGGAGTTCAATACCAGCCTAGCCAACATAGCAAGATCCTGTCTCTAAAAAAATGAAAAAAATTAGTTGAGTGTGGCCACACTTGCCTGTAGTCCCAGCTACTTTGGAGGCTGAGGCAGGAGGATCACTTGAGCCCTGGAGTTTGAGGATGCAGTGAGCTACGACTGTGCTACCACATTATATCCTGGGTGACAGAGCGAGGCCTTATCTTGAAAAAAATTTAATTTTTAATTAGAAAGTTTCCTTCTATTAGGTTTCCCCACTTTATTCTGTTTCCCCCATCTCAGTCTGCTAAATTTCACTGGCTAGAAAGAATGTCTGCTTATGAATTAAACTACTTTCAAAAATAGATGAAATTAGGCACTTCATATTCCATATAGGAAACTATACCTGTTACAAAGTAAACTCATTATTAGGAAAAATAAGATACTTTTCAGCCAGGTGTGGTGGCTCACCTCTGTAATACTAGCACTTAGAGAGGCCAAGGTGGGTGGACCACTTGAGGTCAGGAGTTCAAGACCAGCCTGACCAACATGGTGAAACCCCATCTCTATCAAAAATACAAAAATTAGCTGGGTGCGATGGCAGGTGCCTGTAATCCTAGCTACTCGAGAGGGGGAGGCTGAAGCATGAGAACTGCTTGAACCTGGGAGGCGGAGGTTGCAGTGAGCCGAGATCACACCATTGTACTACAGCCTGGGTGACAGAGTAAGACTCTGTCTCAAAAAAAAAAAAAAAAAAAGATACTTTTACTTTTCATCACAAAAAAGTTCTGTATTATTATGCTAACACTAGCAAGATGCAGCAAGTGAGGTTTCTTATTTACTGATATTAACATCCATTTCATATTAACTGCTATTAATATCAGTAAATAAGTTCATTCTGTTAATATGAATGAACAGTTGGATTGCCTTAAAAATGCCATAATATATAACATAATTCAGAGGGACCATGCAGAACCTGTATTCAGGGGAAACATAAACCCTCTCAAGTTTATGCAGGCTTGTTTTGATGCACCAGCTGACATTTTCTTAATTCTGTGATACTTCTGGAATAACAAAACTAACCTTCTTGGACTTGGAGGGTAAAGTTACATTATAATCATGCAGAAAGCTATTCAAACACTAAGCTTGTGGAAAAGGAAGGTAACCAGTTTTGCACCTGTGCAACATCAACAAATTTTCTATGCTTTTCCAGCAAAACTTTCGTTTCTTGAGCGTCATCACCCAATCTGATGTGGGTCTTAAGCAGAGCATCCAGGAGTTCACTTAGCCATTCTACTGCCTAAATAAAAAGACATAACAACGAAGCTGGATTCAGAACTCTTTACTTATTGTACCAAAATGTCACACTTATATAGAGATTACTATCATGTGATTAATGAATCCGTTAATTATAACCTAGTCTTAAAAGCTTATTTCATTCCATGATAAACTACATGAATTATTGACCTCTCCTCCTCAAAATTCTTTAAATCTGAAGGCAAGACATACTAAAGAAAAGCATTCTTTTAAAATTAATATCACATAATAAGATCATGTATTTCTGTATATAGATCCATCAGGATTGCATTACAGATTTGTGTTACTACATAAAATCATAAATTTTCTCTAAATCAAACTGAAATGATGTTCTCTGATAATGACAAAAGATATCAAATTGTTTATATGGTATTGAAAATTCTCTTGCAGGCTAAAATGTAATGAGCTCCACCAGATTTTATCCTGGATGTAACTGACAACCTAATCAACAATAATAAATAATAAATGATCCCAATCTCTAGCTCAGTAGAGGAGTTCATTGAGAAGCTTAAGTTAAATGAGATCAATAAACTAGCTGGGAATACCAAAGTTTATTCTTCAATAGGATAAACTAGAATCTGACTTCAAGAATTTACTTTTTTAGAACCATGAAAAGTACACTTTTGTTTGCAGTTAAATGAAATCAATCTTCTAAGAAAAGTTAACTACATAATACAGCTGACTGGTTCTTACCTGGGCAGCATCTTCTTCACATTTAAACAACTGCACCATCTGAAGCATCTTTAACCTTCGCACATCTACCATGTCTTCGCATCTAATGAACCCAAACATAAATGTAACTCATCATTTCTGTTTTGTTGATTACTACTGTAACATCATCATTTGGCACATGTGTTTTATAGTACACTAAAATACTTAGTCCTACACAATGGAGAATGCAAGTATTTTGTATTGGTTTGTAAGAATGTTAGGGATATCTCTATCAATGTTACATCAGAACCTCAAAATACCCGAGTGATACTCAATAAAAAACCCTCTTAAGGACAGCATGGATTCTGCAAAACATTAAAGCAAAATGTAATTACAGTAGTACACTAACCCCCCAAAAAAATCAGCATTGCCGTTTAGCATTAAACAAGCTTCAAGGATAAAAGTATAATGTTTCTCAAATACAGGAAGATGTTTTTTGAGGCAAGGTCTCACTCAATCGCCTAGGCTGGAGTGCAGTGGCACCATCATAGCTTACTATAACCTCAAACTCCTGGGCTTAACTGATCCTCACACCTCAGCCTCCCAAGTAGTTGAGACTACAGGTGTGCACCACTGTGCCTAGCTAAAGAAATTTTGAAAAATTAACGCTTTTCATTATATTATAGTACCTAAAATAATAATTAATTCTTATTTTTAAAAAAATCCTCCATCTACACTCTTAAAAACTAGATGGAGGGATAAAGAAACAAAAACCTCTACTGACCTCTGGGTATAGAGAAACACAATTCAGATTATTTTTCAGTCTCACTGTGGTCTGCTTGGGTAACATACCAGTTAAAGTTTTAAGGCAACTTAACCTAACTTAACTCTGGTCCGTTTCCTTGCAATTCTGTGTACTGCAGAATTCCTTGCAGAATTTCCATGCAATTCTGTGTACTGCAGGTGGGGATGGGAGACTCCCACTGCTGTCTCAAATATCAATAACAAGTTATCCAACAGACACTGGGCTCTACTGTACTTGATGTCCTTAAAGAAAGCTTCATAACAATATAGAAGTAAGTATCATAAGGCTTTTTTTTAAAAAAATAAAGATGCTCTCAATAATAAGTTATAACATTAAAATTCAACTTAGCATAATTCTACAATAGACTGAAGGGGAGTGATGATGATAATTATTTTTTTAAATCTGAAACTAAAAAACAATGTAAACCACTTTAATGATGAAGATGGTATCATACATATACTGTATTCAGGTACTAGATAATGTGTGCTGGGGAAAATCTATGGTCTCTACTATCAAGATGCTCCCATTTGCAGAGAGGTAATAAGTACTATTATAAAGCTATTTAAAATGTTTTATGGGAGTAGGGAGGAGCAAGTGACTAACATGCCTTAGAAGTCCAAAAAGGCTTCCTAAAGTAAGTATCCCTGAGTCTTGAAGAATATGTAGGAATTCATTGAGCAGAAAATGAGGAAAGAAGTATTCTTAGTCATGGATACATGAAACAGCATGATGCTTTCAGGAAGATAAAAAAAATTGTGTGATTTTATGGGAATGTTACAGAAGATAAAATTATGCAAGACTGGATTATGAAGGGTCTCCTACATTATTCCAAGATGACAAACTCCATCTGAGAAAACAGGAAGTCACTGAAGGAAGTTTTATACAATTGTACTTCATGAAAATTACTCTCGCATACAAAAAGCTGGGCAGTAGCCAGGCCAGAGGCAGATAAGAATTTAAGATATTGAACAGAAACGTTTGAGATTCAGAGACAGCAGAACTTGGACATCTGAATAAGCTATAAGGGATGAGAGAAAGACGAAGGATTTTAGGATAAATCTCAAGTTTGGTAGCTGATGGTAACTTTAACCTAGGTAGGAAGTTTAAAATGGAAAGCAAGTTTTAGGGGAAAACAATTCCAGTCTGAACATACTAGGTGATACGGTTTGGATTTGGGTTTTGGATTTGTGTCCCCACCCAAATCTGACACCAAAGTGTAACCCCAATATTGGAGGAGGAGCCTAGTGGGACATGATTAGATCATGGGGGCAGATTTCCCCCTTGCTGTTCTTGTGAAAGTGAGATCTGACAAGATCTGGTTGGTTAAAAGTATGTGACACTGCCCCCCTTTACTCTCTTCCTCCTCCAGCCATGTAAGACATGCCTGCTTCCCCTCTGTCTCTCGCCATGATTGAAAGTTTCCTGAGGCCTCCCCAGTCATGCTTCCTGTACAGCTCACAGAACCTTGGGTCAATTGAATCTATTTTCTTCATAAATTACCCAGTCTCACTTAGTGTTTTATAGCAATGTGAGAGCAGATTATTACAGAAAGCTGGTACTGGGAGTGGGGCACTGTTATAAAGATACCTGAAAATGTGGAACTGGGCAATGGGCAGAGTTTGGCACAGTTTGGATGGTTCACAAGAAGACGGGAAGATGAGGGAAAGTTTGGAACTTCCTAGAGACTTGTTAAATTGTTGTGACCAAAATGCTAATAGTGATATGGACAGTAAAGTCCAGGCTGAGAGGGTCTCAGAAAGAGATGAGGAACTTACTGGGAACTGGGGCAAAGGTCACTCTTGCTATGCAGCAGCAGAGAGAATGGTAGCATTGTACCCCTGCTCTAGGCATATGTGGAACTTTGAACTTGAGAGAGGTGATTTACAGTATCTAGTGGGAGAAATTTTTAAGCAGCAAAACACTCAAGACTTCACCTGGCTGCTTCTAGCAGCCTATGTGTATATTTGTGAGCAAAAAAATGATCTGAGACTGGAACTTAAAAGGAAAGCAGAGCATAAAAGTTTGCAAAATTTGCAGCCTAGCCACATGGTAGGAAAAAAAAAAACCATTTCTAGGGGAGAAATTCAAGCTGGCTGCAGAAATTTGCATAAGAGGAGCTGAATGTTCATAGCCAACACAATGGCAGAAAAGCCTGGAAGGCATTTCAGAAGACTTTGTGGTAGCCTCTCCCCATCACAAGCCTGGATGCCTAAGAGGGAAAAACGGTTTTGCAGCCAGGCCCAGGGCCCTGCTGACCTGTACAGCCTTGGGACACTGTTCCTTGTATCCCAGCTGTTCCAGCTCCAGCATGGCTAAAAGAACCCCAGATACAGCTCAGGCCACTGCTCCAGAGAGGGTGCAAGCCATAAGCCTTGGCAGCTTCCATGTGGTGTTAAGCCTATGGGTGCACAAAGGGCAAGAGTTGAGGCTTGGGAGCTTCTGTCTAGATTTCAAAGAATGAATAGAAATGCCTGGATGTCCAGGCAGAAGTCTGCTGCCTCATGGAGAACCCCTACTAGGGCAGTGTGGAGGGGGAAATGTGGGGTTGGACCCCCCCAGCAGAGTTCTCCTGGGGCACTGTCGAGTGGAGCTGAGAAGATGGCCAACATCCTTCAGAACCCAGAATGGCAAATCCACTAACAGCTTGCATCATGGACCTGGAAAAGCTGCAGGCACTCTATGTCAGCCTGTGAAAGCAGACAAGAGGGCTGTACCCTGCAGAGACACAGGGATGGAGATGCTCAAGGCCTTGGGAGCTCACCTCTTGCATCAGTGTGGCCTGAATGTGAGACATGGAGTCAATGGACATTATTCTAGGGCTTTAAGATTTAATGACTGCCCTGCTGGGTTTCGGACTTGCATGGGGCCTGTAGCCCCTTTGTTTTGACCAAATTCTCCCTTTTGGAATGGGTGTATTTACTCAATATCTATACCTCTATTGTATCTTGGAAGTAACTAACTTGTGTTTGATTTTGCAGGCTCCTAGTTGGACAGGACTTGCCTTTTTTAGATGAGACTAAGGACTGTAGACTTTTAAGTTAATGTTGAAACGCATTAAGACTTGGGGGACTGGTTGAGAAAGGATGATTACATTTTGCAATGTGAGAATAACATCAGATTTGGTAGAGACCACGGGTGGAATAATACGGTTTGGATTTATGTCCGCACTCAAATTTCATGTTGAACTGGAATTCCCCAATGTTGGAAGAGGGGTGATATGGTTTGTCTGTGCCTCCACCCAAGTCTTATCTTGAGTTGTAGTTCCCATAATCTCCACATGTCATGGGAGGGACCCAGCGGGGATTAACTGATTCATAGCAGCAGTTACCTCCATGCTGTTGTCATGATGGTGAGTTCTCATAAGATCGACTTGTTTTATAAGGTGTTTTCCCCCTCTTCCCTCTGCACTTCTCCTTGCTGCTGCCATATGAAGAAGGACGTGTTTGTTTCCCCTTCCACCATGATTCTGCCCTGCAAAGCTGTGAGGTGGGTCAGTTAAACTTCTTTCTCTTATAAATTACCCAGTCTTCGGTATATCCTTATAACAGTGTGAAACGGACTAATACAAGGGGCCTTGTAGGAGGTGATAGGATCATGGGGGTGTATTTCCCTGTTGCTATTTTCATGTCAGTGAGTTCTCATGAGATCTGGTTGTTTAAAAGTGTGCAGCACCTCCCCCGTTCCCTATCTTTCTCCAGCCAAGTAAGATGTGTCTGCTTCTTCCCCTTTGCCTTCTGCCATGATTGGAAGTTTCCTGAGGTCTCCTCAGCCATGCTCCTGTACAGCCTATGGAAATGTAAGCCCATTAAGCCTCTTTAAAAATTACCCAGTCTCAGGTAGTTCTTTATAGAAATGCAAGAATGGACTAATACACTAGGTTTCAGCAGTACATGGGGGCATCCAGCAGGCAACACTAAGGAGGCAACTGGATTTTTGGGTCTACAGCATGAGAGAGGGTCTTGGTAAGATCGATAACTACTAAACCATGATCTATAAAAGAAAAGTCATTCAAATAGTCAGAATGTCCAGGGAGACCATATAAAGGTGGGAATCTGACCTCAGAACAAACCTTGGAAGCAGTAACTTTAGCTAGTGGCCAAGAAACCAGTGACAAAAACCAAGAAGAAACAGAGAAGGATCATTAGTGTGTTTTCAAGAAAGACAAGGTTATCAGGAAGTTTCAAAATGAAAGAAAAGTCAGTCATGCCTAACACTAATCACAGTTGAGTAAGTCAGGACTAAAAGTATTCCCAGGATTTCAAGAGCCAGCATTTATTACATTGATAATGCCAGTAAGAGCAACACTGAGTGAAACAGTGAGGGTAAAAGCCAGACTGAAAAGGGTTGAAAATAAATTGGAGGGAGTGGGGAAGTAGTATGAATGTACAGTAAACCTATCCAAATGACTTAGCTGTGAGGAAGAGCTCTAATGCTAAAAGACAAAGAGCTGAAGAGGAAGACATATCCATGTGCGTGATGATTATTTTTAAAATAGGAGAAATTTAAGCATTTAAGTGAAGGGCAGGTATCAGAGCAGAGAAATGGAAGTTGATGGAGTTAGGAGTCAGGAGGGTGATTAGAATCAGAGCCTAAATGGAAGATCAGCTTTTTTAACAGGAGAGCTCTATCATCCTCTGTGGAGAGAGAATAATGAGAAGTTTGTTGATATGAGGGAAGAAATTTCTGCCTCATGACTGCTTTCCCTGTGATATAGAAGCAGCTTTCTGTAACGTTTGTTGATCTCAAAATTTTCAAGTGTGAAAAATGTCATATAACCATGCTAGATTGTGTATACCGCATAATTTTAATCCTTTACTTTGCAATACTTTATAGTTGCTATTGCAAAGTGAGTTTTCAAAGAATCTTTTAAATTCCTAGTTTTATAGCAAACGAAACTAAACATCACTAGTCCACTGTTAAATCTTCCTACAGCAAATATGAGAACAATGAATGTGTGACATTTTGTAAGTTTAGACAAAGAAATAGATCAATGTATATGACGAGTTTAACAGCAACTCTAAACTAAATGAAATTTAAAAAGCAAAATTCTTCAGAAAGTTTTTTTTAAAGGAGAACAGAGCAACAGACTACATTGAGGATATAGAATATGAAGTACTTGAGTATAACTGAAACTTTTACAACCCAGTAAAAAAGGGAAAAGGTACCTAATAATTGAATAAATTATTACTATTTGTTAGTAAAATTATAACAGTAATTACATTCACCAAAAACCTACTGTATGTCTACTACAGAACAGTTAAGAACTTTTTGTCTGTATACAAAATAAATAATTTATATAAACTTTTCTTTTTAATTAATATTATTTTGGTAAAAATTAACAGTCAAACTTTGCCTTTGTTTTCTCAGCTGCATATCTTCCATCACTCCTTGTATGTGGTCCACATTTTCTTTGTTTTCAATGGTTACATCCTTTCCATAGGCCCAGGATGCCTGATTGGAGATCTGATCCAGGAGACCTTGACCTTTTTCACGCAAACCTTGCAATCCCACATCTAAAACAAAAGTTACTAGATTTAATCTCTTACACAACTAAGGTGCTTTCCCCTCCCTCAAACAAATCATCTCATCAGATATTGTATTTGGATCCCAAGTATAGGAGAGCTTTGTACATTAAGCCATCTTGGGATGGAATCCAAAGACTCCATCCTATGAACATCTCAAGCAATAAGACCCTTTAAATATGACTCGAACGGGTGTCTCTCTCACGTTAAATTCTCCCTAAAGGGAATTTTGAAAACATGGGTTTCCATAGATAATGATTACTTTAAAAAAATGAAAGCAGAAGAAAAGTATGAAAATTTCTATTTTTTCTTCCTGCTTTTATGCTTTTAGAAGAACAAGGCAAATATGTTGTTTAAAAAAGCGCATAACCCTTGCAAGATTTTAAGACACTCCAGCAATGTATTATCAGTGTCAAAGGATGTTCAGCATTGTGACTCAAGGTACAGTCTAGCTTTTATACGACAGGAAGCAACAATTAGGGTATATTTACAATTCTCTAAATTAGATGTGTAAAGGAACTTTTTGTTTAAGAATGTGGCTGAAGAAAACTTCTAATATTTTAAAATAAAATTTGTCACATCAAATACTAAATACGCATTATGCATATCATCTGTTAAAATAACAAAGGCTGGCCAGGTACGGTGGCTCATGCCTGTAATCTCAGCACTTTGGGAGGCCGAGGTGGGCAGATCACCTGAGATCAGGAGCTCGAGACCAGCCTGGCCAACATAGTGAAACCCCATCTCTACTAAAACTACCAATACAAAAATTAGTCGAGGTGTGGTGGCAAGCACCCGTGATCCCAGTTACTTGGGAAGCTGAGGCAGAGAATCGCTTGAACCAAGGAGGCAGAGGTTCCAGTGAGCCAAGATTGCACCACTACACTCCAGCCTGAGCAACAGAACAAGACGCCATCTCAAAAAATAAATAAAATAAAATAACAAAGGCTATAAGCAAGCAGAATGTCAGTACAAGCATGATTTTTCAAACCAATTCCCTAAAGCAGTTTTCAATAATTAATTAATTTGGTTTAGTCTTGTGTAACCACTTTCTACTAGTTCTCTACCTTAAGTTCCTGTTTCCTCTCTTCCATCGCCATTTCCCCTTTTGTTCCCCTTTTGTCCCCCTTGATACGACTCCCCACCTTTCCATTTTCACATCCTGACCTTTTAGGAAAGTTCATTGTGTTTCCTGCTGTAGAAAAATTTTAAAGGACTTGATGTCAAATGACAGAACTAGCTTAATATAACTAGATCCCTTAATGTAACTGGACCCCCACTTCGTGGAGAGTGGGTAATCTGGCAATATTCTCAGTTTGGAGAGACAAGAACCAAAAAACCAAACCAACTATTGTTTTCACAAGGTTAGGATAAAGCAACAACAAAAATCATTGCATAAACACAATTTTGGGCATACAGGGTTTACCACAGAACACTTCACAGCTAATTACAGTTTATGCATGCACTACAAATAACTGTTCATAGTATATGCAAGACACAGCACCTGTAGATATAGCTGGGTAAACAGGCCAGGGTGAAGGCCCAGTGAAGGGAGGAGTGACTAACAATAAAAAATAAAATTTTCAGCATAAATTATAACCCCTCAAGGGAATAAAACCTTTTTATATGATTTTTCTGTGTTTCCTGAAAATAGTAATGATTAGTTCAGTATAAGTTGACTTAATTGTCTAACCATGGTAATGATATTTAAAAAAGAAAAAAAATCTTATGTTTCAGCATTTTTAAAATCTGCTTACCAACACTTTTCAGCTTCTCTTCAAGCAGTTTTAAAGTTTGCTGAATCGATGCTCCATCAGCTGGTGCTACATCTACGCACAACATCCCTAATAAGCCATCCAACTGCTGAGACAACTAAAGCAGAGGGACACCAAAGAGATAACCCTGATGTAATCAGCGTCTGAAGTGTTTAATGATTAATGAGGTTTATATCTAATGAGGTTATCACAATTACACTTGAAAAGACTACACTGTTACAAGACAAGGACAAATCATTAGAATACACGTTATCTGGAAGACAGAACACACGGATGCATGCACCAGGAAGACAAAGAAATACATCTGGGTCAGCAGAATGCAAAAAAGTATTGAGACTTCCATTTCCATCTATGTTATAAAGCATAAACACTGAGAAGCAGTCAAAATAAAATATTCTACTAGATTGGAACCCTCTAGTTAGACAATAAAAAGTTGAATTGCATGCAGAATGACTTAAAAATAATACTTGTTTAAAAAAAAGAAGAATTTTATCTCATTACCCCCACCAGTAAATCATTCTATTGGTTCAGAAAAATAATTAGGAGGCATGCACACCTGAAAAAAATTATGCATAGATAAGCGTTCAGATAATTTGAAGAAAAAAAAACAATCAGAGTAGACACTTACATCTTGGGCAACACCATGAAATTCAAGAGCTGCCTGTAAGAGGTTTTGCCTAAATTCCAGCTGACTGGCCTGTCGATAACAAACATCACTAAGTTGTTGCTGCAGTGACTTCAGTTCCACAAGATCTTCCTCGTCGCCAGCATTCAAGAGTGCTGCAATCTGCTGATTAAGTTCCACATATACTGCAAACCATTCCTGTAATCAACATGTTACAAAGTAAATTAAGGCTCAAATTAGTTCCTGGAAGAGATTACATTTTGTAATTTCTCCAAATAAACTAATACATGAAATTTTTTTCTCAGGCAAAATTATTAAAAATTGAGGGTGGAAAGCTCCTAATCCTCAAATCCTTTCACTGTAATTCCTGGAATTCAATCCCTGACACTAGCAAAATTTAAATCCTCATCCTGGCCTCTAAATGTTCCCTTCTCTTCCTTTCTCTCCCTTCTCTTCCTTGGTCTTAGTGAGACATGTCCGCCCTCAGAGAGAAGTTACCCCTGCAGTCTTCTCAACTGAGTACTGTTTTTGTTTCCATATCTGACATACTTCAAGCCTGAAAGTGGGTTTGATGGCTGCCTCACTCGTCACTACTTGCAGACCATTTCTTCTCCCTCTTCTTTCAAAAAGACCACATCCCCTTTGAAGTGCAGGCTGTTAGATTACATCCTTTCAGCTTTCTCTGTTGCATCTCATCCACAGAAGGATTTAGCAAAGGTCACTGCCTTCCTCTCAGCACCAGCCTTCCTAGTGACTTCTACCACATAGGCACCCACCACCATCCTGAACCCTCAGTTCCTTGAATCCTTCCCCTCACCTCCAACTATCTTGTCCTCACCTCAACTCAGCTATTTCCTCCACTGGCCATAAAAACTTGTCATCATATACTACTATGCAGCTCCAAAAGTCTCAGTTTCATGAAACCCATTTTCTGACTACCAGGTACTGACTCTCCCATTCACCTCTGTTCATAGCCTCACACCTACAAAGCCATGGAGTCCACCAATCTATTGACCTTTCTATGTCCAGCACATGAGAACCTCTGTCTTCACTTCCATCCTTGATTGAAGGCTATAACCACCTCCTAGCATACAATCCATGCCCATGCCTGGCTTTCTTTCCTTCCATTAGAACCACCTGTTGAAGCCTCAAATCTGTTTTCTCTGCCTAATGCGTGCCTGTACCCGAGTAGATGAACATGGGTAGATTAAAAACAACCAGGTGGATAGCTCTCTCTCTCTTTTTCCCCTCACATCAGAAGGGTAATGTGCTATGTTGTTACAAGGTTTAGAGGGAGACACATCTCACAGGAGCATGAACACCCATCATCATACTTATAAACTACAAATGGATTGACAGGTCTCTTTTTAAAGTTATGACTAAATAATCTCAAATAGTCTTTTGCAATGCTTTTATGTTTCTCTAGTAAATTCACTTTCTCATTCTCATGATCATTTATGTTTTTTTCACTATCAATCTCAAATTCCCTTCTCACCTCTTCATTCTCAGCCAAAGATCTTAATTCACTGGGAAGTAATCGGAAAACTCATCTTCCCACCAACAAATCCCCAACCCTCCGTTCTTCTGCAGCACTATGCTCTGCCGCCCTCAGTGCTGTAATAATGAGCAGCCTTTCTCTTCTTCTAAGGCCAACCACTCCACTTGTGCATGGCAGCCTATCTCTGTTGCCTACACAAAGCCTTGCTCTCAGTTATCTTCTCTCTCTCAGTTCTTCTGTCTCAACTGGATTATTTCCACCAGCATAAAAATAAGCTGTAATATATTAAACAATAAAAGACACACTTAAGATTTGTGCATTTTACTATGCTGAAATTAAACCTCAGTCAAAACACCCTTCCTTAAAGGAGTTCACTGTACTCACTCTTCTCATTTTTCATTCTTTTTTAATCCATTCCAATCAGTATTTTGTTCTTCCCCACCCTTCTGAAACCAATTTTGTCAAATTGATCAAAAATTTCCATCTTGCCAAATCCACTGGTTAATTCTCAATCTTTATTTTATTGAGCCTCTCAACAAACAGCTGCATTTGGCACAAGTAAGCACTTCCTCCTCCTTGAAATGGCCTTTTCTATTGTTTTGGAGACACAACAGCTCCTTTTTGCCTTCTTTGCTGGCTCTCCTCCCTCTTTTTTGCACTTTTAAGTTTAGGTTAACCCAAGGCTCAGTTTTCCAGAGGCTCTCTTTTCTCACTGGGTTTGGATGACTTCACCCAGTCCTATGCCTTTAAATAGATCTATAGGCTAAGAATTACCAAATTAATATAGGCCCTAAATACATCTGTAGGCTAAGAATTACCAAATTAATCATCAACCTTGACCCCTTCCATGAATCCCAGATACTGATACCCAACTACCCACTAGCCACTTTACTTGGATGACTATTAGATATCTAAAATCTAACCTGCTGCCAAAGACACTGATTCTCTATCCTCCCAACCTGTTCCTCTTGCAGTCTTCCCTGCCTTAGTAGCTGCTAAGGCCAAAAGGCTGATTCTCTCATCAGCAAGTCTTGCTGGCTCAACCTCACCAACTTCTATCAATTGTCATTACTTCTACTGCCTCCATCTATCAGACTCCTGCCTTCCATTTTCATTGCTAGTCGCTGTTCCCTGTTTTCCACACAAGAGCCAGTGATCTGCTTAAAATATAAATTAATTATCTGTCCAAACATCTCAAATAATTTCACATTTAAAATAAATTTCAAGTTTCTTTTCATGGGCTAAAAAGACATTACATGTTTTGGCCCCTGACTCCCTCTAAAACTTTATTTTCTGTGACTCTCCTTTGCTCCCTGTACTACAACCATACCGACATTCTTGCTGTTCCTCAATCATGTTCCTACTGCTGTGTCCTTTATCTGAATTGCCCTTTGCTTGGATTACTTCTTGACATCATTTCAAGGTATGTGATTAAATGTCATTTCCTCAGAGAGGCCTTTCCTAAAATCTATACCTATATTGCTCTCCACTCCCCAACTTGAATATAAATTCTATATAGTAAGACAGTACTATATTGCAAAAGCCTAGAACAACACGTGATACATAATATGTGCTCAATTAACGTGCACTGACTGAATGTATAAAACACATTAAACATTGTAGATTTCCTGACATTATAGTATGTAACAGAGGGTGATTTTGTCACCCAGGGAACATGTGGCAGTATCTGGAAACATTTTGGGTTATCACAACTGAGGAGGGGGGATGCTACTACACCTAGTAAGTAGAGGCCAGCAATGCTGTGAAATACCCTACAATGTGGGGGGGAGCCCTTACAACAGGGATTTACCTAGCCCAAAGTGTCAACAGTGTGCTGAGGATGAGGAATCCTTCTCTATCCAATGGTGATGATATCTTTCTTACCTAGTTTATCAGTTATTGTTTGGATTTAACTCGATAATATACGTAGAATATTTTACAACTACATAGTTTATAATGGTTAATGGAGACTATTTTAAAGTAGAAAATATTACCTGAGAAAATTATCACTGTCATGCTCTAAAATATAAAAGGATTTCAACACCTTATTCATAGTACTTAACATATCATTAAATGCTCTAAATAAATAGGCTTAATTCTTTGAGAAGTAACAGCAATGATTCTGAGAAATGTAGTAAAGGATTAGGGTCCTAGAATAGCACTTCTCAGAACTACTAGTATTAGACCACTTGGGGTGTTTATTAAAAATGCCTAAGCTTCACCCCTGACTTACTAAATCAGTCTCTGGGAGTTGAGCCCTGGAATACACATTTTAACAAGCATCTCTGATGACTCTTATGCCCACTAAGGTTTAAGAACCATCATTGTGGAGCTAATTATTTCCTGGTTTGAATTTGTAAAATATAGCCTCCAGCAACCTGACCAGGGATGTAAATACATTGTTAAAGACTGGTATGTCTCAAAAAATTAACACCTGAAATTAGAGACATTGATATTATTGACTGAGGTTGCCATAAAGAAATAATTAGTCTCTCTGGGATATGGAGAGCAAAAAATCTGGCTTGTACATATATTTAAAATTCCTTCAAATGTTTCTTCCTGAAAAAAAAAAACAGGAATGTAGGTCAGGCATGGTGGCTCATGCCTGTAATCCCAGCACTTTCGGAGGCCGAGGCGGGCGGATCACTTGAGGTCAGGAGTTTGAGATCAGCCTGGTCAACATGGTGAAACCCTGTCTCCACCCAAAATACAAAAATTAGCAAGGCGTGGTGGCAGGCCCCTGTAATCCCAGCTACTCAAGAATCGCTTGAACCTGGGTGGTAGAGGTTGCAGTGAGCTGAGATCTCGCCACTCTACTCCAGCCTGGGTGACAGAGTGAGACTCTATCTCAAAAACAACAAAGAACGGGAATGTATGCTGGGTGCAGTGACTCATGCCAGTATATCCCAGCACTCTGGGAAGCCGAGGTGGTTCAGATCACAAGGCCAGGAGACTGAGGCCATCTTGGCCAACATGGTGAATGAAACCCCATCTCTACTAAAAATACAAAAATTAGGTGGACATGGCAGGCGTGCCTGTACTCCCAGCTACTCAGGAGGCTGAGGCAGGAGAATTGCTTGAACCTGGGAGGCAGAGTTTGCAGTGAGCCAAGACTGAGCCATGGCACTCCAGCCTGGCAACAGAGCTAGACTCTGTCTCAAAAACCAAAACAAGGGAATGTAGACTGCCTAGAACCTTAGGTAAACAGGGTGTATTTTGTTCACTTACAGCCATTCTCTGGTCTGTCTTTTATGTATATTTAACTGTGTAGCAAATAATTATTTTATACCAAAATAAAAAACCAACACCAATATTTGGGATTTGGAATGAGACAGTAAGTAAGAAAACAGCTTGAAGGTTCACATTTAGGACACAAGCAGTCAGGACTGACACTGTAATCATATTAGCAGTGATGCATACTTGGTGAAATGGTGGGTTTTTATACTTTATACCATGAAATGGGAATCCATATTCAGGAGGAAACAAACTGTGTCCACTCGGGTTAAAAAGGTGATTATACTCAGACTATACATTAGGAAAAATGGGTCTTGATTCACAGTGAAGACTTGTTCTGCTGCTTACTATTACGCATAATGCACCAGAGAAAGTAGTTTCTTTGTAGACCAGAAGTCAGCACTATGAGATGGTGGGATATTGACAAAACTCTGAAGTAGTTTCACATATTTATGCTCCTGCATGTTCCTATCACACACTTTTCCTACCACACATTTCCTTCAACCCAAAACATAAAAATAGACTTATTAAACTAAACTACTTTTAAATTTATTGTCAGCTCCTATAACCATTTTTGTGTACCTTTTTGTTGTTGTTGTATTAAAAAATCAAGTTAACTTCTAATTCCCAATCCTTAAACTAGAACTACATGTTGGCAGAAATTTCATTTTTCTATGTATTAAAACTCAACATCCTAACAAATTTGAGGTTTTTAGCTTTATTTCTGCATTGTGCTTTTATATGTACTCTAAATGTTAATACATGACATTAAGCTGATAATACAAAATCGTATGTTAAAAGTTTTCTCAAATTCTATCTTTATTAGCTGTCAATGCCAGTAATTAATTATAATTTCACAAGACTTGAACAATTCCAATAAATGCTTTAATCTGTTAACTCTTAGTTACAAAGGAAAAAGAAAACTTTTAATAAAATATTAGAATATCTTAAACATCATAAGATAAAATATTCATCCAGTATCAACCACCCTATTCTCAAGGTGACAATGCAGTGCCACCTACTGACTAAAAGAGTACAATCTATTTTTTAAAACTTTCAAAAGTGGAAAAGAATAGTATAATGAATTCCTTCCCATCCAGCTTCAACAATGATCAATTTATGGCTAATTCTGTTTCACATACACTCCCATCCATTCAATCTGTCCCAACCTCCCAATTCTGAAACAAATTCCAAATATCACACATGATTTAAGGAAATAAAATCTATGATAGCCATCAATGTTTCTTTTCTTTAACTCATGTCTGTAAGTGCAGATGTCAATGTGTATGTACATTCCTCAAGTATTAAAAGTACAAGAATGAAAAACTACTATAGCTTAAGCATATGTGTGAAATTTAGTAGCTTTCTCTAAGAGGGAGCCAGAGCAAGGATTCCCCCTGGGTATCAAGAGATCTGCATTTTAACCATAGTCCAGCTATTCATTGATCAATAAATGTAGCTTGCCAGTTTCTTCATCTATAAAATAAGATCAGGATATTAGAATAATCTATAAGGTATTTTGCAATTCAAAAGTTTTTTTTTAGTTGTATTTGGGCTCTGGGGTACATGTGCACACCCTGCATCCTGCAGGATTGTTGCCTAAGTACATACATGCCATGGTGGTTTGCTGTCTCCATCTCCCACCCCGCCCCCATTGCCTACATCAGGTATTTCTCGCAGTATTATCCCTCCCTCTCCTCCCCTCGCCCCGGCTGTCCCCCATCTCCTCTCCCCTCCACACACCCACCTAGCCCTGTGAGTGTTGTTCCCTTCCCTGTGCCCAAGTGTTCTTATTGTTCATCACACGCCTATGAGTGAAAACACGCAGTGTTTGGTTTTCTGTTCTTGTATCAGTTTGCTGAGAATGATGGTTTCTAGGTTCATGCATGTCTCTACAAAGGACACGAACTCATCGTTTTTTGACTGCATAGTATTCCATGGTGTATATGCGCCACATTATTTTTGTCCAGTCTGTCATCGATGGGCATTTAGGTTGGTTCCAGGTCTTTGCTATTGTAAACAGCGCTACAGTGAACATACGTGTGCATGTGTCTTTATGATAGAACGATTTATAAACCTTTGGGTATATATTTATAATCCTTTGGGTATATATTTATATATATATAAATCCCAGTAATGGGATTGCTGGGTCAAATGGAATTTCTATTTCTAGGTCCTTGAGGAATTGCCACACTGTCTTCCACAATGGTTGAACTAATTTACACTCCCACCAACAGTGTAAAATTGTTCCTTTTTCTCCACATCCTCTCCAGCATCTGTTGTCTCCAGATTTTTTAATGATTGCCATTCTAACTGGTATGAGATGGTGTCTCAATGTGGTTTTGATTTGCATTTCTCTAATGGCCAATGATGATGAGTATTTTTTCACGTTTGCTGGCCGCATATTTGTCTTCTTTTCAAAAGTGTCTGTTCATACCCTTCCTTCCACTTTCGAATGGGTTTTTTTCCTGTAAATCTGCTTTAGTTCTTTGTGGATTCTGGATATTAGCCCTTTGTCAGATGGGTAGATAGCAAAAAATTTTTTCCCATTCTGTTGGTCACCAGTTCACTCTAATGATTGTTTCTTATGCTGTGCAGAAGTTCTGGAGTTTAATTAGATCCCATTTGTCTATTTTGGCTTTTGTTGCCACTGCTTTTGGTGTTTTAGTCATGAAGTCCTTGCCTGTGGCTATGTCCTGAATGGTTTTGCCTAAGTTTTCTTCTAGGGTTTTCATGGTGTTAGTTCTTATGTTTAAATCTTTAAACCATCTGGAGTTAATTTTTGTATAAGGTGTAAGGAAGGGGTCCAGTTTCAGCTTCCTACATATGGCTAGCCAGTTTTCCCAACACCATTTATTAAACAAGGAATCCTTTCCCCCTTGTTTTTGTCTGGTTTGTCAAAGATCAGATGGTTGTAGATGTGTGGTGTTGCTTCTGTGGCCTCTGTTCTGTTCCATTAATCTATATCACTGTTTGGGTACCAGTACCATGCTGTTTTGATTACTGTAGACTTGTAGTATAGTTTGAACTCAGGTAGCGTGATGCCTCCAGCTTTGTTCTTTTTGCTTAGGATTGTCCTGGCTATGCAGGCTCTCTTTTGGTTCCATATGAAGTTTAAAGTGTTTTTTTTCACTTATGTGAAGAAGGTCAATGGTAGCTTCATGGGGATAGCATTGAATCTATAAATTACTTTGGGCAGTATGGCCATTTTCACAATATTGATTCTTCCTAACCATGAGCATGGAATGTTTTTCCATCTGTTTGTGTCCTCTCTTATTTCCTTGACCAGTGGTTTGTAGTTCTCCTTGAAGAGATCTTTTACCTCCTTTGTTAGTTGTATTCCTAGGTATTTTACTCTCTTTGTAGCAACTGTAAATGGGAGTTCGCCCATGATTTGGCTCTCTGTTCTTGGTGTATAGGAATGCTTGTGATTTCTGCACACTGATTTTGTAGCCTGAGACTTTGCTGAAGTTGCTTATCAGCTTAAGGAGGTTTTGGGCTGAGATGATGGGGTCTTCTAAATATACGATCATGTCATCTGCAAATAGGGACAATTTGACTTCTTCTTTACCTAACTGAATGCCCTTTCTTTTTCTTGCCTAATTGCTCTGGCTAGAACTTGCAATACTATATTGAATAGGAGTGGTGAGAGAGGGCATTCTTGTCTAGTGCCAGTTTTTAAAGGGGATGCTTCTAATTTTTGCCCATTCAGTATGATATTGGCTGTGGGTTTGTTGTAAATAGCTTTTATTGTTTTGAGAGATGTTCCATCGATACCTAGTTTATTGAGAGTTTTTAGCATAAAGGGCTGCTGAATTTTGTCAAAGGTCTTCTCTGCATCTATTGAGATAATCATGTGGTTTTTGTCTTTGGTTCTGTTTATGTGGTGAATTACGTTTATAGATTTGCGTATGTTGAACCAGCCTTGCATCCCCGGTATCGTGGTGGAAAAGCTTTTTGATGTGCTGTTGCAATCAGTTTGCCAGTATTGTATTGAAGATTTTTGCATCAATGTTCATCATGGATACTGGCCTGTAGTCTTCTTTTTTAGTTGTGTCTTTGCCAGATTTTGGTATTAGGATGATGTTGGTCTCATAGAAAGAGTTAGGGGAGGATTCCCTCTTTTTGTATTGTTTGCAATAGTTTCAACAGGAATGGTACCAGCTCCTCTTTGTATGTCTGGTAGAATTCAGCTGTGAACCTGTCTGGACCTGGACTTTTTTTGGTTGGTAGGCTATTAATTGTTGCCTCAACTTCAGACCTTGTTACTGGTCTATTCAGGGTTTCACCTTCTTCTTGTCTTAGTCTTGGGAGTGTGCAAGTGTCCAGGAATTTATCCATTTCTTCCAGATTTATTGGTTTATGTGCCTAGAGTTGTCTGTAGTAATCTCTGATGGTAGTTTGTATTTCTGAGGAATCGGTGGTGATCTCCCCTTTATTGTTTTTTATTGCATCTATTCGATTCTTCTCTCTTTTCTTTTTTATTAGTCTAGCTAGCAGTCTATTTGGTTGATGTTTTCAAAAAACCAGCTCCTGTATTTATTGATTGTTTTGAAGGGTTTTTTGTGTCTCTATCTCCTTTAGTTCTGCTCTGATCTTAGTTATTTCTTGTCTTCTGCTTGCTTTTGAGTTTTTTTGATCTTGCTCCTCTAGCTCTTTCAATTTTGACCATAGGGTGTCAATTTTAGACCTTTCCTTGTTTCTCATGTGGGCATTTATTGCTATAGATTTCCCTCTAGACACTGCTTTAAATGTGTCCCAGAGATTCTGGTACATTGTGTCTTCATTCTCATTGGTTTCAAAGAATATTTTTATTTGTGCCTTCATTTCATTGTTTATCCATTCATCATTCAGGAGCAAGTTGTTCAGTTTCCATGTGACTGTGTGGTTTTGAGTGCTTTTCTTAATCCTGAGTTCTAATTTGATTGCGCTGTGGTCTGAGAGAGTGTTTGTTATGATTTCTGTTCTTTTGCATTTGCTAAGGAGTGATTTACTTCCAATTATGTGGTCAATTTTGGAGTTAAGTGCAATGTGTTGCTGAGAAGAATGTGTATTCTGTGGATTTGGGGTGGAGTGTCCTGTTAATGTCTATTAGGTCCACTTGGTCCAAATCTGAGTTCAAGTCATGGATATCCTTGTTAATTTTCTGTCTTGTTGATCTGTCCAATATTGTCAGCGGAGTGTTAAAGTCTCCCACTATTATTGTGCGGTAGTCTAAGTCTCTTTGTGGGTCTTTAAGAACTTGCTTTATGTATCTGGGTGCTCCTGCACTGGGTGCATAAATATTTAGGATAGACTGCCCTTCCTGTTGCATTGATCTTTTACCATTATATAATGCCGTTCTTTGTCTCTTTTGATCTTTGTTGCTTTAAAGTCAGTTTTATCAGAGACTAGGATTGCTACCCCTGCTTTTTTTTGCTCTCCATTTGCTTGGTAAATCTGCTTCCATCCTTTTATTTTGAGTCTGTGTGAGTCTTTGCATGTGAGATGGGTCTCCTGAATACAGCACACTCATGGGTCTTGACTTTTTCTCCAGTTTGCCAGTCTGTATCTTTTGATTGGGGTGTTTAGGCCATTTACATTCAAGGTTAATATTGTTATGTTTGAATTTGATCCTGCCATTTTGTTACCAGCTGGTTGTTTTGCCCGTTAATAGACATGGCTCTTTCACTGCATCGTTATTCTTTACCATTTGGTACGTTTTTGCAGTGACTGGAACTGGTTGTTCCTTTCCCCGTTTAGTACTTCCTTCAGCAGCTCTTGTAACGCAGGTCTTATAGTAACAACATCTCTCAGCAATTGCTTGTCTGTAAAAGATTTTATTTCTCCTTCACTTACGAAGCTTAGTTTGGCTGGATATGAAATTCTGGGTTGAAAATTCTTTTATTTAAGGATATTGAATATTGGCCCCCACTCCCTTGTAGGTTGCAGGGTTTCTGCCGAGAGATCCGCTGTGAGTCTGATGGTCTTTCCTTCATAGGTGACTCAACCTTTCTCTCTGGCTGCCCTTAAGATTTTTCTCTTCATTTCAACCCTGGTGAATCTGACAACTATGTGCCTTGGGGTTGCTCTTCTTGAGGAATATCTTTGTGGTGTTCTCTGTATTTCCTGGATTTGAATGTTGGCCTGCCTTGTTAGGTTGGGAAAGTTCTCTTGGATAATATCTTGAAGAGTGTTTTCCAACTTGGATTCATTCTCCCTGTCACATTCAGGTATGCCAATCAAGCATAGATTAGGTTTTTTCACATAATCCCATAGTTCTTGGAGGATTTGTTCATTTCTTTTCCCTCTTCTTTCTCTAATCTTGCCTTCTTGTTTTATTTCATTGATTTGATCTTCTATTTCTGATATCCTTTCTTCTGCTTGATCAATTCAGCTGTTGAAACTTGTGTATACTTCACAAAGTTCTCATGCTATCTTTTTCAGCTCCATCAAGTAGTTTATGTTCTTCTCTAAGCTGGTTATTCTAGTTAGCATTTCGTCTAACCTTTTTTCAAGGTTCTTAGTTTCTTTGCATTGGGTTAGAACATGGTCTTTTAACTCAGAGAAGTTTGTTATTACTCACCTTCTGAAGCCTATTTCTGTCAATTCGTCAGATTCATTCTCGATTCTTTTTTTGTTCCCTTGATGGTGAGGAGTTGTGATCCCTGTGAGGAGAAGAGATGTTCTGTTCTTTGACGGTTTCATCCTTTTTGCGCTGGTTTTTTTCCCATCTTCGTGGATTTATCTCCCTTTAATCTTTGAAGTTGGTGATTTCAGGAGGAGTCTCTGAGTGGACTTTTTTTCTGTTGAGGTTGGAGCTGTATCTTTTTTGGCCTGTAGAGGGCATTGCTGGGCTCTCTCGGGTTCAGTCAGGTTGTTGGGCGGGTGGTCCTTCCCTGGGGTTTGTTTGCAGGTGAGATTGGCTCCGCCTTCCCAATGGCGTGTCTCCCAGACCTTGATCTTCTGGTTGGGGTCAAGCTGGTGTATTTGCCGCCCAAGCTCTCTAGCAAGGGCTTCAGTTTGAGTTCTGTGGAGGTGGGACCTCCCGGGCCTGCCAGGCCTTACAGTCCGTTTCCCTGCTTTCAACTCTGCCTTCCTCTGTGGGATGGTCTGCCCCACTTCGTTAGTCCAAACTCCTGCCCAGGTCCCTGAGACAACTTGCTGCATCTGGTGGTTGCCACTGCTCAGATTTGCATCGACCACCCACAGCGCCCCACCATCTGGCAGGGCTCTTGTGGACCGTGGGTTGCAAGAGGGATGAGGCAAGCACAGGATCCAAAACGGAGCTCTGAGTGGGTTAAGTCCCCCAACCCTCCGAGCTGATTTGCCCCCCCTGGACAGCTCTTGCCCTATGGCTCCTTCCCTGGGCCTAAATTCAGTGCCCTATCAGTCCCACAGAAATGAACCCGGCACCTCCTTTCGAATCGTGAAGTCCTCTAGCCCTCTGAATCTCATTTGCTGGGAGCTGCATTCTGGTGCTGGCTTCTCTCAGCCATCTTGCCCCTCCCCCCACTCAAAAAAAAGTTTAATATATTGGTTCCACATTGTAAGTAAGCTTAAGTACATGGGAAAGGCCACTCTTAAGCGATGTGTCTTTAAGCTGATTTTGAAAACCTTATAAATATATTAAAAATACAAAACAAATATCTGAACATAGCAATTTCTGTGAGTATCATCTGCAATTTCATCCATACTATATGCAATATAAAATGTGCTTTTGAATTCTTTTTGTAAACTTCATATAGAGTACAGTATTATATAATCCAATTTCTAACTATAATTATTTATCTTGGCATTTAAAAACAATGACAAAATATAGATAAATCCTGTCTTTAGGATCCTCATCTGTCATGTGCCCTTCCTAAAAAGAACTTTTGGAATACTTTCATAACTAAATCCCCTTATTGAAATCTAGAATGTTTCAGAGTAAATACATTTTTTAGGAACTAAAGAGAGCAACAAATTGTAGACTCTTAACTATAGTAACATGTTCCAGAACACTCTATCAATCAGGTTCAAATAAATCACAATCCATGTTAAAAAAATCAAAACATGAAGTTATTTTAAAAGAAGTATCAGCAAAATGAAAAGATTATATCCTCAGGAACAGGGTTGGTAATATGATTATTTTGCTATAAAAGGAAGAACCATTATGTTGGAACCTATGAAATGCATAAAACAGATTTTCAAATACGAGATTTCAAGTGTTTTTACAAGTGCTAATTAGAAAAATTGCAAGGACTGTATATGTAGTGCCTTTAGATAATTCCAAATCTTGTGATATCTCTTTCTTATTATTCCCTCAGTGAGATTACAACTGCTTTAGGGTATAGTATGGAGATTTTCTGCCAATACCAGTAATTGTTATACCTGATTTACAGAATGTTATAAAAAAGCAATATGAGGAAATTAAGCAAAACGGAATATATTTACAAGAAAAATAATATCAGATATCATTAAAATACAATCTAGTTGAGATTTACTCATTCAAATTTATTCCCAAGCCAAACTATTCTTTAATCTTATTTGGTTAAAAACAGGTATTTCCTAAAACTAGCCAGCTTGTAATTACCATTTCAACTAGGGAAGTTGGTGAGGAAAGAAGAAACATTGCAGAAATTAATGTTCAGATAATGTATAATGCTCACTTGGGTCCAGAGTTTAACATTTTGACCAATTTTTTTTAAGACATAACCTAAGGAGAAAGGAACTAATGGATTCAAATTTAATCTTTCCAATTTTGTATTTAATCTATTTTAAATTACCATAAGAAGTAATAGGATGATCTCTTTCTCAGTAATGAAGAATTAACCATAACAGAGCAGGAGCTTAACAAACATCAGCTTCTTTCACATAACAATTTGTTAAATTTTAAATACTCTTCAACAATTGTTATCTATAATCTGCTTAAGAATGTATTTCCCAAAATTTTATACCTGTGATTTGTCTGATTACTCCTTTCCCAAATATAAAAGGGACCCCTAAATGGTCAGAGAATGGGATGTGACGGCGATCTGGCTGCAACACCTGTCACCCCATTGATCGCCAGGGTTGATTCGGCTCATCTGGCTGGCTAGGCAGGTGTCCCCTTCCTCCCTCACCGTTCCATGTGCGTCCCTTCCGAAGCTGCACGCTCGGTCGAAGAGGACGACCATCCCTGAGAGAGGAGGACCGGTCTTTGGTCAAGGGTATACGAGTAGCTGCGCTCCCCTGCTAGAACCTCCAAACAAGCTCTCAAGGTCCCTAAATGCTCAGAGAATGGAAAAATATTCTGCTCTTCTGAACTTACTCTCCATCAGCTGTATTTAATACAGCAATTCTGCTATCACTCTGAGGCATTTAATCGTACCATATACTCCCAGTAAAGCGGGGGAGGGGGACCTCTCTTTGAGGACCTGAAAACAGAAGTTTCTGTCACAGACTACAGATGAAAGCTCTCTATTTTTGTACTATCACTCTTTTTGTCTGTCACTGCAGCTTTTAAAATTTCATGCAAATTGTGCTTCTATAAAAATATAATTAAACTGCATTAAGAGACAAAACCAAAAACAACCTTCTAATTAACATGTACTAAATAGTCACAATGTACTTTATGACCTCCAGGCACTTAACAAACTGTACTTCATGCCCCATACCAAAGTTTGCAGCAATTTATCACTCAGTGCCACATATGCTACTAATTATCCATATTCAGAATAGCATTGTAACTTGCAGAGGAAAAAGTCTCTCACACTGTGCTGGCTCTCAATCTCTTCGTGTTTCTGCTGTAGGGCCTGGGAAGCCCTAATGGAGTCTCCAATGCCCCACTGCGCTCTTAGTTGTTCTGATCCAGGTCCTTCAAGCCAGTTCACAACCTATAAACAAAAGTTGAGACAAAATTTTTAAAGAAGCAAAAACTTTTCAAACTTTCATTCTAATTGATTTTTCCCCTCCCCAAATTCCCCAAGTATTTTTAATATAAATTATTTACATTCTATCCCATAGGCAGTAAATGTTTCTTTTGGAACTACACAGCTATAATGTGCCAACATTTTTAAAAC
The DNA here is from genome assembly GCA_036589455.1 of Ateles fusciceps. Taxonomy (NCBI): domain Eukaryota; kingdom Metazoa; phylum Chordata; class Mammalia; order Primates; family Atelidae; genus Ateles; species Ateles fusciceps. Next base: position 356,453 of record JAZHEH010001960.1, read on the forward strand.
CTAAATGTAGAAGAATATACACTTTAGCATCACAAGCTTTCAGCTACCTGATCATCTGCCAGGCTAAAAGTAATCTGGAATGCTTCTATAAAAGAGGATTAAAAATTATGATTATAAGAGAATCAGAGAGCCGTAAGATTTAGAGGGTTGGAAGAAACAATCAGAAATGATATTAGTCAAAGTTCCTACCTAACATTTAAGAAAACTGAGTTCCAAAGAGATTAAGTGACTTGCCCAAAAGGTCATATAATCCATTACTGAAAAACTGGACTAACAGCCATATGTTCTAACTCATAGTCTAATGTTCTTCTCAAGTATTGAAAAAAACTAAATGAATTAACTACTATAAAGTTAATATACTACTTTCTCACTTCAAAAATAAAATTAAAAACTATTTAGAAGAATTATACTATTATAATAAATAGCATCTTAGAGTCTTCTTAGGATTAACATTCAGACCCACAAAGGGCCTCACCGGCACCAGTCTGCTAGTAAGGATATAGGGTGCGAACTATAGTTTGCCAGGATGACAGTGTCGGAGCTGAGTCCCTTAAGCAGATATAAGGAGATGAGATCAGTATGGGGCAGATATGGGAGACGCTCTGGCATCAAAACATCATACCCCACAGGGCTATGCCCATTTTGAGTCACTAAACTCAAGGACCGCCCCCCCTCAGTTATGCCTTCTATCATATATTAATAATTCTCCCAGTCCAGATTTGGAATAATGTTTACTATAAACAATACTGCCTAGTAACATAGTTGACATTCCAATTTTTAATCAGGTCTTCAGGGGAAAAGAGCTAGAAGGTTAAGAAAAGATCAAATTCTCATGCAGAAGAAGAGTATTGTGTTGACACTCTCCCCCACAATCATATATTCTCTGAAACTACAAACACATTTCAGAGTAATTTTAGTGGAAAAAATGGTATTACCAAGCTTTACCTCTTGCCAAATTAGAAAAAGGAATTTAAGAACAGATGTATAAGATATATAGTTATGTCCTAACTCTAAACTTAGAACAGCTCCCAAGAAGTGAATGAGGGTATCTCTGCAGCATAATATTATATAGACCCAGTGGGTTGGCTTAATGTAGAACTTTATAAAAGAGCAGTGCAGATGTAATAGCGGGGGCTATTAGCAAGCTGAAAAAATATATTTCTAAATCTAACAGTTAATGTATCTTACTTTTTATAATTATATAAAAGTACCACATCATAAAGAAAATTCACATATGCACTCAGCCTTGTCTGGGTATCCACAGATTTGTATGCTTGAATTCAACCAATCACAGAATGAATATGTTTGAGAAAACAATTTGCCGGGCGCGGTGGCTCACGCCTGTAATCCAAGCACTTTGGAGGCCAAGGAGGGTGGATCACCTGAGGTCGGGAGTTCGAGACCAGCCTGACCAACATGGTAAAACCCCGTCTTCAAAAAAAAAAAAAAAAGAGAAAACACACACACACAGTACAACAATCTTATTTAAGATACAAATAAAAAGCCAATACAGTCTAACAGCTATTTTCATACCATTTGCATTGCAGTAGATAAGTAATCTAGAGATGATTTAATGTATATAAGAGGGTATCCATAGGTTAAATGCAAATATTATGCCATTTTACATGAGACTTGAACATCTTTGGATCTTCGTATCCACAGTCTGCAGGGTGTCCTGGAACCAATCTACCACAAATACCAAGGGACAACTGTATTCTATTTCCTTCCATTAATTTTTCACATGCATAAGGTTTTTCATATGCTACTCCAGATTTAAGTGTTATAGTCAATTCTCACAGAATACAAGTAGTTTTCATCCTGTTTTTCACTTAACATTAAACTATAATACTTTAATGATTTTCCATTTGGCTATTGTTATTATAAAATAATTTTCAATGACTTTGTAAATCCTTTTTTTCAGAAAGCCAATCCCGTTGCCTGCCTGCCTCCATCTCTCCCAACTGTCCAGCCAACCAACCAATCAACCCACCCTTATTAAGAGCTGGTAATGTACTGCCTCAAATAAATATTGTACCTGCTATCAACACTTCAATTCTCTATTGTAAAAGATGCAAAATGTTTCTAATTTCCATCAATTCTAAGTTATTCTAAGACTAACACATATATAGTAGTTATAAATAATGTTTTTTCTCTGTTTTATTTTCCCAGGAAAAGTTTCCAGTAGAGATCTTCTTGGGTCCAGTGATGATGTAATCCTAATGCTTGTTAATATACTTTATAAAATTGCCTTCTATAACTAATTTCTATCTGAAACACCCAATTAATGATAGTTTGAACTGTACAATAACCTCTACAAGGTATGCAACCTGACTATTGTTTTTAAAATACTTCTGCCAACTGAAAAAACAGAAATCACTCCATGTATTTTTTAAAGATTAGTGATTGAATATATTGCAAATGTTTGCTTATTCAAGGTATATGATCTTTTGTGATTCATCTCTTCATGTTCTTTGTTCATTTATGTCCTAGAGTCTTAAAGTATTAACATTAACATGTAAACTTGTCCCTTTTCTACTTGTATGACTTAATACGAGAGAGAAGGCTAGGTGCAGTGGCTCATAACTGTAATCCCAGCACTTTGGGAGGCTGAGGTGGGCAGATGGCTTGAGCTCAGGAGTTCAAGACCAGCCTGGGCAACATAGTGAGACCCCATTTCTACAAAAAATACAAAAATTAGCCAGGTGTGGTGCTGCACACCTGTAGTCTCAGCTACTGAGGAGGCTGAGATTAGAGAATCGTTTGAGCCCAGGAGGCGGAGGTTGTGGTGAACTGAGAGATTGCACCACTGCACTCTAGCCTTGGTGACAGAGCAAGACCCTGTCTCAAGAAAAACAAAAAGCAAAAAACTAGAGAGCAAAATACTCCAAAATGAAAATGTCAAAGTATTATTGTTGACTCAGTGGAATAGCCTAAGTGCTATAACTTTCTATTGGCTAACATCTGTTTTCAGAGTGCTAAGTTCATCTGCAAAACTGTATTATCAGATGCTGTTTAGAACGCAATGGTTTTTTCCTCAACACATCCATTTTTTCTGCTTTACTCTTCTGTATGAGTTATCTTTGGAGGGTCAGGGTACTAGGATCCTGTTTCTCTCTGCTAGCTTGAGGAGACAGATAAGAGACAGATAAGCAGTGCAATATAAAGAAAGCCCTAGGCACGATTCTGAATTCTGTTTCTGCCACTACTAGTGAGTCTGAATTCTGGCTCTGCTGCTTCTAGTTGAAAGACTTTGGTTCCTCATACAAGTCCTCATGATACCACCATACACGTTGTCAGGATTATGCCAGTCATTATATGTAAGACAGCACAGTAATAATACTAATAATTATTAGCCTCTATGCTTTTCTTACTTTTTCTGTAGCCTAGTTCCTTCTGTTCACTAACTCTTTATGAAGTTTATTTCACATCTGCATTTTACAATAATAACCCTGAGTTTCTTGAGAAAGCCCCTGAACTACTGTATCTAACACTTTTAAAAATGGAAATAAATAGAACAAGTTTTAAGGAAACGTAAGCACACATTTTAAAACAATTTTCCATATCCTTTTTGGGAATCGATTGCTTCTCATTTATGACTACAAGTTACAAATACAGACATAGAAACATAGAGATAAAATGACTTTTAAGTATTTTAAATAATGAATATAATTATTTTACTAGAAACATCTAAGTTCTAAAAATAAAAGTGAAACAAACGCATCTAAAACATTTAACTAACAATGTACAGTTTTTAGAAACTTAAGACATCAAATGTTTAGACTTCGATTTTAGAATAATCTAGAAACAAAAGAAGCAGGTTAATATAAATTGTGATAGCTGGGGATAAACAATTCATTAACATGGAACTTTTGAAATGCTACAAGTTGAAAAATAAATCTTAAATAAAGTAAGGACGTCTCCTTGCCTTAACTAGTTACACAGTAATGGGCATATATATAAAAAAATACACACACACACACACACACACACACGTATGTAATGGGCATATATATATGTAATGGGCATATATATATATATATATATATATATAATGTCTTTAATGTATGCTGAAAGTAATTTCCCTTAGTATAGAACATCAGTAATGTAGACAGAGTAAATTTATGACTATTTCTAATAAAAATGATGCAAGTTGAGGTTGGTGCCCCAGTACACAAGTCTATTTAAATGCAATAATAATGGCAGTTTGCCAAACTAGGTTATAAAACTTAATTTCAATCAGGATATCTTGCTCAATCAATCTGAATATTAACTTATTGGAAAAACAGTTTTATGCCCAATCCATATCAATGTGACCCTTCAAGTGGTTACATTTATATGCAAAATATAACCTTGGAGCTATGCTTTTATAATCAACCAGGAAAAATGTCTACACTGGCCAAAAATGCTTGTGACTATCCATGCTTCTTTCATGGCTGGCTTATTTTTTACAACTGCATGACAGAACATGTAGAAGTATGCAAAGTCAAACCAGGCAGAAGGGCATGTCAAGCAAATGTCAACCATCTAACCTGGAGAAAGGGTATGGGGGAACTGAGAACACAGCCTCCAGCTGTATGTTTATGCAACACACTGTATTCTATTTGGCATCTATGATTCCTCTCTACAAAGGAAGAAAAGCACATGGATGATTCCAGAAATAACATTTGCAGGGCTGGCATAATTACTGCCACAATAAATAATGAGCATAACGATAGCACATTTCAGTGAAGTGGCACTGTCTGCTACCCAGAGCATGTGAAATCTAATTTTTAACTGTAACAGCAGCAGCAGTATGGAGAATCTCTGCATACCACATGAAGTCTTGTGCTACCGATTTGAACTGTGGGGAATAAGTGATAATATCACAGTTATTACTTATTAATTTATCTATCAAAGCTATTGATTGCTCTTGTATTACATTTTCAGTGATAAGTCAGTAAAAACAAAAGAAATTTGAAACAATTCAATTTTCACTGATTTAACACAGAAATATTCAATTTAGAATTATCTTTATACAAGCAAAAAAAAAATTCACATTTTCCTCAAATTTGTAAGACTGAAAATAGTATGATTCATGCTCTGTGTGACCAACATATGATCAATATATGTTACTATATAGTTCAATATATATTCTCATATAGTCATTTTGGCAAGGGATATAGATATTTCCTTAAAATGTGACCTGTGAAAAACAGAGTGCAGGAAATATTATATGCCAAATATTATTGTTCTAACCAATTTACTTGTTATCCTGTTAAAGAAAACTGAACATGAAGTTTACTGGTTTTTAACAGTAATCTCGTTACCATCATCACCATCATTATAAATATAATCATCATCATCTCCTTTCTCCAGTTTCTTCCTTACCCAATTGAGCTGGTCCATCATTTAAAAATGTGTTTGCCAATACATTAACTCCTTTGCCCCTCTGTCTTTCTGTCATATTCACTTATCCCATTTGGCAAAGCACAAATGCTGGATAAATCCTATCACCCATGTTTTTGGTGCCTGAACCTCAACAGGCAGCCATAAATTGTCAGATAGGATTACATAAAAAGCCAGCAACGTTCTGCCATAAATTCAAGATCAACACTACTCCAAAATACCGCTACATTTTTGTGATAGCAAGTTGTCCAAATCAAAATGGAATCACTAACACTGGGGGAAAAATAAACAACCCTGATGAATAGTGCCAGAGAAAGCCACGGGGGAGAGGTTCTCATGCTTGTATGCCTTCTAACAAAAACTATCACAAAGGACTACAAAAACCACAACTATACACAAAGGCATTGCAACTTTATATTAAAAAACACTTCTGCAGCCTGGGCAGCATGGTGAAACCCCAGTTTTTACACACACACACACACACACACACACACACACACACACAAAGCTGGGCATGGTGGCACGTATCTGTAGTCCCAACTACTCAGGAGGCTGAGGTTGGAGGATCACCTGAGCCTGGAAGGTCAAGGCTGCAATGAGTCATGATCTGCACTCCAGCCTGGGTGACAGACTGAACCCCTGTCTGAAAAAAAAAAATCCTTTTGCAAGGACATCGGTCCAGCAACTACCTGTCAAAACTCAGACTGGCATTACCCTTGTTATTAATCTTTACAGCCAAGGACAATGACTTCAAAAACAATTACGTAATCCTGCTTTTTTTCCTTTAAAAATGTTTGTCTTCTTTACCTCCCTGAATATGCACAGAGCTTACTATGACATGCGTATTCCCATTGTAATGTTCAACTCTCTAAAGCAAACAATCTCTTCCTTTTAGAGAGCCTCTCTGTTTGTTATTTAGGTTGACAGTGGTAATTTTACTCTTCTACTCCCCCACAAAGAAAATTTTTAATCACCTCCACTCTATTCAAACCACTGATCCTCTTTAACCACTACCCCTGCAACTTGTACTATCAAGCAGATGGCCTTTTTGCTCTTTATGAAAAAAAGACACATCACACAGGAAGTCATTCAAACTTCTTGTTCCTAATTTATAGAGTACCTCTGGACTCATCCTAAAACTGCCCCTATAAACTTTATAAAATTAATCAGGGAAAAAAGAAGGGGGAGAAATGAAAATACACTAAGCTTTTGGCATGTTAAACATTAATCATTAGGTCAGCTCAGTCTCACCTGCTTCCTCATAGTTGTTTGGTGCATACTGACCAAGAATCATGGACCCTGTTACAAGATTATAATTCTCCTTACCTGCTCTATAGATAGCAACCTAAACATTATGAAACATTAAGTTTTCGCTTTGAGACATTCCTTCAGGTCCTGCATACTGACGAAACTACTATGCCAACTGGTCTGAAGGACCTCACTGACTCAGCTGGTCTGAGAGGCCCCACAAGGCAGTTTCCTCAAAGGAACCAATCCTGCTGACACCCTGATCTCAGAATTGCAAAAAAATAAATTTCTGTTGTTAAACCAGCTAGTCTGTTTGCTACGGCAGCCCTCGCAAATGAATACAAACCCTCTTCCACTATTTACAGCCATTACTCTATTTCATCTTTTCTTCAGAGACAGATTTATCAACCACTTGTCTATACTCATTGCTTCCTCCCCCCACACACCTCCTTTTCATTCTGGATTCACTCCTCTGTTCCTCCTGGCCCTGCCACTCCATGCCCTGTGGTCACCAATGACCTCAATTTTGTGCTTTCTAATAGACATTTTAAGTCCTTTATTCAACCTTTCAGCGGCATATGACAGGGCTGTAACTCCTTCCCTGAAATGTTTTCTTTCCTTGGTTTCCATGACAAAGAACTTGTCACACTTTTTCATCTCTGGCCAGTCCTTCACTGCCTTCTTCTCAGGTGTATACTCCTCTACCATGCCGTTAAATGTGAGTTTCTCAAAGCTCAGGTTAAAGCACTCTTCTTACCTCTCTCAGCTTTCTCTTTGGGCAATTTTTATTCACATGAATGCTTTTAATTACCATTCACACACAGATGACAAACAAAAACATCCCAGCCTAGACCTTGACATCTGAACTTGTTCTGGACTACCCTTCTACATATTCTCTTGGAAGTCGCAAAGCCACCTCAAACTTAACAAGTCTGAAACCAAACTCATGATTCTCCACACTATTTTGCATCCATAGTAATACCCAAATCTGGCCCCATGTTCCCTAGGTGGGCAACACCATTATCTTGCAAGCCAAGACACCACGTCTTGCAAGTAAGAAACATGATTCATCTCTAGCACCTTCTCACTCATCCTAATCCTACTCCCATCACTCTCCTTCTTGGCACTTGGCATAGTTGAAATTTCACGACTGTTTGTGTCATCATGTAATTATGTACCATGAAGCAGGAACCTTATTTTTACTCACCATCACATTGCTGAGCCTAGGACAATGTCACACTATTGTAGACATTGGGGTTTTTTTTTTAATGAATGAACTAACAGATGTTATTAATAGAAGACTCATTATGTGCCAGGCACTAAACATTTTATAAAAATTATCTTAATTCTTGTAACAGTCCTATTAAGTAGGTATTATTGTTGTTGCTGTTGTTGTGGTTAGTTGTCATCTGCTTACTGAAGAGGAGACTATGACACAGAAACTAGGACTTTCTCCCCAAGGTCAAGCAGCTTGGAAGTGGTAGAAGAGGGTAGATTCCGATTACTTGGGTTCAGAATCTGATTTTTGTACTGCTCTGCTATTCTGTCTTTGTGGTTTTCAAAGATAACCTCAAGCTAACTGGCTAAAGCTTACCTGAATTTAAAACAAACTCTTTAACTTATGAATGGAGTCCATGGAAAAAGTCACGTATAATTAACGTATGCTCAGAAATCTCCAGTTTATATGTGGTTATCATGGAATAAAATCTAAATTCTTTTGCCTGAAATTCAACATCTTCCATGATCCAACTCCTTCCTTCCTTTCAAATCTTTTTTCCCATGACATTCTGATGCTCTAATTTGAGGAGTCATGAACTAGATCAATTGTCCAGGCCAATTCTGGCCCACCACTTGTTTTTGTATAATAAATAAAAGTTTATTGGAGAATGGCCACAGACGTTGGTTTAGACAATGTCTGTATCTGCTCTTGCACTATAATGGCAAAGTGAAGCAACTACAGCTGCAAGAAAGACTATATGGTCCACAAAGTCTAAATGTCTGGAATTTTACAGAAGTTTGCCAACAACTACACTAGACCTCTAAAGTAGAGTCTAGTTCAAAAGAAAGACATATAATAATTACCACTGACGGAGAGCTGGGTTCTTTCCAAACACCAGCCTTTCAAAAGAGGTACTATTATTCCTGTTTCAATTAAGCAAAGAAGGCAGAGAAGGAAAGAGACGAAAAGAGGAAAGAAAGAAGACAGATCAAGCAAGGCTCAGGTAGGTGAAGTATCGTGTATGGTCACACAGCTAAGTGGAAGAACTGGGATTGAGATCACACTCTATGACTCAAAAAGGCCATCCACTTCCCACTGTGCCTACTGCTTCCTTTTTCCTCAACAGAACTTGGGATTCCACGCTGCTATGGTTTACTCACGCTACTCTTCATCCTCCACAAAATTCTAGTTCTTTCAAAATCTATCACTGCCTGGTGAATCAGATACATTCTAGGACAATCTCAAATGCTACTTCCCCCATGAAGTCTTCCCAGATTACCTGCAGCTAGAGAAATAATCTTTCCTTTAAGTGCCCATAACCCCTCAGTCATGTCCTTGTGACCCTTTACACTTTCTCTCTTTAAACTTACTGATAGTAAAAACCAAATCTACCTTTACAGCCTGTTAAAAAACCTATCACAATGCCTTCGACAAAGCAAACACTTAATAAACATTTATCTAATGAGTGAATGAATCTAGATTTAAAAATTAGAATGTTTCCAGTTTTTATTTTTAAATAAAATATTTGAAGATTTATTTTCTTATTCAACATAAAAATCCAGAATGTAATCTAAATAACAGAAATGTCTTCCTTTAGTATTGATTTTAGTCTACTTATAAAAATCAATTTTAAAAGAAATTAAAATTCCTAATAATTAAATACATTTAATATTTTCTATCAGTATCATAAAAATTTCAATATTAGGATCACTTGAATTACATGTGTTACTTTGCTAGGATAGAAATACTCTTCACAATGCTTAAATTAACCAAAAAGTGAAGTTATTAGAAATTAAGAATAAATCAAATATCAATAATCAAATGTTATTTATTGCAAGAATACACTGATACCACTGATGTTTCCAATGACCAGTTATTTTTGAAGTTTATTCTGTTACACTAAGCTGAATGCTCAATATCATCATTGTAGAAATATAACTTTAATCCAAATACTATTTGTAAAATGATACATAATTTAAAACAGTTTTAGAATCCAGTTTGATATGTTCTAAGTTTCTCTATATAGTATATATATGACTTAGTAAAGAGGTGAGTCACATAGTAGAAACTATAAGGAATTAAAAAGAGTTAAATATATGCAAATCAGACACCTACCTGCATCACCTTCTGTTGAATCTCTTCTAACTGTGTGCGCTTGCTACGTTGCCTACAAACTTCCTGGTAGCGGGTATATTGCTCTCGGAGTGAATCTAATAATTTCATAACCTGTGGCTGTGCAAGCAGTTCATCATCCATAGGAGACCATGACACCCCTCCATCTGAGCCATTAAATCGACGCTGCTGTAATTCGGATAACAATTCATGCCCTTTACAAATAAAAGATAGTTGAAATTAATCTCTGTAAAGAAATCCAATTCTCACTTCTCAATATTCTCAATTCTCAAAACCTATCTGTCTACCTTTATATCTACCAGGTTATAAATGCAATTTAAAAATTTATGTATCACAATAAATATGAAAACTGCATGTATTAATATGTATATGTGTGTATGGCTGTGTACATATATACTATGTAAACTAGATAGTATATTAAAATGCTATATATCATAAATATATACACCATAGAAATACTATACTACATATTTAAATATGGCATATATATTTTTTCTATCAATCACATTTTTGTTATTGGTGAATTCATTACTCAGGATACTGTGCCAAACAATCTTACTGCCCTGCCGAGCAAAATTATACTGTGGGATTTCTCTCTGATGGTACTAATCCAAGTAATATGTTGTAGGATTTCAGTATTAATCCATATTCTCAATCATAGCACTTAAAGAAAAAGGTGACAGTATAATGAATGATTAAAGGGAGAAAGTATTTATTACAAGTACAAAATAGTATTTATATAATCTCTATTTATAAAAATCTTCACAATATATTAACTGTGAATAACAATGGGCCATACTAGTGTTAGAAATGCAGTGAATGTGACTCAGTTTAGCAAACTGATGGAGAAAATCCACTCATACATGAGAAACTACAATTGTAGAATGTGCAACAACTAAAGCTATAGGTATTAAACAATTTTAAAAGTAAATAAGGTAAAAATTGTTTGTCTGACTAATATTTAGGCATCAAAATAATACACATATTTAAATTCTCTTCCTTATTTAGAACAATATCCTAAATTTAAATGGCTTTCAATATATAGCAACTGAACTTTTATTACGGTTTGGAGGTATTTCTAATTTCTAAAAGTTCCCTTGATTGGTCTATGCCTCTTCATTTTATACTCTTTCAATCCTTACTTTAAAAGTTAATAGCATATAAAATTGGACCTAGTAGCATATAAAATTAAATTTAAAATACAAATTGTAAAAGCTTCTTAATTCAATGAATTAAAAGCTTTCAAAATGTTAAATATATACATACATGGAATTAAGTTTTAAATCTAGAGCAGTATTTTTACTGACAGTCTACTGTACCTTCTATATATATAATAATTCAGAGATTACAAGTATTTCTTTATTCTCTAACAAAATAAGATGTATATCATACTGGAAGAACTTAGGACACCTGAATCAAAACAACAAATGTATTCAGAATTTACTTATTATTACATTTTATAATTGGAAAAAAATAACTGTTTTAGAGGTTTGTGCAAAGTCTTTTTACATATAGAAGTTATGAATATCAGAATACATTTATTTTGACAACTGTCACCCTTAATATTTTCCTTGTGGATATCACTTCCATTAGAGAAGCAGGACAGCATAATGTTTGAAATCAAACTGCCTAGGAAATACTTTGAAATCAAACTACCTAGGTCCAAGTCCCAACTCCAGCATCTACTAGCTGTGTAGCCTGCATGACTTACTTAAGCTTTTTATGCTTCAGCTTTCTCATCTTAAATTTTGGATGACAACAGTACCTATTTCACAAGACCGAAATGAGTTAACATACATAAATCGCTCAGACAGTACGTGGCACATAGTAGGATTAGAATTATGAGCTGTTATTTTAAAAAACTGATTAGAAATAAAATTGGGGTATTTCCACTGGAAAAAAATGACAATTTGGTTCTTAGAGTTTGTGAAACTGCCACTGGAGATATCTGGGTTGGAATATACGTATCAGGCAGCAGTGAGTAACTCAATATATGTAGGGCTTTGCAAGGTGATAAGTGTTTTTACATCGATTAGAGCTAGTGGCTTTGAATTTGGCAATGGAGAGAGAGCTTAATAGTTACTTGATCTCAGCAAGTTATTTTCTAACTCTAAGCCTTAGCTTCTTCCAGTACAAAATAGAGAAAATAATACTAATTATCTCAAAGGTTTGTTAGAAGAGTGAAAAATGAAAATACATAAATACAATGTCTGGCACATAAGGAGTGTTCAATAATTCTCACAGCAACCCAGTGAAATAAAAATTTTTATGTTCATTTTACAGATAAAATAAATCCAAATATTTTAAGGGAGAGATCATTATTTTTAACTTTTAAAAATATTACAAGGCTGGGGTTCCCCCGACTCCCACCCCGGGCCACACAGCAGGAGGTGAGTGGCAGGCTAGCAAACATTACTACCTGAGCTCTGCCAACTGTCAGATCAGCGGCAGCATCAGATTCTCATAGCAGCACAGACCCTATAGTGAACTACGCACGAAAGGGATTTAGGTTGCATGCTCCTTATAGGAATCTAATGCCTGATGATCTGAGGTGGAACAGTTTCATCCTGAAACCAGCCCTCACCAAGTCCACAGAAAAACTGACTTCCATGAAACCAGTCCATGGTCCTGAAAAACTTCCCCTTGAGTTCCTTCCACATGTATCACAGTCATGCTGAATTAATGTTTATTTAATGAACCAATCAATCCAGTTGGTTTACTGGATTATTATCACAAATATTTTTTAAATCTTACCTGTCTGAAGAACTGTTTCAGGATCAACCGATGGAAGAAAGTTTAAATCTACAGACCTGGAAAACACCAAAAGAATAATTTTCAAAAGGTATATTTCTATCAGTGCAACTTTAAACATTCCTTTAAATATATAAAATCAAAACAGGGCACAAAAATATGAAAATCTGAAGCATAACCATTCTACCATGCTAACTTCTCTCAAGCATAAGGAAGCCCATTAGGGAAAAGTAAATACTAGTAGCCAGAGAAATGCCAAAGTAATAAATAATAAAATACACTACTTGGAAAAAGTTTATTGTTGTTAATCATAATATGATTTCAAATATATCAAAGAAGTCCATTTAGTATTTATCCAATGAATATATGTTTCAAAATGAAGTTTGTCACATAGTAATCCAGAAATGTAACATTAAAAAATGCATGCAGCCATCCTCCAGTCAAAACTTTATTTATCTACAGCAATCTTTGATAGCTGCAAATACTCTGTCTTACATTCCAGGGGTGTGTGTCTTACATTCCAGGGGTGTGTGTGTGTGTGTGTGTGTGTGTGTGTGTGTCTCCCTGTGTCCTAGCAGTTGTACTCTCTTCCCTATTTTAATCATACTTCTTGTGCAGTTGGACATCTGCCTTTATTTTCCTAAAAACACACAGGAAAGAGAAGATAAAGTAAAGAAAGGGGACAAGGACCTTGCTGCTGTAACTGACCGGTCTTGTACCAAATTTTTCAGTTTTTATCAACTGATCTAGGCCCTGAGGTCTTGTGTAGCTAGATGGTTCCTGAGAACTGACATAAAGAAGGTTGATAAAAATTTGCAAGAGGAGAGAGTCTATTAACTGGGATCTGGGGTTTAAAAGAAACTAAGCAATAATTAGTTCCTTGAGGAGGAACTGGCAAATACAAGATTTTGATATTTCATGTAGTTGTGCAAACCAGCACTTCCCAAAGTATTTCCCAAAACATTGAACAAGGTATGTTTTAAGGAAGCAATTAAACAGGTTTCTTTGCTGCACTGCTTCTTCAGAACCTGAAATCTCCAATATTCACAGTCATTCTCAAAGTAGGAAATATAGTCAACAACATCAAACTCTTTGACCATGGACTCATTTTCTATAGGCACCAACATGGGTTGTCTTTCCCGAGGAATATATCTAAGAAACATCAAACTTACTGTGATGGACTTCAGAAAGCAAGGAAGTCCAGCTAATTTTCATCAAGTAACTTGTGATATTTTCGATTCCTAAGCCAAAGCATGTATGTGTGTGATATCTACAAACACACAATCACGTATTTATTTACATATGCCAAATTTTATAATTTTACATTTTTATATGGCATTGGTAGGATAGGAACATTCCTAACTGCTTGTGGAAACTTTGATCAGATTTACATTCAAACCAGTTGTTTTCACATTTTGACTTTGTTTTAATCAAGATTTTGTGTAAAAACTATGATCTTACACTTGAAAACTTTATCATGTGACTATATTTGGAATCATGAACAAGCATTTTATCAAGGTTCCACTGTATCTTCAAGGTCGGATTCAAATGAGACAGATAGGATGACAGGGAAGACAAGGATTCTTTCACATTTCCTAATGAAAAATTACTGTTCTAGTGACCAGTAATAATCAAATGGCGTGAATAGCTGATTTGCTTGCTAAAGTGCTTTTTACCTGAGGAGAGGGACTTGGCCTACTGAAAGAAAAATGAAAGCTGACAAGGTTGTAAAGTTCAAGGGAAATCTGTTAACATGATAAATCTAGGTAGTTACATTCAGATAATACAACTCAACTATTACTTCATCTCATGTCATAAAGCACTAAATTCCCCAAGTCTAATTCATGAATATCACATATTTTACAAGGACAGAAAAAGTTCTACAAGCTAGACATTTAAGTGCTAATGTAGTCAAATAAGGTTATAATAATTGTATTTCAAACTGCAACTTTTTTCATATTCTTAACCAGCAAAGATAACTCTAAAAAGGTAGAAAATTGTTTCATTTAAAAATAAAAAATATAAATTTAAAAATGGCTTTCGTGAAAAAACTTTGATTCACACCAGCACGTTTTACATGTAAAGCAAATTCTCATGAATATTGTATGTCGATTTTGATTGAATGAAGACTTGTTTGTTGTAGTTCTTCTAGCTTGCATTAACTACAGAGATATCTTGTATCAGATTAATTATAGTTTTGCAAGGATATAATTACATACCAGTAGTCACCTACCTTTCTTTCTCTTGCTGATTTCCTTTATCACTTCCATTGTTAATCAAAGCAAGTTCATCTAACAATGATGTAGATTCCTTTGTAAACTTCTCAAAAACCTACAATGAGTTTTATTAACATACTAAGAACAGTCTTAAAAATTAGTATGTAATAAGGACTGTCAATTAAGAGCAATAGAATTGGCCAGCTATTATTTGTTTTCCTTCCCCAGTAGTCAGTGCAATTCTACCACCAGAGCGCAACAATGTACACAAGAGAAGACAAAACTGTTTCCTAAAGCAATGAATAGTTTCATGGATAAAGAATTTTTAAAATTTTAATACATCAATAAATTATCTTCATTCTCCATTCAGATAAATGTTTGAGAAACATTTGTATTGATAACAGTTGTAACTACATAAATGTAATTCAGAACTTTCTAAGTCTCTATAACAATTATAGAACATTTCTTTACGTTATTCTATCACCAACACATGTTGGTTTCATATAATAGTTATTATATGCATGCATATAGAACTAAAAATTAGTTATAATTTTAATGATTTCTTCAAATATTTCTGAAAAGGAATTTGGGAAGTCTGTTTAAACATAAGTAATAAAGTGGACAATCACTTGTCTGATATCACTTTTTAAATATAGTGGAAATAGGCTGGGTGCATTGGCTCAGGCCTGTAATCCCAGTATTTTGCAAGGCCGAGGTAGGGGGATTGCTTGAGCTCAGGAGTTCATGATCAGCCTGGGCAACACAGAGACTCCATCTCTACAAAAAATAAAGCCTTTGTCAGTCAGGCATGGCGACATGCACTTGCAGTCCCAACTACTTAAGAGGCTGAGGTGGAAGGACTGCTTGAGCCCAGGAGTTCAAGGTTGCAGTGCACTGTGATCACGCCACTGCATTTCAGTCTGGGTGACAGAGCAAGACCCTGTCTCTAAATAAATAAATTGGGTGGAAACAGAATTAGTTATCCATTCAGAGATAAACAAAAGTTCACTACTCTCCAATAAAATTAGCATTTAATGTAAAATGAGTTAATGTGACGTTTGTTCTTTCAGTAGTTCAATAAAAAAAAAATACAGAGCAGCAGATTTCAGAAGTCTAGACTGCCAAAGATGATACATTTTCACAAATGAAAATGCTTAATCTGTCAAGCTGCTCTTCAAGTTGATAACTCAAATAAATGTTTAAATACCCTGTGAAAATGGTATAGCAACTAGATCCCCTCAAGAAATTATGCTACTGTTATTCTACTTAAAATAGTAACAACTTCTATTAATGCTACTAATGACAGAACAGTAATAGCTAATACTTATATAATAGTGCTACTATATCATGCCTGGTGCTGTTCTAAATGCTTTATATGTATATTCACTTCACTTTACCTGTAATCACACAAAGGTAGGTACTATGATTTTCACTATATTACAAATGTGGAAATCTAGCCAAGGCAAGATTAAACACATTGTTGAATACACCTAGCAACTGGCATCAGGATTCCAATCAAGTAATTCTGACTTCATAGTATTTGTCTATTATGCTATAATGTGGTTTGCACATAATTCTCCATTTTTGTAAAAAGAAAAATATATTTTAATAGAATAAATTGATAAAGTTATTAAAATATATTTTATTTATATGCAATAACATTTTATCTCATTGAATATACCAACCAGCCTCTTATTTAACCAGTCCATGTGATCATAGGTAAGACTCCCACCAAAATCTTCTGTTAATTGGCATGGTTCTATATAACGAGTCAATTTGTTGGCAGACACTAAAATAACCTATAAAAAGGAAAAAAGAAAAAAAAATTTTGTAACCCACTATTAAAGTCCATGAAAGTAACGAGTAGGTAAAATTTGGTTAAAATATGCAATATTGTTTCCAACATGATGACACATTATCATTTACTTAATACAATATTTAAAATCAATTCAATAAGTTATAGATACCTGATAAAAAATAATTCATCAAAACCTTTTTCTAATACCACAGTTTTAAAACAGGTACCATTAGCTCAGATGAAATATTTTCAAAAATCTTTTATCAATATTTCATTGTAAAAAAAAATTAATTCCTTAATACAATTATGTAATAAAAGAATTTTCACATCATCTTAAAATTAGCAAAGGACACTAAAATGATAAGCCCAAGGAAGAGTAAATCTAGCAATTAAACAGTTATCTATTTTAATGTTTTTCTAATGTTTCTTTGATTACGTATGAACAAAACAAGTCCTCCAGTTGTAGAGTATAATTCACACTAATTTATGCCAATATTTAATTTTTAGTAAAAATCAGGAGATCTGAGTATTTATAAACTTGAAATGTAAACATTAAAATGCTAAACTTTTAACTCTAAACTTAAAAAGATTTCAAATACAAATTAAGTACCTAAGAGACCACTGCAGAACTAAATAAAATTTCAGTGAAGATACACATGAATATGAAAGAAAATACATCTATGGAAGAAAGATATTCAAACAGTAGTGTTAATACTAAATGATATATGAAAATGTGAATTTATCAAAAATAACTTGATAAGAAAAATAATGTGTCTGGCTGGAAAGAGCATCATTCCCACCCTAACAATAACAAAAGCCAGACAATCTCCAAGAGTATAACTTTTTTTTGGAACTCCTAAGAAAGCTGAGGTTACAGGGAAACCAACTAGTTCGAAGTTGAAGAGAAGGCAGGCACCACAGAGAGAATGGTGAAAGGGGAAACTACTGAGCGCATGTGTGAAATTTTTTGGAACTCTTATGTATCTTGATTATGGCAAAGATTTTATGACTATATGTGTTTGTCGAATCTCATAAAATATATATATATGTTAAGGTATGAATTTTTCTTCATGTAAATTATACCTCATAAAACTGACCAAATTTTTTTTTTAAACTTAAGAGGACTTGTGGAAGAACTCAGAAAAAGAAACAGACAAAGAAAACATTTAGAAACAGACACAATATGTAAAACAAGGTACACCCATACTGTATATGAAGTTATAATATAAACAAAAAATAGGGAGAAATTACCAAGACTGCTTTGCTGAAAGATGGAAAATTTCATCCTCAGGAAGATACCAAAAACACTGCATGAAAAACTCATAGAACTATGAACTCTATCAAATTTGAGTGTACAACAAATTGCTATTTTTAACAACACATTAAATGGAAATTAGTAGTCTTAAATATTTATATGAGGAAACAAAGCCTAGTGAATAATGAGGTAAGTGATCCATCTAAGAAGTTAGAAGGGAAAGAATAAGTCCAAAGAAAATAGAAGAAGAGGTGAAAAATCAGAAATAAATATAAATTAAGATATTACAGGGGCTCAAAAAAGCCAAAACTTATTTCTTTCATTAGAAAAGACTAATGAAATCAACAAACTTCTGATACAATGAAGCAAGAAAAACAAAGTACAAATAAATAATGGTAACAATGTAAAGGAGAATACAATTCCATTGATAGCAATGGTTTAAAAGATATTAAGGATAATTTTGTGCCAATAACTACAAACTTAGAAGAACAGACATATTCCTGTTAAAAAGTCTGATTTATCAAAACTGACATAAGAAAAAAAAAACAGAACACCTACAACCAATGAAGTAGATCATTAGATTCTTTACATTTTCAGTAATTGTGCTGATAGTGACAGTTTTAGTATTGCCATCCTGCGATAACTTGATGAGGAACAAAGCCAATGAGCAAACTGGGATATTATAATTCTGCCATCCCCCAACATCCGTAAGAAAATGGGATTTTTGGCAAGGGAGAAAGGAAGATGTGGGAGGGGAAAAAGCATCCTTATGGTGCTCATTTTAAATTGGAAGTATCAGTTTAAACTCCACAATGTATTTCATCTTAAATGAACACACACTCTCTCTCTCTCTCTCTCACACACACACATACACACACTCATATGTGTATTTTCTAGTTGTGGGGAGGTTTGGAAATAATGATCAATTTTGTAGAAATGTATACTCCTAGCATCCAGATTGTGATCTGCAAGTACCATTTTTCATAAAAAAAGAATCAGGTTTTGTTAAAATAGCATTAGTCAATAATAATAATAAGGCTCCTTGGAGAAATGGAGAAATACACATGATGAGTGAGCTTGGAACATCTTACCCAGAGATTGAAAAAGCTATCAAAGACTGCTATGGTTGTGACAAAAGGACCTGAGAAGATTTCCACTGGCCAAAGATGTGAGAAGTTATACATCAATAATAACAATAAATGCTACAAATTGAAACATTAAATACGTTTAAATCAATGAGTGCATACTGATATAAAAGAAATAATCACCATTGGACTAAGCTAGAAAACACACTTACTATAATGAAAACCAGACTGGGCACGGTGGCTCATGCCTGTAATCCCAGCACTTTGGGAGACAGAGGCAAGAGGATTGCTTGAAACCGGGAGTTTAAGACCAGCCTGGGCAATGTAAGAAAACCCAATCTCTACCACCTCCCCACTGCTGCCAACAAAAAACAAACAAACAAACAAAACCCAAACAGGTGTGTACTTGTAGTCCCAGCCGCTCGGGAAGCTGAAGCAGGAGGACCTCTTGATTCCAGGAGTTAGGCTGCAGGGGAGCTATCATTGCATCACTGCACTCCAGCCTGGGCGACAGAGAACCCCACGAAAGAAAGAAAGGAAGGAAAGGGAGGAAAGGAAGGGAAGAAGGGAGGAAGGGAGAAAGAGAGAAAGGGAGGGAGGGAGGGGAAACCAGCAAACAAAGAGAAACAAGCTTTTATTTCACCTTTCATATACAAACTGTATTACTGGATAGAGAAATAATAAGTTTCTCATTATAAAATTATTCCAGCTAGTAAATGAAGAAGGAATAGAACTAGATCACCATTTTACAGATTTTAATGAACTAAGAGATCTAGACACTGAACATCACAAAAAAGACAACTATTACAAGTCTCATGATCAAGGAACACATCACTACCCGTGAAGAGCCTTAGAAAAAGAAAAATTAACTCTAAATCTAATCATTGTCTAAATCCAACTATCAATTTATAAAAACAGAGGTTCAAGAAGACAGGAGAACACGTAAATTGTACCACAGGGATACTTGCTGAAATATACAGACTACTGGAAACTGTATAGGGCAAACAGTCTGGTCTCTTCAAAGAAAAAAAAAAAAACTTACACAAAACCAGTAATCTGTATTACTGATTCCTAGCTCACTGTAGCCTCTGCCTCCCAGGTTCAAGTGATTCTCCTGTCTCAGTCTCCCAAGTAGCTGGGACTATAGGTGCATGCCACCATGCTAAGCTCATTTTTACTTTTTTTTTTGTATTTTTAGTAGAGATGGAGTTTTACTATGTTGGCCAGGCTGGTCTCAAATTCCTGACCTCGAGTGATTCTCCCGCCTTGGCCTCCTAAAGTGCTAGGATTACAGGCGTGAGCCACTGTGCCCAGGCCACAACTCCTTTTTGGGATCCACAAAGAGGCGTTTGCACTAGGGAGGTTAAACACAATCAGATCCCAGAGAAGAACTTTTCCTTTCTCCAAAAATGTCAAGGAATATGTTAACTAGTTATATAACTATATATACTAAGAATGAAACCAAGTAACATGTATATATTCTATGAGGAAATAAATTACTTATTAAGCTGAGCATGAATTCACATCCGAAAAGATAAAATCCCAGAGCACTCTTCCCTGAAAATGCAGGCCAGACATGATGGCTCATGTTTGTAATCTCAACACTTTGGGCAACCAAGGTAAGAGGATTCTTGAGCCCAGGATTTCAACACTGCAGTGAGCTACGACTGTGCCACTGCACTCAAGTCTGGGGAACAGAGTGAGACTCTGTCTCAAAGAAAAGAAAAAGAAAATACAAAATATAAAGATGGTCTTTTTGCTTCTCAATTGAATCTTCTTTAACATAACAGTCTACTTAAATACTGATAAAAATCTCTCTTTTGAGAAATCCCACTATGATGTCCCTTATTTATTTTTATTTTTTATTTTTCCACAGGTTACTGGGGTATAGTTAGTGTTTAGTTATATGAGTAAGTTTTCTTTAGTGGTGATTTGTGAGATTTTGGTGCGCTCATCATCCGAGCAGTATTCTGTACCATATTTGTAGTCTTTTATCCCTTGCTCCCCTACCACACTTTCCCCTAAGTCCCCAAAGTCCATTGTATCATTCTTATGTCTTTGCGTCCTCATAGCTTAGTTCCCACATATCAGTGAGAACATACGATGTTTGGTTTTCTGTTCCTCAATTACTTCACTTAGAACAGTAGTCTCTAATCTCATGCAGGTCACTGCAAATGATGTTAATTTATTCCTTTTTATGGCTGAGTAGTATTCTATCATTCATATATATATATATATATATGTATCTCTCATACTGCATCATATATATATTATATATATCTATCTCATACTCCATCATATTATATATATATCTCATACTCCATCATATATAGATATATAGATATGATGGAGTACTACTCAGCCATAAAAAGGAATAAATTCAATATATATATGATGGAGTATGAGATATATATATATCTCATACTCCTTTATATATATAATCACTGTCTAAATCCAACTATCAATTTATAAAAACAGAGATGTTCAAGAAGACAGAAGAACATGTAAATTATACCACACACATGTTTCTTTATCCACTCGTTGATTAATTGGCATTTGCGTTGGCTCCATGATTTTGCAATTGCAAATTGTGCTGCTATAAACATGCGTGTGCAGGTATCTTTTTTCGAATAATGACTTCTTTTCCTCTGGGTAGATACCCATTAGTGGGATTGCTGGATCAAATGGTAGTTCTTTTAGTTCTCTGAGAAATCACACTGTTTTCCATAGTGCCTGTACTAGTTTACATTCCCACCAGCAGTGTAGAAGTGTTCCTGATCACCGCATCCATGCAAACATCTATTTATTTTTCTTATTTTTTGATTATGGCCATTCTTGCAGAAGTGGTATTACCTTGTGGTTTTGATTTGCATTTCTCTAATTATTAGTGATGTTGAGCATTTTTTCATGTTTGTTGGCCATTTCTATATCTTCTTTTGAGAATTGTCTATGCATGTCCTTAGCCTACTTTTTGATGAGATTGTTTTTTTTTTCTTGCTGATTGGTTTGAGTTCATTGTAGATTCTGGATATTAGTCCTTTATCAGATGTAAAGATTATGAAGATTTTCTCCCACTCTGTGGGTTGTCTGTTTACTCTGCTGACTGTTCCTTTTGCCGTACAAAAGCTCTCTAGTTTAATTAGATCCAGTTATTTATCTTTGTTTTTATTGCATTTGCTTTTGGGTTCCTGGTGATGAAATCCTTGCCTAAGTCAATGTCTAGAAGGGTTTCTCCAATGATATCTTCTATACTTTTTATAGTTTCAGGTCTTAGGCTTAAGCACTTAATTCATCTTGAGTTGGTTTTTGTATAAGGTGCAAGAGGAGGATCCAGTCTCATTCTCCTACATGTGGCTAGCCAATTATCCCAGCACCATTTGTTGAAAAGGATGTCCTTTCCCCACTTTAGGTTTTTGTTTGCTACCCTTTTATAATAGCTGCAAATATATAAAATACTTAGGAATACACCTAACCAAGGAGGCAAAAGACCTCTACAGGGAAAACTACAAAATACTGCTGAAAGAAATCATAGGCGACACAAACAAATGGAAACACATCCCATGCTCATGGACAAGTAGAATCAATATTGTGAAAATGACCACATTACCAAAAACAATCTACAAATTCAACACAATCCCCATCAAAATATCAACATCATTCTTCACAGAATTAGAAAAAAAAATTCTAAAATTCATATGGAACCAAAAAACAGCCTGCATAGCCAAAGCAAGACTAAGCAAAAAGAACAAATCTGGAGACATCACACTACCTGATTTCAAACTATACAAGGCCATAGTAACAGTGTCATTGTTTCTTTGTTTTAATATTTAGAATCACAGTATGATTTATTTCATATTTAGAACGATAGGATAAATCATAGGCTGTCTTATTTCTGGGTTCTCTATTCTGTTCCATTGGTCTATGTGACGATTTTTATACCATACCAGTAGAGAACCCAGAAATAAATCCAAATGCTTACTGCCAGATTTCCCTTATATTAAACTTAATTTTTTAATAATATGTTATTGATTCAGTTAATGATCATTTAGTGGAGCTAAATTTATTTATTAGAAGACATGTGTTTTAGTGTTGGGAATATGAGAATGAATAAGATATGCTTTTGGCAAGGAAACTGGCTTTTCATTTGTTTCTTTGCAGTATTTCTCTGCAACATTCCAGAGACAGTTGTGTAATGCACAAGATGTAGAATAAAGTTTTCTGCTTTGTTTCTAAAGCCTTTGTTGAAAATACCCTAAATGTTGTTGCCGCTTTGATCATAATAGCATAGAGGGCCAAAGGGTTTACTAGAATACCCCAAATGATTTCCAAGCCCTTTAACTAGGAAAAACACCAGTATTTTACAATTGAAAACATATGAAACTAGAAGCCATTCATTCCACGTTTGTGCCCTAGCTCGGCCACAAATTCACTAACTTTGTAGAAGACAACCTAAAGGAATTCAACACTCCAAGCTTATTCCCCAGTCTTTCAAAGAAGCCACCTTCATCAAACTATCCATGATGTTTCTTTAAGCTCTAAGAGGACAAAATTCTAATGAGTTGTTATTCTATACATTTAATTTGGGCCATTCTCTCGAATATATTACCTGTGTTATCCAATAAAGAATACTTGTCACTTTTCTACTTACACTGATTAGCCTTACCATATGTATTCCTTTCTACATTTTATAAATGCATGAAAATCACTGATAAACATGTTTCATGATTAATGAGCCATAGGGAAATTTTCCAGTTAACAGTTACATATGACAGAAGTTTATTTCCATCTGAATATTTCTCTTAAAAGCTCTTTTCATAAAATAACTTAAATGTAAATAGTACAGATTCACATTCTTTTATGACATAACATATATTTAAGAGTATATTATACTTTAATCAAAATATTTTTTTTTTAAAAATTGACCAACATTACTGCTCTTCTATTTTCACTTATGCAAAACAGTTTTAAATAAGGGAAGAACACAGTTCTGGAGAGCTACAGAAAACTCATTTTTTCCATTATTATAAAACATTTTATACAATCCATATTCTTATAAAATTCACTAGTAGCTATTAAAAGTGAAAACAGTAGCCCTGTCATGTAGACGTACAGAACTTTATCAGTACCAAAGGTATCTCGAAGTTAAGTACGTGGGGAAAAAGCAACAGTCTGAACAATCGGCAAACTCAAAATCACAGTAATTTCAAATTAACAACTTAGAGAACTATCTACTGTGATGAAACATCTCAGTTTCCACTGCAATAATCTCATTTTTGTTTAAGAGGGCAAAGGTGAGGAGAAAGGGCAGAGTAGGCTGGCTAAAGAGCAATAAATGTTTCCATCATATTAGAAACATTCTTTTATAAAAAGAAGGAAGGGAAAAGACATTTAAGAGTGTGCAATAGTAGGAAAATCTTATTCTATGCATATGCTTTTCACCTAACAATCACCTTTATAAAGTGGGTCAGGAGCAGCATGTGTAAGAGGAAAGAGAATCCCTTCCAGTGCACTGCAAAAACATACTTTGTTTACAAATGTGAAAAACTGTCCACCTGCCTTTGGAAAATACCACTTACCAGGATACAACATATAAATTACACACAACTGCTTCCCAGAGGACAAACCAAGTTTGAATAAACAGGCAATTCAACTCCACTCCAGTGATAGCAAACATCACAGAAGGGTGTGATTTCACCGCTGTGAATTTGCCTGTGAAGAGCAAATTCAAATGCACAAGCAAAAATAAGAAACCATTTGCAGGGTGGGATTTAGGCCTGAAGTAGAACTGGAATGCTGAAAAAGGAAACTGTGTAGAGATTTCTCGATGTTTGAAAGCAAAAAATCAGTATCAAGAAAACAGGCCAGGTGCAGTGGTTCACACCTGTAATCCCAGCACTTTGAGAGGCCGAGGAGGGCAGTCACCTGAGGGCAGGAGTTCGAGACCAGCCTGGCCAACATGGTGAAACCTAAAAAAATACAAAAATTAGTCAGGCGTGGTGGCGTACGCCTGCAATCCCAGCTACTCAGGAGGCTGAGGCAGGAGAATCACTGGAACTCGAGGGGCAGAGGCTAGAGTGAGCCAAGAGCCACTGCACTCCAGCCTGGGAAACAGAGCAAGACTCTGTCTCAAAAAAGAGAAAACTGACACATTTCAGGGTCAATGCAACAAAACAAGATTAAGAATCCCAGACTAGCTGATTTTCCATAAATTGTTTCATTACAGCTTTTTAAATTACAAAATACTGGTAGGGCTTCCTGTATTCCTTTCTGTTATAGCCCTTGAAGAGACTACTAAACTTTCATACATAGCAAACCTATATGAAAGTTAAAGCAATGCAAATCAGATGATCAGTTTTGTCTTATGGGGAATATTCTATTATCTGGCAAAGAAGAAAAAAACATAATCGATTTTTTTTTTTTTTTTTTGGAAAAAGAGTTTTACCCTTGTTACCTAGGCTGGAGTGCAATGGCACAATCTCAACACATTGCAACCTCCGCCTCCTGGGTTCAAGTGGCTGCAGGCACACACCACCACACCTGGCTAGTTTTTTGTGTTTTTGTAGAGATGGGGTTTCACCATGTTGGCCAGGCTGGTCTCCAACTCCTGACCTCAGGTGATCCACCCGCCTCAGCCTCCCAAAGTGCTGGGATTACAGGCGTGAGCCACTGTGCCCAGCCCTTAATCAAATTTTTGTAAAGTCCAGACTCAGAGAGTAATCATCAACTAAAAGAACAAAATTAGAAAAGATCCCCCCCAAAAATCATATTGAGATTACATGAATTATGTATAATTCATTTTCGTCCTATAATTCTAAATATGAAAACAAAGAAACAATGACACAATTGCTGAAAATTCTAAAGAAACATTTTCTAAAGCTATAAAAAAACTTAGAAAATCTTTAGTGCAGTGACTAATGAATAAGAAATAACATTGTGAATTAGAGTAAAAATATTGAAAAGTACAAAATGGCACAAATACATGTAACTGTACTAGATTATATTAATTTAAATATTATACAGTTAATTTTTTACCTTCTGTAAAACCATCTTTCAAATATTTATTGACTTGTCACCTGTTCTAATTAAGGGACCAATTGATAGAAACATCATATTCTAACTTAAAGTCAAAACTTTTTTTAAAAAATCAAACAATTCATTGTCTGTGGAGAAGATGAAACCACAAACTCAACACTGTCACTTCTCAGAAAATATTTAAAAGAGTAAATTTTCCAAATGTATCCAGCATTTCTTTGGTCACAATTTGCCTACTGTGACTCTCTAAATCACTATTTCCCAGTTATGAAAATCTCATACACTCTCCATATCATTCTACATTTTTTCTTTGCAGACATAATGAATTAGTATATACAATAAGCTTATTTTAATTTTTTAAAAAAATAATTTACTTGGCCGGGCGCGGTGGCTCACGCCTGTAATCCCAGCACTTTGGGAGGCCGAGGCGGGCGGATCACGAGGTCAAGAGATCGAGACCGTCCTGGTCAACATGGTGAAACCCCGTCTCTACTAAAAAAAATACAAAAAAATTAGCTGGGCGTGGTGGCGCGCGCCTGTAGTCCCAGCTACTCGGGAGGCTGAGGCAGGAGAATGCTTGAACCCGAGCAGCGGAGGTTGCAGTGAGCCAAGGTCGCGCCACTGCACTCCAGCCTGGCGCCTGGTGACTGAGTGAGACTCTGTCTCAAAAAAAAAAAAAAAAAAAAAAAATAATAATAATAATAATAATTTACTTAATTATTATTACAAAATACTTAATTAAAGCAAACTTCATAATAAAATCTTAAACCATTTTTTTTTTTAGAGACAGAGTCTCTCTCGGCACCCAGGCTGGAGTGCCACTGCACCTTGACTCTTGGGTTCAAGCGATCCTCCCACTGCAACTTACCGAGTAACTAGGACTATATGTGTGCACCACCACGCCTAGCTAATTTTTCTATTTTTTGACCTAGGCTCAAGCAATACTGCCATCTCAGCCTCCCAAAGAGTTGGGATTACAGGTGTGAGCCATTGTGCCTGGCCTTAAATAACATTATACCAAGATAAAAATGTAAGACCAATTTTTATTTTTCCCACCTAACAAATGACATTAAGGATCTTCAGCTAATTTAGAAATAGTTATGTAAAATACAATGATTTATCATAAATCATTTATAAAGTTACCTTTCATGTTGAATTTTAAGATTACATATATATCACAATCAAAATGGCATTATGCTTTCAAAAACAGAGAGGAAAAGCTATTTTCATGACCTGATATTTGAAATTTTAACTTTTACACTTTTAAAAAACCTAGCTGGCTTGTTTTTGCAGTTTTCATTTCTTTTTAAACAACTATATGTGAGAAAAGGTTTGCAGTCCTGGCCCTAACTCTTTGAATGTGTAAAGTCTTTTATTCTCCAAAAATGAAGAACCAAATTTGATTTCATCATATTGTATACTATCTATTTTACCATTATTTTTAGAGTACTAATAACATCTTGATATGCTACATAACAAATTTTATGAAATTGGTACAGTTTATACATTTGGTAATAATTGTCTTGAGGCAAATTTATAGGATTATCATCCTTATTCCTCTTAAGCTGTTGTATATCAATTAGCAGTGACTCTTATGGTTCGTTATTCACCAATGGTTTATTTGAAATTGTTTAATAGAGGAGACCACCAAATTGATTATGATTTCCAGCTGAGTGATAAATCTGAGCAACGACAAATCTCTCAAACTAGTTAACTAATAAATATCTGAAAGTTTTCAAATTAATATATTTTAAGTAAAAAATACTTATAGTTTTAAAAAGACGGTATTGAAAATATGATTCCTCCATTAAGGATATAAATCCTCTAGAACAATGTAGACAATGATGTAGGAAAATGCTAAATAATGTTGTTCTTGGCTGGGAATACAATGTTTAAAGAGAGACTGATATTTAGTTTGATACTAAAATATCAAACTTCAAGAAGCAGCTTATATTATCTTACAGTGATCAATGCAGTATGTCACTGATGTCCAAAATCAAGTTTCACAAAATATCCTTCTACAGAAAATACAATTCATTTATCAGAAAAACTACCTAAATCTCAGAAACAGGCAAAAATTATTACTGGGTGTTCTTTCATGCAGTGGTGGGATTGGATCTTCGACTGACTCTCTATAGACTGATCAATAGGTATTAACCTCTGTAGGAGTAGAAGTTAACTTGCAGATTCTGTCTAGAAGAAAGGTAAGTAATTGTTGTCTAATGAGATTGGTACATTTCTGTCCAGTGGAGTAAGAGATTAGTTTACAACTTATGGATCTATAGAACAATAATTAGTTTTGTATCTAATTTGGCTGGCAATTTTACCTTCCTATAAAAACCATGAATTCCTCAAATGCTGTTTGAACTACAGCTTACAAATTATTGGTAACCTTATTATCAATTAATTGAATAATGTATTTGACTTATGCTCATTTTATATTTGCATGAGAGTCATGATTTCACCTCTAGGAAAATGACACTTTAACAAATGCTTAATCAATTTTAAGAATGTGAAGTGGATCAAATTCTGACTTTCATCAATTATTTTGAAATAGCTGTCTCCATAAACATTCTAATATGTAGGCATACCATTAAATTTATGAAGAAAAAGGTTACTGGTTGCGTTCAAAGTAGCTACCATTTTACTAAGCAGAAATTTAAATTTCAAATGTATCCTCACACTATCAAAGAAATCTGAAATCTAATAATCAGCATAAAGGGAACAAGAATTAAAAAGAACTACAAAAAAGAAGGAAAAAAAAAAAGATTACCACACACAAGCATTTCAAACTTTTGCCAAGTCTGTTGAAAGGCAATAAAAAACATGAATTTTTTAAAATCATAAAGCCCTACATAAATATTACTTTCCCCATTCATTTTATATACTTCAGAGACGTCAAGACAAGACAAATTAAATAACTAAACTACAATACTGTATTAAATAGCACATACCATGGTTCAACAAGTTTGAAGAGAAAGGTATTTACCATATGGTCTCTAATAAAATATTTGTGCAGGTTTTCTTTAGTCTGAAATTTAACTCATAAAAAGATTAAAAACTTGTTTCTCCTCTACTCTCATTCTTCCTTCTGTGACTATAATACTTATCCTTTCCTAATAAAACATTCCCCAAGAAGCTACCACTGCAACTCACTTTGTAGGCACCGATTCAGATGTTTTATTATTATTTCACTTTTGCTAAGAATGTGTGTGCAAGATCCAGAATGAAAATCTGCCTTTGTATGTATTTCTGCACTTAGTAAAGATCTGCATGTGTATATATGTTCATACACATGCTATTTTGATATGTATGTCTGCTTGTACCTGTTTGTTGAATATTTTTCTCACTCAAGAAAAATACTATTTTTAAAGATATAACACACTTTAGAAAAAGAGATTACATTTACCTCAAAGCCAAGTCTATCCTTTTCTTTCCAAAAACAAAAATGTGTTACTTTCTTATCCCAGAACTCATCTGGCTTTACCACACAAACAAGGGACACCTCAGCTGGAACAACATTCTATAAAATACAGAAAAATAATTACAAATTACACATGTAAAATGAATAATTTACTAAATTTATAAATTACCAGTCAAGATTAAGCTACATAAGAGACTTTTGGAAAAGAATTAAAATAATAGAGAAGAAATTCTCTAAACTTCAAAACATACATGTCAATAAAGAAGTACTTGAAAGACAAGGTGATTTAGAAAACACTTAATGCAGCATAACTGTACATGTGAATCACTTTTTGTTTTATTGTATCTCTTAAAACTGTAAGAGTTAACTTTTAGTTGAGAAATTATTAAATTTGTTTTTTCTACAATATAAAAAAATTTTTCTAATACAATCATCTTGGAGAATTTCTTCAAAAGATGTAAACTCAAATTTCTCACCAAAGTAAGTTTTTTATCAGTCATTATACAATGAGACCAAGATTTTACATGATTATTAACTTGAAGAGGAGGATAAAGAGCTAATCTTTGACAAATACAATTTCACATTTACTTGATACAGTTATTTATACTACCTAATGAATTGAAATGAACACTTATTGAATTAATATATTTCACATATATTTTATCAAGTCCCACAGAGTCTAACTTTAAAATGTATCTTAAATCCAACAAGTTCTATCGCCTGCATTGTTAATACCCCAAACTATCCAGCTTTCTGAAATATCATTGTAACAAGCCTCCTTGCTGGACTTTTCTTGCACTCTGAATGAAATTCAAACCTCTTACTAAGACCTACAAGGCCCTCCAAGCTCAGGCCCCTGTTGGCCTTTCAGATCTCATCTTAACACCTTCCCCTCCTAGCTCACTCCTCCACAACAGCCATGCTAACCTCACTGCTCCTGCAATATGAAAAGTCTGTTCCACTTCAGGTCTTTGTCCATGCTATTTTCTCTATTGGGAATGTCCTTTGCCTTTTACCTAGGAGTGCTCCCACAGTTTATTTAAGATTCTGTTCAAATATTCCCTCTTCAGAGAGGCCTTCCCCTGTCCACCCTATCTATAGTGGCATCATCTGATTCAGTCTCTTTTACTGCTGTATTTTTCTTCATAGCATTTATCAGCATGGGCTGTTACATTACTTACTTTAATTTGCTTAACTGCTTATTGTCTAACTCTTCAAGTAGAATATAAGCTTCCCAAAGGCAGGTAACTTATCTATCCTGTCATCCCTCTATTTCCAGTGTTTATGACAAAATATCTGAAATATATAATAGAATACATGCTATAAATATTTGTTGAATAAGTGAATCCTCATTAACAAGTGGATCTCATTCTCTTAATTTTACAGAAGACTAATTTGAGCTTCAGAGAAATAAAGTCACTTGTCTAAGATAACAGAGTTACAAAGTCACTGAGCTGAACAGAAACTATCTCTATCTGACTCTAAAGTTCTACTACACTATTTCATATGCCCTGAACCTGGGTCAACACGTCTTTCCGAAAGGTCCAGATTATAAGCATTTTAAGCTTTGCAGGCCATAATGTCTCTGTTGCCACTACTCAGTTCTATCAGGATAGTAGGAAAGCAGCCACACACAATATACAAATGAATAGGCATAGCTGAGTTCCAATAAAACTTTATAAACTCAAGAGCCCAACCTCTGTTCTAACCATAAATGGCAGTACTGAATAATTATAATTATTACTATTACTATTATTCAGGGAGAAGTAGAAAACCTTTAGAGATAAACATGCACACATCATAAATCTAGCATCTACTGCAATAACTGAATTATGACTAAGGTAAGTAAAATAAATTCAATGGTATCAAAACTTTTATCAAAGGGGCTGGGAAATATAAGATAGAATTGAGCTTTATTCATATACTACCTTGCAGAAGATAATTATTTTAACATCATTGAATATGAAAGCTGTGAGAAACAAGAGAAACCAAGCCCCTTATTTTAGAGAATACTAGTTATTTTAAAGAATACTAGTTATAGACACTGTGGGGTCCCAAACAGCTGATCCCAGTACCTTCCGAGATGAAAGCAATGAATGACTTCATATGTAGAAACTATCTGACTAGAAGAGGCCATTGCAACTTCTGAAAATGTTAACTATTAATAAATCCAAAAGTTGTTAAAATACCTATCAGAAAAGAAATCGCAAGAGGGGATTAAATCATCCATTGATTGTTCTTCAAAACTGCCATTGATCAAAGTCCAGTTCAAACAGCAAGTCCCAAACAGCTCATCTGTGACACAGTTGAATGACAGGATGAAAGGAAGAACACAAGGTCATAATTAATGGATTTCTTACCTAATAGTTATTTTAACAACTTTCACAGAGAAGAGTTAATTCTCAAGGTTTGAAATACAAAAGTGCTGGAAACACTATTTTTGTTTTCAAAGAAAAAGTTATTTTAGGACACCAATTTGTGTTCCCTTAAAAACTAATCCTCCAGAGGATATGTCCTTTCTGACACAAAGAGTGATTCTAGCCTATAATCCCAGTGATTTGGGAGGCTGAAGGAGAAGGATCACCTGAGCTCAGGAGTTTGAGACCAGCTGGAGCAATATAGTCTCTACAAAATAAAAAACACTTAGCCAGGTGTGGTGGTGCTCAACTACTCAGGAGGCTGAAGCAGGAGGACTGCCTGAGCCGAGGATTTGGAGGCTGCAGCGAGCCACGCTACTGCACTCCAGGCTGAGTGACAAAGTCAGTTCCCAACTTAAAAAAAAGGGGGGTAGGTAGGGGGTTCTAATGATGAAAAGTTTAAGCTAAACATTTAAGAAGAATGAGGCAACTGGGTAGAAAATTCAGAGACCACCTCAGATGCATGCCAATGGTAAATATACACTTTAAAATAGATCAAGTCAAGGCCTGGGGCTTACTTAGTCTATGCTAAGTTCCAATTTTAAGTTATTTAAAATCCTTGAGCCTCCTGACCTTCTCTGTAAGGTTGTAGGGCCAAAATTAAATGAGATCATTTATATACCAAGCTTAGCACAGTACCAGAACCATAACAAGCACTAAAACTAGAACTACAACCTAAAATTACCCCTTTGTTTCTATCCCTTGAATCCCTTTTTCCCAATTAACCTAAATAAATGATAAAACATTAAGAACCATTCTCCTTCGTTATAACTTAAATTTTAAAATTATATTCCTTTCCACAGAACCCTAAAGCAGCTACAAATTATCTGTCAAATTCATTTAAAATTCTTGATATTTCTTTCACTATCACTAATACCCACTTAAGTGAATGATCCCATGTTAGTGCCAACTTATGTTTCCCCCAAACTGGCCTGCCATCAACTACTCTCATTGTACTTACTTCATTTCTGAGCTATATGTAAGTCAAGAGTCTCCGTGAGGAAGGCCCTCTTTACTTTCTTTAACTTAAACTGGATAATTCAAATTTTACCTCACTAGAAGCTCTCAAAAGTCATTGAGCTGAATAGAAACCACCTCTGTCTGACTCTAAAGTTCTACTACACTGTTTCATATGCTCTGAACCTGGGGTCAATACATTCTTTCTGAAAGGTCCAGATAATAAGTATTTTAAGCTTTGCAGGCCATAATGTCTGTTGCCACAGAAGGCCAGGTGCATGAGAGCAATCTGCCCCCTACATCACTCAAATGTTTTATTTTTCCTTTTCAAATAATATCTTCAACACCCTTAAAATAAATCAACAAATGTCTACTGGGTGCCTACTACATGCCAAGGATAACAGAAACATTCTGTGAGAAACATGAGGAAATATAAAACACAAGACTAACATCGGATCTCAAAAACTTTGTAATCGTAGATGTCTATTAAATGTTAATTTGTGAGGAGATGAAGTCCCTGAGGACACAGCTGTTAAGTAAGTTTCTTCTGGGCTATAAATAAATAATAAGATTGTCATGAATCCTGATGCTTTATGTAGGAAATAGGGGACTAGAAGAGAAAAACATGCCAGAATCACCTGAGAAGTTTCTTCGAACTGGACTTACCCAATCCTACCACTTACCTATATTTTCAGATTGGGGTGCAGGAGGGAGAATGATACAGACACCAGAGCATACAAAAGCTCTCAGGTAAGTCTCATAATTTCAATGCTCACACTTTCAAAATCACTGGCCTCCTTTTTTAAATTACTTAAACATGACATATTATTTTCATTTACAAACCTATTAGAATAGAGTTGAGATTTATTTAACTGCTTAAATTCAAACCTAAGGAGTTGAATTTGAACAATCCAATAGTGGTAAGTGCATTTTCAGAACTCAGTCACTGCTAGGAAGCCAGGCATACTCCAGTAAATTAAATGCATTTGCCATTTTATCCAGGATCTGTTGCTGTAAAATAAAAACCACTTCCTGACAGACAAAGCCAAAATTACCTGTAGCATTACAACTACTGTTTTCACCACATTCCACTGCGATTTTCTGCCATCCACAATGACGGTAAATCCTCTAGCCTTACACTTCTCACTGAAACAAAACAAAATTACAAAGCATTAAAACAAGCTCCAGATTTTGTTCTTCATATTTCTAAATAAAGAAAGTTTAAAAGTTAATTGTATATGGAGTAGAATTAATCTCATTTGGTTTAGTTTACATTGTCAATAAATAAAATTCTTCAGGGTATCCTTTCCTTTCTCAAGCAATTTATTTTTCTCATTTTAGGAAATGTTCACAATTTACAAACTATGGTGGCAAGAAAATTATTCTAAAAGCATAAAAGCCAACATCTTAAAAGTGAGGAAATCAAAGCAACATTCAAACAATCCTACTAGCCTCTCAATTTCTTCATCTGTAAAATGGGATCACAGAGAAGTCAGTCATTAATTGCCAAGGGTGTTATATATTTCTTGTCTCGCCTTCCTGACAGAAGTTTAAGATTTGTGAAGTGACAGTTCAAAACAGATAAAAAATAAAGTAAGTTATTAATAAACCACAATAATGGGCTTCTTAGCACTCTTCTGGACAAATTTAACGAGATGAGGTAGAACTTGCTGATTAAAAGGCTTGAACAGACCATGTCTAACCCACTTCTGCTCTCAGTTTTGCATTCTGTCACTTGACCACCAGAATATTATCTTCAGTGTTGGAAAATGTGTTGTTCCTATATTATATTGAGTGATTCAAGCATTAACTAAACACTTCCCAGAAGTCTAACCTAATAAAACACAACTGCTTCTGGAGGAAAAAATTCCATTCTCAAGGCCAAAACACGTATGCATTGTTATTGTTATTATGACTGTGTTTTACTTACCAACTTCATGTAAGGATCTCAAATGCTCTCCTTCCAATACAGAAAATGGAACTACAACTTTGCTTATCAGAGCAAGATTTTGGTAGTGAAACCTGTCCCCATCCAAACTGTTCCCAATTATATACTTTATAGGAAAAATAAACAATAGACCTTTTCCTGGGATTTAAATCCATCAGCTAGTCCTTCTCTTCTCCCTAGTTCCAAGAAGGTTCCTGGAGAAGTCATGTCCTGTTCTAATGATGATATTGCTAAAAGTTTAGAATGGGAACAGGCAAGGACAGCAGCTGAGCTTCCAAAGTAAACAAAAGAGTATTCAAGAGGTAAGGCAAAGTGACGCATATGTTCACATAAAAACCTGCATGTAAATATTCATAGCAGAATAATTCATAATAGCTAAAGAGTAAAAACAATCCAAATGTCCACCAACTGATGAACAGAGAAACATAACATAGTATAACCAAACAATGAGATATTATTCAGCCATCAAAAAAGAATGAAGTACTGACAGATGCTACAACATGGCTAAACCTTGAAAACATTATGGTAAGTAAAGGAAGCCAGACACAAAAGGACATACTTTGTATTATTCCATTTATATGAAATGTCCAGAATAGGCAAATCCAGAGACATAAAGCAGATTAGTGGTTGACAAGCATTAGGAGGGGAGAATGGAGAGTGACTGCCAATGGGAACAAGGTTTATTTTGGGCTGATAAAAATGCTCTGAGATTAGATAGCATAATGGATGCACAACCTATGAATATACTAAAAATCACCAAATTGTATACTTTAAAAGGATGATTTTTATGATATGTGGATTATATCTCAATAAAACACTTTAAGTACTCTATTTTTTTTTTTTTTGAGACAGAGTCTCTCTCTGTTGCCAGGTGCCAGGCTGGAGTGCAGTGGCGCGATCTCGGCTCACTGCAACCTCCGCCTCCTGGGTTCAAGCAATTCTCCTGCCTCAGCCTCCCAAGTAGCTGGGACTACAGGTGCACGCTACTATGTCCAGCTAATTTTTGTATTTTTAGTAGAGACGGGGTTTCACCATGTTGGCCAGGATGGTTTCAATCTCTTGACCTCGTGATCTGCCCGCCTCGGCCTCCCAAAGTGCTGGGATTACAGGTATGAGCCACCACCCCTGGCCAAGTACTCTATTTTTTGATTTGCACAAATAAAGGATCCACTAAACATTCTTTGGGAAAAATTAAAGGTAAGGCAATACAGTGATCACTTGTGGGTTAGCAAAGGAAAATAAAAGACTTGCAGAGGGGACCAGGTAAGGTGGTTCACATCTCTAATCCCAGCATTTTGGGAGACTAAGGCAAGATGATTACTTGAGCCCAGGAGTTTGAGACCAGTCCAAGCATCATAGCAAGACTCCATCTCTGTTTTTTTTTTCCAAGACAGAGTCTTGCTCTGTCACCCAGGCTGGAGTGCTGGGGTGTGATCTTGGCTCACTGTAACCTCCACCTCTTGGGTTCAAGCAATTCTCCTGCCTCAGCCTCCCAAGTAGCTGAGATTACAGGCATGCGCCACAATGCCCGGCTAATTCTTGTGTTTTTAGTAGAGACGAGGTTTCACCATGTTAGCCAGGCTGGTCTCAAACTCCTGACCTAGTGATCGGCCCACCCTGGCCTCCCAAAGTGTTGGGATTGCAGGCATGAGCCACCACATCCGGCCAACTCCATCTCTATCTTTTCAAAAATAAAAGACTTATGGGAAAAAAGCAAACCTTTCATCTAATTACTATTTGTGGGTCAGGTAACGAGGAGATTCCTGGAATTCTCCACCAACAAGACATCTAAGAAGACTGCCATGACTTAGGAGAGGATGCAAGCCCAAAAGAGATCAGCTAGGCAGAGTAGCTGGCTGCTGAGTGGTCTGGAGAAGTGGCAACAATGCAGAGATTCTACCAATGCCTTATGCAAGTTTGCAAGAAGGAGAGCTAAGACACAGCTATCCAGGAGAGGGCCCACCAAAAGAAATGTGTCATTCTCATAACTTGGTACCTTCTCAATATTGGCACCTGTATCCCTGAGTTGCAGGTTACGCAGCCATTTTGTTAAATACATTTTATACAAGCAGTACATTTATATTTCAAAGCATACTATAAATTAATCTGTACATTAATACTAAGAAAGTAATGAAGCTTGCAAATACCATCTGTAGTGATCTTAAAGGAATAAAATACTCTAAATTTATCTTTCAGAGTACTTAGAAACACACTTAACCCTGTCATTTTCTCACATTTTACTAAGATAGATAATGAAAATACACAGAATCCAAAGATAACTATTTCGAAGTTGCCAGACCAAGTGGCCTTTCAAGTACTTGAAAGGAAATAGTTTTTTTTACTTCATCCCTGTAAGTGGAATGATGGCTTAAACTGCTTTTAATAACATAGTTAATTTAGAAGCATGTTATACACTTTATATAGGGCCTGTTGTAGGACCTGAAGTGCCATTAATAAGAAATTCCTATACCCACTGTTAGCAGGTTTATAACTATATTTTAAGAACAGTAATAAAAAAAAAAAAAATCTAAGACCTAGTCTCCTAGTTCCTAGTCCGGCTAAGCCTTTCAAGGGTGACGTGGCTGAGTTAAAATAGCTATATAGAGATGAGGCTGTCTAAACAGTCCACTAACTTTTGACATAGAAGAGAATGTTAGTGAATTTCCTGGGACCAATATCCTGCAGCTCTTGACTCATTTCTTCGATTACAACTAAAGGCTTCTTCTCTTCCACTCATAGAGCTCTGCTGATACTCACATAATGGCACTAATTTCACTTATCCTTTTATTATAATTATTTGTTTATAATTCATCTTCATTAGATAATATGCTTCCAAAAAGCAAGAATGTTATCTTACAAATGTCTTGGCAGCTTCTAGCACTATACTGTAAATATGGAGGGCCTTTAATAATGTTAGATAACTCATATCACATCACATCACATCACTCCTCAGTCAGACATGACAATGGCTTTCCATCTCATTCAGAATTGAAGCCCTCACCACGGCCTACGTGGTCTTCCATGACCTGACTGCTGACTCTCTGACTGCCCTCCCAGCACTGTGTTCCTGTCTCAAACTGCTCCAGCCACACTAGCCTCCTTGATGTTCTCAAAACGTGTTAGCTGCTCCTGCCTCAGGGCCTTTGCACTTAATGCTCACTGTCTTCAATGATCTTTGATCAGATTCTGCAGGGTCTGTCCCTCCTTTTAATCATCTCTGGTAAAATATCATCTTATTTTGTAAAGTATCACCACTCTATCACTCTGCTGACTCTTTTCATGCTTTGTTTTCATAGCACTCATGAATATCCAAAATACTGTACACTCAGTATCTGAAACACAGAACAAACTTAGGGCCAACCTGTGTAGAAAAGAGTCAAGAAATGCCTCCATTCTCAACTGAGCTAGGTTACCCATTTAAAACAGCTATATATCACATCTTGTCCCTGTGACCATCAAAAATAAAGAAAGTATAAGTAAGAAATGGAGTTATTTCTTTTTATTTTTGCATAAATTTTCCAAAGTTGTATTTAAAACGTTAAGATAGTCATTGCACAAAAAATCCATTTTGGACATCTCCTATTAGGAAGAGGCCGCATTAGCTAGCTATACTGCTGGAGATGTCTGCAGTTCACAGCTGGAAGGAGTTAAACATCAGCA
Source organism: Ateles fusciceps (assembly GCA_036589455.1). NCBI lineage: Eukaryota > Metazoa > Chordata > Mammalia > Primates > Atelidae > Ateles > Ateles fusciceps. The sequence goes on from JAZHEH010001960.1 coordinate 394,981, forward strand.
GCTGGATACTGGAGACAAAAGCAGGACACACAGGAATGTAGACATACTAGAAATGAAAAAACCTTTCTAGACACATGCTGGGCCTGATCTGGCAGGGTAATTTAGAAACATTCCTAGGACAGAAAGAGAGGTGAAACATGGGAGATAACGTGATAAAGTACAATGTCGGTTTTAGATTTTCTAAGTGGTGGACATATGGGTGTTCAGTGTATAATTCCTTAACCTATTCTGTATATATGAGCATTTTAATAAAATGTTGGGAGGGTTACAATTTAAAAGCACTTCTGAGAGGTGGAAATTCTGAATGAAAAACATTGGTTTTAAGAACACACATCTAGTTAGCTGCTCTCTAGCATCGCAATGGAGAGATCAAAAACACCTTAGCTCTCTAAGAAAACGGCAAGTACTGATAAAAAGCTGCCAGCCACATTTGTTAGTGCCAAAATTATGGGAGGCTATCCAAGAAAGCAGAAGGATGGAGTTTTCGTGAATATTTGAGAAGGCCAAACTTTTGCAAAACAATTAAGAAAATGAAGTATCCAGGTATCTATTTTGCTTTGCTAGAATAAGTTCTTTCATCTTGCTTCAACTTACACCTTCTCTGCTAGTTGGCAGGTATGTGCAGATATGCAGAAACTGATTCATCATTTATACTGGAGGAACATCATACATATATTTATATGACAAAGAGAGAGAAAATTTAAATAGTATAGGCTATTCTGCCTGCCACTGTACTTCCTGCTTGTCTATGCCAGGGTGAACATGAGCCTGGAGTTGTGAATGAATCTGCTGGTCCTTTAGCCTGCCTCAGTTACCCAGTGCCTCTGACAGAGAGAGCATCCTGTTGAATTGAATGTGATCCCAGTATACACAAACATGCATTTTCTTAAAACAAACCTAATCACAAGCCAACTATGGAATTCAGTATGAATAACACGCTCCAATGTTGAAGGAAAACCTAACACGTGCATGGAAAGATAACACAGTCTCTGATCCACCCTCAGGCATTTCTCAAGAGTAACTCTGACAATTAGTAATTTTTGCTTTTCATCGGAACCTCAGATCTGGACTTCACATGAGATGCAACTACACTGAACTCTATTCATTTGAAGTGCAAAAAGGCTCTGAATTGGTGTCAGGAATTGTAGACTCTCATTCCAGCTCTGTAACTCACTGGTTGTGTGATCTTGGGCAAGTAACCATTACGTCTGAGTTTCACAATTTACTCAACTACAAAATAAGGCAGTTGATTCAGTTGGTACTTTACATATTTAACCTTCTATGAATCCATCTATGAATAATCTTTTCATAATTTGTAAGCTGTAAGTCTGGCTAGTCATGGTTACCTAAAAAGCAGTTTGTTATCTGATGATGAACAGGTTAGCAATCCACAGCTCAGGGGATTAGCAAGATTATTCAATACTAATGCACTGACTACAGGTTCTGATAATTTTCACCCCTAGAAAGTGAAAAAATTGAAAATGTTCACATGAAGACCTCTATTTCCACAATATTAAAAAAATAAACAGCAACAGAATCATTAAATTATAGAACACTATTGGATGCAGGTGTGATTAAAATCAGTTGTTTTAACCCCATACTCTGCAAGGTGGTTTAAATGGAAAAAAGCTAGTATGTCAATAAAATGAAAATATAAGAAAAACATATGAAGAACTGATTACTCTAAAATGTTTAAAATTCACTAGCAAGAACTTAAGAGCAGTATATGAGATAGTCTTGTTCCTTTTTCTACCTCTACACTGTACAAATCACACACACACACAGAAACCTGCCCTCATTCACATGCTTCATTGCTGTGGTTTACAAATCTGGTTGTACATTAGAAATACATAGGAAGCTTAAAAGATTTCTTACAAATTCTTATAAGCAGGCTTCCCAAGAACAAATGGATCAGAATCTCTGGAAGTCAACCCCCCCAACATTAGAATTTTGAAAAACATCTCCAGATGACTAACATGCAGTCACAGTTGTACCCAGTACCAATTATGAGAGAAGCAGATGGGGGAGGAAGCTTTACTTTTGTTGTTGAAATGATGGGTAGGCTCAGGAAAATAAAGAGGTTTAAGTTTTAACTACACTGAAGAAATGTGAAAATTAAAATTCAAGGATCATGGATTAAAATATAAACAAACATTTTTTACATTTTTAAAACAAAAATTAACTCCTAATAGTCTTTATTCCCTCAATACATTAAAACCTGCAGACACATTTATATCAATATAGTGAAATAACTTATCTAAATAAAGATGCTTTCTGCTGACTAAATTCTCTAATTTTTCTAAAATTACATGATATAGATGCTTAGTTACTGTGTTCCTAAAAAGCTGACAATACATACATTTTGGAAATCTGTGTATCATTAAATTCATCAAGAGCATAAATAAGCATTTTATCTGCAATGGTGTTATAAGTCATTGAGTTTAGAATCTATAATTATAATTTCACTATGAATAGCAAAGTATACTTCAACAATAGAAGGAATCATGAGCAACTAAGTGAAAACATACTGAGGTTTAAGAAAAGACACCATTAGAGTCACCTTGGAATGCTGAGTAGGTAGTCTAAGGTGACACTCAGCTCATCCATATTTGTCTGCTCGAGGCATAATGGAATTGTCAAAATGAGGCCACTCCGTCTGTCCTTTCCTCCTATTAAAAAAAGATTTCAATTTAACATGTAATACATATTAAGGCATAATTTGAATAATATATATTTGAATCCAATCTTACTAAAACAAGGATAAGTTTAATACATAATTTGGAAAATATACAATGGCTACTTATAGATTGTAAATGTTTATGATAATATAGGAGAATTATAGAAAATTTAGAAAAAAATAAAAGGAAAAAAATTCATCCATGAAATCTTCACCCAAACACAGTAAATATCACTTTATTTAAATTTCTTCCATTTAGTGTGCTTCTTAATGTAATCAATTCATTAAACACCTCTTGTGTGCCCAGTACAATAAGTATTTGCAAGTAAAATAAAATAAATTTCCAATCAACCCAGGAAGAAAAGATTTAAGTCATAAGAAACGTGACAGTTTGTTATGTTGTATAAGATATATTATAAAATATTATAAAAAGGGATTTAGAAAATGATTAAGAGCTGCAGTAAATGTGAAAAGTTTCATTAAAAAGTTAAGACTTGATAAAAATGGAGTTGGGCATACTGCCATGCCTATAGGCCCAAGACTCAGGGGGGAGGGGGAGAGGAGGAGAGAGGAGCAGAGGGGAGGGGAGAAGGGGAGGGGGGAGGGAAGAAGGAAAGGAAAGCAAAGGAAAGGGAAAGGGAAGGAAGAAAAAGAAAAGAAAGAAAAGAAAAAGAAAGAAAGAAAGAAAAATGGGTAGAATTTGTAAGCCAAGTCAAAGGAGTATTCTGTGATGAGGAATGATCTGAGTTAACTCACAAAGGTCAGACAGGCATATACTGTTCTTAAGACAATAAAGGTAAATCCTTGCCCAGCTGAGAAGAGTGCATGGGACCTGAATATTGAAGCCTCCAATCAAGGCAGTAGAGTACAGTTACACTTCATGTGCATTCAAGTCCCCTTCAGTGTGCCATAAGTGTTAATAATGTAACTTTTAAATACTTTTATTCCCACATCGTGTCTTTGAAAGTTTCCTATATGTTTGATTTTCATATTGAAGCCCATCTTCTGACCAAACTGACATTTGAGGTCATTTTAGAATCTTAAAAAGCAGCAAATACTGAAAGAAACAATTCCATATGATCAATAGACATCTATCACTAAAAACTGAAAGGTGTGAAGAGAAAGACTCATATTAGTGACACAAATGCAATTCATAACATATGAACTTCTGTCCTCCATTAGGTCAACCATTACTGCTATCCAACCATTTTGTTTAATGTCAACAAATATTCATTGGAGATGATTCAACTTACTAATCAACCAATATGACTTCAATTGCATATTTTTTGTTCAGAATATAAGTTTCATTTTTCAAAAAAAAAATGGATCAACACAAGTGGTTTTCAAACTGCATCCCCTGAATGACTCTGCCAGTTTGGAAAGATTTTCTCTACTACTAAAAATGCTTGAAAATTACTGGCTTAAATAATCAATGGTCATGAGAGGAAGTTTATAGGAATAGGCTAAGAAGTCTTTCATTTACTCCTCAAAATTGGTAAGCTTTATCCATGCATTAACCAAAGCCCAAAAAGAGGCTCACACCTGGACCATGGCACCCTGACTCACTGAAGAATTGTTTTTAAAAGATAAATTTAACATTCAGGGCTATATTTAACTCTATTCCCTCAGCTTTCATTCAGGGACCATAAAACAATCACCAGTGTAAAAGTACAAGAGGGGTGAAAGCCAACAGGAAAAAGACTTTCAAGACAGTTATGGTCAAAAGGGTGAAATGCTGAACAGAGACAAGTGTTACAAGATGCAAAAATGTCATGGTAAAGATTATAAGAGAATAATAATGTTCACTATTGAAAAGAGTGTGAGAACACAGGCATTTTCATACACCATTGGGAAAAATAGAAATTGAAACAGTCTTCTTGAGTTTCAATCTACAAAATCTAACACAAATTTAAATGCATATTCTTTTTATACCACTTCTACTTATAAAAAGGTATACTGCTAAACTCGTACAAAATACACAAAGCTTTCTAGGTATAAAATAAAAAAATAAAATAAAATGCACAAAGCTACAAATAAAAAAGAATATTTACAACATCATCATTCATATCAGAAAAGAATGGAGAGCACATATATCAAACAATGAGGGAAGAAGTATTAAGAAGAAAACATATTAAGAAAACGATAATATTAGTGGAATTCAATTATTTTGTCATTTATAACATATACTAGGAAAACATGTCAATTTACAGAGGCGCAACATAGTTTGAAAAAAGGACATTAGTATTATCAAGCCAATTAGGAAGAGACATAAAGGGGAATAACACAGAGAAAGCAAGATAATATAGTCCAAATAACTCTGAATTGGCAGAGCTACAGTATCTATGCTAAAGCAGGTAGAAATTTACTCAAAGATCCAAACTCCAGAAGATCACTACACCCAATGAACCATACTACTGCTCCTATTCAGACTAACGAAACCAAAAGTTTAAAATGATAAACAAGATCAACAGCTTCAACAGACCACTAGCCAGATGAACAAAGGAAAAAAGAGAGGAGATCCAAATAAGGACAATTAGAAATGACAAAGGTGACATTACAAGTGACCCCACAGAAATACAAAAGACTTCTGTGCACACAAACTAGAAACTCTAGAGAAATGGATAAATTCCTAGAAACACAGACCCTCCCAAGATTGAATTATAAAGAAATTAAAGCCTGCAACAGCCCAATATTGAGTTATAAAACTGAATTGGTCATTTAAAAATCTACCAACCAAAAAAAGCCCTGGCCCAGATGGACACAGCCAAATACTAGCAGACACACAGAGAAGAGATGGTACCAACACTATTGAAATTATTCCAAAAAATTAAAGAGAAGGGATCCCTTCTTGTGTGAAGCCAGCATCATCCTGACACCAAAACCTGGTGAAGTCACAACAACAACAAAAAAGAAAACTAAGGCCAATATCCCTGATGAACGGAGATGTAAAAATCCTCAACGAAATACTAGCAAACGGAATCTGGCAGCACATCAAAAAGTTAATTCACCACATTCAAGTAAGCTTTATTCCTGGGATGCAAGATTGGTTCAACATGCACAAATCAATATACGTGATTCACCACATAAAGAGAATTAAAAACAAAAACCATACGATCATCTCAATAGATGCAGAAAAGCCTTCCATAAAATCCAGCATCCTTTCATGATAAAAACCCTTAAGAACCTATGCACTGAAAAAACACAGCTCAAAATAATAAAAGCTATCTATAGACAAACCCACAGCCAACATTCATGCTGAACAGGCAAATGCTAGAAGTATTCCCCCTTAAGAACTGGAACAAAACAAGGATACCTACTCTCACCACTTGTATTCAACATAGTACTAGAAGTCCTAGCAAGAGCTATCAGGCAAGAAAAAGAAATAAAAGGCAAAGAAACAGAAAACAAAGGAGTCAAATTATCTCTCTCTTGCCGACTTTATGTTTCTATATCTAGAAAACCCTAAAGCCTCCACCAAAAGGCTTCTAGAACTGATAAATGACATTAGTAAAATTTCAGGGTAAAAAAAATCAATATGCAAAAATAAGTTGCATTTCTAAACACCAATGACATTCAAGCTGAGAGCCAAATAAAGAACATATCCCCCATTTATAACAGCCACAAAAAATACCTAAAAAAAAAACACCTAAGCAAGGAGGTGAAATATATCTACAAGGAAAGCTATAATACGCTGCTGAAAGAAATAATAGAAGACATAATGAAAAAACATTCCATCATCATGGATTAAAAGAGTCAACATTGTTAAAATGGCCATACTACTCAAAGCAATCTACAATTTTAATGCTTTTCCTATCAAACTACCAATGTCAATTTTCACAGAATAGAAAAAACTATTCAAAAGTTCATATGGAGCCAAAAAAGAGCCTAAATAGCCAAAGCAATTCTAAGCAAAAAGAACAAACCCAGAGGTATTACATTGCCAGACTTCAAACTACACTATAAGGCTACAGTAAACAAAACAGCATGACACTGGTACAGAAACAGACACATGGACCAATGGAACAGAAGAGAGAGAATCCAGAAATAAAGTCACACACCTATAGCCATCTGATCTTCAAAAAAACATGCAATGGGGAAAGAACTCCCTATTCAATAAATGGAGCTGGGATAACTTGCTAACCACGTGCAAAAGAATAAAACTGGGCCATACCTTTTACCATATACAAAAATTAACTCAAGATGAATTAAAGACTTAAACATAAAACCTAAAGCTATAAAAATCCTAGAAGAAAACCTAGGAAATACAATTCTGGATACCAGCCTTAGCAAAAAATGTATGACTAAATCCTCAAAAGTAACTGCAACAGAAACAGAAATTGAAAAGTAGGACATAATTAAAGACCTTCTGCACAGCAAAAGAAACTATCAACAAAGTAAACAGACAACCTACAAAATAGGAGAAAATAGTCACAAACTATGCTTCCAACAAAGGCCTAATCTCCAGAATCCCTAAGGAACTTAATTCAACAAGGAAAAAACAAATAACCCCATTAAAAAGTGGGCAAAGTACATGAACAGACATTTCTCAAAAGAAGACATACAAGTGGCCAACAAGCATGCATATCACAAATAATTACAGGAATGCAAATCATATTGACAATAAAATATCATCTCATATCAGTCAGGAATGTCTATTACTAAAAAGTCAAAAAATAACAGATGCTAGTGAGGCTTCAGAGAAAAGGAAATGCTTATGCATTATTTGTGGTCATGTAAATTAGGGTTCAGTCACTGGAGAAAGCTGTTTGGAGATATCTCAGAGAACTTAAAACAGAGAAATCTATAAAACAATGTATTTTCCTATAGGTATATACCCAGTAATGGGATTGCTACCATTCAATCCAGCAATCCCATTACTGGGTATATATCCAATGGAAAATAAATTGCTCTATCAAAAACACACATGCATTCAAATGTTCCCTACAGCACTATTTACAATAGCAAAGATATGGAATCAACCTAGGTGCCCATCAACACTGGAATGGATAAAGAAAACATCGTACATATACATCATAGAGTACTACACAGCCATAAAAACAAGGAAATCATGTCCTCGCCACAACGTGGATGTAGCTAGAGGCCATCATCCTAACTGAATATTGACACAGAACAGAAAACCAAATACTGCACATTCTCATTTATAAGTGGGAGTGAAATACTGGGCACACATGGACATAAAGATGGGAGCAACAAACACTGGAGACTACTCCAGGAAAGGGAGAAAAGGAGAAAGAGATGAAAAACTACCTACTGGGTACTATGGTCACTACCTGGGTGACGGTGATGGGACTCCATTGTACCGTAAACCTTAGTGTCATGTAATAGACCCATGCAACACACAGACACACGTACCCCTAAATCTAAAATAACTCAAATTAGAAAAATAAATTGGACTGCCAAGAAACAGTACAGAGTTAGCTCTCCTAGTTCTCCACTCTGATTTAAAGATGTCTTAAAAATACCTTTTAAACAAAACTGTCATAAAAAAATAAAATGCATTTGTCATACTTATCAAAGAAAAAACTATTAAAAAGTTTGTATATCAAACACTTCAAATTTTAAGAAGAAAACATACCTGAAAGGAAGGCTAGTTTTTTCTTCAGAATGGGTAATATTACAGAGGCCTCCATTTTACTCCAGTGAACTTCCTTAATTCTGAAAACATAGAAAGTTAAATGTCAACTACAAGCTCACAAGTATTCCATGAACTACATCCTAACGATGGTTTATCCCAGAGTTTCTAAACCTGAGAACTACTGACATTCCGAGCGAGAGATAATTCTATTTTTGTAGGGGAGTTATCGTGTGCATTGTAGAATTGTTTGCAACATCCCTGGCCTCTACTCACTAAAAGCCAATACCACCTCCCTTTCCCAGCTGTGACAACCAAAATGTCTCTAGACATGGCCAAATATGCTCTGGTAGGCAAAATCACAAGTGGTTGAGGATCACTGGCTTAACTCTTTCTCAGAGCAATACTCTTGGGCTAAAACACCGCCTGGTACATAGTAGCAACTAAAAAAATAATCTGTTGAATAAACAAATGAATAATCAAACAGGCAGTCAATCTTCCATTGCTTTCCTTATCAATTATACAGCTTAATCGCAAACATCTGATTCTTTCCATTTCACTATTAAATGGCTTTCTTTGATTTCTCATATTTTTGCTCCCCTATAACATATGATAACACATCTTATCCTGTTTAATCTCACTATATTTTCTAATACATTTTCTCAGTTTTTTGCCCTCATTGTTAACTGCCTCCATCTCTCTACATTTTACAGTTTTTAATTTTCCAGGGAAAATTTTGATTAGGCCAGTTAATCTTTTTATACCAGGCCACAATTCTCTATTCTTTGGTTCAGTTTTCCAGGGTCTACTCAGCCATAGCCAGGGGTTATAGCTAAATACAAAAAGGAACTACCCTTACAGCAAGGGCTGAAGGCAAGACAGTTTCCCTTAAATGGAGGTTTTGCCATGGCAGGCATTCAGACTTGGCCAGTCCAGTATACTACCAAATTTTGATTTTGAGGGGGAATAGGACCTTCAAACAAAACAACAACAAAAATGAACAAAATTGGATTCAACTCTATTATCCTCGTATACTTAGTTTCGTATCTGAGAGGGTATTCTCCCTAACATTGTATCCCTTCCTCCCCTGTCCCATCTCACACCCACCCACCATCACAACACAGAACAGTTCCTTGGAGTGCACTGTGAAATTTTATCATAGTCAAAGCATATTCTCTTGAAGACAGTTTCTAGCAGAGCAGAAAATATGACCCTTTGCATGAATATATTACTTATTTGGCAAACACCTGCTATGAACCTATCCCACTTCAAGCTCTTCAGGCTGTGCTACCAGCTATAGCTAAAAACTCAATAAAAAGCCCTGCCCTGCAAAAAAACAAAACAAAAAACAAAACAAAAGACTTTAAAAAACAAAAAAATAGATGTTAAAGAAAAAAAAGATGGAGTTTTAACACTGATCAGATAATGGCTAATTAAGCAAGACTAATTAAACCAGTACATAATTTTATAGCTTTTGTGTATACAATTTAAAAAAACACCATGACCATTTGTATCTCTCTTCAAAGAAGACAAGCTGTCCATCTAGATGATATATTCAAGTTCCCTTGAATATTTGCAATTTGTTTATTTTGTTCTATGTTACTCCAGAAAATAGACCAGTAGGAAAGAGGAGGAAAAAAAGCTCACATTTTATATCTTTAATCGAAAACTAGTAGTACTTCACGTTTTCAGATCAATAACTTTTTCTGATGAGTTGTTATCCAGTTATACAAGAACCCAGACAGCCTGGATTCACGTCTTAGATCTTCTGTCTTGTGACCAGCTTGTTGAAGACTTGATTTGAAAGTTTGATAAGGAATGATAATAATAATTATAATTGACTAGGTATTTATTATAAATTATGCACTGTTCTAAACAATCTCTTTTTATTATCTTATTCAGTCTTCACAACAGTTTTAGAAGGTGGGTACTATTATTTATTAGCCCCAAACAGCTTGTTGTTTTCCAGTCCCACCATGGGACAAACCCCATCTATTCCTTCAGACTCATCTCTGGGTTGCATCCTAAAATACTGGGATAAATTTGACCCTCAGACTCTCAAAAAGAAAGTTTAATTTTCTTGTGTAATACAACATGACTACCTTACAAACTTTCAGATCAGGAATCCCCCCTGGCCTCCAGGTGGGACCCTTGCCCCCAGTACTATTTTACAGCTTGACCTTTTGTGTTGCGACTCTTCTAAATGGTCTGAAGTTCCTATGTCCAGGCTTTCATGACTCACTCTCTCTTGGGATCCTGATCTCCACCAAACCTCCTGAATGTAAACGGCTATATTCTCTGGCCCCACTGACTCTTCTGACATTATGGATGGTCTTTTTTCTCTCTCCCATTCTCTCCAGCTAGCTGGATGGGTTCAGGCCACACCTTCTTCCCCTAACAAACTACCTTCACATTCAATCACACCTACTCCATCTGCTCCCTCTCCTTCTTCTTCCCCTCAACATCCCAAACTTTGATGTTGTTTTCCAGTGCCTCCTCTTTATCAGGGACCCTTCTCCCCTTCTCATACTAGGTCAGAGGCCACCTATGATCCCATTTCAGCCCCAGAAAAAGTTCTGATGCTCTAGGACATAGCAAATGGGGGATCTAGGAACCATTAGAGTCCATGTTTCTTTTCCAGTGTCTGATCTTTCCTAAATAAAAACTAAGCTTGGCTATTTCTGTCGGGGCCTTTCTCACTTCATGAAGGGATGTAAAGGACTACTGCTTCCTTCTACCTCACTTGGCAGGACATGTATATTATTTTCACCACTTGTTGCACCCATGAGGAAAAATCCCTCATTTGGTATCTGGCTCAAAGGTGGGCAGATGAGGTACATACCCCAATCCCCCCAGGAATCTGGCCCAGGGGAAAGCTGTAGCACCTGCCACCGATCCTAGGTGGGGTTATCAAGAGGGAGCCCACAGCAGGGAACATTATACTCACATGATCACTTGGCTGATTGAGGGCATAAAAACGGCCATATAAAACCTGTAAATTATGCCAAACTAAGGGAAATAAGATAGAGGTCAAATGAAGACTCAGACCTATTTTATTCCAGGCTGGCTGAGACTACGAGAAAATACACTAATATGAACCCCAAGAGCCCAGAAGGCCTCATCATCTTGGCTGTTTATCAGCTAGGCATCCCCAGATGTTAGATATGAACTCTAAAAGCTAGATTAGAGACCACAAACTTCTTTCCCAACATTGCTGAACATAGCCTTCAAGTTCTTCAATAATTGAGAACAGAATAAGGGGGACAGAGCTACAGAGAAAGAAAAATGCAAGGGTAAGAGACAGGCTTAACTGCTGGCTGCTTTAGAAGCCTCTAGCCCATTCGAGATTGTCCTAAGAACACTTCTCTAGGTAAGTGTCCTCAGTGCAGAAGGACAGGCCACTGGATATGGTTTTGCTCTGTGTCCCCACCCAAATTTCATCTCCATCTGTAACCCCCATGTTTTGAGGAAGAGAATTGTAATCTGCACACATAGAATGACGAAAGTTATTAGATCATGGGGGTGGTCTCCCCCATGCTGTTCTTGTGATAGTGAGTGAGTTCTCACGAGATCTAATGGTTTTATAAATGGCAGTTTCTCCTGCCCTCCTTACTTCTCTCTCCTGCCATCCTGTGCAGAAGGTGACTGCTTCCTCTTCCACCATGATTGTAAGTTTCCTGAGGCCTCCCAAGCCATGCAGAACTGTGAGTCAATTAAACCTCCTTTTTCAAAATTACCTAGTCTTGAGTATTTCTTTATAGCAGTGTGAAAATGGACTACATAGAAACTTCAACCTAGATAGTCCTATTTTAGGGGTTTAAAATACAGCTCACACTCATTCAAACAAGCCTAGCAAGAAACCTAACTGAACAATCTCTTAAGTGGGGGATAACTCTACGGCATGTAGATTACCTCCTCATGTACTCCCCCCCACTCCACAGAACACACCAACATGCAGTACAAGCCTTAACTTCCTAACAAAAGGAAAATAATTTTTGTCTAATTCAAAGGTTACTTAAAGGTTATATATAAAAACAAGGTAAAAGGAACCAGGGAATAGAGAGACATGAAAGAAAGTTATAAAGGTAAAAGGGTATTTTGGGAAAGGAAGGTTATATGAAAAAAAAAGATTTTATATGAGAAAAAAAATCTTGTATGGTAAAGTCTTGTCCTAAAGCAAAATGACTAGTTGTTAAAGAATAATGTTTAAGACAAATCACAAAGTCCAAGCATGTCAAAAATAAGTCTGTATAGGTCATACGAAGGTTTGTGAAGGGGGAATTTATGAAAGGAATTTTGTATGTGATTAAGTTGGTTATAATTGAAAGGGAATTATTTAGGATAGTTTTTCTAACATTGTTCCCCCCATGTTAAAACAAGGTTTACTTATTAATCTGTTCTTAATAAAACTGCAAGAACTTTTACTTTTAATTTTATAACGTTTATTTTAAAAGCTTCTCAGAATCATCTCAGTTTAACTTTTGCTGTGTCCCACTGCTTTCTGCTTTTCTCCCCTAAAGAAGGCCTAATATAATAACACTCCCCAGTTTTTGTCAGCTCCTGTCAGATTTTCCTCCACTTCTAACTGTTACTATGGCCTAATGCTAAAATGTTTCAACTTTAAGGTCAAACAAATTAAGCAATGTTTTCCTCCAACATAACTTTATTCTGGACCTTGGCTTCTCTTGATATGTCTAAAGTCTCAATGTAATCAAATAAACAACTTATGCTGTTCCTAAGAGTCATGTATTCCCCCGCTAAACACACATGTTCTGTTTCTAATTAAATTCAAACACTTTTTCATCAAGTTTAACTTTCAGGTTACCTAAATGGGCTTCCAATAAAGAAAAACAGTCAAAAAGCAAAAGATTTCTGTCTCTCTTTTGGCCATGTTGACCTAAAAAAACAAAATTTTATCTTCTAGAATTCAACAGTTTCACTTTCAAATGATGCTGTGAATTGGATGAGTCTCTCCCCAATGATGCCTGCTACCTTTACAAACCTCTGCCTGATTCAACTGGACACCAGTTTCATGTTGATATACTCCCCCTCTCTCTGATGAGTCCCTTCCTCCAGAAAGATCCAATATCCTAAGTCCACAATCTGAGACCCACAGGGTCTCCTGACAAACCAACAACCACAGGCAGGTTCCACTCCATGTCCTACGCATGCCAGGAAGTAGTTGGAAGATGAGATCTCCACCCCCACTGCCAAAGATTTGTCACTGCTATTCTGTCACAGGGGGTGGGGGAGATATGGAGTCCTGATAAGTCAGCAACAATGAGGAAGGGGTGATCCCAGATGGGGAACAATGAACAACTGTTCTGACAGATGGCTAATCACAAACAACCTGCAGGCACAATAACCCTGTTCCCAGATAGCCCCCTTGCAGTATGACTATACAACTTCCACCTAGTCCCCGCCTCTTGGCAGACAACCCTTTCTCTGCTGTGCTGCCCACTGCAACCTTGCAGCATATTTTCATGCTTTCTCTAATAAATTTGCCTTTCTTTACCTATAAGTTCCTTGGTAAAACCCTTTAAAACCTGCAAAGTCGCCCCAGGCAGTAGAACCCGCAACACCCAGGAGTTCAAGACCAACCTGGGCAACATGGCAAAAACCCCACTCTATTTTTTAAAAAGGCAGGGGAGGGGAACAGTTCAGAGAGCTTCCAGGTTGGTGAACACATCAAAATGCTGGAAGAGTGGCACACCCAGAGAGGGCACGAAAGGTCCACACACCTCCTCCCCCAATACCATGCCCTATACATCTCTTATATTGGCTGTTCCTGAGTTGTATCCTTTGTAACAATCCAGTAATCATAAGTAAACTGTCTTACTGAAGAGCTGTTTTAGTGAATTATCAAACCAGAAGGGATTGGGTATGATGAGAACCTTGATTTGTAGCCAAGTCAGACAGAAGTATGGGTAACCTGGGGGACCCAATACTTGTGCCTGGCATCTAAAATGAGGACAGCCCAGAAATGGCACCTAAAGTGAAGACAGCCTGAGCCTGTAGTCCCAGCTACTCAGGAGGCTATGGTGGGAGGATCACTTGGGTCACAGAGTTTGAGTCCAGGCTGGGCAACATAGCAAGATCCTTGTCTATAAAAAATAAAAAAGAAACAAATAAGTAAAGTGAGGACAGTCTTGTGGGATTGATCCCTTAGACTCTAAATTTGATAACTCCAAATACATACTGCTATAATTGAATTGGACTGTATGACACCCAGTTGGTGTCTGGAGAGCTGGAGGATTGATTGGTGTGAAGAAAAAACCCACACATTTGATATGAGAAATACTGTAAGTTTGTGTGTGTGTGTGTGTGTGTGTGTGTGTGTGTGTGTGTGTGACAAAAGAAAGAACTTTTATCTGAGGAATGCAAGTCCTTTAATGACCAGACCAAGAGAGACACTAAGATGAGACCACAATCATACCCTACTCCCAATTTTGAGCTGTGTATTCATCTCCTGAAACTGCTTGCCATTGCCAAAAGTAGCCATAAACAAACCTAATAATGCCCCACTGGACATTATAACCCACACCCTATAGCTTAACAATGTATAGCCAATCACTAATTCATGTTATTTCTGTGAACTGAAGAGAATTCCTGATAAACAACTTTTTTTTACCTTTAAAAATCCACTTGTAACTGCTGCTAATTAAAGTGCATGTTCAGGACAGTTTGAATCTATGCTGCCAGGTTGCAGTCCTCGAGCTTAGAAAAAAAAAAAACTCTCTACTTATATTAATTTTGCCTCAGCTTGTTCCTTTTAGGTTAACATACATACAGACATGCCACTGCCTTGATTCATGCTAAGGCACCAGCACTTTTTCTTACCAGTGCTTTTACAGCATCTGCACAAATGTCAACACAGTAAACAGAGCAAAAAAAATAAAACCTAAGAATTATAAAAAGCAGTTTTGACCTCAGGGACTCCTGAAAGCTAGAAACAAGAGAACTACTGATCTGGGCTGTCCATGGGATGCTACCACAGAAAAAAATGCCAAACTTAAGGGAGAAATGCAGATACAGAGACAACAGTCACAGAAACAGAACTGGCTTCCTAACCAGATTTTCCTTATGGTTTATGAGCAGAGAAATTCTCAGCTGCCTTTAATTCCTTCCTATTTTTTGAACTTATTTCTCCATCCTTCTCATCAATTCTGTAAATTGCAAAATAAATCCCTTTTCTGCTTAAGTTGGCTAAAATAGGCTCCTCTTTAATCAGTGGAGAAGGTACAAGAAGCAAAACTAAAATTCAGAGTTTTGTAGACTGTCTCTAATCACTTAAAGCTTTTTTTTTTTTAACTCTGTTGCCATTTATTTTGAATAAAACTGCCCATCAATTTTAACCCTTGCCATAGTCAAATCTAATTAAACAGCATCCAAGAAATAGAATATCTAGAATCCCTAAGATCCCACAAGGCATAAGAAATGATGCAGGTGACCCATGGAGTAAAATCTATTAATATTATTGAAGCTTTCCCAATCAAATTATTTATTTTATACCAACAAATGCTAAAATGTAGCTTTTCACAACCAAATTCTCCATATCCCTAAAAGGGAAAAGGAAAATGGTTTTAGTCTCTTGGTCTAGATTTACTTTGGCAAACTGTAACATCCAGAAACAGTCTTCCATTCATCACTATCTCCTGAGAGAGAGGTGCTTTATCCAAACTTTCCTTTATTTTACGCAACCACTTCAGCATGGTAAAATACTGGGTTTTAAAAAATTAAACAGCTTTTCAATATTGTTTTATTTTAAGAATATCTTAAAAGTGATGAAAATGTAGTTTAAAGTAATACTAAAGAGAAATACAGTTTTGTGGGTATATGAGCCAAGAGATCAAATGAACTGACAGATAAAAAGTAAAGCAGTCAAGAGATAAAAACAATTGTATTTACTCTGTATCTTCCTTCCTTCTAGAGTCTCCTTTCCGTCAATTTCTTTCACTGTTGTCACAAAAGAGATGGGTCATGAAAAATAATTATTACTATACCACTAGGTCAAATTAAATTTAATTTTTCAAAAGTTACTTGCTCCAGTTTTTCAAGTGTTTAGCACAGTCATTAAAAAAACAAAAATTTTCTTCTTTCTCATTATTTTAATATCTAAGGGAAAAATTTAAATAATGTACAAAATATACAAAATAAAGAAAAAATCTTGCAAAATACAACCAACACCACCACCATCTCCCCAATAAAATGTAAAATAACATAAAGGTGAAAAATGTTCGAAAGGAGACAGGACTAATGTGCAGCTCCTGCTTGGACAGACAGAACAGCATCTGGAGACTCACATTGTGAACCTTTGTTCCAAGAACCACCACAAGAAGGTACCAGGAAAACCGAAGAATCCACAGACCCTTTGAAAGAAGTGGCTTGCTGCTGCAAACACCTCAAGACAGCTAAAAAACTGTGATTCACCAAAGTGTGAGAAGGGGGAAAAGTCAGCCTCTGAACACACATCCCCACTGGGGAACTCAAAAATCGAGATCATGGGGGGAGAATTTAATCTTACCTAGAGCTGAAATGGATTTAGGAAGCTGAGTGAAATATAAAAAAAGAAGCAGTTGTAAGAGCCCTGTAGGTACTCCTGGTCCCCAGCACAAGCCCAGGGAAGCCATTACTGACCTCGTCTCACAGAGGTCCCTTAGGCAAGGTAAGGTAGCTGACGAAATTGGGGAGGGGCCACAAGGTGAAGGACACTACTAGCTGAACTCAGTAATAATTTCATCTAAGCACAAACTTTCCTGAGCAGAATCCAGGGAGCAGGGGCGAATAAGAAGTGCAGATACAAGCACAAAAGCCACAGCCGACCATGCAGGCAGGCAGGTAGGCAGGCAGGTAGGCAGGCAGGTAGGTAGGCAGGCAGGTAGGCAGGCAAGAGACCGGAGAGCCCTGCTTGTTTTCTCAATGTGAAGGCTTGTACCTGGGGGCAAAATCTCAGCCCTGCTCTTTGGCTGTCTGGATACAAAGTATGGTTGGTAGGGGCAAGCTGGGAATGAGATTGGCCTTGCTGGCTATATGGGAGCTGGGTGAGGCCTGTTACTGCTGGCTTTTCCCCCACTTCCCTGGCAATCTATATGACACAGCAGAGGCAGCCATAATCCCCCCTGGAACATAACTCCATTGGCCTGAGAACCACCCACCATCCTCCAAAGCCACCACAGCAACCCCTGCACAAAGAGAGTCAGAGCTCAGACTCATCTAACCCTGCCTGACCTGATGGTTTTTCTCAATCTGCCCTGGTAGCCAAAGACAAAACACAAAGCTCTTGGGAGTTCTAAGGCTGCAATCAACACCAGAGAAGCCATAGTACTCATCCGGTCAATGTGGGGCAAGATTATATCTACCTTCTACCACAGCAGCTGGCACTCTCTTGAAAGTGCCACGTCCTGGCTGGAGGCCAACCAATTTAAGCCATTACAGTAACTCAACAGAATAACCCTGCTCCAAAGAAGAAGAAAACAGCTAATTGTACCACCTGCAATACCTGGCTAAACAGAAGTCCTGATTCTGTCCACATGACAACTTCACTGCCAGCATAACCAACATTCTAGAAAACAAACACCAAACAAAACTAAAATCAAGGACTCCCAGGGTCCACTTCACTCGCCTGCCACCTCCACCAGAGCAGATGTTGGTAACCAGAGCAGGGAGACCTGGAGACAGATCACGTCATAGGACTCTTTGCAGATATTCCCCAGCACCAGCCTGGAGCCTGGTCACCCCACTGGGTGGCTAGATTTAGAAGGCCAATAAGCATCACTGTAGTTTGGCTCTCAGGAAGCCCCATTCCTACCACCACACCAGGGAATCACCCTGTGGGACAAAATAATCTGAACAGCAGCCCTTGAATTCCAGATCTTTCCACTGAAACAGTCTACCAAAATGAGAAGGAACCAGAAAAGTAATTCTGGTAATATGACAAAACGAGGTTCTGTGACACCCCCAAAAGATCACACTAGCTCCTCTCTAGCAACAGATCCAAACCAACAAGAAATCTCTGAATCGCCAGATAAAGAATTCAGAAGGTTGATCATTAAGCTATTCAAGGAGGCACCAGAGAAAGGTAAAAACCAACTAATTAAAAAAAAAAAAAAATACAGGATATTGATGAAAAAGTCTCCAGAGAAATAGATATCATTAAAAAAAAAAAAAAAAGGCAATTGCAACATCTAGAAATAAAAGACACATTTAGAGAAATCCAAAATACACTGGAAAATTTCAGCAATTGACTCGAATAGAAGAAAGAACTTCAGAGTTCAAAGACAACCCTTCCAAATTAATGCAATCCAAAAAAGACAAAAAAGAATTTTAAAAAATGAACAAGCCACCAATGAATCTCGGATATGTTAAAACAAGCAAACATAAAAATAATTGGTGTTCCTGAGGAAGAAGATAAATCTGAAAGCTTGAAAAACTTGTTTGAAGGAATAATCAAGGAAAACTTCCCTGGTCTTGCTAGAGACCTAGACATCCACCTATAAGAAGCTCAAAGAATACCCAGGAAATTCATTGCAAAAAGATTATCACCTAGACACACAGTATCAGATTATCTAAAGTCAAGATGAAGGAAAGAATATTAAAGCTGTGAGGCAAAAGCATAAGGTAACCTATAAAGGAAAACCTATCAGATTAGCAGCAGATTTCTCAGCAGAAACCCTGCAAGCCAGAAGGGACTGGGATCCTATCTTTAGGCTCCTTAATCAAAATAATTATCAGCCAATAATTCTGTATCCAGCAAAATTAAGCTTCAAAAATAGAGAGATAAGCATTTTTTAGACAAACAAATGCTGAAAGAATTTTCTACTACAAAGCAAGCACTACGAGAACTGCTAGAAGGAGCTCTAAATCTTGAAACAAATCCTCAAAATACACCAAAACAGAATCTCCTTTAAAGCATACATCTCACAGGACCCATAAAACAGTAACACAATGAAAACAAACCCAAGGTATTCAGGCAACAAATAGATGATGAATAGAACAGTACCTCACATGTCAATACTAATGTTGAATATAAATGGCCTAAATGCTCCACTTAAAAGACACGGAATGGCAGAATGAATAAGAATTCACCAACCAAGTATCTGCTACCTTCAAGAGACTCAACTGACACATAAGAACTCACATAAACTTAAGTTGTAAAGAGGTGGAAAAAGATAGTCCATGCAAATGGACACCAAAAGTGAACAGGAGTAGCTGTTCTTATATCAGACAAAACAAACTTTAAAGCAATAGCACTTTAAAAAGACAAAGAAGGACATTATATAATGATAAAAGGACTAGTTCAACAGGAAAATATCACAATCCTAAATATATATGCACCTAACACTGGAGCTCCCAAATTTATAAAACAATTACTACTAGACCTAAGAAGTGAGATAGATGGCAACACAACAATGTTGGGCAATTTCAATACTCTCCTGACAGCACCAGACAGGTCATCAAGATGAAAGGCAATAAAGAAACAATGGACTGAAACTACACCCTAGAAAAAATGGACTTAACAGTTATTTACAGAACATTCTACCCAACAATTGCAAAATATACATTCTTTTCATCAGTATATGGAACATTCTCCAAGACAGATCATATGATAAGCCACAAAACAAGTCCCAATAAATTTAAGCAAATTGAAATTATATCAAGTACTCTCTTACACCACAGTGGAATAAAATTGGAAATTAATTCCAAAAGGAATGCTCAAAACTATACAAATACATGAAAATTAAATAATCTGCTCCTGAATGATCTCTTGGTCAATAATGAAATCAAGATGGAAATTAAAAACTTCTTTGAACTTAACAATAATAGTAACACAACCTATCAAAACCTCTGGGATACAACAAAAGTGGTGCTAAGAGGAAAATTCAGAGCATTAAATGCCTATTACAAAAAAAAAGTCTGAAAGTACACAAATTGACAATGTAAGCTCACACATCAAAGAACTAGAGAAACAAGAACAAACCAAATTCAAACCCAGTGGAAGAAAAAAATAACAAAGATCAGAGCAGAACTAAATGAAATTGAAACAAACAAAAAACAAAAGATAAATGAAACAAAAAGCTGGTTCTTTGAAGAGATAAGCAAAATCAACAGACCATTAATGAAATTAACCAAGAAAAGTAGAGAGAAGATCCAAATAAGCTCAATTAGAAATGAAATGGGAGACAGTACAACTGATACCACAGAAATACAAAAGACCATTCAAGGCTACTATGAACACTTTTATGCGCACAAACTAGAAAACCTAGAGATGGAAAAATTCCTGGAAATATACAACCTTCCTAGTTTAAACCAGAAAGAAAGAAAAATTCTGAAAAGACCAATAACAAGTAATGAAATTGAAACAGTAATAAAAAAATTGCCAACAACAGAAGTTCAGGACTACATGGATTCACAGCTGAACTCTATCAGACATTCAAAGAAGAATTGGTATCAATACTACTGAAACTATTCCAAGATAGAGAAACAGGGAATCTTCCCTAAAGCATTCTATGAAGCCAGTATTCCCCTAATACCAAAACCAGGAAATGACATAACAAAAAAAGAAAACTACAGACCAATATCCCTGATGAACATAGATGCAAAAATCTTCAACAAAATACTAGCTAACTGAATTCAATACCATATCAAAAAGATAATACACCATGATCAAGTGGTTTTCTCCCAGGGATGCAGGGTTGGTTTAACATACCCCAGCCAATATATGTGATAACCACATAAACAATTAAAAACAAAAATCATATAATCATCTCAATAGACACAGAAAAAACATTTGACAAAACACAGCATCACTTAATTATTAAAACCCTCAGCAAAACTGGCATAGAAGGGACATACCTTAAGGTAATAAAATTCTTCTATGATAAACCCACAGCCAACATTATACTGACCAGGGAAAAGTGGAAAGCATTCTTCCTGAGAACTAGAACAAGATATAGATGCCTAGTTTCACCATTTCTACTCAACATAATACTGCAAGTCCTTGCCAGAGCAATCAGACAAGAAAAAGAAATAACAGGTATAAATTGGTAAAGAGGAAGTCAAACTCACTGTTTGCTCATGATATGATTGTATACCAAGAAAACACTAAAGACTCCCCCAAAAAGCTCCTAGATATGGTAAGTGAGTTCAGTAAAGTTTCAGGATACAAAATCAATGTACAAAAATCGGTAGCACTGCTATACACCAATAGCAACCAAGCTGAGAATCAAATCAAGAACTCAACCACTTTTACAACAGCTGAAAAAAAAAAAAAAACAGGAATATACCTAACCAATGAGGTGCAAGATCTCTACAAAGAAAACTATAAAACACTGCTAAAAACATCATAGACAACAACAACAAAAAAAATGGAAATGCATCCTGTGCTCATGGATGGATAGAATATTGTGAAAATGACCATACTGCCAAAAGCAATCTATAAATTCAGTGTAATTCTCATCAAAATACTCATCATTCTTCACAGAACTAGAAAAAACAATTCTAAAATTCATATGGAACAACAACAACAAAGCCTGCATACCCAGAGTAAGACTAAGCAAAAAACAAATCCAGAGTCATCACATTACCCAACTACAAACTATACTACAAGGCTATAATCACCAAAACATCACTTTACCCAACTACAAACTATACTACAAGTCTAGAGTTATCAAAACAGCAGAGTACTAGTATAAAAACAGGCACACAGATCAACAGAACAGAATAGAGAACCCAGAAATAAGCCAAATATATGCAACCAACTTTGACAAAGCACAACAAAAACATAAAATGGAGAAAGGATACCCTACTACCCTACTAAACAAATGGTGCTGGGATAATTGGGATAAAGAAATGTGATACATACATACATACACACACACACACACACACACACACACACACACACACAGCTCCCCATTATGGAATACAACTACTCAGCCATAAAAAGGAATGAAATAATGGCATTCACAGCAACCTGGATGGAGCTGGACACCATTATTCCTAATGATGTAACTCAGGAATGGAAAACCAAACACTGTATATTCTCACTTAGAAGTGGGAACTAAGATATGAGGACTTGACGGCATAAGAATGATATAATGGACTCTGGGGACTCAGGGGGAAGGGTGGGAGGGGGAGTGAGGAATAAAAGACTACACACTGGGTTCAGTCTACATTGTTCAAGTGATGGGTGTACCAAAATCTCAGAAATCAGTACTAAAGAACTTATCCATGTAACCAAACACTTGTTCTCCAAAAACTATTGAAATAATTAAAAAATAAATTTAAAAAATAACATAAACATACTAGTTCACATTCTTCTCCAATGGGATATCTGACCTAAATATATCTGTGGATTATACTCTCAAACAAGGAATGAAACCAGTAACAGACATTTACCTAATATGAAATAATGAAGAATGGAAAGGAAAATACATTAAAAAAAAAAAAAAAAAAAAAAACCTGTAAAGCAGGCTAAGAAATAAAAGAATTAAGGAGTTCACAACATTAACAAGGAAAAAAATACACACCACTGCACTTATCATATTTCATATACAGTCATTTAAAGCAGCACCTGTTTTAAGTCATAATTCATTAAATATAAAACAAGCAGAAAGCCAGAGTTTATGACAGATTAACTTCTTAGAGACTGGTAAATATAAAGGAAAATGCAACCATGATTGTGTGTTACCTTCCACCAAAACAAGAAGCACCAAAATAAAGTGTTATCACTTCTAGATGCAAAATAAGTACTACTTAAAACAAAGCCCTTCTACAGTTAGGGATGATGAATTCTGAGAACCAGAAATACAGGAAGACTAGGTTTCCATGCATATTTGTAACCATTTCCTAGTTTATCTTTTCTATGATTGTGGAGATTTAAAAGAGGAAAATAAAGGCAACCAAGGAGTATTTAAGTTTGTATTTTGTCTCTCCCAAGAGACCAAATCTTACATATTTTTGTATTTATTCACTCACTCAACAAATCTATATTAAGAACTTAATAGACTGAGAGAAATCTACGTGGTGGACATTTCTGGCATTCAAAAACGTCTGATGACTTAATGAATAAATGAACAAAATGAACAAACGATAAAGCAAAACACTTACCCTTGGAATCCTAAAATTGTCACAACTACCGGAATGCCAACACCTTGTGCAGCAATCACAGGATTCACATGTGCATGCTCTTCCTTCAAAGGAGCTCCCACCAGCTGTCTTTCTACTGGAAAAGCCACCCAGATCCCGCAGCCACGTAAGTTGCTGGATGCCAAGCATTCTTGGTGGTTAAGATGGACACTGGTGGGTGCCATCAATGGGCTGCCATTAGAGGGCAGCAGAGGATGTACTCAGCGCAGAAACAGAATTGCAGGCCTTTTAATCAAGACTGGGCAAATTGCACTTCATGAGAGACTGAAATTGATGATGCGAGTGGGTACACTGGAACTCCCCTCTCAATAAATATAAATCAACCAGTTTATTTGGAAAATTCAGTTAAATTCTCCAAGGAGCATTTCTTAACAATTAGTGAAAACTCATTAGAATAGCCTAAGGGTAATTAAATTGTCTCTAATAAGTCTACATCATGTAGACACATAATGGCAATGAACAAAATCAGAATGCAGGCTCCCTGGCCTTGTATTTCCAGAAGAAATACTACAGTTATAACTATCCTTAAGTTGAGATTAGAAATATTTTCAACTGCTGTTACAAAGTAAGAGCAATTTTAGAGATTAAAACATATAGGTACTCAGTGCTATATCACTCCACATATCCATATATAAAATTATACAGAAATAAACATCATTCAACTTTAGGATAATATTGGTGAAGCAGATCAACAACGGAAATTTTATGTAATTTTTGTGTTATTGCAGATGCCAGTGTCTGATTACTAATCTGGTTTTACAACAATATTGACAGTTCTAGAGGAAAAAACAACAATCCTTTGAGTAGACTTAAAATAAAAATTATTTTTTAAAAGGGCTTTCAAAAAAATACAGATTTATCCAAAAGTGTAACTCCTCTAAATAAATTTGAAAGCTAAAGTATCACTGTATAATAAGTTTTACCATATGAATTAAGAACTAGTTTATTGAGTAAGAAATGGAGAAAAGAAGAAAAGAGACTCTGAGACTTTAAGTTTTCTAGAAAAATATTGTTAATCTACCTTGAAAGACAAAATAATCTACATTAAGAAGTCCAGTGGAACATTAAAAGTCCTATACTATATTTAAACTTCAAAAATTCAAAAGTCTGCTGCAAATGGTAATGACAGTCCACCACTTAAAAATCCTTTTCAAAAACTACAATATAAGCCACTACCTCTAGAGCATCCTCCTCACTCTGCCCCTTCTCCATTCCTCTAGGAATTCTCCCAAACCCTTAGCAACTGCAAACCTCCATTTTTGAACGTCCGGATTTAACATCCCTTAACTAATTTTCATATTAATACATGAATAAATTTTTTTAAAACCTTTGGCTCTTCTTAATTTACAGATGAATCCTTAGTTTGACTGCTTCTTCACCAAAATGGGAGCAGCAAAAGGAAAAAAGGAACATTGCATTAGAGAAGCAAATCACATTTGTGGAATTCCAGGAGGGTAAAGATATTACTGGAACTCCCAGCTATAGAGTATCCCCTATTAGGACCTCAGTATCTACTGCCAGAGTTCCTTTAGATGAGCTCTCTACCTGTACATTTTCTGCATCTAAGCTTGTGTTGAGCTCCAGAAACCTGAACCATTTCCTTTTGCTTTTCCAAGGCATGCATGTGTCTACTAAGCTCACCTAGCTGAGTGAGGTCTCCTTCCACCACCAGAGGAGGAAGTGGATACAGCCACAATAACTTTACAAATTCCAGCATCTAATTTTCCAGATTCCAACCCCCCCTTCACCTGCTGTAGGTGTTTCCTCTCCTCTTCAACTCAGAATTTCTCTGGGTCATCAAACCCCATTCTTTCACAATCTTCCTCCTACAAAGAAGTGTTCTTCCCCTATCCTTGGCAAAAACACATATGCGTTCCATTGAGTTCAGACTAAATGCAATACTCCAGATACACAAGATTTAAATGCATTTAGAACAGAGGTTCAGATGTATTACAGGGCCCTGAATTCCACATAATTGACATACTAAAGTAATTTT
The DNA here is from genome assembly GCA_036589455.1 of Ateles fusciceps. NCBI lineage: Eukaryota > Metazoa > Chordata > Mammalia > Primates > Atelidae > Ateles > Ateles fusciceps. Next base: position 420,394 of record JAZHEH010001960.1, read on the forward strand.
TAGTGCCCAAATGTTTATATGTTCAATACCACAAATACATAAAATAATACTTTTGTTCAAATGAAATAATATACCTATATCATGAATTGAAATTTTGGCACTAATTTTTTTTTGTTTTTATAGTGTAAATATTTGGTATGTACCAAACACTATGTTGGGGAGGGGAGGAAATGTAAAAATGGTTTTTAAAAAGGTTAAAAAATTTTAAGTTGACTTGAAAAATGGAATATTGCCTTAAAATGGAAATTATTATAGTGTTACCAAGGCAGAAAGAAGCCAGTGAGATGTGTGAGTTACTTTCATCAAAGTGAAAGTCCCATTTAAAAACAAAACAAAACAATAGGGCCAGATGTGGGGCTCATGCCTGTAATCCTAGCACTCTGGGAGGCCAAGGCAGGTGAATCACCCGAGATCAGGAGTTCAAGACCAGCCTGGCCAACACAGTGAAACCCCATCTCTACTAAAAATACAAAAATTAGCCAGGCGGTACATGCCTGTAACCCTAGCTACTCAAGAGGTTGAGGCAGGAGAATTACTTGACTCTAGGAGGCAGAGGCAGAGGTTGCTGTGAGTGGACATTGCGCCACTGCACTCCAGTCTGGGCGAGAGTGAGACTGTTTCAATAATAATAATAAATAAAAAACACAATGGCCCAGGCATGGTGGCTCATGCCTATAATCTCGGCACTTTGGAAGACCAAAGTGAGACGATTGTTTGAGCCTAGAAGTTTGAGACCAGCTGGCCAACCTAGTGTGACCCCCTCTCTACAAAAAAATACAAAAATCAGCCAAGCATGGTGGTGTGCACCTGTGGTCCCAGCTACTCAGGAGGCTGAGATGAGAGGACCCCTTAAGCCCAGGAGGCCAAGGCTGCAGTGAGCCATGATTGTGCTATTGTACTCCAGCCTGGGTGATGAAGTGAGATCCTGTCTCAAAAACAATTAAAAACAACGCATATTGTATTTTCTGTGGTAAACTACCAAAACAATAGAATATTCTACAAATGTTCAATTTGGTCAACTATTAAACTTGTTCAATTATTAAAATGTCATTTTGGAACAAACATAGGACACATGGAAAATCAAGTATTTATAATGCCCACCTCTTTTCTCTCTCATAAGGACTTTTAGCAGTACTAGCTACCTTTCCCAAACAAAGACTTCCCCCACCAAAGATCTCTCTACCATGGGTTTCTGTTCCAAAGAGTTGTTCTCCCTGAAACGCAGTTTAGTGCAGTGGTAAAAATGGCTGTGGAGCCAGGGTATGACTCCCAGCCAGACACTTACTAGCTAGGTGGTTTTGGCAATTCCTTTAATTTCTTTTACGAACCAATCACTGAACCTAACTCACAGGACTGCAGCTTAAGTGGGCAAATTTGTATATATAGTTTAGTATGCTCAGGATGATAAGTACTCAATAAATGGCATTTATTACCAGCAGCTAAATCTTCCTTCCTCCACTAATTACCGGTTTACCCGTTTACTGCCATTAACTTCACCGAGGCCACAGTAAAAGCATTCCCACTAAGGCATTCTTGATCCAGAAAAATAACAGTCCCAGCCTTATCCTGATACTTTTTTATATTCCAAGAATATTCTTTCATCCTCATATTAATATTTATATATGATTCTATTAATAACCCAATGTTTTCAGATTGAAAAACTGAGACACAAAGAAGTAATTTGCTCAAGTTAATATAGAAATTAATAGATTTATAAATCATAAGAGATCATTTAGTCTATCCTTTCCATTTCACAGATAAGGAAACTAAGATCTGGAGACATAGATTTCTCATCCTAAGGCCGCATAACAAGAAAGTAACCTGTGAAACCTAGTCTTCCGCAACTCTGTCCAGTGCTTCTCTCTACTATATTACATTATCACATAATAAAATCAAAATTAAAAATACATAAATAGCAGATAACTATTATTTTATATGCTAATTTTTTAAACAAAAACTATATCCACACAAAACTTTTTACATGAATGTTCACAGCAGCCTTGTTCATAACAGCCAAGCAAAACATGATACATCCATATAGCAGAATACCATTAGGCAATACAAATGAATGAAATGCTGATATATGGTATAATGAGGATAAACTTAGAAAACATGGTAAGTGAAAAAAACCCAACACAAACATATAGTGTATGATTCATTTTACATAAAAAAAATTCAGAACAGGCAAATCCAAAAAGAAAGAACATAGTAGGTCAGGAGTTGCCTAGAGCTGAGGTGGATATCGAGAGTGATTGATAATAGACATTAAATTTCTTTTTGGGATGATGTAAATACTGTAAAATTAAATTGCAGTGATGGCTGCACAATTCTGAAATCTACTAAAAATCGATCAATTTGTATAATTTAAGTGGGTGAATTTCATGATATGTAAATTTCACCCCAGTAGAGCCATCAAAAGTAACTTAAAAAATTAACAACTGAATTACCCATTTTGTAAATCAGGAAAATATGGATGAAAATGATGGGCACTTTAAGTATTAAGAAATGAAAACTAAAAAAAAAAGCAATCTTCTCCAGAAAGTCTGTAAAATGAATTGCACATGCTAAGCAATTTATCCCCAAGTTGTACTATAATTAGAAAATATTGCTCTGAAAAACTTCAGTTTTGCAAAGACAAATTTCTTCTAACATTGTACATTCTGGATGGCATAAAATAATGAGAATAAAAAACTAAATGGATTAAATGAAGAGAAGAAAGGAGAGTATAAGCAGTATTATTGATAACATGTTCATAGATGGTCCTCTCTGTTTCTTTACACTGGAACTACAAAGGAAACTTAGATTTACATTTTATTTTTAATCTCGAGGTAAAATTATAAAGGTCCTATCTCTTAGGGTATCTCAGAGTTTCCACATCGATACATCAATGTCTTTTGGACATCCAAGATTTGATTAAAGGTTAAATTTATTTCTTTCAATGATATTATACCTTTTAAAACAAATCAAATTTGGGTTTTGAGAAAAGGATAAATATGCCTATTAAAACAGTATTATTTTGTATTCCCTAATAATAAACTGTGAAGAGCATGATTAAAAACAAATCACTTTGAAACATAACCTAATCTAAAATATGGGATCTCAAATTATGTGTATTTCATCACATCTCCAAATCAAAATAACAATGCTAACATCATTGAGCATGTTTTACATATAAACACTATCCTTATCACTTTCTCTGCATTGTTTCATTTATAACTCACAACTATCCTATTTAGTTACTGTCACTAAGCTAAGTTACTTTTATTTAACAGCTAAGGAAACAGCAGCCTAATGAGATGAAGAGAGTTTAATCTGCCCAAGGTTATGCAGCAAACCTTGCATTTAAACCTAAGACTAAGTCCAAGGATACGATATTGTGACATAAGACATATACTCTGTATTTTGTCTCGGCTCCTGGTTCTTGGCACAAAGCTCGTACAACTCTTGAAATCTCTAAAGTGGTAAGTGTCTTTTGTATGCTAATGAAATGACTGATGGCTGAAGGCTCTTATATAGTCTCAGGATGTGGGCTGGCTGCCAGGGAAATCAACCCTGTGAATAGAGTTGGAACTTTCAGTCCTACCTTCCCCTATCCCAACTAACTCAGAGAAGGGAAGAGGAGCTAAAGGTTGTGTTGATCACCAATGGCCAATTATGTAATCAATCATCCTTATATAATGGGAACCTCCACAAAAACCCTGAAGGACTGGAGTCAGGGATCTTCCAGATTGTTGAACACATGAAGGTTTCTGGAGGGTAGATGTCCACCAGAGGTCATGGAAGCTCTATGCCCCTTTCCCAGACACCTTGCCCTGTGTATCTTCTCCATGTGTCTATTTATCTGTATGCTTTGTAATGTCCTCTGCAATAAATGGGTAAATGTCCATGTTTCCTTGAGTTCTGTGAGCCATCCTAGTAAATGAAACCTGAGGAGGGGATCACAGGAACCCCAATTTATAGCCAGTCAGTAACACAGGTCACAACCTGGGGCTTTCGATCAGTATCTGAAGTAGGAGGGCAGTCTTGTGAGACTCATGGTCAACCTGCAGGATATGATGCTGTCTCCAGGTAGACAGTGTTAGAATTGAGGAAAATTATAGGATACCCATTTGGTGTCAGCTGGCAAATTTATTGGTTGCTAGTGGGGGGAAAATTTCCACACATTTCGGTGACCAAAGTGAAGTGTTCTATGTTAACTATTGTAAGAGATGAAAAAAAAAAAAAAAAAAAACCCTTAGGGTTTTTTTCCTGTATCTCCTACAAAAGCCCTATTCTTAAGCTCTAAGTTATATTAATTCTCATGCTCGTGGTAATTAATGTAGTAACCTTTATTGTAATATAAATAATAAAAGTCTTGACATCCCTCAAATAGATTCATTTTTTTAAAGATACGATGATGTTAAGGTTATATTTTTCAAAAAGAATCCTTTATCTTTTAAATGACATACACTTTAATGAAATGTGTCTGGGTATTCTAATCTGTTCATGCTACTGAAACAAAAAAACCTGAGACTGGGTAATTTATAAATAACAGAAATTTACTTCTCACAATTCTGGAGGCCGAGAAGTCCATGATCAAGGCACCGGCAGGTTCCGTGTCTGGTGAAAGCCTATTACTCATAGATGGTATTGTCTAGGTGTCCTCACATGGCAGAAAAATGGGAGGGGAAAAGGGTACAAATGCTGTGTCTTCATGTGACAGAAAAGTGAAAGAGCAAGAGAGTACTCCCTTCAATCCTCGAGTCCCTTTGTAAGGGTGCTAGTCCCATTCATGAGGGCACAGTCCTCCTGATTTAATCACCTCTCAAAGGCTACACCTCTTAATGCAACCAGAGTGAGAACTAAGCTTCAACATGTGAATTTTGGGGGACATTCAGATCACATCATTAAGATTTGCTTCAATCATGGAGAAGGAAGAATATGCATAAACAGGATTGACCACTTATTGATAATTGTTAAAAATGAATGATGGGTAAACAGTGGTTCCATTTGTTGTTCGCTATGTTTCTGTATTTTTGAAAAGGTTCATAAAAATTTAGGAAAATTAATTCTTAAACATACCAATATGTAAGAGGAAGATGTAATTCTTAAAATAATTTTTCATTTTAACAGTATTTTTATTTCAAAATCTCAAGGGAAGACAGAAAATAGGCTATACATACTCTTAAAATATTCTCATATTCACCAACATATTCTAAAGCCCGGTATGGAGAAAAATATGAGTTATCTGGACCGCATTTAAGACTGCTGAGAAGACAGGAGACCAATTCTGATCACTGCAACATCCGTAAGATAGAGGCAGGCAGGCAGGCAGGCAGGCAGGCAGAACCCCAACTTCTGCCACTCTGTTGGCAATGGGGACATTTACTCCTTGTCTTGTTAGGCCTTTCTCACTTTTGTGACTTCAGTCATTTTCCCAGCAGCCTCCTCACTGTCACTATCACCATTATTATACTTTTTGTTAAGTGATTAAATTACTATGAAAAACAACAATTTATATCCACAACATGCACTCACAGTGAACTGTGCACACAAGGGTTTGGTCAAAAAAGCCGGCAGATCTCCAGGTTAACCATCAATAAATGTCATACTGCTTGATCCAGAAAAGAAACACATTCCAAAGATTTTGAGCATGATGCGTATTAACACTTAAAAGCATACCCAAATTTAATAACAATCTATTTTACCATATAGTCAATAAAACCAAAACAGTTATTTCTGAGATCTAAAATAGATGTTGGCCATGTCGCTTGAAGGTGTCTATTTGTTTGCCTAGGACAACGCCTGGCAGATGGCCAATGCACAGTAAATATTTGTTGAATAAACTCCCTTCTTATAATCCTGCCAGCTTTCTCACTTAGGTGTCACTTAGCAGAATAGTTAGGAAGCAGGAGAAAAACTAAGGAAAAAACAAGCTTAGATAATTTTAAACTTGCCAAAGTACTATGAATACAGCATTATTTACTTTGAGCAGAATATTAAACTACATAGTTCAGGGACATTTACTGAAACATTTTGAGACCTGGCCCATTAGGATCATGAATGAAGAGAGGCACTTTATAAAGCCTTCTTTATGCTGAGTCAACTCCAACTTTTGGCTTCAGAAATGGCTTATCTGACTTTACTACTTTTGCAGCCTAAGTGAGTTTTCATCACCTATATTTCAACAATTGAAAAAAGTCACTATTTAACATGCAGATGTTTCCATTTTACAAAATTACATCTTAACTTTTATTACAATATTCACTATCACCCCCCACCTCACCTTAATATCTTTCTCACTTTAATATCTATGAAACTTTTCAGTTCCTAGTAGATTCTCAAAATATTTAGATGGCTCCTGACTGCCAATAACCTCTCACTTGGCTGACTATCTGAAACCATCCACAAAAGAACCACAGGGAAAATTTTGGGATTCCTCTGGACAGCCAAAAATAAGAGTTTTTGCTAGCAAGTATTTCTAAGAATTGAGGTAATAATAATCATTCTTGCCATCCACTATTACTATACTCAAAAACAGCTATTCAAATACTATTTTTTGTAAGAAAAAGCACGGCACAAAATCTAATATTTAAAAATGAGAAACTATGGTTAATTGTTTCCTTTACAAAAAATCATTTAAGGTTAAAAGAGCTTTCTTAAAGTGTCACTCCTTCTAGTACAAAGCTTAGGTAGGAGGTACGAAAGTAGCGCTTCCTGGTTTTCAATGACTTCTACACTGTCTGTGGAGCTCTTGACATTACTAGAAATTTTCTAGGGAAAATGAACAGAGGCAACAGGGTGTCATGATTAAGACCAGCACCAGGCTGAACTGGGATCAAATCTGAACTCTATTGCTTATTAGCTGTGTGACCTTAAGCAAGTTACTTTACCACTCACCCTGGCTTCAGTACCTTAAGGGGACCTGGCTGCCATTTGGTGGGGGATGATATCAAAATTCTTCCATTAAATCCCCCTTTTAGCTTAAGTTCACTCACATTGGCCTCAATGCTTAAAGAACTAGAAGCGAGACAATCATCCCTCCTGAACAGCCTCCTTATGATCCCTCCCCCCTAGGAATCTACCATCTATCAATCACTGAGACAATAATCTATGTATAGTCCCCAGACCCTCAAACTGTGGAAGTATAGTGTAATTTGGTGTGTTACCAGGCAGCCTGTATAACATAACAGACATCAAATATGTCACGGGTGTGTGTGCGCACGTGCGTCTGTGCACACATGCGTGCATGTGTGTGTGCTGTAGATGAGGACATTCCTCCACATTACTCCTGAACTGAATATTATACCTCTTACCTTGATTACACATTTTACATTTTGGGGGTTTATTCATCTCCTTTATAACAAATATATACATGTGTGTAATGGAGAGTAGGAGGAGTTCCATCTTAGGGTTTGCAAATACAGTGGCAGAAAAGATGTTGCAATTACTTTGCCTTAAGATGCAAGGCTGTGGTAGGAATAGGGTCTGTTGTTAATGAAGGAAATACTGTAATCCCAGGGACTCATCCTATATCAGGAAAGCACACAGGCTTCATCTTGAATGCTAACCGAGTCCGTTGGCATCATACAAACACACTAAGAAGTAACCTGCTCTGGTTTCAGTACAGAAAAAATTATCAACTGAAATGAAGTTTCATAACTCATGGGTTAATCAAGGTATTAGTGGCCATGTAAATCCAAATCCTCCAATATAACCTTCAAAAGCTAAAAAGACTTACAAGAACAAATAAAACGATATAAGTTTCACAAATTTAATACAACTATAAGACAAACTAACTTCAAAATATGTAAAGCAGAAAACATAAACTCCATTCCAGTAGAGATATTACTCAAGCTCTTCCCCTAACCCATCACAGAGAGGACAAATAGATCTAGGGGAAGAATAATTGTTTAAATAAATAAATAAATAAAAGGGGCTGCAGGGCAGGGGCAGATAGAAGCCTAAAATTAAACTAAAATCATCCACAGAAAAAGAAAGCCCAGACTAAGTGAAAAAATCTTGAAGAAAAACACTCGTAGATGAGAGAAAATTATAGGGAAGGTATTTAAAAGTGCAGGGAGGATTCAAAGAGGTAGTCTTGATAAGGTAATGAGTCAAAGGTGTGACGGTAAATTTCATGTGTTAACTTGACTGGGCCATGAGATGCCCAAATATCTGGTTAAACACTATGTCTGGTTATGTCTATTAGAGTGTTTCTGAAAAAAACGAGCACCTGAATTTGTGGAATAGGTAAAGCAATTACTTTCCCCAATGTAGATGAGCATCACTCAGCTTATTAAGGACCCTAAGGGCTCAAACAGAACAAAAGGAGGGAGAAAGGCTGAATTCTGTCTATCTGCCTTACGGCTAGAGCTAATACATCAGTCTTCTCCTATCCTTGGACAGGAACTTCCACCGTTGTTGCTCCTAGTCCTCAGGCCTTGAGACTGACTGGAACTTCCCGGGTCTCCAGTGTGCAGATGGCAGATGGTGGGACTTCTCAGCCTCCATGATTACATGAGCCAGTTTCTTACAAAAAAATCTCATTCTAGATATAGATATAAATATGCATTTAGATATATATCTATGTAACTCTCCATCCTTTTGTTTCTATTTCTCTGGAGAGCCCTGACTAATACAACAAAGAAGGCGGTAAAAGGAAAAGAATGTGTTTTTGGAAATTAGATGGTGATGATAAAAGAAACTAAAAAGAAAATTTCAGATTCTGTATGATTCTTACATAAAGAAACTTAAGATTTTGTAAGAACTTATATATACTCACACACACACACACACACACACACACACAGCCCTACTTGAGAGACACAAAATCCTGTCTCCCAAAAGGTGGGAAAAAAAGCCATCCAAAAAACAAACCACACTTTGCTACACTGACAGAATAGGACATTCTTGAATTAGTAATCTCATAAAACCGCCTAAATCAACTGTCCTGCTCATAGACACATAGAGTCAATGAAAAACACCTCCAAAATAACCAACAACAAAGTAGAAGATTTTAATAAACATTCCAAACTGAACTGTATCTTTTTTTTTTTTTTTTTTTTTTTGAGACAGGGTCTTACTCTGTCACCCGGGCTGGAGTACAGTGGCACAATCTCAGCTCACCACAACCTTCACCTCCTAGGCTCAAGTGATCCTCCCATTTCAGCCTCCCAAGTAGATGGGACTATAGGCACGTGCCATCATATCTGGCTAATGTTTGCATTTTTTATAGAGAACAAGTTTTGTCATGTTGCCCAGGCTCAAACTCCGGGGTTCAAGTGATCTGTCCACCTCAGCCTCCCAAAGTTCTGGGATTATAGGCACAAACCACTGTGCCTGCCCTGAATTGTATCTCTTTAAACAAACATTTAGGAGTATGAAAACCACTGTAAATCAGAAATATTAACCTAAAAATAAAATTGGCAAAAGAAAAAAAAAATGAGAGAAAAGGTGAGGACTAAATACAGTTCAAAAATAGACTCAACTAAAACCCTAATAAAAGGCACTGAAGAAAACAGGAAAAGAACCAAGAGTATGAAAATGAGATAATGAAGTAAAAAAATAATCACAGGAACAGTTGGTAAAATGGAAGCTAAACAAAGAACTGAAGTAACTGAAGTTATTGGAAGAAGAAGAAAATATTCGAATATTTAAAACTATAATCCAAAAAAATTTTGCAGAAACAAAAAAGATCTGATTCTACATATTAAGAGAACCCACTAATGTAGCAAGGAAAACTGACCTGTTAAAATCAACTCTAAGATATATCATAGTAAAACTACTGGACTTTAAAAATATGAGAAGGAAAAGATCCAAGAATTCCAAACAAAAGGTTCAAGCAACTTACATGGGCAAGAAAATTAAGACTGGCATCACACTTCTAAAAACAATAACAAAACATATAGAAAGCAAGGCCACATTATAAAAGGGGAAAGTGTGAACCAAGACTTATTTCTACCCAACCTGTACTACCAACATTAAAGCTACAAGAGAACAATTTTTAATATGCAAGAACTCACAGAAAATTGTGGCCACCATGAGTTCTTCTTAAGAAATCCACTAAAAACAGAGCTATATATAGGTAAACTTCAGCACAAGAACTAGTGGTAAGGATTTAATATATTTAATTGTAGATCTAATAGCAAAACAAAGTTGCAATTAAGGATTAAGGATGAAATAGATATAATGCTACTGAAAAAAATGGAAAAGAGAGAGAAAAAGAAAAATGTAAAATAAACTCGACAGTTGAAACAACAGTAAATAAGAATTGTAGGACACCATTAAAAACTAACATAATAGTATTAAATAAGAAAACAAGGAAATTAGGGCATTTAAAAAAGGCATAAACGCACAAGTAGTAGCTACAACAATAACAACTAACAGCAAAGCAAAGCCTAAATTTCCAAAAAGAAGTTTAAAGATGAAAAGGTAAAGAAAGTACATAACACATAAAGAAAAATATAACAATGTACACAGTATTTGTAACATAAGATTTGAAATCAAATGTAAGTCATTAAAATTTTTTCATTTGGCTTTTTTAAAAATACCTAATAAATGCTTATTCAAGAGATAACCTAAAACAGTATGGACCAAAAAGCCAAAAAAAAAAGGATAAGCAAAGACATACCAAGCAAACAGAAACAATAAAGAATTAAGAGTAGTGACCCTCATACTAAAGAAGGCTCAAGTCAAAGAGCATTAAATACTCAGGATAGATACTCAGGCCGGGCGTGGTAGCTCACACCTATAATCCCAGCACTTTGGGAGGCGGAGGCAGGTGGATCACCTGAGGTCAGGAGTTTGAGACCAGCCTGACCAACACGGAGAAACCTCATCTCTACTAAAAATACAAAAATTAGCGAGGCATGGTGGCACTTGCCTGTAATCCCAGCTTTTCGGGAGGCTGAGGAAGGAGAATCGCTTGGACCCAGAAGGCAGAGGTTACGTTGAGCCAAGATCACGCCATTACACTCTAGCCTGGGCAACAAGAGCAAAACTCCATCTCAAAAACAAAAACAAAAAAGCATTAAATGACACAGAGAAACACTGTTAACATTAGAAGCTGCAATTCACAATGAAGATAAAGTAACTGTGTATGCCTATCATCACACATAAATCTTTAAAAAGCAGAAACTACAGGGATGCACAGATGTAGGAATATAACTTTAATAACACATGACTAAAAAACACAAACTTAACTGAAAACTACATACCCTGATAAAAACTGTACCTCTTTCTCAAATGGATGTAAATATTGACCAAAAAAGTGCATATATATTAGGTAATTTAAAAAGCAACAGTATATTTCATGAAGTAGTAATAATGCAAACACCCTGATCATATTCTAATAAAACTAGATATTAAAAAATCAAAAACAAAAAGAATGTTCTACCTCAACTTATACATTTTCCAAAAAAGATATAAAATTATGCATTTAATATATGAAATTAAATTGTATTTAGTTTATATTTATATTAAATTACATTTATGTTAAATTATATATTATAGGAAATTAAATGTATATATATTTATATATACAGTTCATATTACATATATTTAATATACATATGTTCCCCTAAACAGAGGAAAATCTGTAGCCTTGAACATTTACATCAATAGTAAAAACAAATTCATAATTCAAAAAGAACAAAGTAAATCAAGAGAAAACAGAGACTAGAAATAATAAAGACAAAAGAAATCAGCTGGGTGGAGAATTTTTAAAATCATATCTAATTCATAAATCATAATTCTGGAATTTTTTTAAGTAAATGAACAAGGTTAATCCACCTGCCTCAGCATCCAAAAATGCTCGCAGTACAGGCGTGAGCTGCCACATCCAGTGTATTCATAGTTTTTATACAGAGTTAGATACAAGGGTACATGCACGTGTGTGTGTGTGTGTGTGTGTGTGTATTCATGCCCTGGTGTGTATACGTGTGTGTATGTATCCCCTGGCTCTGTCCACTTGGACGGCTCTGTTGGTTAATTTCAGTAATTTCAAGTGCTGACTTGACTGGGCCACCGAGTGTCCAGATACTTGGTTAAATATTTTCTTGTTTTCTTTAAGGGTGTTTTGGATAAGATTTACATTTTAACTGGTAGAGTAAATCAGACTGCCCTCCATAATGTAGATGGGCCTCATCAAATCAGTTGAAAGCATGAGTAGAACAAAAAGACTGACTCTAAGGAAGAGACGTTCCTTCAGCAGGACTGCCTTCAGACACCATTTACAACATCAGTTCTTCCTGCCTGATGGCCTTCAAACTAGAATAGCCGCTCTCTCTGGGTCTCCGGCCTGCTGGCTGACTCTGCAGATTAGACTCACCAGCCTTCACGATCAGGTAAGGAAATCGCTTTAAATCAATCACTCACTCACTCAATCAATCAATCAATCTCTCAGTAGCAATGAGTGACCAGATCTTGTATGAATGAATGAATGAATAAATGAATAAATCTCTCTCTCAGTAGCAATGAATGACCAGATATTGATTTCTAAATAATATTCCCACTAAGAAGAATTAGTGCTTCTTGAAAACATGACAGATTTCAAAGCTGGATAAGGAAAGTACAAGAAGACTCTGAAACACTTGTTGCCAGAATGTAAGAAAATGCTCAGGCCGGATGCAGTGGCTCACACCTGTAAACCCAGCACTTGGGGAGGCCAAGGCGGGTAGATCACCTGAGGTCAGGAGTTTGAGACCAGCCTGGCCAATAAGGTGAAACCCTGTCTCTACTAAAAATACAAAAATTAGCTGGGCGTGGTGGCAGTGGCCTGTAACCCCAGCTACTGGGGAGGCTGAGACAGGAGAATGGCTTAAACTCGGAAGTAAGGGTTTCAGTGAGCTGAGATGGTGCCATTGCACTCCAGCCTGGGAGACAAGAGTGAGACTCTGTCTCAAAAAAAAAAGAAAAAAGAAAATGCTCACAGATTATGGGCACATGTCAAAGGACAGACCATTTTTCAGGTAAAAATTTTTATTGTATGTTAAAACTAAGTGGCAAGAATTTTAGGAAAAACAAGATATTTACATTGTCTCAAAGTATCTCTTCACAAGATACATAATGGTTACAAAGAAACAAAAGTTATTTTACAGGGAGGACATCTGGCAGATACCACCTTAACCAAGTGATAAGAGTGTACACCACCCGGAAAGGAACAAAACAATAGTATGGGTCTCCTGATGTGAGATTCTGAGGACACACTCTTTAGTATTCCAGCCAGAAATGCATAACCTAAATCTAATCATGAGAAAATAGCAGACAAACTCAAATGGCAAAACATTCCTAAAAATTAACTGACTGGTATTCTTTAAAAATGTCTTATCTGCTGGGCACCATGTGCCTGTAATCCCAGCACTTTGGAAGACTGAGGTGGGAAGATCGCTTGAGACCATGAGTTCAAGGTCAGCCTGGGCAACATAGTGATATCTCAACTCTTTAAAAAAAAAAGTCATATTATGGAACACAAAGTTAGACTGAGGAAGTGGTTTATATTAAGGAACCTAAAGAGTAATGACAACCAAAAATAACACATATAATCCTGAACTGGAACTTTACTGGGGAAACAGTTTCTTTTTTACTTAAAAGGAGATTAGGAAATACTGCAAAATTTAAATAGTCTATAGAGTACTGCATCAATGTTAACTTCCTGATATTGATTATACTGTGGATATATTTTTTAAATAAATCCTTGTTTAGGGGGACATACTTAGGAATAAAGGGACATAAGTATTTAGGGTCTATGGGACATAATGTTTACAAATTACTCTCAAATGGTTCAGAAACAAATACCACTTCATGAAAATATGAAACCAAATATGGTAAAAAGTTAACATTAGAAGAATGTGGAGTGAAACCTATATGGTAATTCTTCGAATTATCTTTGCAACTTTTCTATAAGTCTGAAATTATTTCAAAATAAAACAAATTTAGGTAAAATTACAGTTGTATGGGATAAGCTTTTCTACATTATTCCTCAACATATGTCCAAACCCACATACATATTATAAAAACCAAAGGCAAAAACCTAAGAAAACGCTCAAGTTATTCTCTTCCTGTACCCTCTACATACAAATGGCACATAACCATCTGACTCCACCCTCTTCTCAACAGCACTACTGCCTCAATTATCGTATTACCTCAGAAACATTTCTTGACTCCAGACTCACCTGCTTTTGCCCACTTGCAAAATTAATTCTCTCACTCCATTTGAAAATCCTGAATGGTCCTCCACAGCCAATTCTTGTACAAGACTTAAGTCTTTTCCAGATCATCCTGCCACTCTTTCCACTTAATGTTTTTCTCATTAGCAAGAAACCAAGTGCAGCTCTCTAACTTGCAATACTGTTTCAAGGTTTGAGCCCTGGTCTATGCTGTCATCTTTGCTGAAATATCACTACTACAATACTTTGTCCATGAAATTCCTACTCATGCTTTAACCCTATCCTAGATTCACCTTCTCTGTGAAACCTTCCCTGACACAACACTCAAGTTGAGGATGAGTACCCATTCTCTCCCACCTCAGTGCTACCATTTACCTTCCATTCTATTACAATACCATTCATCATCATCTATCTCCCCTTCTAACAAGAGCTCACTGACAGAAGGGACCATGTCATTTTTACTTGTTGAATTACTTAAAATACAATAGGTCCTCAAATAAGTGTTTGTTACAATGAGTAATAATATGTAGCCAGGTGTTGTGGTTCACACCTGTAATCCCAACATGTTGGGAAGCTGCGGCAGGAGGACTGATTGAGCCCAAGAGTTCAAGACTAGCCTAGGTAACATAGTGAGACCCCAACTCTTTAAAAAAAAAAAATGCTGGGCAGGGTAGTACATGTCTATAGTCCCAGCTACTTGGGAAGCTGAGGTGGGAGGACCACTTGAGACCAGGAATTTGAGGTTACAGTGAGCTACAATCATGCCACTGCCCTCCAGCCTGGGCAACACAGAGAGACCTTGTATTTTTAAAAATTATCTGTATATATACGCACGCACTACCTGAGCAAATAATAAAGGGTAGATGTTAAAGAAAGCCTCAATCTGTATGTTGACAAGTAAAACCTAAGAAAATTAAAAAATAATTTTCAGTCTGATAAATATTTACACAGGGGATATGACTGTTGCTCTTACTTGTAATTTAATATGTTAGAACAAGTCCTAGACTTAATAATTTTACACTCATCTTTGAAAAATAATCTGATATAGTTTTTTTCATTTTTATTTGCTATAGTTTGATGATTCAGAACACTTTGTGGTTCACAGGCTTTAAAATCATGAGTTGGGACGAAAATAAATGTATGTAAATAGAATAATATAAAATCAAAGTAGTTTTAGTTGGTAATATTTAAGTACAAGAATCATCTTTTAGTCAAAGTGTTTTAAAAGCAGTAATTCCTGATTTAAAATCAAGTCTATAAAAAATCTAACTAGGCCTTAATCTTACTTTCTTGATCTAAAATCAAACCGATTATATAATCTTCTACCAGAAAAAAGTTAAAAGAAAACATTGCAAATGTTACACCTGCCCTCCCTTTTAATATATTACAGGAACAAATGAAATTATTTTCTAATCCTAAAACAGAGATCCTTAAATCACTAATGACATGATAATCCATATGAAAGCTTCTGTGAAAAAAAAATACCATGACACACAAATATGCACAATCATACCTACAGAAATTAGCACTGTTTTTGCTGTCTTCTTGTGTTTTAATATCTCATTCTTCTGGCTTTTCTGATGACCTTCTGATGTTCACTTTGTCTTAAGACTTTCTGGGGGGGCTTGGCATGATTCGATCCTTGTATACCTGGCCCTTCCCACATTTCCATCATAGCCTACATTTCCAAGCATAAGATTTAGCATCTATTAAAAACATATGATTCACAAGGTCAGACACTGAGCCAGTTTTTATTTACCATTGTGTGTGTATCCCTTTCCTACAGTCCAAACATAGTGTCAGTGAATATAAGATAAATGGCTAAGTTTGGAGACATTTTTTAAGGGCTAATTTTCATACGGATTTATTTTCTTTTGAAATAAGGAAAGTGATTATTTTCCATGGTCCCTTCTGTCAGTGAGTTCATTTTCCAAACTTGTAATTTGACACATATGCCAAATATAGAAGCAAAAAGGGTAACTTCAACATCTGCCTTCAATGCTTGAGTGCAGAGACTTGCCCCACCCCTGCTCATCAGAGACAAGAGTCAATAGGAGTTGGTATCTTTATCTCCTGCCAGAATACAGAGATGCAATCATGGCATAAAAATTTTGAAATGAAACTATAAGTATTAGTTATAAGTTGACCTTTGAGCAATGCAGGGGTTATGGGCATCTACCCTCCACAAAGTAAAAAATCCACATAACTTTTGACTCCCCAAAAACTCAACTTAGAGCCTACTGCTGACCAGAGCCTTACCAATAACATAAAACTGATTAACACATATTTTGCATATATGCATTATATACAATGTTCTCATAATAAAGTCAGAGAAAATAAAATGTTATTAAGAAAATCATAAAAAAAGAGAACATATATTTACTATTCATTAAGTGGAAGTGGATCATCATAAATGTCATCATCCTTGTTGTCTTTACACTGAGTCAGTTGAGAAAGCGGAGGAAGAGGAGGGGTTGCCCTTGCTTTCTCAGGGGTGACAGAGGTAGAAGGAAATCCACATAAAGTGAACCCATGTAGTTCAAACCTGTTGTTCAAGGGTCAACCGTATAATCATACTAATAAATCCACAGAAAACTGCTGACACAATAAAAATTAACACCTTCTCATGACCTTAGAAATCCTGTTATGATCAAATTTCTTCAAAATTCTTAGATTCCATAAGAATATATATTAAATAAAAGTTACTCACAGCATATACTACATTTAGAAAAACAAAATTTGACAAATACTTTGATAATTATCTAATAACTTTCTTACTACCATTCCTAAAGATAAACCTAATATGAAGCATCAGCCCCTATAAAGTAGTCCCCTCAGTCATGCCAGTTTCTATAAAAAACTAGAAACTTACGCTTAATAAATTACTATGCGTAGTTTAGGTCAGTGTCATTTTATAATTCTTTCTGTGCTTTGGAGTCATATATAATGACCCAAATCGAGTATATGGCCCTAAAATAAATAATGAACTAGAGCACCTAATTTCTTCTTCCTCAGAGGAAAGCCTTTGTTGTCACAAAGTTAATTGAATTCTTATCCTTGAGGCTGTTTTTATTCTCTATATTCTTTATTAACTGACCTCTTTTCTCCTTCTCTTCTTCCTCTGCCTTGCCCTTGTTTCCTTATTCCTAACTGCTTTTATTATTAGAAATTAAGTCTGTCGTCGCTTAAATACATTAACTACTAAGATGTCAAATGTTTACACCAGTTTTATCACAAGACATTCAAGAGTGTCTCATTTACTAATCATAACTAATGTTCGATTTCTCTGCTGTAGCAGTAAATTCATTTATCTGTATTTGTATCAACTTCATATCTTAGTATTTGACAAAAAAACAAAGTCAGATTAAAACTATTGATTCAACAAAAAATTCCACAGTGCCAACGGACTATATAGGATGCTATACCCTCTGCACTGTTCCTGCAACCACCTTTTTAAAAAATCAATAATTTTTTTTTAATGTTTGAGAGAATAATTCTGGATTTTATTATTTCATATTGCCTACAGAAATTTATTGTCACAAAATGTTTTCTTCCTTTTGCAAACCAGCTCATAGTTCATATAATGACTCACCTGAATGAGTCATCTGCAGGAAGTACAAGAGGGTTTTTTTTAAATCTGCTAAGGTAAAAACTTTGAAGTATAAAGTTAAAAGCTGCACAGCCGGAAGCATTCTGGGAAAAAACTTTAGAAGTGACTGGAACCACCAGTGTTAAATTATATTTTAACCCAGCTACATATTAGAATCATTTGGGGATCTTTTAAAAAATTATCAGTGTGAGATCCCCACTTCAAACCAACTGAATGACAGTCTCTGGGTTTAGACCCAGGCACAGGAATCATTTCAGAGCTCCCCCAACTAAACATCGTATGCAGCTAGGATTCAAAAACACTGGCCAAGTCTTTATAATTATTAAGATAGACTACAATAATAAGACATCATTTAGCACTACTAACACTTTATTCTTTTTTTTTTAGATGGAGTCTTGATTTGTAGCCCAGGCTGGAATGCAGTGGCACAATCTCGGCTCACTGCAACCTCTGCCTCCCAGTTCCCAGTTCAAGCAATTCTCCTACCTCAGCCTCCCAAGTAGCTGGGATTACAGGCACGAGCCACCATGCCCAGCTAATTTTTGTATTTTTTAGTAGAGACGGGATTTCACCATGTTGGCCAGTCTGGTCTTGAACTCCTCGTGATCTGCCCTCCTCGGCCTTCCAAAGTGCTGAGATTACAGGCGTGAGCCACCACGCCCGGCCTAACACTTTATTCTTAAAGAAATGTCATTTAACTAATTGTAAACCTTAAATTATGTAGTATTCCAATGTTTAAGTCCAATACTCAACAAAGAGTAGATGCTCCACAATCAGTGGTTGGCAATACTGATATACTAACAACCAAATTTACAATCATTACCTTACTTTAGAAGGACAATCAAACTATTCTAGTGCAGAACACATCATTTTGACATTTTTCAATAGTTCTAGTTTCACATCCTCTGAAACAACTGATGATGTAGTCAAATACCTAACAGGTTGCAAATTACAAAGTGATGGGATACATAGCCTTGAGATGAAGGATTGAGGCATTTCAAACAGAAGAACAAATTGATCAAGGTCATGGTATACAGACAGTAGAAATGCAGAATCCTATAGAACAGAGTTCTATAGAACATCAAATGTGGTGTGATTTGAAAACACATAGCGGTAGTTGAAAGAGAAGAGAAAAGCTAAGATTGTGTATAGATTAAAAAGCTCTCTGAATAACAGACTAAGAAACTAGAAGATGGTCT
Source organism: Ateles fusciceps (assembly GCA_036589455.1). Taxonomy (NCBI): domain Eukaryota; kingdom Metazoa; phylum Chordata; class Mammalia; order Primates; family Atelidae; genus Ateles; species Ateles fusciceps. The sequence goes on from JAZHEH010001960.1 coordinate 439,350, forward strand.
ACAGGCAACAAAGTCACTGGAGGTTTTCTGAAAAGGAGTGATTCGGTGTTCTACTTCCTGGAAGATGGAGTAAATATAATTTTTCCTACTTCTCTAAGTACAACTAAAAGTGCTACACATTATATATAAAACAAGCATAAGAAGTCTGTGAATGGTAGAGAAAGGAACACAGACTGACTAGGGGCCTCAGGACCCAAGGAACAACTCAGTGGTAAGCTTCCCTTGAGGTTTTTTTTTTGCCTCATTACACCTCAGACTTGCAGCTGTAGAGCTGGCAACCTGGAAATATCAATAGGGGAAGACAAAAGTAAAGCCCCAACAAAAGCCTTCAGTCGAAAGACCAGGAAAGAGCATTCCAGCAAGAAAGAAAACTTTTAGACAAAAATAGTGCTACACTACCCAAACACTACACAAAACACTGGGCTCACCCTCACCCATGCCAGATGGGTAAGTGGAAGGCCTAGACTTCTGTCCTCAAGAGTCTGTAAGGAGGCATGTAACACCCACTAGGAGTATGAAGTCAGAGAAAGCCAAGGAGGGATCCAACACGTTCATCTAGTAATGATCTCCCACTTCGAACATCCCCCATCCCTGTGGTGTGAGTGGAGCCCACATGGCGCTGTTAGAATGATCTGACAATGATTTTAAAGCGGCAATGATAAAAATGCTTCAACAAGGAATTATGAACATTTTTAAAACAAATTAAAAACCAGAAAGCCTCACTAAGAAAATAGTCAATCTTGGCAAACAAACAGAAAATATAAAGAGAATCAAATGGAAATTTTAGAACCAAAAATTACAATAATCAAATAACAGTTCAGTTATTGGGATCAAAAGCAGAATGAGGGCACAAAAGAAGGAATCAATAAAATAGAAGATAGTAGAAAATGCATGATAATTAAATAACAGGAAGAACACAGAAGGACAACAAATGTACAGATCCTCAAGGACCAGTAAGCCTATGAGAAAACTCAAACATTTGTTCCATTACAGTCCCAAAAGCAAAGGAAAAAGGGAGGGGGAGGACTGAAAAAGTACTTGAAGAAATAAGGGCTAAAAACTTCCCCAATTTGGCAAAGAACCCAAAGCTACAGAAGGTGAGTGAACCTGAAAGAGGAGGGACACACACACATACACAAATCTGTGCCAGGTTACATCCTAATTAAACTTTTGAAAACTAAGGACAAAGAAAGCATTCAGAAAATAAATGAAATTTTATCTACAAGAGAGAAAAATGATTTTTTTTAAAAAAAAGAAGAAAATCAAGTCCTTTGCAGCAATATGGATGTAGCTAGAGGAATCATCCTCAGTGAATTAACACAGAAACAGAAAATCAAACACCACATGTTCTCACTTATAAGTGGGGAGCTAAACTATGGGTACATATGGACATAAAGATAGTAACAAGAGACACTAGGGCTACTAGAGGGTAGAGGGCGGGTGGGACTAAGGGCTGAAAAACTACCTATTGGGTACTTTACTCACTACCTGGGTAACAGGATCATTCATACCCCAAACTTCAACATCATGTAATACACTCATGTAACAAACCTACATATGTACCCCATGAATCTAAAATAAAAGTTGAAATTATTAAAAAAAAAATTAGGTGAGGTGGTATACACTTGTATCCTAGCTACTTAGGAGGCTCCAGCAGGATGCTCACTAAGTCCAGGACCTTGAGGCTACAGTGAGCTATGATCTTGCCACTACACTCCAGCCTGGGTGACAATGTGAGACCCCAGCTCTAAAAAAAAAAGTAATGAATTTTTTAAGAAAACAAAACCAACCGGGTGTGGTGACTCACGCTTGTAACACCAGCACTTTCTGAGGCCAAGGTGGGTGGATTGCTTGAGGTCAGAAGCTCAAGACCAGCCTGGCCAACACGGTGAAACCCTGTCTCTACTAAAAATACAAAAATTAGCGAGATGTGGTGGTGCATGCCTGTAGTCCTAGCTACTCGGAAGGCTAAGGCAGGAGAATCACTTGAACCCAGGAGGCAGAGGTTGCAGTAAGCCGACATCGCACCACTGCACTACAGCCTGGGAGACAGAGTAAGACTCCATTTCAAAAAATAAATAAATAAATAATAAAAACAACAACAACAACAACAAAAAATGGAGGCCAGAAGGAGATAGCACGATATTTTCAAGTGATGAAAGAAGACTATCAACCCAGAATCCTGTACTCAGTAAAACTATCTTTTAGGCTAAAGGGAGAAATTAAAACATTCTCAAATGAAGAAAAACTAAGCAAAATTTTTATCGACATACATACCGTAAAAGAATGGCTAAAAGAAATTCTCTAAATAGAAAGATAATGGTAAAGAGGAAACCACTAAACAGTGGGAACAAACGAACAAAAAAGGTGGTAAGCAAAAAATATGGGAAAATACAATAGGCTTCCCTTGTCTTAGGTTGTCTAGATTATGTTTGACAGCTGACGCAAAGATACAGCTGTCTGATATGATTATAAATGTGTGTACAGGTAATACTGTAAGACAATTATATTACAAAATGGGGGTAAAGAGCCATAAAGGAGGTAAGGTTTCTATACTTAACTCAAACTGATTAAATGACGCCAACAGTAGACTGTAATAACTTATGTATATACAATTAACACCGAGAGCAACCAACAAAAAAGATACACAAAGAGATACACTCAAAAACAAAACACAGAAATCAAAATAGAATTCTAAAATATGCTTGCTGGGTGTGGTGGCTCATGCCTGTAATCCAGCATTTTGGGAGGTTAAGGCAGGAGGACTGCTTGAGCCCAGGAGTTGGAGACCAGCCTGGGCAACATGGCATGTTGGCAGCATGGCAAGACCCTGTCTCTACAAAATATTTTTAAAAATTAGCCAGATGGGCTGGGCGCAGTGGCTCACGCCTGTAATTCCAGCACTTTGGGAGGCCAAGGCAGGCAGACCATGAATTCAGGAGTTTGAGACCAGCCTGGCCAATACGGTGAAACCCCGTCTCTACTAAAAATACAAAAATTAGCTGGGTGTGGTGGAGCACACCTGTAGTCCTAGCTACTCGGGAGGCTGAGACAGAAGAATCCCTTGAACCCGGTAGGTGGAGGCTGCAGTGAGCCAAGATCGCGCCACTACACTCCAGCCTGGATGACACAGACAGATTCCATCTCAAAAAAAAATTAGCCAGATGCAGTGGCACACACCACGTATGGTCCTAGCTACTTAGGGGGCTGAAGTGAGAGAATCACTCAAGCCCAGAAGCTCCAGTGAGCTGTGATGGCACCAGTGCACTCCAATCTGAGCAACAGAGTGAGACTCTGTCTCAAAAAAATAAATTACACTCAAATAACCCATAAAAAGGGAGGAAAAAGAAAAACAGACAAAAGAGAAACAGAGACAAATAAAAAATAAAATGGCAGACTTAAGCCCTAAATAACAACAACTACAGTAAATAGTCTAAATACATTTATTAAAAAACATAATAACAGCGTAGATTTAAAAACATGACCCAACTAATTGCTCCCTATAAGAAACTCACTTCAAATATACTCAAAAGGCAAGCTGAAACTAAAAGGATGGAAAAAATAAATCATGCAAACATTAATCAAAGAAAAATGAGAATGGTCATATCAGAGACAGAGATGTACATTTTATAATGATAAAAGGGCCAATTCATCAAGAAGACATAGGAATCCTAAATGTGTATGCACCAAATAACAAAGTTGAAAAATACATGAAGCAAAAACTAAAGAATTGAAAAGACAGACCAATGTGTAGGTATAATTGCAGATATCTCTTCAGTATCTCTCATTCTCTTTCTCTTCTCTCAACAAGAGATAGAACAACTACACAGAAAATCAACAAGGATACAGAACTCAACATTATATTAATCAATTGGATCTAATCAACATTTATAAAACGGTCTACCACAAAACAGCAGAATATAAATTTCTTTCCAAATGCTCATGGATCATTGACAAAGATAGCTCATACCAACACAGACCTCAGCAACAACGCAAACCTCAACAAATTTAAAATAACAAAATCATACAGAATCTCTTCTCTGACCAAAATGGACTCAAACTAGAAATCAGTAACAGAAAGAGAAAGGAAAAATCTTCAACCACTTAGTAACCAAGTAACATTTCTAAAAAATCCCATGAGAAGGTGGCAGACTGAAAGCAGGTTAATGGTAAACTCATCAGAAAGATCTACTCAGCAGTCTGCTGAAATCCAACTTTGAGGAGTATATGAAATAGGAATTAGTCTCCCATTACATATATTTTTTATCTTTTTCTCTGCTTTGTCCATGTTGAGGATAGTCTCCCACTATCAGATTCTACTTGGGTATATATTCATTTATTATCTACCTAGGTAATATCTCTAACTACAATAGTGGCCAAGGCTGGGCACATATTTTTTAATTATTTATTTTACTTATTTTTCTAATTGACAAATAATAATTGTACATATTCATAGGGTACATAGTAATGTTTTGATATATAGTGCATGCTGATCAGATCAGGGTAATTATTTTTAAAAAATTTAATTCCAACTTTGTTTACATTATATAAGACCATTTCATCTAATAAAAGCCTAAGTTTAGATGCTGCATGAGGCATGGGGCATATTAAAAATAAATAAATAAATGAAGCATAAATTCTTACAACATTTACAAAAGTCTGGAAACCTCGGCTTTAGAAGATGGAAGCTGCCCAAAGATTTTGTTTGTTTGTTTGTTTTTAAGAGTCAGGGTCTTTCTTGCTCTGTTACCCAGGCAGGAGTGCAGGGTCGCCTCTAGCTCACTGCAGCCTAGAACTCCTGGGCTCACATAATCCTCCCACATCAGTTCCTAAGTAGCTAGGACTATAGGCAGGTAACACCACACCTAGCTAATTTGTTAATTTTTTTTTTTTTTTTTTTGTAGAGACAAGATCTTGTTATGCTGTCCAGGTAGGTCTTGAACTCCTGGGCTCAGGGATCCACGTGCCCTGGGCTCAAGGGATCCACGTGCCTTGGCCTCCCAAAGTGCTGGGTTTACAGGCATGAACCACCATGCCTGGTTCAAACATGTTATTTCTGACAGTGTTATTCAGGATGGTAAATAATTAGCAATGACTTAAATGTACAGTAGAAATAGGAATAAACAGAGAAATTTACACTACCTAAGAGTCAAATAGAAAGTCTCAAGGGAAATCAAAAAATATATTGAACTGAATGAAAAATGAAACTACAGTATATCCAAATATATGGAACATAGCTAAAGCAATGATGAAAGGAAATTTATAGCACTAAATGCATACATTAGAAAAGAGGACAAAATCTCAAACCAATAATTTAAGCTCCATCTCAAGAGCAAAATAAACCCAAAGCAAGCAGAAGGAAAAAAAAAAGCAAAGAAAAGAAAAAAAGAGATGACACAGATTACCAATATCTGGAATGCAACAGAGATACCATGGCAGACTCTGCAGACAGCAAAAGAAGAGAGTACTATGAACACCTCTACACACTTTTAGACTAAATGGCCCACTTCGTCAAACTGTCACAATCCATCTAATATAAAATAGATAATTTGAATAGTTCTTTAGTTATCAAGGAAAATAAATTCATAATTTATAAAACTCAAAAATAAAAGAAGCCCAGGTGGAGAAGTCTACAAGTAACACCAATTCTATACAATCTCTTCCAGGAAAAGAAGAGGAGGAAACACTTTCCATTTCATTTTACTAAGTTAGTATTACCTTGATGCCAAAACTAGGCAAAGACATAAATATAAACGTAGGAATCCTAGACTAAATACTAGCAAATAGTATTCAACAATATACAGCAAGATTATACAAAGTAATCAAGTTGGGTTTATTCTAGGGATGGCAAGTTGACTGAATACTAGAAAATCAATCAGTGTAATCTCCCCTTATTTACAAGCTAAAGGAGATAACAAGCACATAATCGTAAACTCTTGCAAAAAAAAGCAATAAGCAAAATTCAGTACCTATGCATGACTAAAAAAGAGAAAACTCTTAGAAAAATATGAATAAAGGGAGACTTCATCAACTTGATGAAGACTTTGCATTAAAAACTTAAAGCTAACATTATATTCAATAGTGAAAGACTGAATACTTTTTCCTAAGATAAGAATACGGCATCCAGGCACAGTGGCTCACACTTATAATCTCAGCGCTTTGGGAGGCCAAGGTGGGAAAACTGCTTGAGCCCAAGAGTTCAAGACCAGCCTGGTCAACATAGGGAAACCCTGCCTGTTCAAAAAAAAAGAAAAAAAAAAAATTAGCTGGGTGTGGTGATGTCCACCTGTGGTCCCAGCTACTCAGGAGACTGAGATAGGAGGATCACTAGAGCCCAGGAGGTCGAGGATGCAGTGAGCTATGATCGCATCACTGCACTCTAGCCTGGGTGATAGAGTAGAACGAGATCCCTTCTTCTTTTTTTTTTCAAAAAGAACATGGCAAGTATCTCTACTTTCACCAATCTTTTTCAATAATACAGTGCTGGAAGTTCTAGTTAGTGCAATAGCAAGGAAAGAAAATGAAAGGCATACAGATAAAAGAAAAGAAGTAAGACTACCCCTATTTGCAAATGATATAATTGTCTATGTAGGAAATCTCAAGAAATCTAGCAAAAATTCTTAGAACTAGTGAGTTCTGTATGACTGCAGAATATAAGACAAACATATAAAACCCTACTGTATTTCTACAAACTAGCAATGAACATATGAACAGTGAAATTAAAAGACAATATCATTTATAATCACTCTAAAAAATTAGTTATAAATCTAACAAAATATGTATAATACTTGTATGCTGGAAACTACAAACTACTGAATGATGAGAGAAATCAAAGATCTATAAAACAGTGAGAGACACAACATGTTCATAGATTTGCAGACTCACTATAGTAAAGATGTCAATTCCTCTGAATTTATATGAGTTAAATGCAATTCCTAGCATAATTCTATCAAAATTCTTTGTAAATACAGAAAAAAAATTATCCTAAAATTTATGTACAGAGGCAAAGAAAGAATACCTAGAACAATTTTGGAAAAGAATGAAGTAGAAGAAATCAGTTAACCTAATAAATCAATAAAACAGAACAGAGAACCCAGAAATAGAAACACACAAATACACCCAATTGCTTTTGGACAAAGGCACAAAAACAACTCAATAGAGAAACATCACTTTTCCTACAAGTGGTGCTGGAGCAACTGGATATCCACAGGCAAAAAAAAAAAAAAAAAAAGAACCTTGACCTAAGTCTCATATTCTTATACAAAATCAATCACGGACTTCAATGAGAAGTGAAAAACTAAAACTTTGGAAGAAAAATTTTCTAAAACTTCAGGAGTAAATTTTCAGTATCTACAGTTGAAATTTCATCAAAAGTAAAAACATATGCTCTGTGAACAACCATGTTATGAATGAAAAGACAAGCTACACAGTGGGAGAAAAAACAAACCACATATTCAACAAAGAACTAGTTTCTAGAATATATAGAGAATGCTTAAAACCCAACAGTTAAAAAAAAAAATCCAAATAGAAAATGGGCAGAAGACATGAACAGACATTTCATCAAGGAGGATATACAGATGACAAACACATGAAGAGATGTTCAACATCATTAGCCACCAGGAAAATGCAAATTAAAACCACAGTGAGATATGACTACAAACCTATCACAATGACTAAAATAAAAACAGTCAAGAACCAAACTGCAGAACAAACTGGATCACTCATTGTATTATTCTCCTAGGGCAACCATAACAAAATACTACAGACTGAGTAGCTTTAACAGCAAAATGTCTTTTCTTACAGTTCTGGAGGTTAGAAGTCCATGATCAAGGTGTCAGCAGGTTTGGTTTCTTCAGAGGCCTCTTTCTTTGGCTTGTAGGTACTGCCTTTTCTCTTTGCCCTTTCATAGTCTTTCCTTTGTGTGCACATATCCCTGGCGTCTCTTTGTGTGCCCAAATTTCTTCTTTTAAGGACACCAGTCAGATGGATTAGGGTACACTCTAAAGCCCCAATTTCAACTAAAATCACTTTTTGGAAAAGACCTGTTTCCAAATACAATCACATTCTAAGGTACTAGGGGTTAGGGCTTCAACATATACAATTTGTGAGAATATAATTCTATTTTTAACATTCACATATTGTTAGTGGGAATTTAAAATATTAATAGTACAGACAATGTGGAAGACAGTTTGGTAATCACTTTAAAAACCTAAACATGCAACTACCATACAACTTGGCAACTGCACACTTAGACATTCACCCCAGGGAAATGAAGACTCATGTTCACACAAAAACCTATATATGAACATTTACAGCAGCTTTACTCATAAGAGTGAAAAGCTAGAAACAGCCTAGACATCCTTCAATGGGTGAATAAACTGTGGCACATCCAAACCACAGAATACTACTCAGCAATAAAAAAGGGACAATGGAAACAGATTAACCTATGTATGAATCTCCACTGAATTATGCTGAATTAAAAAAAAAACCAATCCCAAAAGGATATATACAATAAGATCCCATTTATAAAGCACTTTTGAAATGACAAAACTGTAGAAATGGAGAATAGATTAATGGCTGTCAGATATGAAGGAGAAAGGAGTAGGTGAGAAGGAAATGGGTGTGGCCACAGAAAGAAACTCTTTATATCTTACTACCCATGGGTGGGGAAACTTAACCAAAACCTTTTTTGTACTTTCTAACATTTGAATGATGTGTTCTAAAATAAAGTACAAGAGTAACAATGGTCACATAGGGGTGGATAAAGATATACTAGTTGCCATATATGGAATGATTAAGGAGGGCCAGGTTCTGTGTGTGCTAAACCAGACCCTATCCTGGCTCCAACACCAGTGCTTCCAATCACCAGTCTATGCTCAGTGTTTAAATGTTACCCAAAGCAACAACTGCAGTGTCCAGAATGATTCTGCACAAGAGATGTGCTACAGACTGAATGTTTGTGTCCTCACCCACAAATTCATATGTTAAAATCCTAACACCTAATGTGAAGATATCAGGAGTGGAAGCCTTTGGTAAGTGATTAGTTCATGTGGACACAGACCTAATGAATGAGATCAGTATCCTTATGAAGGAGATCTGGAGAGCTCCCATGCCCCTTTTGCCATGTGAAGACACAGCAAGAAGATGGTCAACTACAAACCAAGAAGCTGGCCCTCACTAGACACAAAATCTGCCATGCTTGAATCCTGGATTTCTCAGCCTTCAAAACCATAAGAAATATATTTTTGTTGCTCATAAGCCACCCAGAATATGGTATTCTGTTATAGCAGCCTGAATAGACTAAGACCAGATGTAAATTATAAAATTCTCTCACCTATCAACATTCTTATTTCCACAGTATCTGATGCCAGCAAAGTATTAAGGAGAATAGCAATAATTGGCTTAAATGATTCACACTAAGGTATGAGTAACTGACAGGCTTAAATATTCTCTCCAGGCTCAAAAGCAGTTTAGCTCAAATGACATTTTAACAGAAACTGTATACTCAGAACAAAATTAAATTGTAGTCCAAGTGCTGTCAACTACTTAATTCAGGGGCCCTATCGCAGCCACTCGCTCTATTTCTAATCTTGGAGTTCTAGGTATTGTGAAAGTAAATGGGATACAAATCCTAAATTATAAAGTAGTAGTTGCTTCCATCTCACCACAACTCAAGATGTGTATCTGGTTAGCTGCCTTTCCTACTGGGAGAAATCTCTGGTACAAAGCTTTCATCTGCTGTGAGTAAAGATAATCCAAGATCTGGAGAAAACTGTAAAAATCTGTTTGTCTTCTGAGCTGCCTTTAAGATCCCCTTTCTCTTATCTTTTAAGTTCTCTATACCATCCTTCATATCTCCTACCCCAGGAGTCCACTGTCTTCCACCTTTCCCTATCAAATCCGAAAAAGATACAAACAAGGACTGAATTGTCTTTTTAAAAGCTTATCTTGCATTTCAAGGCAGCTAAGAGACATTTTTACCTTTTGGGTTGACTTGGTTAAATTAAGAAGTAGGGGCTTTGTTTTTTTTATTTTGCTGAGTCTACTAGAAAAAATGTTTTAGTACAGATCCCCACCTGGAAGAATTTGGTCCAAAAGTTAATAGGTGACTTGACGTCTCTTTGGTCCCTGCCACTCTCTTAAACTTAATTATCAGAACCTAAGACTCAAGTTGCAAAGATTCAGATCTTATTTTCATACTGTCTACCTCCCTCTACTGGTTTGATACCCTTTCCTTCTTTCAGTGTGGTGACCATTTTTGTGTATCTTCCTCCCTCCAAACCCCAGGAATCTGTTCTCACATCCCAAAGTTCTTACAGCCTCCATCCTGTAAGGAGTAAATGAACTATAGAAGTCTGGGGAGAAGAGAGGCATAAAATACATGGGTGGCTAGGCTGACCTCACAGACTTCCAAACATAAAACTCAAACACAGGAAAAGAGCAACGGACCATCACCACTACTAGCCCCATCCAGCTGACAAAAGTAAGATTCAATGTTTTTCTTTTTAGAGTGTGTGTCCTAAAATAAATTACCAGTATTTCTCTAGAACTCTCAGTATCATAAAAAAAAAATCTGAGAAACTGTCAGAGGAGATTAAGGAGAAATGACAACTAAATGCAATCTTGTTTTCTGGGTGAGTTTCTAAAACAGAAAAAGGACTTCAATGGAAAAACTAGTGATATACAAAGAAAGTCTTCAGTTTACAGTAACACACTAATGCTGGTTTCTTAGTTTTGACAAATGAACCACAGGATACTCTTAGTGGAAACTGAAACTGGGTGAGGTGTATACGGGGACGTTGTGCTATTTTTGCAACTGTTCTGCAAATCCAAAGTTATTCTAAAACAAAAAGTGTATTTAAAAAATAGAAGAGATGAAGCATTGTATGTATTGATATGAAAAAAAATTCTCCAAGAAGTAAAAAAAAGGTACAGAACACTATGTGGTATAGAAGAAGCAATATGTGAATAGGTACTGAAGTATCATTTGTATAAAAAGAATGAGAAACCATATGTGTATACATAAACTATTTCTGGAAGATCACATAAGCATCTGATGACACTGACTATGTGGAGGAGAGAACTAGAAGTTGAGTAGGAATGAAAGGAATAATTTTTAATGTGTCCTCTCATACCTTTTAAAATTCTGAGGCTGGGCACAGTGGCTCACACCTATAATCCCAGCACTTTGGAAGGCTGAGGCAAGCAGATCTGCTTGAGCGCAGGAGTGTGAGACTTGCCTGGGCAACACGGCAAAACCCCGACTTTACAAAAAATACAAATATTAGTCAGATGTGGTGGCATGCACCTGTTCCCAGCTACTCAAGAGGCTGAGGCAGGAGGATCACCTGAGCCTGGAAGTTTGAGGCTACAGGGAACCCTGAATGTACCACTGCACTTCAGCCTGGGGGACAGAGTGAGACCTTATTTCAAAAAATAATAATAATAATAAATAAAATTTGAAACATCTGAATGTATTACCTATTCAAAAAGTAATTACCTTTTTTTTTTTAAGAGACAGGGTCTTGCTATGTTGCTCAGGCTGGAGTGCAGTGGCTATTCACAGGTGCAATCCCACTATTGATCAGCACGGGAGTTTTGACCTGTTCCGTTTCCAACCTGGGCTGGTTCACCCCTCCTTAGGCAACCTGGTGGTCCCCCACTCCCAGGAGGTCGCCATATTGATGCCAAACTTAGTGCAGACACCTGATTGGTGTAAGGCACTACAGCCCAGAACTCCTGGGCTCGAGTGATCCCCCACCTCAGCCTCCCGAGTAGCTGGGACTACAGGCACGTGCCACCGTGCCCAACAATGATTAACTTTTAAAATAAAAAGGATGACCAGGAACTGAACTAAGACAAAGACTATGAAAATCATGTAGAGGATTAATGAGAAAAACAAATTTAGGAGCTAAACAACAAAATCTAATCTACTCCATCTATCCATCAAGGCTTCCCACATCCCCTTCCTCACTTTTTCCACCAACCTCATTTCTCCTTAATGCACTACAGACTTTTTATTCTAGCTGAACCAATCTGACTGGTAATTCAAAAGAGTCACCAGCATTTTTCCTCAAATCCACATCTCTCCCTGCAAAACCTAACTCCAAACTTAAAGCCACCCACCTACATGCTATTTAACATTCTGAATATTCTATCTATACCAAGGACAGCAAATACAGGCACTCATCCCATCACTACTCCTACTCATAACAATAAACACTGCTCAATGATCACAGTATCTTTTCCCACTAAATCCAGAAGCTGCGTCCAACTAACTTCTCAATGCAGTCTTCACTATCAATCAAAGCTGGTCCATGAAATAAAGCCTACTTGCCATATCTAGTCCCCACTATATTCATCTGTTAGCCTAAATATACTTGCCATGGATTTTATGTATATTTACATGCATATCTCACTGTAAAACACTGTGCTTTACTGTGCTTTGCCGATACTGCATTTTTCATAGATTGAAGATTGGTGGCAATCGTACGTGGAGCAAGTCTATCAGCTCATTTTTCCAACAGCATGTGTTCACTTTGTGTTTCTGTGTCACATTTTGGTTTTCCTCACAATATTTCAAACTTTTCATTATTATTGTATCTGTTATGGTGATCTGTGACCAGTGATCTTCGATGCTACTGCTGTAACTGTTTGGGGGCACTACCAACCATACCCATATAAGATGGTGAACTTAATCAATACATATTTTGTGTATTCTGACTGCTCCACTGACTGAGGGTTCTCCTGTCTTTCTCCTTCTCCTCAGGCCTCTCTATCCCAGGAGACACAATAACATTGAATTAGGCCAATCAATAATCCTTCAATGGCCTCTAAATGTTTAAGTGAAAGGAGAGTCACATTTCTCACTTTACATCAAAAGCTAGAAATGATTAAGCTTACTGAGGAGGGTATGTCAAAAGACAAGAGAGGTCGAAAGCTAGGTCTCTTGTGACAGTCAAGCTGTAAATGCAAAGGAAAAGTTCTTGAAGGAAATTGAAAGTGCTAGTCCAGAAAACACACAAATGGTAAGAAAGTGAAACAGCCACATTGCTAATATGGAGAAAGGTCCAGGGGTCTGGATAGAAGATCAAACCAGCCACAACATTCCCTTAAGCCAAAGCCTAATCCAGGACAAGGCACTAGTTCTTGTCAATTAAATGAAGGCTGAGAGGTAAGGCCACTCTAGAAGGAAAGTTTGAAGCTAGCAGAAGTTGGTTCATGAGGTTTAAGGAAAGAAGCCATCTCCATAACATAAATGTGAAAGTTGAAGCAGCAAATGCTGATACAGAAGCTGCAGGATGTTATCAAAAAGCTCTAGCTAAGATAACTGATGAAGGTGGATACACTAAACAACAGATTTTCAAGGTAGATAAAACAGCCTTCTATTGGACAAAGATGCCATCTAGGACTTTCACAGAGAAAGAGAAGTAAATGGCTTCAAAATTTCAAAGGCAAGGCTGACTCTCTTGTTAGGGGCTAATGCAGCTGGTGACCTTAGGTGAAAGCTGATTCTCATTTACCATTCTGAACAGACTGAAATCTACTCAGTCTGTTCTTTATAAATGGAGTAACAAAGCCTGAATAACAGCATATGTGCTTACAGCATGGTCTACTGAATCTTTTAAGCCTACTATTAAGACCTGCTGCTCAGGGAGAAAAAAAAAACATTCCTTTCAAAATATTACTGCTTATTGACAATGCACCCGGTCATCCAAGAACTGCGAAGGAGATGTACAACGAGATTAATGTTTCCATGTCTACTAACCCAAAAGTCATTCTGCGGCCCATGAATCAGGAGTAATTTTGACTTTCAAGTCTTAATATTTTAGAAATACATTTGAAAGCTATAGCTGCCATAGTGATTTCTCTGATGGATTTGGGCACAGTAAACTGAGAACATTCTAGAAAAGATTCACCAATCTAGACTCCATTAAGAACATTTGTGATTCATGGAAAGAGGTCAAAATACTGACATGAACAGGAGTTTGGAAGAAGTTGATCTCAACTTCCATGAACAACATTAAGGGGTTCAAAAGTTGAGTAGAAGAAGTAACTGCAGATGTGGTAGAAATAACAAGAGAACTAGAATAAGAAGTGGAGCCTGAAGATGTGACTCAATTGCTGCAATCTCATGATAAAACTTGAAGTGATGAGGAGTCGTTTCTTATGGAGAAGGAAAGAAAGTAGTTGCTTCAGATGGAATCTACTCCTGGTGAACATGCCATAAACATTGTTCAAATGACAACAAAGGATTTAGAACGTTACAAAAACTTAGTTGATAAAGCAGTGGCAGGGTTTGAGAGGACTAACTCAAATTGTGTAAGTTCTACTGTGGCTCAAATGCTACCAAACAGCATCTCATGCTACAGATCTTTCATGAGAAAATGAGTCCATCAATGTGGCATACTTCATTTTTGTTTTTTAATTTTATTTAAAATCAGGACACATCTCATTCTATGTCACAGAATGAGGGAGTCTATCTTGAACCTATTCTGGTTTAGGGGGCTGCCCTTACGGGGAAAAAAAAAAAAAGCAAGAAAGTAATTACCACAGCTACCCCAAACTTCAGTAATTACCATCCTGATCAGTCAGTCAATAGCTGTAAATACTGAGGTAAGACCTTCCACCAGCAAAAAGATTACAACTTACTTAGGCTTAGAGGATCCGTAGCATTGTTTAGCATTAAAGTATTTTTAAATGAAGACACACATACATAGTTTCTTAGACATAATTATATTACACACTTTGTAAACTGCAGTGAGAACATAACTTTTACATGCACTGAGAAACCAAAAAAATTATGTGACTTGCTTGAGATATATGCTTTATTGTGGTGGTCTAAAACTGAACTGGCAATATCTTAGACATATGCCTGTATTTGTATATACCCCATTTTGTTATGAAAAGGATTAAAGACACAATAAATGAACTATAACAATTTAACAAATTAAAGATAAAAGCAAAGAATAGAGAAAAAAAATGCTGCCAAGAAAAAGGTTAAAAATCGTATAATATAGGCAGGGCACAGTGGCTCATGCCTGTAATCCCAACACCTTGGGAGTCCAAGGTGGGCGGATCACAGGGTCGGGAAATCAAGACCATCCTGGCCAACATGGTGAAACGCTGTCTCTACTAAAAATACAAAAATTAGCTGGGCATGGTGGCGCGTGTCTATAGTCCCAGCTACTCGGGAGGCTGAGGCAGGAGAATCGGTTCATCCCAAGAGGCAGAGGCTGCATTGTGCCAAGATTGCACCATTACACTCCAGCCTAGTGATAGCAAGACTCTGTCTTAAAAATACATCTATATAAAACCTATTTATCTGTTCAGGAATGGGCCACAAATCTGGTTCTGGCTTTCTAGCAGCCATAACAAACAGGAAAACCCAGGCAATCTAAGAGATACACAAAGTAGTACTCAGAAGGGGGAGCTACCCTTGGTAGCTAAACCAAACAGTAATTTTATAAAGCAAAGAGATCCCCCTGGAATGATCAAAACATACAAGACACACAACCATCAGTCTTCAAAGGATTAGATGTTTCTCACATTGTCCCTCAGGAAAGACCTATGATACCTTACCGAAGCCCAATGTGGCAAAATTGATTTTACAAAGGTAAGGTACGAGCTTTTAAGAGCCCTCTATCCTTTTACTCAGTTTCTTCCTTCATTGCCTTCCTAGTTAGATTACAAACTCTTTGAAAACAAGAACCATGTTTTCTAAATTCTTATATAAAGCTCCAAAGTACTTAGTGTTCTGCAGAAAAGCAGCAATATCAGTGAGAATTTACACAGTGCAATTCAAGCCTTTTCTGATAAAAATTATCTAAACACAACACAGTAATTCCCACTTCTACTTCAAAAATATGATAACTGAAGCCCCAACAGATACAATTCCTACACTTTCTAAACTATCACTGAATCACAATTCAATTTGTGATCTCTCAACAGCATTGTTTTGTTTGATATATCCCTAGCACAAAGCGTGCAAGGACACCAAATCGGTATCACTAAACCTGATCAAATAAAATGAAACTCATAAGCAAAAGCTTTGGCAATACCTAGTAAAGGAAAGACAATATTACTATCCTTCAAGAATATAATCAGTAAGTCTTTACAAACCAGCTGACAAAGTCAGGTTCATTTTCTAAATGACTCTGCAAATCTTCTGGAAGACAATGAATTATAATCCAGATAACTTCTTTCCAAGAATCCGCAATTTCTACATATGCCAAGCTGCTGAAAAACTGTACTTCTCAGCTCTATAACATACACACACACACACACACATACACACACACACACCCTGCTATCAAACCAGCTCTGACCACTAACTTACTAATTCACTTCTCTGCTTTACCTGGTCAAACTGGAAATGCAATTAGGACTAGGTAATAAATTATTTAGATGAAGTGATTATGAGAAGATGAAGTATTATCTTAAATTTACTACTCTTAAGCATCGGCATTGGGACACATTAACAATCCTCTATTTGTATTTTATTAATGGAAATCATTAATAAATAAGTAGTCTCCTCCAACACTGGCTTAGTTTATTCATACACTTAGTATTTCAGTTTATAGTAGGTTCCCCCCTTGGTATTCCCTGTATATAGGGGGCATGCCCTGTCATCCCAGGAGTGAACAGTTGTAATGAGCCAAAGAATATGGCCAGGACTGGGGGAGTCCATCAAGCAGACCTTGGAAAATCCAATTATTGCACCTTTGTTTCTTTATCTATTAGAAAGAGAAATTAAAACATCTCTATCTGATAGGATTATTGGAAAGATTAAATGAGATAAGGTTTGTAAAGTGCCTAGTGTTAGTTCTCTAGCTTTTTTATAGGCAAGGAAAACACAAGGATCTGAGTACTGAGGTGATTCATCCATAGCCAATAGCTAATAAACATAGGACAGAACAAAAGTCTACCTTAGGGCTTAATATTCTTTCCACCACAACAAGCAGCCTTAAAATAGCAGACCTCAACATCTCAGGTTTGTCACTGCTGGGTATTCACTACATGCAAAGAAAAAAAATGACTATTTTTGAACATCTATTACATGCTAGAAACTAATCTCTTCCTTCATGACTGATCTATAAAGTAGGTGTTATCTCATTTTACTGAGAAATTAGTTTGTCCAAAGTCACAAAGCTAACAAGTGATAACACAAGATTAATCCAGATCTGTTTACTCAATGATTTTCCCTACTACCCTTCTTAAAGAGTGGGAGAATTTAGATATCATTGTCTACCAGAATCAAATCCCCAAATGGCCTGTGATTTTTCAGATCCTTCTGATTTATTAGTGGAAACGGTCCCTAGCTCCCCATCCTACTACTTAAATTTGTTCCTATTAGGTTAAAACATAATTACAATAACTGTAGTAACAAATTTACATTTGTTTAGCATGTTACAGTTTATATTTTTTTCTTTATATTAGATGCAACTACTGAGCCTTTTCATGTCTCAGCTCACATCTCATTTAATATTTTCAAGACTTTTATGAGGTAGGAATTATTGCCAGTTTACAAATGAGAAAACCGGCCAGGTGCAGCGGCTCACGCCTGTAATCCCAACATTTGAAGAGGCCAAGGTGGGCGGATTACTTGAGCTCAGGAGTTCGAGACCAGCCTAGGCAACACGGAGAAACTTCATCTCTACAAAAAATGCAAAAATTAGCTGGGCATGGTGGCACATGCCTTAATCTCAGCTACCTGGGAGGCTGAGGTGGGCGGATCACTTGAGCCCAGGAGGTTGAGGCTGCAGTCATGAGTGGTCACCCCACTGCACTCTAGCCTGGGCAGCAGAGTGAGATCCTGTCTCAAAAGAAAACAAAATTAGAAAGGTCATCTCAGATCTCTTTCTGCCCCCCACAGTTGTCAGATGATTTCTAGTAAATCTTTAAAGGGCAGACATTTTAAACTGTTCCAGAGCACAGAAAAAAGTGGAAAGTTTCCCAATCATTCTTAATCCTGGCTTCATTTTGACACCAAAGCCAGGCGTGGATAGCAAACTTAAATGAAAACATAAACATTAGATTTATCCTTTGTAATTACAGATGTAAAAATTTAACATATTTCAGTGAAAAACAAAGGAATATGTGTAGTATAATCCCATTTGTAAAAGAAAAAACATTGTGAATAGAAACATGTATGTACGGTGGAATACAAAAATTTATACATAAATACACACAATAAATGCAAAGATACAGTTTTGGAAATATAAACCTCAAACTGTTAACAGTGGTTTCTCTAAGATGGAAGTGGTCTTAGGAGTGAAGAAGAGGAAAAAGACAAAAAGTGAAGGGAGATTTTCAGCTTCTACTCTCTCTATTTATACACTATATACTATTCAAATAGTGGCTTCTAGGATCAGCTATGCCATTAAGAAGGTTGAATCACTCTGACTCGTGTTTCCCCGTTGGAAATGTGGAAAGCAGACCTACCTTATTATGATACAAGAAAAGCAATTTATTTGAAAAAGCATAATAAAATCTGATGAATATGTGGCAGTATGGCCACAATACCTTATTCTTTGTTATTGTTTGATTTTTATTTTTCTCTCACTTTGTCACTGATCAGCCAGACATTCACAAACACAATTTAACTTCTGTATGCCTCATTAAGTGCAGGAATTGGAGTCAGAAAACCCAGAGTTTACATTCAGACCTTGTATCTTATTAACTGTAAGGTTAAAAAAACAAGCAGATGATTAAACTTCTTTGCACTTTAGTTTCCTGGCAGTAAAATAGGACTAAACCTACCTTACAGCATCATTTAAAAGATTAAACTAGAAAATACATGTAAAAAACACAGAAACTACTATGAATTAGACACTTCTCCAAAGATGATATACAAATGGCCAAAAAAAAAAAAACAGGAAAAGATGAAATACAAATGAAAATCACAATGCATTATCACTTCACAGCCACAAGGATGGCTATCATCAAAAAGACAAACATTAACAAGTGTTGGCAAGGATGTGAAGAAAACTGAACCCTCATACATTGCTAGAAGAGATGTAAAACAGTGCAGCAGCTCTGGAAAACAGTCTGGCAGTTCCTCAACAAGTTAAACAGAATTACCATGTGACCTAGCAATTCCATACCTAGGTATATACCCAAGAAAACTGAAAGCATATATAACACACAAAAATTTGTAAAACTTGTAAATAAGTATCCACAACACTATTCATTATTCATAACATTATTATAGCCAAAAAGTAGAAACAATCCAAATGCCCACAAACTGAAGAATGGATAAACAAAATGTGGCATAGCCAATATAACAAAATATTATTCTGCCATAAAAGGAGTGAAATATTGATATATGGTATACGAATGAACCCTGAAAGCATTATGCTAAGTGAAAGATACAAAAGGCCACATGATTCTATTCACATGAAATGTCCAGAATAGGCAAATCCATAGAGACATAAAGTAGTGGTTGTCAAATATGGGGGGATGGAGAATGGCAATAAAGGTACAAATTTCTTTTCAGTTCCTGAATTAGTGTTGACATTTGCACAATTTTGTGAATATAATAAAACCACTGAATTGTATACTTTAAAAAAGCGAATTCTATGGCATATGAATTATATCTCAAAGAAAACTATTATAAAAATTTAAGCCTCTATTTTTCTTTTTTTTTTTTATTTGAAACAAGGTCTTGATCTGTCACCCAGGATAGAATGCAGTGGCCCAATCACAGCTCACTTTTCTGCTTGCTACTTTTTATTAGTAAATATTCTACTTTCCTCAAGAGGTTGCTCCTGTTGCTTGTAACAGCTTTAAAAGATCTTTGAAGTTAGCTACTATACAGATGAATGGTATTTTTAGTAAAGCTACTATAACAGAGAAACTTTCTACAAATCAGATTAGTTTGGTACAATTTCATTTTTTCAAAAGAAATGTCATTAATATCAAGTTCAATTTTAGAGAGTGGAAAAGCTTCAAGGAGTCCTTATAAAGTATACTTTTTAAAAAGGTCAAAATGCTATATTTTTTTAATTAATGGACATTTCATTTTCAGATACATCATTAGCAAGATTACCTGTTTAAAATGTCATTAAATGCCTAGCAATCAACTAAAACCCAAGTAGGTGCAACTTTGTGACCTCTACTTACAACTTCCTCTTTTCTGCATTCTGTTGTCAGACTCCTAGTCCATCACTAGCTCCAATCTCTTACATCAATTATTCCATTTGATTCTTACTCACAGGGACTAAACTTTTTGGTAAATGCAATCGATTCAAGTTTCTAACGCTGGGGAACTTTAATCACAGTAGGCCCAATTTTTAAGGTTAAATTTAGTCTAGAAAGTTTGAATAAATATTCAACAAAATGATTTCCTGGAATTTGGAACATAAAAACAGCCTATAGAATTGTGAAATGCTTTCCGGGTCCTTTGGGAATTTTTCTCGTATTTATTCATGGGGCAACGACAGTGACCAAGTTTTACCCAGAAAAAGTATTACGTATAAAAGCTTCCTGGTTCTAGAACAAAGACGTATTTTATTGCTCAAAGCTAAAGGAAGATACCTTCCTTCTATTTAGTATTGTTACACTAAAATAGCATACCAATGAAACCAGCTAGGTATTGGCATGACCCAAAGTATGTAAACAAAGATAAACTGTACCTTATTATGCATTCTTTCTTAGGGGGAAATATTCTCATACTAAGAAAATAAGATTTAGTCAGCCAAAAAAGAAAAAACAAAAATATATGTGTGTCTGTGTATGTAGGTATGTATAAGGATTCGGATTTTCCAACATGGGGGCATTCTGAGTAGCAGTTTAAATTTGATGGCTTGCCAAGCTATGCGGGGATACATGGTGGGCACGCTTGAGACAGGCAAAACGTGAAGCAAGAGACGACCTGTCAAACAGCTGCTATCTAGTTACTCCCTCGGCAACACTCCCAACTTCTCCCGCGATGTCTGTGTATGACAGAAAGATGTCAAAGCACCAGGAAAACCACGGGGGCTGTCACAGCAACAGCCAAGTCCAAACCCTGCATCCCAGGGTGAAATACCACCCGTACCTTCAAGAGCTGGTCAGACTGCGGCTCTTTTCTAATATGAGTCTACCTAAAATAGAAAAATAAACACACAACCACGGACCCTGGCCAACCCGCTCTCTCTTCTCCTTTGTGACTCTCCCAAAGGCTGGAGGGTTGATAACCCCCGGCAGGCCCGTGGAAGCGAAGCCCCGCGCCCTGAGGAGGCGTCCAGGAGCCTCGGCACAGCCCTGGGGCCTCGAGCCCGTGTCCCCAACCCACCCCGACAGGGCCGGTCACCGGTCACACAAAGGAGCCAGCTGCGGGCGCTGGACGCGGGGGACTCGCCCCAGAGCCGGGCGCCGCATCTGGTCCCTGCACGCTGGTAGGAGAGACTGGACGGAAAATAAGGATTAACGTCCAAACCTGTTGCACAATTCGGGTCCCTTTCACCCAGAAATGAACAAGGGCGCTCAGGAGCGGAGAAGCGCGCGGCCCGGGCTCTGCGGGCCGCGGCCGCACCCGGCAGGCGCCGCGGAGGAAAAGGCGGCCCGCAGAGCTCCCACCTCCGGCGCTTTGTCTGAGGCGGCGGGGGCGGCCGGGCGCTGGGAGCGGTGGGGGTGGCGGGGCGGGGGCCCCTCCTTCACCGCGCAGCCCCGCGGCTCAGCGGCCCGCGCGGGGGTAGAAAGCCGGGCCCGCTACCGCCGACGCCGCCAGCACCGGCCCATGCCGGCCACCCCGGCCGCCAGGCCTGCGCACTCCTCCCGCCCGGGCAGTCGGGGCCAAGCGGTGGCCACACTCACCTGGCTGGCGCTCGCGCTAGCGGCCGGCGGCTCCGGGGCGTTGGGGAGGACAGGGGAACGCTAGCGAGGTGCGGGCGGAGGCGGAGGGCGCGGCGGGAGGAAGGCGGGCTGGGGGCGGAGCGGGCCCGGGCGGCAGCGGCGGCGGCGGCGGCGACTCCAGTCACTCGTGGCAAATCGCGTCCCAGCCCCTCCGTGCGTCAGGCGAGGGGCGGCGGTGCGGGTGGCCCGGCAACCTCTCGGCACCCGCGGCCGGAGCCGCGTCCGCGCGACCCCGCGCGCGCCCGGGTGAGGGCGGTACAGTGACCCAGCCCAGCTCGGGAAGGGGGGAGGGGGAAGGGGGAAGGGGAAGGGGGCGGGGCGGGGCGGGGCGTCCCACGAGGCCCGGGGCTGAGGGCTGGGCGGGAGGGGGATTCTTAGTGCTCCCAGCTGGACCCCTGCCTTCCCCACCTCTTGCTGAGGCCCAGGCTACCCAGGTGGGAGGCAGTCTGGAGGAGTGGAAGGGTCCTCAGACCTGAAGTCAGAAGTCTGGGCTTAAGGGAGGAATCCTGGCAAGTCATTTATTTCCTCTGACCTCATCTTGTAGTTCGAAGGTTCCATTACAAGGTCTCCAAGAGCTGCTCCCAAGTACCCATTGCCAAGCGGTGCTGTGACTGAAGGATGAAGGCAGATGAAGGGGGAAAGGGTTGCGGTGAGAAAGGGCTGGATTCAGGGTATTTTGCTTTGAGGATCTTTCCATTGGACAGTCCAAAATTAATCCACAAATGGGGCTCCCTGATAATAGCTACTTCTCCATTTTTACCAACCTAGTTATTTTTCTCCAAATATACTAAATTCAGAGTCCTCGTTCTCATTTTATTGCGCAAATCATTTTTGTGTCATTTCCTGAATTCAGTTCAAAAGAGTCACCAGCAAATTCACACCAGATCAGAGCAGCTGTGTGGTCCCAATCTCAAGACTTCCATGGTATTCACTCTGCCACTCACTTCAGTATCACCTAATTCTGTTGATAAAATCTTGCCATTCCAACAACTAAGCAACCAAATTTCTCTCCACTAAAGTTTTCTGACTTAAAATCCCATAGATAAATTCTTATTCTTAATTCTGTGAATAACAGTCTGTCTCCATGACTTCAACCTCTTTGCCTCTTTGCCACTCTTTAGGTTAAGCCTTTAATTTCACTTCTGTTTCAGTTCCTTATAACTGCCAGAGAGAGTGCTCCAAAAAGACAGAGCTGAGCATGAAACCTCCCTCTTTAAAATAATTCAATCGCTCCACCTGGTTAAATCAGGTTCAAACTCATTACCATGGTATACAAAGCCATTTAAAATCTAATCTCTTGACCTCCTTGGCTCCAGCTTCAATTCCTATACATCTACATATCACACAAATTCAACAGGGTTTGTCTCTGTGCCCTTGTAGTTTTCCCCCACCTGAAATCCATTCATCTAACCAGGTGAACTCCTATTATCCTTCAAGATAATGAAGATAGTTCATCACTCCCTCCTTGGAATCTTCCCTGACATCACCTTTCACCACATCCGCATCCTTACCCCACACACTTACAATGAATTAAATACTTTTTCTCTCTGCTTTCATAAAATCGTTTGTCTACAGTATTCCCTATGATAATCTTTAGTACTTGCTTTTTTCTCTTTGCTTTGCTTAGTGGCCTTTTCTTCCTAGACTGCGTGTCCTTAAAAGGATAGTGATTTTGTCTGGTTCATTTTTTGCTCCCCAGAACATAGCACAGTGCTTAGCACAAAGAAGTTTCTCTTTTACTCTTTGCTGAAGTGTTGAAATCATTTTCCATTCCAACAAATAGATGTTGAGCATCTACTCAACAAAAAGAAAATACAGTGAAATCCACAGTCCCTGCCTTTTTAGCCTTCCATGGTATTCTGTTTTTTCTTTCTCGACTGTGGCATTCTCTGCTTATCATTTTAAACTCTCTCCAACTGCCACTCACATTCTTTGCTTACCTAATAAAACAAGAGCATGCCAAGCAATCCATTATAGGAATTCACAAAATATCCCTGCCCTTCCTCTTTCCGTACCTTCTGCTTCCACATTGTGTTTACCTAGGTGTTAGATGAGAGAGAACTGCTACAATGGAAAAAACATTAGACTGTAAACTCAGAGAAAGAAATTTGAATGCTACGTTTTCCAATAACTACTCAATGAACTTAGCTCTATCACTTATAGTCATGAGGCTTCACTTGTGGAGTTTCTTTGGCTCTATGATTAGCATTTGTTTTTAATATTTTGCTATAAAGGTACTAGATCCTTGCAAAGTAGCTATCCAGCATATGTTTGAACTCCGATAGGAAACCATTCATGACCTCATAACAGTGTTCATTTTTAAACAGTCCTGCTAGTTCCTATGTTCAACTGAAATGTGTGTCTGTATACATTTGGTGGGTAGCTACCAGTATTGGTAGAAACACCACTGGACTTAAACTCCAAAGAAGTGTGGTCAAATCCTGGGTTTATGACTTCCTAATTGTGTGACCTTGAAAAAGCATGATTCTGCTCCAAGTATGAGTTTGCTCCATTCTAAAGGGGAAAATAATAATAGCGACTTGAATCATTATTATAAATATGAATGCAATGTGTATTAATGTGTCCAGTGGATCTGAACCTGGTACTAACATTTGTTTAATACAAAACAGCCTGGTTCCCTCCCCTTTTGCAGCCTTGTAAACATTTCAAGTCAGCAGTCGCAGTGTGTGCCTTCTCCACCCACTCTTTATTCATGTCCCATTCATCTCCATACGCCTTATCAAAACATCCTCCAGTGCCTCTTAAAATGTGGCACCTAGAACTGAATCCAATATTCCAAGTATAAAGAGAGGAGTAGAGGAGTACAATTTTATGCATTCTAATGATGATATTTAAAAATTCAGTTTGATATCACATTGTTTTTCTACCATCCCATACTGTTCATAAATAGCATGTCATTGCCAACTAAAAACAAGCAAAAATTACCCCCAAATCTTTTTTAAGTCTTTAACATATAGACAGCTATAAAACCATATCTTCTTCAACCTGTATTTTGCAATTTGAGTTTGGAAACAGTGCAGATCTTTGCATTTATTCCTCTTAAATATCACTTTGGAAGTTATGTACAGAAGCCCCTGCCAACTAGAAATCAATGTGGAATGAGAGTAACATTTTAAAAACAGTAAAGGGTAGGGAAAAAGAATCCAAAGGCTCATTTTGGAGAAAGAAAGAAAAAAAAAAGAATCCAAAGGCACATCAAGCAACACATTTCTCAATTTTTAAATTCTCCTCTATTATTTCTCTTAGATTAATTAATTAATTTCTTTTTTTTTTTTGAGACGGAGTTGCCCAGGCTGGAGTGCAGTGGCATGATCTCAGCTTGCTGCAACCTCTGCCTCCCAAGTTCAAGCAATCCTCCAGCCTCAGCCTCCCAAGTAACTGGGACTACAAGCACATGCCACCATGCCTAGCTAATTTTTGTATTTTCAGTAGAGATAGGGTTTCACCTTGTTGGCCAGGCTGGTCTCAAACTCTTGTCTTTGTGATCCATCTGCCTCAGCCTCCCAAAGTGCTGGGATTACAGGCATGAGCCACCGCTCCTGGCCTAACTTATTTATTTTTAAGAGTTGAGGTCTTCCTATATTGACAAGGCTGGTCTCAAGTTCTCAATCTCATGGCCTCAAGCAATCCTCCCTCTCGAGTAGCTGGGACTACAGGAGTGAGCTACCAGCAAGCTTTTTTTTTTTTAATCCACATTTAAATGTCATCCAAAATTATGTAACTTCCCATACTCATCTTGTTTTAGTCATATTATAAATTAATAGTGAAAACGCCTTCTTATGAGTATGTTCCATATATTGTTCACTTGAACCACTGAAGAATTCCCAATCTGTCTCAGAAAAAATGGTATTGTTACTGCAAATTTCTTGAAGCTCAGCTTGGTTAGGTAATTTGCTGAACAGTCGTCCTGCACCAAAGTTAGCTTGGAGAGACTGCCCCTCCAGCCCTTGCTGAATGGCGGCCCTAGGCAGTACTCTTTTGTACTTGTGTGTGTAATCCCTGAATCACTGTTGATTGCGCACTGACCTAGACACAGACAAGTTATACCCATTCAAAAAACGACCTGGGGGGGGGAATATCAGTCCAAAAATACCCTGATCCAATCAGGCAATCAATTGGGAAGCTAAAATCCAGGAGTCACAGAGGGTGTCCATGGGTACAAAGGGCCCTGACAGATCACCAGTGAGCAGAAGCTAATGTCTACCAAATAATGACTAAGCAGAAGATATTCACTCACCTATTCATTCAACAAGTATTGATTAAGTGTCTCCTGTGTTTTAGGTACTGGGGAGACAGTTTGTACAAAATACATAAAAATTCTCCCTTGAATCTTACATTCTGGTGGATGGAACTGACAATAAACACAAATAAGTAAATCAAATCATATATTAGAAGGTGATAAGTGCTGAATAAAAATAATGCAGGAAAGGGAACTAAGAAGTGCTGGGGCGTGGGGTACAATTTTTACTATCAGGGAAGGCCTCACTAAGAAGGTGAAGTTTCAGGTAAGGCTTGGCGGATCCAAGGCAATGAGGTTGTGGAAAGAAGATAGGGGAGAAGCTGAGAGAGTGAGCTAGTGGCTGGGTCATCACGCAGCAGGCATCAAAATAAGGAACCACACATCAAACTATACACAGAGCAGGACATTCACAATCTAGCTGGGAGCTTTTCCCCCCGGATCAACTAGACCAGAACCTTTGTAGATGGGACCTCAAAAGTCTGCATTTTTAAGTACTCCTGAGATGATTGGGAGATTCCATCAGAATGAGAACCCCTGCTTTTAAGACTACAAACTTCCTCTGATGCCTTGGATTCTAAACACCCTTTAAATTCTGTCTTCCAGAATGCACAATTTAATTGCATTCCTCTTCTCTTAGGGTCTATATTAGTCCATTCTTACACTGCTATAAAATAATACCTGAGACTGGGTAATTTATAAACACAGGAGGTTTAATTCACTTACAGTTCCACATGGCTGTGGAGGCCTCAGGGAACTTATACTCATGGTGGAAGGGGAAGCAGACACATCTTACATGGTGGCAGGCAAGAGAAGAGTGAGTATGTGTGAGCACAGGAAAGCCTACCATTTATAAAACCATCAAATCTTGTGCATTCACTCACTATCACAGAACAGCATGGGGGGAAACCACCGTCATAGTCCAATGACTTCCCTCCCTCAACACATGGGGATTACAACTGGAGACGAGATTTGGGTGAGGACACAGAGCCAAGCCATATCAAGGTCCTTGATTGTTCAACTTTTCTGTTGTTCGTGGAACACTTGATTTCATGGCTGAGATTTCACAGGTATTCTTTATAAACCAAATGAAAAGAAACGAAACCTCAACACGCTAATTCTCAAAGTAACATGGTTGAGTTTCTATATCTTGCAACCACAATCACCTAACATACCAAAGTCACAAAGCTGTAAGATGGTGATGCCAAAACTGTACACTGGGTTGGTGTTCATCCCATAATGTGTATCTTTAGGAACAAAACAAAAATGGAAATTTAGGGCTATCTCTTTAACATTTCAAAATCAATTTTTGAAAGTTGTCGACATATTATATAAAGGTATATAACATTTATTTTAATAATGTACATGTAGTACATTATTGAATTTTAAGAAAAATATTTAATAATATTATAAACAAATTAATCTGAGTACCCAATTTGTCAGTTTTGACTGATTTGACATTTTAATTCCCAGCTCAAAAATTCTCTCTTTCATTGAAACAGTTAAAAAGATCTGGTGTTGAAAAAAAAATACTTTCAGATTCTGAAGTTATACGAATGACATTTTTAAGTGTTTTTGTTTTAGTTTTAGTTTGTTTAGTTTAGTCTCT
Source organism: Ateles fusciceps (assembly GCA_036589455.1). Taxonomy (NCBI): domain Eukaryota; kingdom Metazoa; phylum Chordata; class Mammalia; order Primates; family Atelidae; genus Ateles; species Ateles fusciceps. The sequence continues at coordinate 467,054 of JAZHEH010001960.1, forward strand.
TATTTTTTGTTTTAGTTTTAGTCTCCTATTAGTTCAACGTATTTGGAGTCCTTTAGGTCAGCAGTCCTCAACCTTATTGACTCCAGGGACCAGATTCATGGAAGACAATTTTTTTTCCATGGGATGAGGGAACAGGGGGATTTTGTTGTTGTTGTTGTTTTGAGACGGAGTCTTGCTCTGTTGCCCAGGCTGGAGTGCAGTGGCGCGATTTGGGCTCACCGCAACCTCCACCTCCCGGGTTGAAGCAATTTTCCTGCCTCAGCCTGCCAAGTAGCTGTGCCTACCAGGTACGTGCCACCACGCTTGGCTAATTTTTGTGTTTTTAGGAAAGACAGGTTTTCACTATGTTGGCCAGACTGGTCTTGAATCCCTGACCTGGTGATCCGCCCACCTTGGCCTCCCAAAGTGCTGGGATTACAGGCATGAGACACCACGCCCAGCCAAGGGGATGGTTTTTAAGATGAAACTGTTACGCCTCAAATTATCAGGTATTAGATTCTCATTGGGAGTGTGCAACCTAGATCCCTCACATGTGCAGTTCACATTACCACCTAGAACTCAGGTGGTAATGCCTGCTGGCCAGCTACTCACCTCCTGCCGTGTGCCCGGTTCCTAACAGACCACAGACCAGTAGCCGTCCACAGCCGAGGAGTTGGGGACCCTTGCGTTAGGCAATAGTACCTTTTCTAAGACTAAGAGAGTTTGCCTTCACTTGTGTCAGGTAGTTTTCTTCCCCTCTAATCACACTTTCATGAAATGTTTTTGGTAAACTGTCCAAAAGAAAAAATAAAGAGCAGTGTTTGACTTTTTCCTAAAATCAGCAAAACTGTTTTCTAACAAAACGGATTTTCTTTTCTAGTTGTAAAATTAGGATCTTAAAACTGGAAGACACCCATCTATCTCATCCTCTTTTCCCTGAGACTCAGGGAAGTTAAGCAACATACCCAGCTCTAGAATTAGTTAACAAAATATCAAACACTACAGGTCAGGCCTCTTGACTACTCATTGATAAAAGCCGTGGAAAGTATTAGAATATTTGCAGTATTATCTGTATGTTTGCGATACATAGATGTGGTGCATAATTTAGACAAAATACAAGTTTATGTCTTAAGCATTAAACATGCTTTAAAAGGATTGTGAGTTATAGAAAATAAAATAGCATTTCAGACAAGGGGAAAACTCCTAATTTCAGTGATCAATTTACTGTCACTCGTAATTAATATAAACTTTGTGAGAGAGGTCAACAAAGGAGGCCAAGTGAAAAGCAAATTGTTCAGGCCAATCGTTTTAAATGCTGCTGGCAATATACAATATATTACATAATAGAATACAGTAAACAGGCTATGCCAATTTTTATGGTTCTCTTCAATCAATTTTTTTCAATAAGAACCATTAAATGCTACAATATATGCTCAAATGAGCATTCCTGACTCAGAACTCTTTGGTTGCAAGTGCCAAAGCCAATCTGAACTAGATTGGGGTTGAGGGATGATGGCTTTTCTGAATTAATACTGAGGTAACTCAGAGCACTGAAGGAAGAACTGCATTTCTGGGGACCTCAGAGACCAGCATCAGAGGCCCTACTAAAGTCAGCATCCTTCTTTTTGCCCCCTCTAGCAAATCTGTTCCTCTCAGACTTGTCTTCAATCTGTCCAACAGGAAATCAGTCTGTTTTAAACTTCAAGGAGCACAGCCCCCAAATAGCACTGGCTGCACATCCATCCTCCAGCTTGGATAGTTCATGTAGAAAAAATATCAGGAAGGGCTGATATTTTCTGTCGCATGAAATTTCAAACACTGTGGCCAGAACGAGATTGGCCTGATGTATGGGGAGCTAGGTATCCTAGCTGGCAGCTCTAATCTTGGGAGAAAGTTTACCCCAAAGAAGATGGGGCACTACCGAAGAACGAGAGAAAGGGATTCCAGGCAGATAAAAATAAAAGACACTTATTGCAAGATGTGTGCTTCTCAAAGCCTCACATGAGAAAGGTGATTTTTGTGAATATTTTATTACCTACTCAAATGTTAAAATTATAATATAAATTACTGCTAGTCTCATCATTTTATATCAAAAACCTATACTCAAGTACTTTTTTCTGGTTTGTGAATGTTCCTTTAAAATCCTAGCCTAAAAAAAAAAAAATCCTTCAATTTATTCATGATGATGGCAGAAAAACACAATTTTGCTTGATCAGAACATTTTTACTTATTACTTGCATTAGAAAATTTGAATCTAAAAATATGTTATTCAGAGCTAAAGAGGTAAAAATACTTGATTGTCAAATTCAATCTGCATAGTGAAATATTCAGACTTAATTGAAAAAGTATCAGTTAAGTTATAGAGAAAACTCTTTGGTTTCTGTTACATGATATTTCAATATGGGGCTAGGTCCTAGATATTAGTAAGACAGAAAGAATGTTAAAAACAAGCTTGGTCCAAGTCATAAGGTTCTCCTTTGTTTTTTTAATGTGCGCCAGTTATCAGACTGAATATAAAGGTCAATATTTATCTTAGCCATCAAGCAATGTGTTCTGCCCTGGACTCTTAAAACTCTGGGCCAGGAACTAAAGTGTTTTCCTCCTTGCTTCAATTCTCTGGTGATCAGAAATGGTTCTTTTGTTTATCTACAGTTTTTTTTTTTAATCCTGTGTTTTTGGACAAAATAGGGACAAACCACATTTAAAAATAATCTCCACCCATCCCCAGGCTCCTTCTACTCTGTCACTCTCTCCAGCTGCACTGGAGAGGTGTGTACGACTCTTCTGTAATGAGCAGCTGAATGGCAGCTCGTGAGAAGTCCCGTTGCATAAAGTCAGAGGAGGCACTAGCAACACAGAAGCAAAGAGTTGATTTGGCTGTGGGATAAAGTGGAAAATGGAAAGAATTGCCTTTTGTATTAGTCTAACTTTTCCTCTCCTTCTGAATAAAACATTATTGTGTAACAAAGGGCTTTCAAACAATTTCTTTTTTTCTTAAGTTGGCGATTTGACAAGTACAGATTGTGTCATCCTGGGTTAAAGCCACTTCTTAGGGTGTGGAGTTACTTGATTTCGGCACTGTGGGTCAGTGTGCTCAAAACATCTGACATCAGCTAGCTTCATGCCTCATTAATATTGTCTTAGACTTAAGGGGAAAAAGGGAATGAAGAGTAGGTTTCTCTTTGGGGGCTTGAAGAAGGGAGCCACCGAGTTAACCATTTTACCTAGTTAACCATTTTATAATGAAATTGTAATTTTTTTGTATAAAAAAGGTAGACAACCCAATAAATATATTCTATCACCATTTTTAATGATGGAAAAAGTGATCATCTAGATTTCTCCACTTAAAGTACAGCAGCAAATTTGGGGCAGGAGCTATCGTGGCTGCTCAGCTTCCTCTCCTGACTGCCAATCCTGGGTGTCTTTGGGTGACTGCCAATCCTCTGTACAGAAACTGTGCCTCGATGCTTTCAAGCAAGAATACCCAACTCTGGAAGTGTTTAGAGATTCTGTGTGCAGGTATCAGCTTGGTTGTATCTGGGAAGATGTATCATTCTTATGTTTCATGGCCAACTGTTAAACATTTTACTTGGAAAAAAGATAAGCATGAAGAAGCATAGGAAAAGACATTCAATGACTTCTTTGTTCATGCAACCAAAAATGCCAGGCTAGCACTGTATTAGAGACCTGGAGACAAAGACGGAATCACGTGTTTGCTCTCATTGTAATTGGGAGACAGGAACCCAAGCAAACACTCAATGCAACATGATATACAACACAGTTGTAATTAAATTCTACACAAAATGTTACCAGGACCCAAAGGAGAGTCTCTGCCAGGGTGTTTGGTGAAGGGTACACTGAGGCTTTGACATTTGACCTGAGTCTAGAAGAAAGTCATTTTTATCTAGGCAGAGAAAAGGGGGAAAAAGAAGAAGAAAGAGTATACAGTGGCTGAGAAGCACCAAAAAACATGATATTTGGAGGAGAATTTTGAGTATTCCTGCTGTGGCTGCATGAGGATCATTTAAGGGAAGGATCAGAATGGGAAGTACTATGGGTCAGGAGTGGAAAACTCAACAGGCTGCAAAGGCCAGGCAGGTAATGTTGATGATATAAGTTAAGCAGCTTTAGTTACAAAATGCGTTTGCTCTGTGTTTCAGAGCTGATAACTCACTGAAGGACAGAAAACCTCTAAAAAAAATTGCGTAAGTTAAACTTTCCCCCCACAATGTGAGAGATCGTCTCTTTCCCCATACTGTTTCCAAGTATGAGTATTTACAGTTATTTTTTTCATTCATTAAACAAACATTTATTGAGCGCCTTTTAAAGTGTAGTATTGGGAATTGAGGCTGCTACAGCAAATAAAACAAAAATTCCTACCTCATGGAACTTATGTTGTAGTGAGGGAGGAGACAGAAAAATAAAGAAGCAAAATTTGCATTTGTCAGATAAATGTTACAGAGAAACGTAAGGCAGGAGAAGTAATAGAGAATGAAAGATAGCTTGAGTTTTAGATTGGATGATCTGGAGGGTCTCACCAAGAAGGTAGCCATTGAACAAAGACTGGAGAAGGTGAGGGAGGGAGCTATGGGGATGTTCATCCATAGGAAGAACATTTCAAGCAGAGGAGACCTGAGGTGAGGTCCTATCTGCCAGGACAAGGGGGAAAGGTGAATGGGAGGAGGGAAGAGAGATTGTATAGGGCCTTTTAAGGAATTGCAAAGACTGAGGCTTCAGCTCTGGGCAAATTAAAAAACTTTCAATGATTTTGAGCTGAGGAGTGATAGGTGGGGTTTGTATTTTTAAAGACTCTTCTGGCTGTTGTGTGCAAACAGAACGAATGCCTTGGGAGAAGGGTGGAAGCACAGAGACCAGCTGTAAGGTGAGAGCTACTATACAGGGCAGACATGGCAGTGGCTTGGCCCAGTATGGTGGCAACAAATGTGCTAGGAAGTGGTTAGATTCCGGCTGTATGTTAAAGATAGAGCACCAGGATTTCCTGACAGATCAAATGGGGGGTGGTCAGTAAAGCAGAAATCCACAGATAACTCTGAGGTGTTTGGCCTGAGTTATTAGAATGATGATATTATATTTACTATGGAGAAGATTATGAGGAGAAGCAGTTTGGGAAAGAGCTCAATAATTTGGTTTTGAAAATGTTAACTTTGGGATGCCTATCAGACAGTAACCACAGTTTTAGAATAAGCAGCTGGACAGATGAGCATGGAGTTAAGAAGGAGGTCTGGACTATAAATATACATTTGGAATGTGTTGGTGTAGCAGTATATGTATAATGTTTAAACCATGAGACTCAGTGAGATTAACTGAGTAGAGAAGAGGTCTAATGACTCAGTCCTAGAGTACTCCAACACTGAGAAGCTGGGAAAATGAGGCGGAGTCAGCAAAGGAGACTGAGGAGAAACAGCCAGTGAGGTTGAAGAAAAACCAGGACAGTGTGTTATCCTGGAAACCAAGCAAAGAAAATTTTCAAAGGAAGAGGGAATGAACAACCCTGTCAAATGCTACTAATAGGGCAACTGTTTCAGTCAGACCTTTCCTGAAATAGAACCAATAGTGTGTGTGTGTGTGTGTGTGTGTGTGTGTGTGTGTGTGTGTGTGTGTAGAAATTTTTTTTAAAGGAAATTAGCTCACGTAATTATGGAGGCTAGCAAGATAGGGTATGTGGACAGGCTGGATATCCAGAAAGTGCTCATGATGTAATTCAAGTCCAAAGGTCATCAGCTATAAAGCTCCTTGCCCAAGGAAGGTCAGTCTTTTGTTCTATTGAGGCCTTCAACCGATTGGATGAGGCCCACCCATGTTATAGAGGGCCATCTGCTTTACTCAAAATTGACTGATTTAAATGTAAATTACATACCAAAACATGCTCACAGAAACATCCAAAAAAAGTATGTCCCCCAAATATTTGGACAGTATAGCCCAGCCAAGTTGACACATGAAAATACCTATCACATAAAGGAAGGCTGGAGCAAGATGGTGGAATAGAAAGCTCCACTGATCTTCCTGCAACAAGGACACCCATTTAACAACAATCTGCACACAAGAAAAAACTTTATAAGAACCAAAAATCAGGTGAACACTGATAGGACCTGATTTTAACTTCATATCACAGAAAGAGGCACTTAAGAGGTAGAAAAAAACAGTTTTTTAAATCACTGAAGCTACCCCTCCCCCATCCCCCCAGCAGCAGCAGCAGCAGCAGCATGGTGCAGTGGGCATTTCTATGCACTGGGGACAGGGAGAGCTAGCAACTACGAGGCACTGAACTCAGTATTGCCCTTATTATAGCAGCAAAACCAGACAAAACTCCGCTGACGTCCACCCATGGAAGGTGCATTTATAAAAGCCCTAGCTAGAGTGGATTCACTAATGCTAGCAGTCAGAGCTTAGTTCCTGCAAGCCTCCCCACTGCAGGCTAAAGTGCTTTGGGGCTTCAGATAAACTTGAAAGACAGTGTAGGCCGCAAGGACTGCAACACCTAGGCTAGCCCTCGTGCTTAACTGGGCCTAGAGCCAGTGAACTGGGTGGGGTGGAGGGGTTGAGGGCCATACAAGCTACTGAGACATCAGCTGGCACAGCTAAGGGAATGCTGGCCTCACCCCCCTCCCTTAACCCCAGGTTGCTCAGCTTGTGGATTCTAAAGAGACCTCTTCTTTCTGCTTGAGGGGAGAAGATGGAAGAGTGGGGGAAGACTTTGTCTCACGCTTTGAATAGCAGCTCATCCAGGGCAGGATAGGACATCAGGCAGAGTTGTGAGGCTCCCGTTCCAGACCCTAGCTCCAAGATGCCTTTTCTAGACACATCCTGGGCCAGAAAGGAACTGACTGCCTTGAAAGGAAGGACCCTGTGTGGAAGGAGTCATCACCTGCTAACTGAAGAATCCTCGGGCTCTGAATAACCAGCAGTGATACCCAGGTACATCAGAGGGCTTTGGGTGAGATTTTGAGACTACCTGGCTTCTGGTGAGACTCAGCACATTCCTAGTTGTGGTGGCTACAGGAAGAGATTCCTTCTGTTTGAGAAAATTAGAGGGACAAGTAAAGGGGACTTTGTCTTTGTCTTGCACCTTAGGTACCAGCTCAGCCACAGGTGGGTAGAGCACCAAGTGGGCTCTTGGGGTCCCCAGTGCTAGTACTTGGTTCTTGGATGGCATTTTTGGACTGGGTCTGGGCCAGAGTGGGGCCCACTGCCCTGACGGGTGAGTCCCAGATCAGGCAGCATTCACCGTAGGCTGACCTAAGAGCCCTTGGGCCTTAGGAAACATCAATGGTAGTCTGGCAGTACTTTTTATGGGCCTGAGGTGGCAGTGGCCATGGGGTGAGGCCTCTCCACCTTTGGATATGAGAAGGAAGAGTTGGAAGGACTGTGTCTTGTGGTTTGAGTACCAGCTCAGCCACAGAACAATTGAATACTTGGTAGACATTTAAGGTTTTAGACTTTAGACCCTTACTCTCACATGGCCTCTCTGGATCTTCCCAGGATGTAGGGGAACTTGCCAACCTGGAGGGAGGAACATAGGACTGGCTGGCTGTAGAACCCCAGAGCTTTGAGCAAGCATAGGTGGTAGCCAGGAAGTGATTGCAGCAGGTTTTGGGCAAGACCCAGTGCTGTCCTGGCTTTAGGTTGGACCCCGTGCAGTTGTAGGGGTAGTGGCCACAGGGGAGCTTGTGTCACTCCACCTCCAGCTCCAGGTGGCTTAGAAGAGATGAGAAACCCCTTTTGCTTGGGAGTATGTAAGGGAGGAGAACAAGAGTTTCTACCTTGTAATCCAGGGAATTCTTCCAGACCATGTCTAAGACCATCAAGGTGGTACCTCCTCTATGAGTCTGCAAGAACCACAGCACTACTGGGCTTGGGGTTCCCCTTAAAGCAGATACAGCTTAGATTGCAACACCCAAGTCCTTTTGAATAGCTAGAAAGCTTTCCAAAGAAAGACAGGTATGAACAAGCCCAGACTGCAAATACTACAATAAATACCTAACTCTTCAGTGCCCAGACACCAACAAATATTTACAAGTATTAAGGCGATCCAGGAAAACACAACCTCACTAGATGAACTAAATAAGGCACCAGGGACCAATCATGGAGAAATAGAGATATGTGGCCTTTCAGACAGAGAATTCAAAATAACCATTTTGAGGAAACTCAAAAGAAATTCAAGATAAAACAGAGAAAGAATTCAGAATTCTATCAGATACATTTAACAAAGAGATTAAAACAATTTAAAAGAACCAAACAGAAATTCTGGAGCTAGAAAATGCAACTGGCATACTAAAGAATGCATCAGGGTCTTTTAACAGCAGAATTGATCAAGCAGAAGAAATAATTAGTGAGCTTAGAAATAGGATATATGAAAATACATGGTCAGAGGACACAAAATAAAAAACAATGAAGCACACCTACAAGATCTAGAAAATAGCCTCAGAAGGCAAATCTAAGAGGTATTGGCCTTAAAGAGGAGGTAGAGAAAGAGATGGGATAGAAAGTTCATTCAAAGGGATAATAAAAGAGAACTTCTCAAGCCTAGAGAAAGATGTCAATATCCAAGTGCAAGGAAGTTATAAAACACCAAGTGATTCAACCTTAAGGCATTTAATAAATAAACTCCTGCAAATCAAGGATAAAGAAAAATTTCTAAAAGGCATAAGAGAAAATAAACAAATCACATACAATGGAGCTGTAGTACATCTGGTAGCAGACTTTTCAGTGGAAACCTTATAAGCCAGAAGACAGTGGCATAACATGTTTAAAGTGCTAAAGGAAAAAAATCCTTTAACCTAGAATAGTACATCTACTGAAATTACCCTTCAAAATGAAGAAGAAAAAAAACACTTTCCCAGCCAAACAAAAGCTGAGGGATTTCATCAACACCAGACTTGTCCTATAAGCAATGTGAAAGGGAGTTTTTTAATCTGAAAGAAAAGAACAATAATGAGTAAGAATAAATCATCTGAAAGTACAAAACTCAGTGTTAATAGTAAGTACACAGAAAAGCACAAAATATTATAACACTGTAACTGTGGTGTGTAAAATACTCTTATAGGTAAAAAGACTAAACAATGAACAAATGAAAAATAAGAACTGCAACAACTTTTCAAGACATAGAGAGTATAATAGGAATGTAAATAGTAGCAACAAAAAGTTAAAAAGCAGGTGGACAAAGTTAATGTGTAGAGTCTTTATTGTTTTCTTTTTGCTTGCTTGCATGTTTGTTTGTTTATGCAAACATTGTATATTAGTCCATTTTCATACTGTTAAAAAGAAATACCCAAGACTGGGTAACTTATAAAGAAAAAGAAGTTTAATAGACTCACAGTTCCACATGGCTGGAGAGGCCTCACAATTATAGTGGAGGGCAAAGGAGGAGCAGAGTCACATCTTACCTGATGGCATGCAAGTTAGCATGTGCAGGGGAACTCTCCTTTATAAAACCATCGGACCTCGTGAGACTTATTCACTATCATGGGAACAGCACGGAAAAACCAACCCTTATGATTCAATTACCTCCCACGAGGTTTCTCCTATGATGAGTGGGGATTATGGGAGCTACAGCTCAAGATAAGATTTAGGTGGAATCACAGCCAAACCATATCACAGTGTTAAGTTGTCAGTTAAAAATAATAGGTTATAAGATAGTATTTGTAAGCCTCCTGGTCACTTCAAACCAAAACCATACAACAGACACACAAACAGTAAAAAGCAAGAAACTAAATCATATAACCAAAGAGTATTATCTTCACTAAAAAGAAGACAGAAAGAAAAGAAAGAAGGAAGAGATGATCGTGAAACTAGCAGAAAACAAATCACAAAATGGCAGGAGTAACTCCTTACTTATGAATAATAACATTGAATGTAAATGGATTAAACTCTCCAATCAAAAGACATAGAGGAGCTGAATGGATTTTAAAAAAACAAGACCCATGATCTGTTATCTAAAACAAACACACTTCACCTGTAAAGACACACATAGACTGAAAATAAAGGGATTAGAAAAAGATATTCCATGCCAATGGAAAGCAAAAAAGAGCAGGGGTAGCTATACTTATATCAGATAAAATAGATTTCAAGACAAAAACTACAAAAAGAGACACAAATGGTCACTGTATAATGATAAAGGGATCAATTCAGCAAGCGGATATAACAATTTTAAATATACATGCACCCAATATTGGAGCACCCAGATATATAAAGCAAACATTATTAGAGCTAAAGAGGCAGGTAGACCCCAATACAGTAATAACTGGAGACTTCAACACCCCACTTTCAGCACTGAACATATCTTCCAGACAGAAAATCAACAAAGAAACACTGGACTTAATCAGCACTACAGACCAAATGGACCTAATAGATATTTACAGAACATTTCATCCAATGGCTACAGAATACACATTCTTTTCTTCAGCAAATTGATTATTCTCAAAAATAGATTATAAAACAAGTCTTAAAACATTTAATAACACAAATAATAGCAAGCATCTTCTCTCATCACAATGGAATAAAACTAGAAATTAATAACAAAATAAATTTGGAAACAGTACAATTCCATGGAAATAAAACAGTATGTTCCTGAATGACCAGTGGGTCACTGAAGAAATTGAGAAGGAAATTGAAAAATGTCTTAAAACAAATGATAAGGACAACATAACATACAAAAACCTATGGGTACAGCAAAAGCACTGTTAAGAGGGAAGTTTATAGCTATAAGTGCCTACATAAAAAATAAGAAAAACTTCAAATAAACAATCTAATGATGCATATTAAAGAAATAGAAAAGAAGACACACCAAAACCCAAAAACAATCAAAGAAATAATAAAGATCAGAGCAGAAATAAATGAAATTAAAACGAAGAAAAAAATCAATGAAACAAAAAGTTGGTTTCTTGAAAAGTTAAACAAAATTAATAAACCTTTAGCCAGATTAACCAAGTAAAAAAGACAGAAGATCTGGATAATATCAGAGATGAAAAAGGAGGCATTACAACTGATACAACAATAATTCAAAGGATCGTTAGTAGCCACTATGAGCAAAAATAAATTGGAAAATCTAGAAGAAACAGAGAAATTCCTGGACACATATAACCTACCAAGATTGAACCATGAAAAATCCAAATTCTAAATAGACCAATACAAAGTCATGAGATCAAAGCCATTATAAAAAATCTCAAAATTAGGAAAACCCAGGACCTGATGGTTTTGCTGCTGATTTTTACCAAACATTTTAAGGAGAGCTAATACCAATCCTACTCAAACTATTCTGAAAAATAGAGCTGGAGGAATACTTCCAAACCCATTCTATGAGACCAGTATGGTACTGATACCAAAACCAGACAAAGACATATTAAAAAAAGAAAACTACAGGCTAACATCTCTGATGAATATTGATGCAAAAATCTTCAAGAAAATATGAACAAACCAAATTCAATAATATGTTGAAAGCTCATTCATCATGACCAAGTGGGATTTATCCCTGGGATGCAAGGATTGTTCAACATATGCAAACCAATCAGTATGATATGATACATTATATGAACAGAATAAAGGACAAAAGCCATATGATCATTTCAATTGGTTCCAAAAAGCATTTGATAAAATTTGACATCCTTTCATCATAAAATCACTCAAAATACTGGGTATAGAAAATATATACCTCTGGCACATGCCTGTAATCCCAACTAGTTGGGAGGCTGAGGCCAGAAAGTCGCTTGAACCCAGGAGGCGGAAATTGCAGTGAGCTGAGATAGCACCACTGCCCTCCATTCTGGGTGACACAATGAGATTCTGTCTCAAAAAAAAAAAAGAAGAGAAAAGAAAAGAAAAGAAAAAAAGAAAATACATATCTCAACATAGTAAAAGCCATATACAACAGACCCACAGCTAGTGTCATACCCAAGGGAAAAACTGAGAGCTTTTCCTCTAAGATGTGGAACAGACAAGGATGCCCACTGTCATCACTGTTTTTCAACATAGTACTGGAATTCCTAGCTAGAGCAATCAGACAAGAGAAAGATATAAAGGCCATCCAAACTGGAAATCAAGACATCAAACTATCCTTGTTTACAGATAATATGATCTCATATTTGGAAAAACCTGAGGACTCCACCAAAAAGTTCTTATAACTGATAAACAAATTCAGTAAAGTTGCAGGATACAAAAGCAACATAAAAAATTAATAGCATTTCTATATACCGACACTGAACAATCTGAAAAATAAATTAAAAAGTAATCCCAGCTGGACACAGTGGCTCACACCTGTAATCTCAGCACTTTTTGAGGCCAAGGCAGGTGGATCACTTGATGTCAGGAGTTCAAGACCAGCCTTGCCAATATGGTGAAACCCTGTCTCTACTAAAAATACAAAAATTAGCTGGGCATGGTGGTGGCACATGCCTATAATTCCAGCTACTCAGGAGGCTGAGGCAGGAGAATCACATGAACCAGGAGGCAGATGTTGTGGTGAGCCAAGATCATGCCATTGCACTCGAACCTGGGCAACAAGAGTGAAACTCCGTCTCAAAAAAAAAACAGTAATCCCATTTACAATAGCGGAAGATCAGTCAAGGTGGTGGGAAAAATTATAGAAAAGACACAAACCTTCTTGGAAGGCTGGGAGGTTTTGCAAAGCTTTGGGAAAGAATGAGCTAAAGGCGGCTATTCTTACCCTGAGGCAAATGGCAAAGGGAAGATAACAAAAGAGTGCAAGGGAATTTATCTAGATAAATTTGTTTACTTATTTCCCCAGAAACCAACCTTTAATCATCAGTGCACAGGACTGCCCCCTACTCAGGGGTCAACAATGCTAATTACCCACACATGGTGTTTGCTCCAGGCCTTTGTCATTAAATCTGTACTAAATAAATGTAAGCACCTCCAGCTTATCTCTCTTGTTGGCTGTGCTAAGCCGTGGGGTCCCCTATCCGCATTCACAGGCAAAATACCTGTGTCTGTAAACTCCTTTCATCTGTTGCTGGGCCAGAGTCTGCAGGACAACCTCAGTAGCTGGGGCCCTCACATGAGGAATGCTGCAATGGTTCATGATGGAACCCTCAAAAATGAAGGTGAAGAGACTGTGTAAGTCAGTAAGTCATTGGTACCCACACAGGATTTCCATGTTTGAGAGAATTGTTCAAGCTAGGGTTTCATCATGAAACAACAGTTATCAGCTCAACAGAAACAGTATATAAAAGTATTGGAACAGTTGCTTAAAGCTAGCAGAGCCTTGGTTTTGCAGGCTTAATGAAGGGACCTAATGCAAACTGTAGTTTCCCATTACCTATGGTTTCCAGAAGAATGCATGCTAGACATAGAGCTCTGGGAACAAGTGAGGAGAAATCTTAAACAATATACACAAGGGCAACGGGTCCCAGTAACATCTTTAACGTTATGGGCCTTAGGGCTGCTTTGGTGCCACTCTACACAAAAGAGCCTAAAAAGGGAAGGGAGCAGGAACCATCACTTACCTTACCACCTCCTCCTTCTCCCTCAGCCCTGCAATGACCAGGTAAAAGTGCCACAGAGGGAAAGGAAGTTCTCCTTGAGCCACTTCCCCCAATAAATTGGAAAAAACAAAAAACAAAAAACAAAGGAGACACTACATCTATGGGACCCTGTCTTAGGCAAGCAGCATTAGAAGGGGAGTTCTTGGCTTGCCTGGTAATGCAGGATTGACAAGGCAGTCAGGTATATGAACCCATTTATTTCATGCTTATAGAGATAAGAAAAAGCATTAGAGAAAACAGAGCCACTACTAGCCCATTTACAAAAGGATTAATTGAAGCCAACTTCCATATGAGCCCATGGGACTGGTCAGTGATAGCTAAAACAACTTTAGATGCCAGTTAGTACCTCCTCTGGAGGGCATAATTTGATGAATTATGTAAACAGCAAAACTTTTCTAATATTGGTCACTTTTATTACTCCCCTACCCCTGATGTGGCTGTCTCAAAATCCTACTTCGGCTCAGCAATAGCCTTTAAAGGGAGAGAAATTACAACGAGCCCATGAATTAGTTGAGGAGCAATTAAAAATCGGCCATATACAACCATCTAACAGCCCTTGGAATTTGCCCATTTTCGTCATTCCCAAAAAATCTGGCAAATGGAGACTTTTGCATGACTTACAAGCTATTAATGCTAATCTGCAACCTATGAGGCCTCTTCAACAGGGGCTCCCTCCCCCTGGGGCAATTCCTTAGGATAGGCCTATAGTCATTATTGACTTAAAAGACTGCTTTTATACTATTCCTTTTGCAGAACAGGACAGCGAAAAATTTGCATTTACAATACCGGTTATCAATAATGAAAGTCCAGTTTACCAATTTCACTGGAAAGAGCTTCCTCAAGGAATGCTTAACAGTCTTACCATGTGTCAGTATCATGAAAATCAGGCTTTGCTTCCCAGTAGAAAATAATTTCCTAATTGCAAGATTATTCATTTTATGGATGAAATTTTTTTAGCAGCCCCAACAGAACCAGTACTTTTAAGTTTATATGCCTCTGTTTAAAGGAATACACAGTTAAGAGGTTTAATTGTAGCACATGAAAAAGTACAAATGTCCTCTCCTTGGAAATATCTTAGATACATACTAACTTCAAGGTAAGTAAGACCTCAAAATGTTAAATTAAATACTAGCAATCTATATACCTTAAATGATTATTAAAAATTACTGGGTGATATTAATTGGCTTTGCCCCATCTTGGGCATAACTACTGATAAATATTGAAAAACCTGTTTTCTATCTTAAAAGGCCATACAGCCCCAGATTCTCCCAGGTATTTAACCCCTGCAACAAAAAAGGAGATTGAGGAAATAGAACAAACTATTTTTCAGAGGCAACTAGATTGCATAGACCCACATTATTCAGTTCAATTGTTTGTTTTTCTTACTAAACATTCCCCAATAGGATTAATAGGACAGATGGCCCCAGGGCTGCACTTCCTATAATGGGTTTTTTGCTCACATCCTGGGACTAAAACACTATCTCCTTATATCCAGCTAGTTAGGAAAGTCATTTATATGGGTTGAAGACAATGCAATCTGTTGCTAGGTTATGACCCTAATGACATAAGAATTCCTTTGAGTAAAAAACAATTTGAAGCAGTATTGCTCCTATCTCCAGATTTTCAGATAGCACTCTCTGATTATGTAGGCCATACAGAACATGGCTTTCCTGCTGACAAACCACTTCAGTTCTTATCTCGTACTCCTGCAGTTATGCCTACAAAACTTGTCTACTCTGTCATACCTAACACTTTAATGCTTTTTACTGAAGGCTCTAGTAAAAACGGAAAAGTGGCTATTTGGTGGAAATCGCATAATTCCCTCACTTGTTCTGGATTTAGTAGCACTCAAAGAGCTGAGGTTGGAGCCTTAATATTAGCCCTGGAAACCCTGCTCAGTTCATCAATATTGTTAGTGATGCTTACTCTGTTTATTTATCGCAGAACCTTGAGACAGCCCTCATTAAGTCTATTCTTGAGCACACCCTGTGTGCACTTTTTCTTCAACTTCAGCAATTACTAGATCTATGTATACACCCTATTTTTATTACACACATTAGAGCCCACAGCTCACTGCCTGGCCCACTGGCTTATGGCAGTGATTAAGCAGACCTACAAGTTATTACATTACTGCTTGACCAAGCCACCCAATAGCATCAATTTTTCCACCAAAATTGGAGAAACTTAACTAAACGATTTCAGGTTACACAAAGACAAGCTAAACAAATTATCCTGCAGTGCCCAGATTGCTAGCTCACAGGCACATCCCCTCCTTCTGCAGATGTTAACCCTAGTGGACTAGAACCTAATCAGTTATGGCAAGCACATGTTACACACATCCCTGAATTTGGAAAACTAAGATATGTACATGTATCAGTTGATACCAATTTTCACCTAATTAATGCACACGCTCTTCCTGGAGAGTCCACCCGTTATGTCATTAAACATCTTCTTTTAACTTTTGCATTTACGGGGTGGCCCACAAAAATTAAAACTGATAATGGTCCAGCTTATGCTAGCTCACAATTTCAACAACTTTGTCACACATGAAACATCCAATATTCCAAAGCCATCCCATATAACCCCCAAGGACAGTCAATAGTAGAACGTGCCTATTCCACTCTTAAAAATATGCTCAGAAAACAAAAAAGGGGAATATGACTAAGGACTCTGCAACACTACTAGCACAAGCCTTATTTACCCTTAATTTCTTAAATTTAGATGATGACAAATTTCAATCAGCTATAGAAAAGCACTTTGCTAAAACCTCTCAAGACATAAAACCCACAGTTTTATGGAAAGATGGGAATAGTAATGTATGGTGTAGTCCAAACGATTTTCTTACATGGGGAAGAAAACATGCTTGTGTTTATACCCCCTCAGGCCCTCTTTGGATTCCAGCACGTTGCATCAAACCATACCATGGCATGGCTAGGACCCAACCCAGTACCAGAAATGAAGGAAATGATCCTGCAGGACCCACAGCCCCTGACAATGTGGCTTCCTTAGATGACAGAAGCCCCGGACATTACTTGGGGAATGCTGAAGAAGACAACTCAGGAGGCTAAGAAAATCCTGCTCCAAACACAAGCATCATTCACTCCAGATAATTTGTTCCTTTTTTATTCTCTCACTTTGCCTGCTAACTGTATCTGCTACACTCTTTTGAGCCCATCTTCTAAATCTGCCCTTTTCCATCTGTTACTTAGGCAGACACTCCCTTCCCAGTCTTTAACAACATGACTGCTTGGCTAGAAATAATTAACATACCCCCAATGGGGTCTCTCAGTAATGGCACATATTGGACTGAGGTGCCAAGTAACACTACATGCCACTCCTTGATTGGAAAAGAATGTTACTGATTATACCCATGTTTGTCTTATGTTTTTCACTAAATCTAGGATGCAAAGCCGGAACACAACTTATAACTGCTGCACCTGACAGATCTGTTGCTGTACAGATCTGTACTCTTCAATCAACAAAATCTGGTACAAAAAACAAACAAACAAAAAAATAAAACAGAAAGTGGGGGAGATGTGGGAGATTGGTCAGGGTGGTGGGAAAAATTATAGGAAAGACATAAACCTTCTTGGAAGGCCAGGAGGTTTTGCAAAGCTTCCGGGAAGAATGAGGTGAAGGTGGCTGTTCGTACCCTGAGGCAAATAGCAAAAGGCAGATAACAAGGGAATGCAAAGGAGTTTATCTAGATAAGTTTGTTTACCTATTTCTCCGGAAACCAATCTTTGATCAACCACTCACAGGACTGTCCCACACTTGGGAGGTTGACAGTGTTAATTACCCACAAATGGTGTTTGCTCCAGGCCTTTGTCATTAAATCTGTACTAAATAAATGAGAATGTCTCTAGCTTATTGGGGCCACACTTTCTCGTCAGCTGTGCTAAGACTTGCAGTCCACTAGCCATGCTCACAGGCAAAATACCTGTGTCTGTGTACTCTGTTTATCTGTCACTTGTCCAGAGTCTGCAAGACAGACTTGGAAAACAGCCACAAATAAAATTAAATGCCTAGAAATTAACTTAACCAAAGAAGTGAAAGGTCTTTATAATAAAAACACTAAACACCAATTTTGGTGCCCTCTTCAAGTTCTTCCATCAGTGGTTTAGACACCAAAAAATGGAAAAATATTCCATGTTCAAGGATTGGAAGAATCAATATTGTTAAAATGTCCATACTACTCACAGCAATCTACAGATTCAATGCAATCCCTATCAATATACCAATGACATTCTTCACAGAAATAGAAAAACCTATTCTAAAATTTATATGGAACCACAAAAGACCCAAAATAGCCAAAGCCATTCTATATAAAAATAACAAAACTGGAGGAATCACATTATCTGATTTCAAATTATACTGCAGAGGTATAGTAACCAAAATGGTGTATTATTGGCTTAAGAACAGACACATCGACCAAAGGAACAGAATAGAGAACCCAGAAACAAATCCATACACCTACAATAAAATTATTTTTGAGAAAGGTGCCAAGAACATACGTTGGGGAAAAGACTCTTCAATAAATGGTGGTGGAAAAACTGGATATCCATATGCAGAAGAATGAAACTAGACCACTCTCTCTCTCCATATGCAAAAATCAAAACAGGCTGGGAGGGGTGGCTCACGCCTGTAATTCCAGCACTTTGGGAGGCCGAGGTGGGTGGATCACTTGAAGTAAGGAGTTTGAGACCAGCCTGATAAACATGGCAAAACCCTGTTTCTACTAAAAATACAAAAATTAGCTGGGTGCGGCGGTGCATGTCTGTAATCACAGCTATTTGGGAGGATGAGGCAGGACAATTGCATTAACCCAGGAGGTGGAGGTTGCAGTGAGCTGAAATCGCACCACTGTGCTCCAGCCTAGGCAACCGAGCAAGACTCCATCTCAAAAAAAAAAAAAAAAAAAAAAAAATCAAATAAAAATAGATTAAAGACTTAAATCTAAGACCTCAAACTATGAAACTACTGCATGAAAACATTGTGGAAACTCCAAGCCATCAGCCTGGGCAAAGGTTTCTTGAGTAATATTCAATAAACATAGACAACCAAAGCAAAAATGAACAAATGGGATCCCATCAAGTTAAAAAGCTTCTGTATGGCAAAAGAAACAATCAACAAAATGAAGAGACAACCCACAGAATAGGACAAAATATTTGCAAACTATTCATCTGACAAGGGATTGATAACCAGAATACATAAGGAACTCAAACAACTCCATAGGAAAAAAATCTAATCCTTGGATTAAAAAATGGTGAAAGATTTAAATAGACATTTCTCAAAAGAAGACATACAAATGGCAAACAGACACATGAAAAGATGTTCAATATCATTAATCATCAGAGAAATGCAAATCAAAACTATAATGAGACGTTATCTCATCCCAGTTAAAATGGCTTATATCCAAAGACAGGCAATAACAAATGCTGGTGAGGATGTGGAGAACAGGAAACCCTCATACGTTGTTGGTGGGAATGTAAATTCCTACAAGCATTATGAAAAACAGTTTGGAGATTCCTCAGAAAACTAAAACTAGAGCTACCATACAATCTAGCAATCCCACTGCTATATATACCCATTAGAAAGGGAGTCACTATATTGAAGAGATATCCAGTGTTGAGGCACTGTTTACAATAGCCAAGAGTTGGAAGCAACCTAAGTGTCCATCAACAGATAAATGGATAAAGAAAATGCAGTATTTATACACCATGGAGTACTATTCTGCCATATAAAGAATGAGATTCAGTCATTTACGATAACATGGATGGAACTGGAGGATCTTAAGTGAAATAAGCTAAGCACAGAAAGACAAACATTGCATGTTCTCATTTATTTGTGGGATACAAAATTCAAAATAGTTGAATCCATCGAGATAGAGAGTAGAAGGATGGTTACCAGAGGCTGGGAAGGGTAGTGGGGTGGTTGGGGGTAGGTGGGGATCGTTAATGGATACAAAAAAATAGAATGAATAAATAAGACCTAGTATTTGATAACACAACAGGGTGAGTACAGTCAGTAATAATTTTACATTTTAAAATAACTAATGGAGCATAATTGGATTGTTTACAACACAAAGAATAAATACTTGAGGGGATGAGATACTTCATTTTTCATTATGTGATTATTATACATTGCATGCTTGATCAAAACACCTCATGACCCCCATAAATATATATACCTACTATAAACCCATAGAAATTAAAAATTAAAAATTTAAAAATATCATCACAGCAAGGGCTATATAGTTTGAATATTTGTGTTCCTCCCAACACTCATGTTGAAACTTAATCCCCAATGCAACATTATTAAGAGGTGGAACCTTTAGGAAGTGATCAGGACATGAGGGCTCTGCCTTAATGAATGGATGAGTGTCCTTATAAAGGGCTCAAGGGAGGGAATTTGCTCTTTTTTGTGCTTCCATACTTTGACCTTGTAAGGGCATAAAGGCATAGTTGGTGTCATCTGTGAGAAATAGGCCTTTATCCAGCACTGAACCTGTCAGTGCATTGATCTTGGACTTCCCAGTCTCCAGGACCCTAAGAAATAAATTTCTGTTACTTATAAACTACTCGGTTTCAGGTATTCTGTTAAGGCAGAACAATCAGACTGACACAAGAAATAAGGTGAGGTGGAAAAGTGACCCTTGCACTTTGCAACATGGAGGTTATTAGCGACCTTAGGAAAAGCAGGTTTTTTTTGTCTTCTTGTTGTTGTGACTCGGATAGGAGAAGCAGTTTTGATGGAATGATGGGAGAGGAAGTTTGATTGAAAGGGGTTCACAAGAAAATGGGAGAAAGGCCTTCTTTTTCTACAAAACGATAATGCCATGCACTTCTAGGCTCACGGGATTTGGGTGAATGAAAGCAAAGCAGTAGGCTGTAAGTTACCAGGTCAGACTGACCCAGAGGAAAGGTCTTGGGGCAAGTTACAGAACTGATGAAGAGCAGCTCCCACAAAGCCAGAAACCTTGAAGGGGTTATGGTGGTTCCCAGATTATTAGTGGGGCATGTGGCTCCACACAGAAGATGAGTTTTGGAGAATCACATTCTTCAGGTTAGCTCTCTAGGATTCCCACAGATTAAAATCAATTAAACAGGAGTTTATAATCAATGGTTATAAAATACATAAACAAGCAAATTCATGAGAGTGTCAGAAATAACCAACACCACATTTAGTTCAACGGGAGTTTCACATACTGGAATGATCAGACAAAGAATATGAAACAAATTATATAAAATGTTTAATGTTTTAAAAAGATGGAAACATAAAAATTAAGCAAGTAATAAGAGGCTCTTCTGTAAGACCAGGCAAAATTTGAAGACAAATCAAATAAAGCTTTTAGAAATAAAAAAAATAGAATTATTGAAGTAAAAAATGTTAATAGATTGGTTAAAACACATATTAGGCATAGCTAAATAAAAATAGTGGCAAATCAGAGGACCCATCTGAAGAAATGATACAAAATGCAGCCCAGAAAACAAGCAGATAAAATACATGAAATGTTAATAAATATGCAAACTGTCTTACCAAATTACTAGGAAGAGAGAAAGAGAAAGCCCATTTGCTTCACAGGCCTAGCAGCTCACAAATCAGGTGAGCAGAAGACAAAACCCTTAGGGTTATGCACACTAACACTGAACCACAAAATCTGAGGTTGATCCAACTAATATTTTTTCCTTTGAGGGCTGTGGAGGAGGGGGTGGGAAAATGCAGGGCCAGCAGGAATTCCTTATCCTAGTTATTAATAATAAATGAAATGCATAAATTGTGGAAGCACTTACAATGTGCATGCTTAAGATTTTCCTGTAAAATTAATCTTGCCATGTGACATCAGAATTGTCCTGTAATTCTTTTTCTGTAGCTACAAAATATGTTTCTGTTATTTATAAAAACCAAAATTCAAATATTCTTTTAATCCGTTATCTTCTTTCTCCTTCCATTCCGTGACAACTTTCTTATGTGTGAAAAATATCTACAATCAAAATGACTATTTATTCACCATTAATTCACTGCTTGCATCTTCCCTACTAAATCAACTGACATAGTTATTTCAAAGTTAACAGCAACTACTTAATTATCATATTCAGTGCATTTTTTCCCTCTCTTTCCTGTTTATACTACTGGATATTGTTAACCACTCATTCCCTTTTTCTTTTAATCAACAAATAGTTACTAGGTTTTCACTATTCTCTACACTAGGTCTTGGGGATAGAAAGATAACATACATTCTCTGATGTCAAGCATTGTTCAGTCTATTTATCAAAGAAGGTGTGCACAAACTAAGTGATATAAAGCTCTAAAGGAAAAAAGTAGAATCACAAATGAGGGAGCATCGTCTCTACACCTGGGGAAGTCACAAATGGCTTTACACTTGAGTCTTCTAGAAAGACAGTGTGTGTTGAGCAGGCTGTGGCATCATTAATTGCAGAGGAAGTACATGAGCAAAGGTACAGAGACATAAAGTACCCAGGCATGCGGAGGGCACTGCAAATAGTTCAGTATGTCTAGAACATAGGAACCAAGCTGAGCTTTATAGCTAGAATGAAAGACAATGCAAAATAACAGAAGACATCAAACCTATCAAAGCAATTTAGACTTAAACTTATAGGCATTACACAGGGTATTAACAAGGTTCTCCTCCTCCTTTTTGTCCTTCTCAATACATTAGTAATTTGCAAATAACACACTTACTTGCAATTAGATAGACGATGGATTGGAAGGCTATAAGACTGAAGGTAGAAGACCATGTAGGAAACTTGAGCTTCTGAGTGAGAGAAGATAAGGATCTGAACTAAGAAGGAGGGAGACAGATGTGAGAGGTAGTGGACTGAGTGAATGACAGTGCCATTAGGAGAAAGGGTATACAAGGCAAAGGAGCAGGGTTTGGGAGGATGTTCTCAGGGATGAGGAGTGTGGGCTGACTGGGCATCCCAAAAGGTGACTAATCCAATTGGTGACCATGTATTTCTGCCCTTTTGTTTCTAGAATATTCATCACTTTCCTCATTATAAAATACATACTTCTCATTGCAGATGATTTCAAACATTCTGAAAAGTATAAGGAAAAGGAAAACCACCAGTGATCTCACAATACAGACATTTTAGAATATTTGAAAAGATCACACCACTGCACTCCAGCCTTGGTGAAAGAGCAAGCCTCTGACTCTAAAACCAAAAACCAGAAAAAGGTGTGCACTATGCCTATATGTACATTTTTAGAAAAATTTTTCATACCCTATATAGAATGTTATAGCCTGCTTTTAACATTTAATCTGTACCATGAGTACTGTTCTGGATAACAAGATAATCTTTGGATATATAATTTTAATAACTCTACAGTGTTTTAGCCTATGAATGAACCACTTCTTTAACCTATCAAACATTGCAATTAACTTATGTTTTGCTATCAGATATAATGCTATAATGAACATTTTGAATATAATATTACACAATTCTTATTATTTTCCTTGGTACAAATTCCTGGAAATAAAAATACAGTGTCAAATTTAAGAAAGAACAGGCCAGGCATAGTGGCTCACACCTGTGATCCCACCACTTTGGGAGGTCGAAGTTGGTAGACCACTTGAGGCCAGGAGTTTGAGACCAGACTGGTTAACGTGGCAAAACCCCATTTCCATTAAAAATGCAAAAATTAGCTAGGTGCGTTGGCACACACCTGTAATCCCAGCTACTGGGGAGTCTGAGGCACAAGAATCGCTTGAACCCAGCCAGCAATGGTTGCCAGGGAGCTAAGATGGTGCCACTGCACTCAAGCCTGAGTGACAGAGTGAGACTCTGTCTCAAAAACCAAAAAATATTTAAGAAAGAAAAATTATGTCTCGATACATACTAACAAACTAATTTCCAAATATATTATCCCAATTGATATTCCCATTGGCATTGAGAACTGCATTACAATTATTTTTTCCAAATATATAAGCAAAGATTTCTTCTTTTTAAGTTTGCATTTCCTGAATGATAAAATAATATGTTTATTGACAATTGTATTTTCTTGGTGAATTGTCCCTGCATGCCCTTTGACAATTTTTCTATTAGAATGTTGGATTTTCTTCCCCTTGGTTTATATTAGTTGTTGTTATATGAAGCTTTTTTTTATTCTGCCATAGTTTTTTTGCAGTTATTGATATATAAGTTTTATGATTATTTCATAGCTAAAGGTATTTATCTTTTCTTTTGGAACCCTTGATTTTCTTCTCAAAACTCTTCTCTTTTGATGTCCGTGACACTTTTATCCTGTCTCCCACTTCCCAGTCTATTTCCCTATGGCATCTAGCTGATATTTTTTTCCTTCTTCAGAGAGAGACATTTGTCAGTCCTTGGCCCTTTACTTCCAATATCCTTGTACTCAGAGACCTAATCGATCTCAATGCTTCAGTGTTTTAAAATACTGAGACTCTTAATCTAATTTTTTTCTGAGTACTATATATACATAATATTAAATTCAAAAACACAAAATAATATATAGTGAAAAATAAGTCTCTTTTTTCCCTGACCCTGTGCCATCCAGTTTCTCTCCTAGAAGCCAAGCACCACTATTAATAATAGTATTTTGTAGAATCATCTAGGAATGAGCTATGCATTTACAGCTATTCAAAATAGCAAAGACATGGAATCAACCTAAATGCCTATCAGTGGTAGACTGGATAAAGAAAATATAATACATACATACCATGGAATATTATGTAGCCATAAAAAAGAACAAGATTCTGTCCTTTGAAGGAACATGAATGAAGCTGGAGGCCTTTATCCTTAGCAAAGTAATGCAGAAACAGAAAACCAAATACTGCATGTTTTCCCTTATAAGTGGGAGCTAAATGTTGAGAACACGTGGACAGATACAGGGGAACAACAGATACTGGGGCCTAGTGGAGGGTTAAGGGTGGGAGTAGGGAGAGGATCAGAGTAATCAGGATAAATAACTAATTGCTATTAGACTTAATACCAAAATGATGAAATCTGTACAAGAAACCCCCATGACCCAAGTTTACCTGTATAACAAACCTGTGCATGTATCCCTGAACTTAAAATAAAAGTTAAAATAATTTTTATAATACAAATTCTAAACTACATTGAATCTACCAACAAAAATGGAAAATGTTTACTATTACCTTGTTAATACTTAAAATATTGATATTGGCTGGGCACAGTGGCGCACACCTGTAATCCCAGCACTTTGGGAGGCCAAGGTGGGCAGATCATTTGGGGTCAGGAGTTCCAGACCTGCCTGGCAAACATGGCAAAATGCTGTCTCTACTAAAGATACAAAAATTAGCCAGGTATGGTGGTGCAGGCCTGTAATCCCAGCTACTTGGGAGGCTGAATCAGGAGGATCACTTGAACCTGGAAGACACAGATTGCAGAAAGCAGAGATCACGCCATGGTACTCCAGCCTGGGTGACGGAGTGAGACTTCATCTCAAAAACATACAAACAAACAAATAAGAACAACAACAACAAAAAATTGACATTTAGTCAATCCCTTCTTTTAAAAGTTCTTAGGTTTAAAATGTGTTCAATTGTCAATTCTGAAAATATGAATTGATCTACAAAGTCAAATGAAAATATTTGTATCCTCAAAATCCTCAGTTAATGGCATCTGAAAAAGATATGAGATTATTTAACAGAATCAGAAATATTTTAAAAGCAGGATACATCTAGAAATAAATTATTGTAATGGCCATAGATAACATTCTCTGATTTTTATGGCAATTATACAAGCAATTTGTTTTTCTCTCTTTTAATTCTGTCTATATATTTTAGCCCAACTGGCAATTTTAAAATAAAGATCAAGTCTTCACAAAAAGAGTACTTTATCCATTTACAAACATCTGAGTACATACATATGTATGTATATGTGTATAATTTCCCCACACAAATATTACCATACTATGTACTGTTCTACACATTACTTTTTTTTAACTTAACAATAGATTTTGGGCCGGGCATGGTGGCTCATGACTGTAATCCCAGCACTTTGGTGGGAGAATTGTTTGAGCCCAGGAGTTCAGGACCAGCCTGGGCAACATAGTGAGACCTTGTCTCTACAAAAAATGAAAACAAATTAGTCAGGCATTGTGGCATGTGCTTGCAGTCCCAGCTACTTGAGAGGGTGAGGTTTAGAATGGCTGGAGCTGAAGAGGTTGAGGCTGCAGTGAGCCATGATCATGCCACTGTACATTCCAGCCTGGGCAACAGAACAAAATTTTGTCTCAAGAATTAAAAAAAAAAATTTTTTTTAAAGCAAGCACAAAAACAAAAACAAAACACCCCAGAAAAACAATAGATTTTGGAGCTCTTTTCCTACTAGTATTGTATTTCATTGTTTGAACATGTCATAATTTTTAAACCAGTTTTCTAATGATAAACATTTACTCTGCTTCAAGTCTCTCATAATCTATCATAAACAATCATTTTTTACTTACAGCGTAAGTACTTAGGACTAGAATTACTACTTCAAAAAGTATGTGCACTTGTTATTTTGATTGATTATTGTGAAATTGCCTTTTGTTGAAGTTGTACCAATTTATAGCTCCTCCAGTAATACTTGATTACTGTGTTATAAAATGTTTTGGTTTTTGCCAGTCTGAGAGGTGAAAGATAGCATCTCAGTGTAGTATAGTGAGGACTGAGATCTTTATTTAAACATATGTTTAAAAGCCATCTGTACTTCCTTTTTAATAAACTATTTTCAAAATATTCTTTAGCTCTTCATTCATATTTTAAATTGAATAGTTGATCTTTTAAAAATAATTTATAGGCTGGGCGCAGTGGCTCACGCCTGTAATGTCAGCACTTTGGGAAGCTGAGGTGGGTGGATCACCTCAGGTCAGGAGTTCGAGATGAGCTTGACCAACATGGTGAAACCCCATCTCTACTAAAAATACAAAACATTAGTCAGGTGTGGTGGTATGTGCCTGTAATTTCAGCTATTTGGGAGGCTGAGACAGGAGAATCGCTTGAATCTGGGAGGCAGAGGTTGCAGAGAGCTGAGATCGTGCCATTGCACTCCAGCCTGGGTGACAAGAGCAAGACTCTGTCTCAAAAAAGTAAAATTACAGCAATTTGGTTCTGGTATATGGTGTATACGTTATTTCTTAGTTTTCAGTTTATATAGGATGGTTTTATTTTGCTAATTTGCCTGCAGAATTTTTGTGATTATTATTTAGTCTAATTTACCAGTCTCTAATAGTTTTGAATTTTGTGTCTTCCTTAGAAAGCCCTTCCCATGCTGATATTATTTAATATAAAATTATTCCATATTTTATTCTGGTACTTTGGATTCATTTTTGTGTCTAAATCTTTGATTCATCTGGAATTTATTTATATGTAAAGTTTAAGATAGGTATCCAATTTTTTTTCCAGCTTGCTATCCACTTGTCTGAAGATCACTTGCTGAATTTTACTTCTTCCTCAATTTGAAGCACCACAAAAGTAGCACTTGTATCATCTCCTTGTATGCTTTGTAATTTTTATCTGGACATTCTGTTTTATAATGAACACGCTCCAAACTATTTTAATGACTGTAGCTTTCTGTTATAGAATAGGAAGTCCCTCATCTATCCTTTGAATTTTTACGGTTATTATTATCTATATATTTTTACATATGAACTTTAGAATCAGCTTGTATACTTCCAAAGTTTAAAAATTCTTATTGGTATGTTTATGGGGATGAGGTTAAATTTACAGAATAATTTAGGAAGAATTGACATTCTTATGACGCTATATCTTCCAGTCTAAGAATGCAATATGCTTTTGATTTGTTCAAGCCTTCTTCTGGTCCTTCAGAAGTGCTTTTCATTTTCCTCATATAAATGATGCATATTTATTTTAAAGTTTATTCTGATGTTTTTCATATTTTTGTTGCTATTGAAATATTTACTGTTATAGTTCTATACAACTCACTTTCAAATTTCTTTTAGAAGTACCACACATACATGTTCAGCTATGTTTTAGAGCTTTTCATCTGAAAGTTCTGCTGTTATTTTAAACTCAGCAAGTCCCAAATTTGACTCATCATTCTCCACTAGCCAAAGTGTAATCTGTCTTCTTCAGTTTTGTATCATGCCAGTTTCTGGTATAGGGCCACATGCCTGGCACATGGTGTGTTTAGATATGTCTTTTAAGTTGAAATATGGGCATGTGTGCCTTCTTTTTCTACTCCTCTTTTTCTCTGTCACATAGGCATACACACACACTGAGGGCCAGGCACATAATTGGAAACTCATGCATATGAAAAGTGAGGAGATCCTTGCAGGGAAAACGTACCATCAAGGTACTGAAATAATAAAAAGCTTTTACCTTTTTCTGTGGTCTCTCTTTCAACTTGTCATGGTGTTTTGATTTGATATTTAATGTCATTCTAGGTAAAGACAAATTAAAATGTTTAATGATTAGCATTTTACCACAGACTTTTATGTGCACATTGCCAGTTTCAAACACAAATAGAACATTTAATGTATGCAGAATCACAGAATTACACAATTTCTGTGTACATGCATATATACTTTGTCATTACCAGAACAATGAGAACATTACACAAAACTAACTTAATTTTGATTTCACTTCTTTTTTTTTTTTTTTTTTTAGACAGATTCTCACTCTGTCACTTAGGCTGCAGTGCAGTGGCACAATCTTGGCTCACTGCAACCTCCACCTCCTGGCTTCTGGGTTCAAGCAATTCTCGTGCCTCAGCCTCCTGAGTAGCTGGAATTACAGGTGCGTGCCACCATGCTCAGCTAACTTCAGTATTTTTAGTAGAGACAGGATTTTTGTGATGTTGGCCAGACTGGTCTTGAACTTCTAACCTCAAGTGATCCACTTGCCTCAGCCTCCCAAAGTGCTGGGATTACAGGTGTGAGTCACTGCGCCTAGACGATTTCACTTCTTAATACACATACATACTGGCAGCACTGTGTGCCTTTGCCTTACTGATTAGTTAGGAAGGATTAAAAAGAAAAGGAACTATGGATTACCTATTTTCCCTTTTTCTTTTGTTTTTGTAAGTATCTTCTATAATCTCCTTTTCTTGTATGTTCTTATTTTCAGCTTAAGTGAGTGACTAGTAAGGAAAACAACATGAATAAGAAATGATATTACAGCGTTCCTTGGTCACTTGTGTTTCTTAGAATGCCATTGTCTTCTTTCTGGGTTTGAAGAAAGATCTGGCTCAAAGGGAAGGTTTGGCCTCTTAGAGCTGTCAGCTCCTCCTCTTACTCAAGCATAGACATAATATGCTTGCCTTTTACTTGCTTCAAGTCTCATTGAACTTCACATATGTTAGGTCCACCAGAATTCTGTGCTCATGGGCCATATGAATGCTATGGACACATGGGGCAGCAAAGAACAGTAGGCACATATTTGTACGTATCTCGTCTGCCCATTCACATGCTCCATTGTCCCATTGAGCTTCACTTACAAAACATAAGTTCAAGGAAAAAATTATTAAGAATTTCAAGACAGTGACAGCAGAGCATTAAACTACACACAGCTCCCTTCTGGGAGCAGGGTCTGGTTGGATGAAACAGTTCTTATGCCTGTGAAGCCAGCCCCACACACACCCAGCTTCACTTTCTTCCTGCTTCATTCTCGGTTTCTAGTAGCAACGGGTTATACTAACTTAGAATTTTGAAGTTAGTTTGGCTTTTTCTTCTTTTCCTTGCTGTTCCACCCTCTTCTCTCATTTCTATTTACTAAGTCCTATGGCTTAAATCTATCTCTAGCATCTGCCTTTTCTTTCTATTCCCACTGTTATCATCCAAATTTGGATAATCTTATTTTTCTGTAGCATTTAGTAAAAGTAACTGCTTGCTATAGACTAAATTATGTCCCCCCCAAAGTTGATATGTTGAACCTCTCCTCCCCTATGTGACTGTGTTGGAAGTAGGGACTTTAGTGAGATGAGGGCAATTAAAGTTAAATGAGGTCATAAGGATGGAACCCTAATCCAAAAGGACTGGTGTCCTTACAGGAAAAGGACCAGAAGCTCTCTGCTTCCCCCTACGAGGAAACAGCCAGAAGACGACCATCTGCAAGCCAAGAAGAGAGCGCTTGCCAGAACCCAAACTATGCTGGCACCCTCATCTCAGACTTCTAGGCTCCCAGACTTTGAGAAAACAAATTTCTCTTGTTATACCACCCAGTCTGGGTTATTTTATTTCATTTTTAGATGGAGTCTTGCTCTGCTGCCCAGGCTGGAATGCAGTGGTGCAATCTCGGCTTACTGCAACCTTTGCCTCCTGGGTTCAAGCAATTCTCCTGCCTCAGCCTTTTGAGTAGCTGGGATTGCAGGCTCACACCACTACACCCGGCTGATTTCTGTAATTTTTTTTAGTAGATGCGTGGGGTTTCACCATGCTGGCCAAGCTGGTCTTGAACTCCTGACCTCAAGTGATCTGCCCAGCTCAGCCTCCCAAATTGCTGGGATTACAGGCATGAACCACCATGCCTGGCCCAGTCTGGGTTATTTTCTTAAGGTAGCAGGAGAAAGACTAATCCACCACCTAACACTTTCTCCCTGTTTTTAGTTTTTACCTGCTTCCATCAATATACTTTTTCTAGATTAATTATCTTAAACTTATAACTCAAAGTATTACTCCATTTAAAAAGGTTGCTGATTGAATTGAAGGTTTGCTTCTCGTCCTGGCATTCAAAGACCTCCACTTTTACCTACTCTTCTGTCTTTTGTGCCTCAAGAAAATTGCATGGCTCACGCTTTCAGGAACAGGCCTCCTCTTTCCTGCCTCTGTGCTTTTGGAATTTGTCTCCTCCCATCTTTGCTATTGAAATCCTCTTTCCTTTTTCAAGGTCTGTTTCTAAGTGTTGTTTCTTCCTTGAAGCTTTATCTTACTGTGTTGTCTCTCTTCATTTTTGGTGACAGGGGAGGAATTTCCTCGGTATTTCATTTCCAATCCCATATGGAATTTAAATAAAATTCAGGGCAGAGGAAGATTTTGGTGTTTTTCTTATCTTTCCTATTACACTGTGTATTTCATATGGGTAGTAGCTGGGTCCAAACTTGGGTTTTGGGAACTACATGCCTTATTGTGGAGTCTAATAACTGTGTGAACTCACTGTGAAGTCTGTTTTTTATATATCTATTTAGACAATGGTTATCTAGAGAGAGAAACTCAAAGATGTTCTAGTTTAAGTCTTTGCTCATTGGACGGCTTTTCCCCCAATGATAATGAGTTCTTTGAGGGCGGAAATAGTCAATTAACTTTTCTGTAATCTCCAAAAGAAATTTCATATTGATTCAATAATATTATCTACTATATATTCCAAGTCCCAAAGATGTCTTTTAATTTTTTAGGTCCAAGATCCAATTAAGGCTCATCAATTGCATTTTGCTGTCACATCTTTTTTTCTCCTATAATCTAGAACAGTCTTTAACTTGTTTCTTTGTTTTGTTCAGAGTCTAGGTCCAATTATTTGACAGAATGTCCTACAATTTGAATTTGTCAGATTACTTCCTCATGATTAGATTTAGGTTAAAGATCTCAGGCAAAATATTATGTAGGTAATGTCATGTCCTTCCCATTGCATTACAAATGGAGGTACATAACTCCAACTTATTCCATTATTGATGACTTTGCTTTTGACCACTTAATTAAAGTGGTACCCCCCAGCTCTCACTACTGACAGGTATATTTTCTCTTTGTAGTGAATAGATTCATTTCTGGGTCATACTCCAAGACCAATAAATATCCTCTTTCCCAATATCTTTTTATCTGATGAGTTTAATGTCCAATTAATGATCATTTTCTAAATCATTATTATTACACTGAGGGTAGTAAAATGGCATTCTTTCCCATTTGGAGAACAAAAATATATGATGAAAATCTAAATATTTCTTTTAGAAGCTCCTCCCAGGTTCAAGCGATTCTCCTGCCTCAGCATCCCGAGTAGCTGAGATTACAGGCACGCACCTCCATGTCTGACTAATTTTTTTGTATTTTTAGTAGAGACGGGGTTTTGCCATGTTGCTCAGGCTGATCTCGAACTCCTGAGCTCAGGCGATATGCCCGCCTCAACCTCCCAAAGTGCTAGGATTACAGGCGTGAGCCACCCCACCCGGCCCATTTGACGTTTTCTTAACCTCCTTATCACTGCCTACAAATGCTAGCACTGCTGAAAATTAAGGTTTTGAGGTATGCTTGAGTAAGCCATTTATTATTGAACATTTTCAGGAAAATGGCTCATAGACAAGTAGAATAATACCCTTTAGGGCAAGAACTTCCCTTTTGCTTGTTGCTCTTTGATGTACCAACTTTATTTAAAACAACTGGAGTTCCAATAACACGAAGGAATTTAATGTATAATATAATCCACCCAAGACATAGGAACTTCTTGAATTAGCTGGAGTTACTCCACCTACTCCCCACATTTGGAGATACAAAGGGAAATGCCAACTCTTCAGCAGACCTAAAATTTTCCAGTTGGATTATAGCCCAGTTCTCCCAACCTGTGCAATAGTAGCAGTGAAGCTTAGAAAAACAAGCTGAAATGAGCAATTAAGAAACGTCTGTATTTTACTATGTGTGTGTGTGCACAAAAGGAGGGGTGTGGAGCACAGTTGACCCTTGGACAACGTGGGGGTTAGGGCCACTAACTCCACAAATACTTAACTACTAATAGCCTACTGTTGACCAAAAGCCTTAATGATAATGTAAATAGTCAATTACTCATGTTTTGTATGTTAACTGTATAATATACTGCATTATTACAATAAAGAAACCTAGAGAAAAGAAAATGTTATTGATAAAATCATAAGGAAGAGAAAATATCTTTACAGTACTGTACTATATTTCTTCATACCATAAGTTTGCATCATCTGTTTATAAGATAAATCATCTCTCTGAAATGGTAGGCAACCACAGCTGCAGATCTCAATCTACAGAACATATCAAGCTATTCAACTTTTTCTGGTAATGTCATGACTTCTCTGCTTCTCGGGTGCAGTTTCAGCCTCATTAGTGGCATTTCATGTGGGTCTCCTGGTGTTATTCAAGGTTTACAGTATTGCACTACATGTGATGAAAAATACGTGAGAACCAGGAGAGATCACTTTTTACTGCAATAAGCAGTTTACTAGAGGAACGAACTGCTTATGCAGAGATGATTAGCCTCATACAGTGCTATAAGTGGATACTTGCAACACTTGAACTTGCTGCAATAGTAACAGGAGGTAGCTATAAAATAATTACAGTTGTGCAGTATGTACTATAGTTAATTTTAGCAGGTATGATTTAATAGCATCTTTCTGTTTGCTTACATTTCTCTTGACCCCACATGGCACCATGTATGGTCTGTAAACGTTTGTGTAGGTTTTGATACATTTTAACTTTTTATAATAGATTTATGTATATTTTATGGTAATAAATGATAAAATATTAATAGACCTACCTATATTTTATGCATCATGACATACCTAAGTTTTTCTTATTTTTTCCCCATATTTCTAGGCTATCTTGGAGCAGGAAGTTCCCCTGAAGTCAAGAGCAAGTACCATTGCAAGACACAATGCAAGCCTAGCGGCACACATCAGCCCTGAGGAGAAGATTTGGGTGGAGTTTCATTGCATCCACTACAAGGCCCTAAATGATGTCACCCCCTCATATCTCTGACCTCATCCTCTCTACAGCTTCACTGCCCTGCTTACTAGTTCCTGAAACTGCCAGGCATGCTCCCACCTCAGAGCCTTTGTTCTTCCTGTTTCCTCTATCTGGAACACCTGTCAGATGACCAACTGTGCTGGTTTACTTGGGCCAGGACTGCCCTGGTTTTAGCACTGAAAGTCTTGCAACCAAAGGAACCCCTTAGCCCCAGACAAGCCAGGATGGTTGGCCACCTACACCTCCTCCAGATACCCACATCTGGCATAGATGTTATCTTCCTTGATCATCCTTTTGAAAACTGCACCCCTTTTTTCTTCACATGCAGACTTCCCACTCCCTTTCCCTGCCTTTATTTTTTCCATAGCATTAGTATCTTCTAATGTAGGATATCACATATTTGTTTTCTTTATTTTAGGGAATATAAATTCCATGATTACAATTTCTGGCACATAGTGTGTGTTAATGGATAAAATAAATGAGTATATCTAATATTTTATAGAAAATATATACTTTTTTGTTCTCAAGAAGTATATGTTGTCCTTTAATGACTAGTTAAAAATATTTCACATCAAAATCATCTATCATTGTTAATTATTTGGCAATTATGTTGGTAAAAGGTCAAATTGATCACAGAACCATTTCTTCAGTAAGAGAATGAAGAAATACTTTAAAATTAAATCATTCTACTTGGTGGCTGATGGTAATGATGTGCTATTTTTAAATTATGTGAAATTACTTATTTAGAATTTGCAACTTGAAAAAATAGGCTGGAAAAAAATGGGGCAATCTAATTTACTGACAGCATTGTGAAATTAATACATGGTAGTGGCCATATCCTAAACACATCTTTATAAGCAAATGTTTAAATGGCAACACAGGACAGCTATGAGAATGAAATTCCAACAGCTATGAAGTCAAAGCATTAGATTTTACTTTACCTTCAGTGATCCATATTTTCTTTAATAAGAAGGGCAGAGAAAGAGAAACAAGTATCATTTGGAGAGATAGCTATTTATTCGCACTGAAAGAAAAGTTTTATGAAAATAAAATAGATATTCAAACACGCATTTTCATTTCCATAGATTGTAACAGATGCTTTGACTCCTATTTCTTAAGAACTTAGCTCAAACTATAGTTTCCTGTGCTCCATAAACAGTAAAATATGATAATAAATATGAAATAGTCTCTCATAGTATCCGAAATGAACTTTTTTGCTTTGGGTTTTAGGAGAGAATTAATCTACCTTCAAATCCCTTTATCAGTCAACCCATAGTATAGACAAATAATTATTGTCCAACCATGGAGAATTTTTAAAACAAAGAATGTGGAAAATTTTTCTTTAATTTTATTTCTGAAATATTTTATTCTAAGAAAATGTAGGACAGACATGGTGGCACATGCCTATAATCCCAGCACTTTGGGAGGCTGAGGCAGGTGGATCACTTGAGCCAAGGAGTTGGAGACCAGCTTGGGCAACATGGCAAAACCTTGTGTCAACAAAAAATAGAAAAATCAGCCAGGTGTGGTGGCACCTGCCTGTAGTCCCAGGTACTCAGGAGGCTGAGGTAGGAGGATCATTTGAGCCCAGAAGTTTGAGACTGCTGTGAGCCATGACTATGTCACTGCACTCCAGCCTGGGTGACAGCCCTAGACCCTGTTGAAAGAAAGAAAGGAAAGAAATTAAGGAAGAAAAAGAAAGAGAGGAAGGAAGGAAGGAAGGCAGGCAGGCAGGAAGGAAAATATAATAAATGAAACCCAATTAAACACATCAGATCATGACAGAAGTTAGTACTAGCTTCCCATGATTTATACAAAGATTCACACACAATATGGTTGAGTTAAAATAGATCCCATATCTTTGTTCTGTGTATAGAACGATAGAGGAAGCTAATTCATCTAAATACTTTACCTGAAAAAGCCTATATTTGTAACACATATAGTAATTCTCCTAAAGATAAAGTATTTTACTTCATGCTCAGTTAATTAGCTTGCATTCTCATTAAAGTTATGATATGGTTTTCATTTCCACCCAATCTCATCTCAAATTGTAACTCCCACAATTGTCCCCACCCAAATTGTCCCCACCCAAATCTCATCTCAAATTGTAACTCCCACAATTCCCAGGTGTCATGGGAGGAACCTGTGGGAGATGACTGAATTATGGAAGTGAGTTTTTCCTGTGCTGTGCTCGTGACAGTGAATGAGTCTCATGAGATCTGATGGTTTTAAAAACAGGAGTTTCCCTGCCCAAGCTCCCTTTTTGCCTGCTGCCATCCATATAAGACACGACTTGCTCCTTTCCTTGCCTTCTGCCATGATTGTGAGGCCTCCTGAGCCACATGGAACTGTAAATCCATTAAACCTCTCCTTTGTAAACTGCCCAGTCTTGGGTATGACTTTACAGCAGCATGAAAATGGACTAATACAAGTTATAAATTAAACACCAACATGAAGTCTAGGAATATATGAAAAATTTTAAAAAATTAAATGAAACTGGTTTAACCCACTGTTATGGGTTAAACTGTGTGTCCTCCCACCTCCAAATTAATATTTTGAACCCTAACCTCCAGCACCCCTGAATGTCACTGTATTTGGAGATTGGGCCGTTAAAGAGGTGGTTAATCAAAATGAGGTCATTAGGAAGGGTCTAATCCAATCTGACTGGTGTCATAATATGAAAAGGAATTTGGACACCCAGGATTAATGAGTACAGAGAGAAGACCATGTGAGGCTGCAGTGAGAAGGCACCCATCCTAAGTAAGCTGAGGAGAGAGGCTTCAGGAGAAACCAGCTGCCGATACATTGATCTCAAACTTCCAGCCTCCAGAACTTCAAGAAAATATATTTTTGTTGTTCCAACTACCAGTCTGTGGTACAGTCATGCATCACTTACTCACAGGGATACATTCTGAGAAATTTGTAGTTAGCCTTTTTGTAGTTGTATGAATGCCATAGAGTGTACTTACACACACCTAGATGGTACAGCCTACTGCACACCCAGGTATACGTTTTAGCCTGTTGCTCCTAGGCCACACACCCATACAGTAGGTCACTGTACTAAATACTGTAGCAGCTGGAACACAATAGTAAGTATGTGTGTATATAAACATATCTAAACATAGAAGAGGTACAGCAAACAATGTGGTATCATAATCTTACGGGACTACCTTAATGTATGTGGTCTGTCATTGACCGGGTCGCTTTTCAGTCCCTGATTAAAGTGCTATTTAAGTGTTTTGTGTGTTTGTTTTGTGGACCTTGGCAAGGGGGCTGGATGAATTTTATCTGCCTGGAACCCTCACCAAGCATTTCTTGCTTCCTCCCTCCTTATTCTTTCTCCCTGCTTTGTATTTTGTCCTTTGCTTCACTTCAGCTCTTTCTCTTCCAGTGCTTCTGGAGCGATCCACATGCTACAACCAGATGTCTTTAAATGCATGAAAAGGGAACAAATGACATTTTATTCAAAATGGAAAAAATAAGACAGAAACTGAAAGGTAAGGGGAAATCAGATTGGTACCAGACCTGAAAAAAATTAGGATGGCATCCTTCTTACCTTAGAAACAAAGTTCTTAACATGTGAACAGATTTCTAATTAAATGACTTTTAAGTCATTTAATGATTCTACATTTCACTACCTTTGTGAGCCTTTATCTTATTTTCTCTGAAGAAAATTCATTCATTTTCCTCTTTTGTCTATATCCCTAATTTTGCTTTGAATCTATTCACATTTCCATTTCACCTTCATTAAAAGTCATGCCTTGGTAAATAGTAGGCACTCAATAATTGCTTGATGGATGAATATGTAAATACCAAAATGCATCCTGACATTTTCTGCCCGTTGATATCCTCAGCTGTGGCTAGCCTCTGAGCCTCTTTATCTCTCCTGGATCACGGTGAGGGACCCCTAACTGGTCTCCCTATTCCCCTTCTTCCTGGCAGTCTATTCTCAACACAGTAGCCGATGGATCTTTTAAAATACAAGGCAAATGTGTTACTCTCTCCCGAACATACAAACACTTTTCTCCATTTTACTCAGTAACACACCAAGTTCTTACAATGGCCCACAAGGCTCTAGTAATCCGCTCTTTCCATAGTCCCACTTGCTCCACCCTTCACAGCTCCCTGCTGTTCTCCAGCTCTCTAGTTCCCATTTTAGAGCCTTTGTACTAGTTTTTCCTTTTGCATGGAATATCCTTGCTATGGGCTGAATTGTGTTCCCCAAAAATTCATATGCTGAAGTCCTAACCCCCAGTACCTCAGAATGTGACTGGTTGGAGAATAGGGCCTTTAAAGACATAGTGAGTTAAAATGATATCATTAACTTGGGTCCTAATCCAATGTGATTGTGTCCTTAAAAAGAACAGAAAAGCAGGTCACAGACACAGAGGAAAGACCATGCAAAGACACAGGGTGAAGAGGGCCACATACAAGCCAGAGAGGGGCCTCAGAAGTATCAATCCTGCTGACACCTTGATCTCCAGAATTGTGAGAAAGTAAATGTCTGCTTTGTTGTAGCAGCCCTAGGAAACTAACACAACCCCCAATGCTCATTCCCTCACCGCCTTCAAGTGTTTCCGAAAATGTTACCTTCTCAATCATACTACCAGGATTATCCTACTAAAGATTACAACCTCCCCCCATTCTCAACAATTTCTACTCCCAGCTCCTTTACTATGGTCTACTTTTGTCCCAACAGCATATATCACCGTCTAACACACTCTAAAATTACTTATTTATTGTTTATTTTTTATTACCTATCTCTCCTTGCTAGAATTTGAACTCCACAAGGGTAGAGATTTTTGTCTTTTTTTGTTCCCTGGTGTATTCTCTGTGCCAAGCACATGGAATTGTGTTTGGCTTGTAGTAGCTGCTCAATAAATATTCATTGGCTAGTGAATGAGTAACTGAAACAGAATACTTGCCTGTGTGCCTAACTGAAAGTATATTTTCTTTGATAAACACAATGAAATTTCTCAAATTAATTCAGTCTGTTTTGTTTCAAAATACATGGCTTCTCACATAGTAATGTATGTATTATTTAATCCAGAAATTGTAAAAACACTCAAAGGTCAGCAGGTACAAAATATCACTTTTATAGATAAATTTATATATATAAAATTTTATAATTATATATTGAAATATTAAATATAATATTTAATTTAAATAATATTTAATATTTAATTCTAATTAAAAAGAGATATATACTATTAAAATGACTCCCATTTTACAGATTGAAAAACAAAATGATATAAAGGTTTAATAACTTGTTCGAGGTTCTTGTGCTAGGAATGATGGAACAGAATCTGAACCCAGGTAATCTGAAAGCCTATGCTCATAACCACTGTATTATACTGCCTGGTAGAGGGACATTATTGATTTTCAAGTTTGTATGTTATAGCCCCACGTGCTGTTAATCTCCAGTCCCAACTCTTAAGATTCTCAGGCCAGGTGTGGTGGTTCATGTCTGTAACCTAGCACTTTGGGAGGCTAGGCAAGAGGATCGCTTGAGCCCAGGAGTTTGAGACCAGTCTGGGCAACATGGCAAAACCTTATTTCTACAAAAAAAAATTAGCCAGGCATGGTGGTACACACCTGCAGTCCAGTTACTCGGGGGGGGGGCTGAGGTGGGAGGATCACTTGAGCCCAGGAGACAGAGATTGCAGTGACCTGAGATCATGCCACTGTACTCCAGCCTGAGTGACAGAGTGAGACTCTGTTTCCAAAAAAAAAAAAAAAAAAAAAAAAAATTTAAAAGATTCTCAAAGTTGTAGTAGGAAATATAAGTATATATATATATTTGTATATAGTTTATGTAAATAGTAAACTCTACATTCTGATTTTAATGGGAATATAATTAAACTTCTTATTTTAAAAATTCCTTTTACTTGGTATCAAATTTCTCCCTTAAGCTGCTTTCTCATTCTGAATTACTATTTTTTCCTCTAGAAGCAGTCAGGCATGCCTAATAGCATTAGCACATTCTTTGATGTCTCCATTTTATATTTACAAGGGCAGTTTTAGCTAAAAAACAAACAAACAGAAACTTTTCTAAATACCAGAAGATAATATTCGCCTTGAGTAAATTTTAGGTTAAGGGTATTCAACAAGGAAGGTAAAAAATCTCAGCCATTTAATCTGATAAAGTCACACGGCAATTAAATATATTATCTTGAGACTATGACCCTTTGGTAACTTTGATCTTTAGATTTGCAGGATTGGGATGATTTATTTCCTCCTCTGCACCCCAGACTGTGATCTAGGTATCAATAGAACTAGGTGAATGGTGTGGTGTTTTGAATTATGATTGCTTGACTCTACTGAATAGGTTTATTTGAGGTATGAAGGATTGACCAAAGGAAGATGCTGTGCACTGAATGTTTGTATCCTCCAAAATTTACATGTTGAAATCTAATACCCAAGGTCATAGTATTTTGACATGAGGCCTTTGGGGAGGTAATTAGGTCATGAGGGCCACCTTCATGAATGGGATTAGTGTCCTTACCAGAAGAGGCCAGAGAGCTGACTTGCTCTCTTTCTGCTATGTGAAGATACAAGAAGTTGGGAGTCTGCAGCTTGGAACAGGGTCCTCACTAAAATGCAGCCAGGCCAGCACCCTGATCTTGGACTTCCTAGCCTTCAGAACTATGAGAAATACATTGCTGTTGTTTGGAAAGTACCCAGTCTGTGGTATTTTGTTATAACAGCCTGAGCTAAGACAGAAGACAGAAGCTTATCAGATCTCTATAAAACTTAGCACTCTATTTAAATACATACATTATGGACCAGACCCCCTCAGCATCTTGGAGCCCATTGTAGCTGGGGCGTGGATGACATGCAATAGTCATTCTGAATCTGCTGTTGGTGGGCTCACTCATTCTGCACAGCATTTGTTGGCAAATCTTCTTAACTCCCCTGAAATACGCTACCTCCATCTTTGTCTCAGAAAACAACTTGCTTCTATTTTATAGAGAGAAGAAGGGTTTTTGAAGGAGAAGAAAAAAATTCCCTCAGTTTTCTGCCCTCGCAGCTGATAACTTAGATAGACATTTCGGTTCTCACCTTAGTTAACTCCCACCTCTTGGACCATTTGAGGTTCTCCTTAGTTAGCTGCTGCTTCTTTTCCTGCCCTTGATATTCCGTGTTTTAAGCCTTTTCTTCTGACTTTAAACACAGCTTCTGTGTTATATGCTGAGCATTTCCTGATTAATATTTCTAGCCCAAAGTTCTCCTCAGCACTAAACACTTGTATGTCCAATTGTCGATTTGCCATTCTCTTGAATGTCTCACTTAACAAGTCCAAAATATGTTTTCTCCTAATCCTGCTTGTTTTAGCTCTGTAAGCCCAGAAAAGAGCAGCATCATCTGCCCAGCTGTTTAAGCCAGAAACCTGACATTGTGCTCAATTCCTTCCTTTCCCTTCCTGTATACAGACTATCTAGTCTAATAGCAAGTCCTATGATATTACTTCCAAAATACATCTCAAACCAAC
This sequence comes from Ateles fusciceps, assembly GCA_036589455.1. Taxonomy (NCBI): domain Eukaryota; kingdom Metazoa; phylum Chordata; class Mammalia; order Primates; family Atelidae; genus Ateles; species Ateles fusciceps. The sequence goes on from JAZHEH010001960.1 coordinate 507,683, forward strand.
CCACTCTCCGTCTTCATTTTCCTCTTTTAGTTCCAGGCTGCATTTATGAGAGGGGAGGCTCCCTGCTTCTATTCTTGTTCCTTATGAGCTCTTGACCCTAGGACTCCCTTTCCATCTCTCATATCATATTTCAGGTCCTTATCACTTTTCCTTTGGACCACTGCCATAGCCTCTTGTCTTCTTTCATTCTAATCCCTTTGCCATATTACTGCCAGTTGGGTCTTCTTTTTAACATGTGAGATCTAGAATCTTTAGCATTGCATTTAAGTCCTTTCATGATCTGGTGTGTCTCTGACTCCATGTATTTCCCTGCCTTGTTCCCTGTCAAAGCCACACAACACTATACACCTTCTCTACTTGTACACTTTTGCTGTGCTGCTCTCATGACCTCAACCCATTATTCATCTGAGTCAGTTAAGGTTCTATTCTTTCTGGAAAGCTTCCTTTAATTTCTCACAAATCAAGAAATGTGGCCCCTGAGTTTCCCGTCTAACTTCTGTCACAACACTTAACACAGAATATGCTATCCCTCCCACAAGACTGAGCAATTTTAGAGCAGAGACTCAGATTATTTTGTATGGCTGGCATGGGAGCAGTGCTCACTGAATGATTGTTGTATAAATTAATAGATGAATAATATAATTTTGAATAAAATTAGAGAGGTACAGATATTGAGCATAAAATAAAAATGCAACATAAAAACTGTTAACTCTGGAGAAAATTGTGAGATAAAGTGTTGAGTGAAGGAAGAATTTTCATTTTTCTCTTTATGTGTTTAATTAAAAAAAAAAAAAAGAAAAACAACTGAGGCTAGGTGCAGTGGCTTATGCCTGTAATGCCAGCACTAGGGGCAAGAGGATCACTGGAGGCCAGGAGTTCAAAACCAGCCTGGGCAACATAGCAAAACTCCATGTCTACAAAAAATCAAAAACAAAAACAAAACCCCATAAAATAATAAAATAAAATTAAAAAATATAAAAAACTGGCCTGTTGTATGGGAATTATGAGAGTATGCTATGAGCATTATCAGAACTGGGTTCATTAGGCTCCTAATTGAAAATCCCTGAACAAACCCCTTACATGATTTGGGCCTCAATTTCCCCATCTATAAGGTTAGAGAATTGGTGAAATAGAAGCTCTATTAAGATCTTTCCAAGGTTTAAAATTCTGCTATTTTATATATATAAAATTGTATTGTCCATTCTCACATTGCTATAAGGAACTACCTGAGATTGGATAATTTATAAAGAAAAGAGGTTTAATTGACTCAGTTCCACAGGCTGTAGAGGAAGCATGGCTGGGAGGCCTCAGGAAACTTATAATCATGGCAGAAGGTGAAGGGGAGGCAAGCACATCTTACCATGGCAGAGCAGGGGAGAGGTGGGGGGCAGGGCGGGAAGAGAGAGAGAGAAAAGGGGAAGGTGCTACACACTTCCAAACAATCAGATCTTGTGAAAACATACTCACTGCCATGAGAATAGCAAGGGGGAAGTCTGGGCCCATGAGCCAATCACCTCCCACCAGGCCCCTCCTCCATCCCTGAGGATCATAGCTGGAGATGAGATTTGGGTGGGGACACAGAGCCAAGCCATACATAACTGGAACAAATTAACAACTTTATAACAGAACTCTGAATTCTATTCTTCTAAGAATTTTTACGTAGTCTTCAGATGTTAAAAAGCTGTGCCACAGTTTTCTAAAACCAGTTTAAAACCTCAGGGTTCTACCAAAGCAGAGCTCCTGAACTTCCTGCTCACAGGATATCAGAAAACAAAGCATTCATTTGTTCTATCAGCACACCTGACTTTTTAACAAAAAAAGTCTAAATAACTACACTTTTATTTTGAGCTGTAGTCTCTAAATCAGTGTTTCAGGAACTAGAAATAGGTTGTCACATTAGAGGTCAAGTAAGTTTGGAAGATTGCCTTTCTTGGAGGTGCACAATCTATTTTGGCCCACAGAAGGCTCAGAGAAGTCATGCAGTATAGAAATGTGCTTAATCCAGCATTTCCCTAACCAATGTGAGCATGGAACACTTTTCTCTTGGCATACATGTTCACATCCTGGGGCAATTTCTTCTTTTGGTACCAGTTTGAGAAATGCTGATTTATAGCAGCCTTTCTACTGTTCCTTTTAGTTTTCTGTTTCATTAAAGTTCTTTGTACTGGCTGGGCACAGTGGCTCACGTCTGTAATCCCAGCACTTTGGGAGGCCAAGGTGGGTCGATCATGAGGTCAAGAGATTGAGACCATCCTGGCCAACATGGTGAAACCCCGTCTCTACTAAAAACACAAAAATTAGCTGGACGTGGTGGCATATACCTGCAGTCCCAGCTACTCAGGAGGCTGAAGCAGGAGAATGGCTTGAACCTGGGAGGTGGAGGTTGCGGTAAGCTGAGATCACGCCACTGCACTACAACCTGGTGACAGAGCAAGACTCTGTCTCAAAAAAAATAAAAAGTTCCTTGTACTACGAGCAGGCTGACTTAAGCTAAGACTGTTTCATGGCTTGGTAAGTACCCTCTATGATTCCTTTCCAATCTGATTATGATCTCTACCTATTCCATTTTTCTGTCTTGGTTTGCTTTAATGTCAAAGTTAATTTGTATGGAATTTCTTAAAGGTATCTATATACCACCTTAGAAGACTTCCATTTCACTTTCTTGCTACCGATTAAAATGGCTATAACTTTTTCTGTATAACATTTTTAAACATTTGTATAGATATATCATTATAGAAAATTTCCAGCTGATCTAGTTGGCATTTAGCTTTTCTTTAAAAAAAAAATACATTATTTTAGGAATTGCTTGAATTTTTGTCCTATCACATTTGAACTATACCTTACTGGTAGTTAAAACACTTAAAATACAGAAGACTATATCTTTTCCATATTCATTTGCACATAATAGATACTGCTCTATTCTGAGAAGCCAGTTGAATACCGAGAATGGTATATCATTCTGTTGTCGGCAGCACAAACTGAAAATCTGTAATATGTCTCTCTCATGTTTTATTATTCAAGCAGCTTCTCACCTCTTTTCTAAACAGATCTGCTAATGCTTCATCATCTTGAGAACAGAGTTGATGCCCCAAGCTGAAAAATTACAAAGCTTCAATTACTTATCCTACTTTATAGGGATTTATTTTTAAAACAGGCAAAGAACAGTGTTTTGATGCCCTGTGCTCCTGGACCTCTCATGCTCAGCATGACTGCAGACAGCTGCAACCAAAGTCAGCAAGAGGCTAACCAGCTTTGACCTGACTGCGGAACTCCATCAATAGTCTGAAGGAAATGCTGGGGCTGCAGCCAAGGGAGTTGACAGCTGTCTTCTTAAGAACATTTCACAACAATTTCAGAAAGTCTGATTGTAACTTGTTTTTAGAATTCTCTGGTTTTGAATTTTGGAAGACTGAGTAGTTGAATGGGGCTAATCTGAATAATGTCATAATAGTTCCATTTAGGACTCAAATTAAACACTACATTTGATAGAGCTGTGAAATAAGTAGTGTTTAGGGAGAAAGCAAGGTATCATTATTATTGACATTATTTTCAAACGACAGACCCAGCTCTGAAAAGGAAACTGTGGTTATAAGGTATATGAGTAAAATAAACCAGCCCACACTAAAAAATTAAAATCATAAGATATATGAGTAAAATAGACTGACCCATGTTAAAAAATTAAAATCACATATTTGTAGTTAAGTCATTTTTATAGGTATGGTAATTAAAATAAATATAATATCGACCTAAGAATTGATAGTTTAGTAAAATATAATGAGTAACCCAGAAATTAACTGTGTAAAAATTTAAAATCAGATAAAGGCAGTAGTGCAAATCAAAAAGGAATAAGAGTTATTGAATAAATAGTGTCATAGCAATTGAATTGACACAAAAATAATTATCTTGATGTAGTTTTTCTAGAAAGAATGGGTGTATTAAAACCAGGGAGAATTTAGAGCTAATTAAATAAATACTAACAAACACTCAATAGCAGGGAATTGCTTTCATAAATTGTGGCATATTTATGAGATGAAGCTATAAACCACCATTAAAACTTGTAGTTACAAAGATTATTTGGCAATTGAAATTATGATACAATAAGCTAAAACGATAGACTTCAGCAAAATTCATGCATCTATATTACTTAAGATTTAGTTCAGGTAGGTGTGGTGGCTCATGACTGTAACCCCAACAATTAACAATTTGGGAGGCTGAGGTGGGAGGATTGCTTGAGGCCCGGAGTCCAAGAACAGCCTGGGTAACATAGTGAAACCTTTGTCTCTAAACAAATAATAATAATAAAGAAAAAAATACATGTAAAGAAAGCCCTAAATAACAGTGGCTTAAAGTAGGTAGAAGCTTATTTCCCTGTTACAATGAAAGTTCATTTGGCAGTCCAGGGCTGGGATGCTGATGGCACATGGGTATTAACCTTGTTGATTCACTATGCATAGACTCAATGTTGAAGCTGAAGATGGAAGCATTTCTGTGTTCCAGGCAGTATAGGATGAAGGAATAAAGACAAAGCATCCATGTGCTGTCACTGAAGAATGATTCTCAGAAGTTGCCACATGTTCCTTCTGCTTTGAGCCCTCTGGCCCAAATTCAGTTAAGTGGCCACTCCTGGCTGCAAACTGGAAAAAGCAGTCTCTAATCTGGATAGTCCTGTGTGCAGACAAAAGTCAGGGGCTCCATTACCAAAGAAGAAGGGAGAAGGGATTTAAAGGAACAGCCAAAGTCTCCATCATAACATCATTTTACAACTATGTAAAAAAGCAAAGAGGGAAAAGAAAGGAAAGAAATAAACCAGTGAATAAGGATATGTCATTGAAAGGAAAGACACTCAACGTGTACTTTTGTTCATGTTTGTTGTTTTTAAAGTCCCTTCCATGGTGGTACCACCAAAAGGAGTTTCTTTTGCCTGGCCTCTTCCCTTCACATTTTCCTCACCATCCCTAGCTCCTGTCTTTTGGATTACTTTCCACAAATACACAAACCTTCTATGCCTTCTCCCCTTTTTGCAGTTCTGCCTGTCTTAGGGATCAATATGTATACAAGTGCTCAACAACAAAAAGACCTACGGGGTAATCACTCTTCACATGGCAATATTTTGCTACCTTCACTTATGGGCATTATTTTTCCCGAGAGGAAGCTTTAGCAACTCACAGGGAAAGCATCACATTAGTTAATCATTATGCCCAGCTTGCCCATGAACTCCATTTGAGGAAAGTTGCCCTATCCTTAACCTGGACCTGAGGAAGCAGCTAGAGATCTTTGACCCACATTTCCTCCAGGCCACAGCTGGTTGAACCAGAGATAAGCACCTGGCTCAAGAATTGTTTGGAGAGAATAGTATAGGCTAAAGAGCTGATAATGGAGGTGAACTGGGTCAACTGGAGGACATATGCTGAAGGCAAGCAAAAAACTGTGAGTGAGAAGAGCTGTAAGGCCCAATAAAGATGCATCTGTAGGGGTGGGTGTGGTGGCTCACACCTATAAGACCAGTCAAACATAGTGAGACTCTGTCTCCATGAAAAAATTAAAAAATTAGCCTGGTGTGGTGGCACACATCTGTAAGGCCAAGGAGGCAGAATCACTCAAGCCCAGGAGTTTGGGGCTGCAGTAGGCTATGATTGGGCCAGTGCACTCCAGCTTTAGCAACAGGTAAAAGTGGCATCAACAGAGAGAGAGGCTTTAGAGGATTGGTTGATCATGATATTTTCATATGGAAATACCTTCCCACCATTTCTCAGGAAATTTATGTTTTCCTGAATGCTGAATCTCTAGAGAAATCAGTTGAGAAATCAGGAAAACAGGGGAAAGTATTCAAATTCTCCTGTGAAAATTCAAGCATAACAGTCAGCATAGAAACTATTAGATCCATGAAAACCACAAAGGTCAAGTCTAAAGCAAGAACAGGAAACACTGACATGTGGAGTCAAAGGTTACAGTCGACATTTCTGGGAAGGGGGAAAGAGCACATGGAAGATAGGTGGTCACAGTCCAGTCAGTCAGTCTTGCTTGCAGCTGTGGACATGTTGCAAGTGTGTTTTCATGGCCCATATCTTTTTAATGGTGAGTTATTCTTGCAAAAATAAAATACAAAATTTATATGCTTAGTATACTTTTTACAAATCTTATGAGCGGTGTTCCAAGAAATAAGTTTTGGAAGCAAAATAAGTTCTTAAATTGTCAAATCAGTAAAATCTATAAACCTTGCTAGGAGATCTGAATGAAATTATTTGAATACTATCCAATAATGTTTGCTGGTATTTTCAATGTTTAAATATTCAGTGTAGGTTATAGATCTTTGTAAATAGTGTTATAGGAAAAAGCAGAGAGAAAAAATGTGAATGCTCCCTATATAAAATGGGAAACAGATCCAAAATCTGAATTATCAAAAGCAATATTGATTTCAGTTGCAAAACCAAAATCAGGGCAAACAGACAAAATATTTTCATCATTAAACAATGACATAAACTTATAAAAAGCTACATGTATTCAGTGCCCAACTTGAGGATGCTTTTGGACCCACTTAAAAATCTGACTGTCAATGCAAAAGGAAAAAAATATTTTCTGTTGAACAAGACAATTAATTCTAGGTATGTTTTAAAGTTTTACTTTAAGAATGATGATTTTAAATATTAAATAGGTATGGTATTCTGTTTTAATTTTAAAATTATTTTTATTGTGCATTATTTTGTGTATTCTTGCCTTCTTTTAGTGTTTTAAAAATTATCAGGTAGAGATTATTTTTACATATTATTAACATAACATACTAATATGTTAGTGTCTTAATAATAACAAACCATAATTTATTATTATAACATTTTAATAGACAAACTCTGAGAGGTTTAGTATAAACCTATCACAGAAAAATGATTTACTGCTTATTACTATCATAATGTATTCTTAATTAACAACATAGAAAGTGTTATGAAAAATATAGATTACTTATGATTTTGGGAATGGCTGAGACTTTTCAGAAATTCTTTTTTCTTTATCCCTGAAGATTAATATCTGTTGGGAATTTAGTAGGTCATGGCAAGAAGCACAGAAGCAATGAGGGAGAGAAATAAGCCACCACCAAGGTGGGAAGTAGAGTGACTCTTGCTACTTGGTCTTGCTAGTGAATCTTGCCTTATGCTGAGAGTTGTCCAGTGATCTAGTTCCAAGCCTCTTCTTTTGTTCTTGAGGCTCATCTGCAATTAAATTCTTATTCCTTACAAGGTAATTCTGCTTTCTTCATCACCACATCTTACCATATTGTAAATTCTTGGAAGTAACCTGAGTATGGCAAAAGACCCTAACATCTAACTTGGGCAACATGGTGAGATCCTGTCTCTGCAAAAATAACACATAGCCAGATCTCAGAAGCCTAAACTACCTCAGAAGCATGTATCTCTGTCTGGCTTCAGTCTAATGTCAGAATTATTAAACAGGCTAATGAATCATGTTGATTATCCAGGTAGCACTGTGACCTGTAAAATACCTATATGCTACTTACTACTATAATACAAAATTATTTCTTCTGTCTGAAGTTGTTATCAGGAAGGAATGAAATATTTCCAAATTAGAACTAGCCATTGGAAATGGTACAGGTGTGTGGAATTCAGAAAATGTTTCACAACTTCACCAAGCATGTTTTTTTAAATTATAATTCAGTTATGCTACTAATTATGCTATCATTTATCTCTCTATAATCTGAATTTAGTTCTTTCTTTACTTTTTTTTTTTTTTTTTTTTTGGGATGAAGCCTTGCCTGTTGATCAGGCTGGTCTTGAAATCCTAAACTGAATCAATCCTCCCACCTCAGCCCCTCAAAGTACTGGGATTACAGATGTGAGCCACCATGCCCAGCCGCTTTACTCATTCTTTTCTGTTCCTTGTTTTTTTGAGTTACAGCCAAAAGAACTTTTATATCATACACCACAGTACTCCAAAATGAAAATGATATATAAATTTGTTTCCACATCTATTTATAATTATTTTTTCTTTTATTGAAAGAATAATGTCACTTCATTAAAAAGTCACCCATGTATTCACCATGTCAACAGGACTAACTTCCATTTCAAATATTAGATCTTATGTGTCCACATAATTTATACATTATTTCAATCTCAGATAACTTTATAATATTTTGGTATTTCATTTTAATAAAATATGAATGCTGTTCTTTATTGCTAGGCTATTTATTATGAGGATATAAACTCCCTTGTACATTATATACCAAGCATCAGTAAATATTTTCTGCAAAGGGCCAGATAGTAAATATTTTAGGTTTTTCAGGTGATACAGTTTTTGTCTAAAGTATTCAACTCTGCCTTTAAAGCATGAAAACAGTAGTAGACAATATGTAAATGAATGTGTGGCTATGTTCCAATATGCCTTTATTTATGGACACTGTTATGTGTCACAAAATATTTTTCATCTGTTGAATGTTTTCAACCACTTAAGAATGTAAAAGCTACATTCGTGGGCCATACAAAAACAGACGGTGTGCTGGATTTTATCTCTGGGCTGGTTTGCCAATCCACGTACTATGCTAGATTCATAAACACCATAAATATTTTCAACATGATACTTCTACCCACTTTTACTGGTAAGGAATAAACGTTACAGTGTTAGTAGTAGCCAGAAATACAATTGCATAAGTAAACCTCTGACAGTTTTGAATTCACTTATTTATATATTCCAATACTGTATATCAGAATGATAGAGAGATGATAACTCAGTTTCATTTGAGTCAAAGTGGTTTAGTTAATCATTTATAGAAATAAAATTGGATTAATAATGCTTTGCTCTCATCCTCAAAGGGGAATTGAAAGAAGTAATTAGTGATTTTTACATCATATAAGAAATAAAATTGCTATATAAATACAGAATTTAACAAGGCAGGTGGACCTGGCTTTCATCAAACCCAATTACAAATGTCTAGATTTACACAGAAAGGAGACTGCAGGATGATTGCTGACTTTATCAGGCAATACACACTTGCATCTCTCTATTCAGCAAGCTCAATGAATGCATTTCAAATATAATTTGGCTTGCACACAGCTTTCCCACAATTTATCTATCAAATATAGTGAAGAACTGTAAAATGATACAAAAATGTCTATGAAAATTTCCCCCATCATCTCATTCTCACTTCAGAATGATCAGTGGAGCCCTGGAAGGCCTCTAGCTGTCACCCTACAAAGATTTTTCTCCATGCATCAAAGAAGCCATTGGTATACATGAAGCATACCTTATTTGTATACTGCAATTTTTACATTTAGAAAATTCCAAAATGCTAGAAAATGCTTTTACTCTCATCACTTGCTAAGTCTGCTTTTTTGACCAGCCTTTCCTGTCCTTTGTACTCTGCCACAGCCATTGTTTGACCTAAAGCCTTTACAGCACGGGTTGAACTACAACCAGGGACGGGACTGAACTTCAGCCACGGATCGGCTCCCTTTGCCTTTGGAAACAGAAGGGTTGCTGCAGTTGCTTGATGCCATATGTTGGTGCTTGCTAGGAACTAGATGCTTTCTCAGTGGTGGTAAAATCTTTGCTCTTGCTTTATGTTTTTAATGTGAATCGTAAAGTGGAAACTCCTACACATATCAAGTGTGAGTATGAAGTGACTAGTCTGAATTTGGGCCAGTTTCCACTTGTTTCTGCGTGGTAGAGGACCCAGTAGGTGTGACTTGGTGGTTCTGGAGTCAAAGTCACATATCTTAAGGGTTTTTTCTGGTGAAAAAAATCTCAAGCTTCATAAATCTCAATATTCAAATTGGAAGCATTTTTAATGAGATATTTTGTGTTTGCTCTGTTCAGACTGACCCTTTTACTTCTTTATTTCTGGCATATAGCTATAACTAAATTATGCCAACATGAAACTCACATAGTCTCAAGTGACATATTAGTTTACTTTCTAAAGGAACATTAGATTTTCAAATTCCAGATTTCTATAGTTTTCCATCAAGCACTTTATCTGATAGTAAGGCTTGCTGTTATTAAAGTCCTTACTGGCAAATAACTTTACAGATGTGGAAAGTGCCATGGGCAAATTAAGTAACTTTTCTAAAAATTGTCAGGAAATTCTGGATTCCCTGAATTATAATATTTTTCTTATCCTTTTGAGCTACTTCCCAGCTTAGATTTTACAAATCACCTTAAACTACTTTTGAGTTAAATAGAATTTTCTTATGGTTGAGTCAAATCTCTTTGGACATTATAAAGTGCTCCAAGAAATATTATTAGAAATAACACAATTTTTTTCCTTTTATAGTTTTTATATTCAATTTTCATTTTTAACTTTAAAACATAAAATAGCCCTTTAAGTATACTCCCTAATTGGAATTTAACTTTTTCCCCTTCATCTTCCATTTAAAATGACATTTCTGATGGATGTTGGAAAGGTTCACTATTCCATTGACTATTCAAAAGGACTCACTTTTCATTTTCCAGATGAAGCCACTTTTTCAGAGTGAGCTTTGGAAATCAGTGTAAAAGTCGGTTCTCCTTACATTCAGGGCTTAGACCATTGAATCATATGATGTCTATAAGGCATATAGGAAATGATGTATATAGTAACATCATTTTCTTTATATGAATACTTTTCTATGTTTCTGTAATGCCCATAAGAAAGACTAGGTTCTCAATTTTTAACTCAGAAGTTATCACTAGTATTAACATCCTACATATATCTCAAGATTCATATAATGATTAGATATTGAGACTCTTACTAGGTCAAGGACCAGAGAAGATAATACAGTAGACACCTAGTTTTACAAATTCTTAGGGAAGGAAAAAAAAACCATTGTTGCATAGAAACTGATGAAAGAAACATGGAGATGAACAACATAACCTAGAACATGGTGGTAATTGTTAAGTGGAAGACTAAGCCAAATAAAAGCAGGCTATAGCCTGCTCAAGAACCAAAATTATGAATGCTACTTACAATGTAGTTTTCTAAGAAGTAGACCAAGCAGGTACTATTCTGTTCATTCCTGCCATCAATAAGTAAGGATTTTTTTTTAAACATCTACTATAAGCAAGGTGTTGTTTTATGTTCTGAAAATTCAAAGTCAGACTCTTGCCCTCTATGATCTCATATCTAATGGGCAAGGTCCCTAATCTATAAGAACAAAGCATTTTCTACCATTTGTAATGAAAGACTTCTCATGGCTCAATTCAGAATTTCAAAGGATTTCTTAAAAGTATTGGTAAAAGTATATTGAATCTTCACAGAAATTGCTTAAGGTGTGGCATGAAATGGCCTAATTTTTGGGTCTCAATGGTTACGGTTAAGATATTTTATTGGATTCAGATGTGCAGGGAGCTGTCTCTGGGATTAGAAAAGTGATCAGACATAATGAGGTAAATTGAGGAAGAGAAACATGTGTTTTGTCGGATAGTAAATATATCGATTCCCAGATTATATTTCCGGATCCATCACTGAAGCATTTTCTTATCCTTTCGATGCTTGAGTTTTCTCATGTATAAAGTAAGATGATTGAATTAAATCTCTAAAATCCTTTCTAGAATATAATGTATTTTAAGAGTTAAAAAATGGGAAGAAGTTGGTTTATTCATCATGTACCACAACTGATACGAATTGAACAACTACAGGTTCTACGGCTAAAATGACCAAGAAACCATGATAAGCAAAAAGAAAGGAAATAGCATAGAAAGGAAGAACATTTTGTCCAAGGACTGGGAGCTGGACAGAAACATTAATAACAACTCATAACAACTTGGCAGGAGCATGCTTGAGTTGAGTTTGTAGGGCATGCACCTTAACCAAATAAAACTCTTTTGACTACATATTCTTTTCCTGCCTCAAACTCATTTCTTTGCTTCAGAGTCACAGCAAATATACTAAAAAGACATGCCTGACTTGCTAGCTCATAATCTCACTGCCATTGGGTTTTTGACCTTTTACTCCACTAAAACCACACTTTTTAAGTTACCAGCGCTCCTCCCCATGTCGCCAAATTGAGCGATTACTCCTTTGTCCTCCTCTCAGCAGGACTGACACACTCGACAACCCTCTCTTTTCTCCTTTTGTCCTCTTAGCCCAACTTTCCTGATTTCTGCTTACCTCACTGATAACTCTTTGCAGTTCCTACCCCTGGTTCCTCGTCCTATGCCTGTTCTCTCAATATTGTAATGTGATAAAATTTAGTCTTCTCTTTCCTAGCTACACTACTCTCTGTCTCTTGATCTCACTTGCTCCGTGGCTTTAAAAAGCATTTACGTGAAGATGACTTCCAAATATGTATCTCTGTGCCTCAAGTTCCAGATTTGTAGTGTTCACTGCACACTTGCTATCTTCCTTTGGATGTCAATAACCATATTGAACTCAACATATCTAAAGAGGATGCTGGAAACAATCCTCCACCACCATCACTATGAAAGCTGATCCTCACTTGGGCGTCCCTGTCTTAGAAATAACTTAAATGGGCTGAATGTCAGAAAGGTGAAAACAGGTAAACTGGTCACTTAATCTAGTTACATAGCTAGTTAGGGGCAGAGCCAGAGATGTAACCCAGATCACTGGACTCTCAGTTCAAGTTTTAAAATATACTCCACACTACTTTGAGATTTTTGAATCAGATATCAGGTCTGATTTTTGGTGTCATTGGTTTCTGATGCATCTTTTGTAGTCATTGTGTTATGGATAAGAATGAATTCATTCTAATCTTCCCCTGTCTCCAGTTGCTCCTGGGCTGCTGGAGAAACTTAAGTAGTGATATAAATTGGCACCATTACAGTATGTACCTTCCAGCTTCACCTGGGTTTTCAAGCCCTCCAAAATATCTTTTCTTTTTCTTAGTTGCCTATCTTTTCCATTCTGCTCAGCAGCTGCCCAAACTTTTATAACTCACTCCATTTATATTTATCAAATAAATTTACCTTCAACTTGCCATGGAAACAGAAGTCATCTGGCAAATAGTTCCTCAACTTCCCACCATCCCATCTCTAAACTTTCCTTCACCTGCTTTATATTTTCCTCCTCTGTAATCTCAATTGGAATCTACTATGAAGTAAAACGTTCTAAAATTTTATGTTTATTAGAGATAAAGTCTCACTCAATTGCCCACACTGGAGTGCAATGGCATGATTATGGCTCACTGCAGCCTCCAACTTCTGGGATAAAATGATCTTTCCACCTCAGCCCAGCTGAAAATACAGGTGCACGCCACCATGCCTGGCTAATTTTTTAAGTTTTTGTAGAGACAGTGTCTTGCTTTGTTGCTCAGGCTGGTCTAGAACTCCTAGCTTCAAGCGATCACACCTCAGCCCAGCTGGAACTACAGGTGTGCGCCACTATGCCTGGCCAGTTTCTAAATTTTTTGTAGAGACATGGTCTTGCTTTGTTGCCCAAGCTGGTCCAGAACTCCTACCTTCAAGTGATTCTCCCAGCTTGACTTCCCAAAGTGCTGGGATTACAGACTTGAGCCACCATGCCCAGCTAAATTAATTTTTATTAAAAAAAAAAAAAGACACGTTGAATGAGCAGACCTGTTCTTCCTTCTTGGAACTATGTTTTCTCTTGAGTTTTCTATCACCATTATGTCCTGGTTTTCTTTGTACCTCTCTCAGACTCCTTCACTGAGCTTATCTATTACTTAAAATGTGTTTCACTCTGGAGTTTCATCCTAGGCCTTTTCTAATGTTTAATCCTTTTTCTTTGGGAAACCCCATTTATTCTATATCTTTGCACAACACCTGTAGGTATGATCCATATATCGAGTAGGGATGTGAAAACTACTATATCTTCAGCTTGCATATTTTATCTGACCTTCACATTTATGTTTCCAACTAGACCTGGTTACTAGAGAGATCTGCTTACTACATGGTGATGGGGTAGACAAAGCACTATTTTCGTACCACACCTCACCAAGTTTTGCCTGCAGACATCAGTTTTCAGTCACTGCCATCAAATGCATTAGTGGATATGGATGAAGAAGCTACCTTTGTTGGAGAAGTTTGTGTATCAAAAATTATACTTACACACTTTGTCTTAAGGAGAGTACCATGTAAGATGGTAACGTTTGTAATGTGATGGGTAACAGCTGGCAGGCTAAACTACATTCCAGGAGGATGGATTATTTAATTCTAGGCTTTTGTTTTGCTGATTGGGGAGTGCAATTTTGGGCGAAGAGTCAGACTGTTTAGAATAATACATGAAGGCTGAGAACCTGCCTTGGTTTTTCTAACCTTCCCCACACTGTACTTGGTTCCTTCCCTAAACAGAAAAACGAAAACAAACAGCAGCAACAACAAAAAACTTCAGTAAAGTTTCATGATACAAAAATTAGTAACATTTCTATACACCAATAACATTCAAGCTGAGAGCCAAATCAAAAATGCAATCCCATTTAAAATAGCTATGAGAAAAATAAAATACACATAACCAAGAAAGTGAAAGATCTCAACAAGGAGAACTATAAAACACTGCAAAAAGAAGTCGCAGATGACAAAAGCAAACGAAAACACATTTCATGTTCATGAACTAGAAGACTCAACATTGTTAAAATGGCCATACTCTGCAGAGCAATCTACAGATTCAATGCTTTTCCTACCAAACTATTAATGTCATTTTTCACAGAATTAGAATAAACTATTCTAAAATCCATATGGAACCAAAAAACAACCCAAATAGTCAAAGCAATCCTAACCAAAAGAATAAAGCCAGAGGCATCACATTACCCAACTTCAAACTATATTATAAGGCTACAGTAACCAAAACAGCATGGTACTGGTATAGAAACAGACACATAGACTAATGGACAGAATAGAGGCTCCTAAAATGAAGCTGCACACCTACAACCACCTGATCTTTGACAAAACAAGTAATAAGGGAAGGACTTCCTATTCAATAAATGGTGCTGGGATAACTGGCTAGCCACGTACAGAAGAATAAAACTGGACCCCTACCTTTCACCATCACTTATAAAAAAAATTAACTCAACATGGATTAAGGATTTAAATGTAAGACCTACAACTATAAAACTCCTAGAAGAAAAACTAGTTAATACCATTCTGGACATCAACCTTGGCAACTAATTTTTGACTAAGTTCTCAACTGCAACATAAACAAAAATTGACAAATGAGACCTAATTAAATAAAGAACTTCTGCACAGCAAAAGCAACTATCAACACACTAAACAGACAACCTACAGAATGGGAGAAAATATTCAGAAACTACGCATCCAATATAGGTATACTATCCAGAATCTATAAACAATTTAAGCAATTTAATAAGCAAAAAACAAATAACCCGATTGAAATAATGAACAAAAGGACATGAACAGACATTTCTCAAAAGGAGACATACAAATGGCCAAAAAAACACATGAAAAAAATGCTCCATGTCACTAATCGTCAGAAAAATGTGAATCAAAACCACAGTGAGATACCATCTCACACCAGTCAGAATGTCTATTATTCCAAAAAAAAAAAAAAAAAAAAGGGATGCTGATGAGGTTGTGAAGAAAGGGAATGCTTACACACTGTTGTTAGAATGTAAATTCATTCAGCCACTGTGAAAGCAGTTTGGAGATTTCTCAAAGAACTTAAAGCAGAATTACCATTTGACTCAACAATCCCATTGCTGGGTATGTATCCAAAGAAACCAAATTGTTTTACTAAAAGGACACATGCACTTGCATGTGCATCACAGGACTATCACAATAGCAAAGACATAGACTCAACCTAGGTACCCATCAACGGTGGATTGGATTAAAAAATATAGTACATATGCACCATGGAGTACTACACAGCCATGAAAAGAGGAAAATTATGTCCTTTGCAGCAACACGGATGCATTTGGAGGCCATTATCAGAAAACCAAATACCTCATGATGTAATTTATAAGTGGGAACATTGGGTACTTATGGACATAAAGATGGCAACAGTAGACACTGGGGACTACTAAAGAGGAGAGAGAGAGGGAGGGGTCAAGGGTTGAAAATATTTTGGGAACTATGCTCGGTACCTGGGTAATGAGATTATTTATACCCCAAAGCTTCAGCATCAAATCACATATTCAGATAACAAACCTGCACATGTACCTCCTAAATCTAAAATAAAAGTTGAAAGATAAAATAAAATAAAAATGAAAAGAAAATAAAACAAAGCAACAAAGAATCTACCACTGTTAAGGCATTGTACTAAATCCTTTATCCTCTGCTTCTAATAACTGTAAGGTCTGTTTGACTTTGCTGAAACTAATAAAATTAGAATTTTGGTGAAATGAATCTGAAGAAAAATAGCATATTCACATGTGATTTCTAATTAAATGTTAGAGATGTATGTTCTAGGCCAGGTGTGGTGGTGTGTGCCTTGTAATCCTACTTACTTGGGAGGCTGAGAGGGGAGGTTTGTGTAAGTTGCCCAAGAGATTGAAACCTGCTTGGGCAACATAGTGAGGCCTTGTCCAAAACACACATACACACACACACACACACACACACACACACACACACACACACCAGAAAGAAATGAAAAATATAAAGCAAGAAAGAAAGCAAGCAAGCAAGAAAGAGAAAGAAAGAAAGAGAAAAATGTTTGTCCTTTTATCACTGGAATTTAGTATGCGTGAATTGATGTGGTCTAAATGAACAAATGCTGAAGCAGTTTCCACATTTCAACCTGAAGCAAATAAACCCATTAGAAAAATATATCAGAGGGACAATGCCATTCTGTTGTAAATAGAATCCAAAATTAAAGGCCGAGTGTGGTGGCTCATGCCTGTAATCCCAGTGCTTTGGGAGGCCGAGGCAGGTGGATCCCAAGGTCAAGAGATTGAGACCATCCTGGCCAACGTGGTGAAATCTCACCTCTACTAAAAATACAAAATTAGCTGGGCATGGTGGTGCGTGCCTGTAGTCCCAGCTACTTAGGAGGCTGAAGCAGGAGAATCGCTTGAACCCAGGAGGCGGAGGTTGCTGTGAGCCAAGATTGCGCCACTGCACTCCAGTCTGGGTGAGAGAGCAAGACTCCATCTCAAGAAAAAAGAAAAAGGAAAAAAAAAAAAAAAGAATCCAAAATTCATATTTGGGTCTGGAAGCTGATCACTCCTGACCAGCTGAATGTATTTTAAGCAACATGGGAGAGAAACCACATATTCTGGACATCAAAGATAACACTGTACTTTGGATTTGATTGGTTTAAAAATAAGAATGTATGAGGCAGGTGCATATAAAGATATAAAGATCTAAGACTGCATGTTTATCTTGTGATTTTGATGCCATGTCTTAACTCAAAAAGTGACTAGATTAAATTTTTGCCCATTTTTGTCAGACAAATTGTAAAATAAACCTCAGGACTAGAATTTCTATTGGGAGAGCTTTTTCTTCTGTAAAGGAATCCTTGTCACAGTCAATGAATATCACTTTCTAATTCACGAGAAAAATCTGTTAAGGTAGGAGAACATCCAATCAGGCAGAAAAGGACTCTGAAACAATTTAGTTATAATAATTAAAGAAAATGAAGGGGATGAATTAATCTTTGGCATAGTCTGGCAAAAAGCTTTTATGCAGAGATTGCATTAGTAATGGATGTCTGGTGTGTCGCGTTGAGAAGGATTCCAAGTACAACCGCAGGATAAACAGGAAAGACCAATGAGTAATATTTGCCTTGGGCGTAGATTCGGAATGATAGCCCTCACATGGTGTATTTGCTGACCTGAGTGTGACTGTATGACTGTAATGCTGAAAAAGCATCAGGAGAATAAGAAATAAACATGAGTTTTAAATATGAAAGGAAATATCAATCTCATGGTTTCCACAAAATATATAAAGCATTGGTTAGATAAAAGATAAAATCTGTTCTCAAAAGAGGTAATTAATAGCACTTGAAACAAATTCTATACCCTAGTATTATTTGGAATTTGTGGACTTTGATATAGTTGAAATAGATGATACAAGAGGCTTATTATCAAATAAGTAATGAAAAATCTATAAATCAAAAGAGGGGAAGGAAGGTTGCCAGGCATGGTGGTGCATACCTATAATCCCAGCTACCTGGAAGGTTGAGGCAGGGGGGATCCCTTGAGCCTAGGAGTTCAAGACCAGCCTGGAGAACATTAGTGAGACCCCCTCTCAAAATAATAAATAAATAAATAAATAAAACAAAATAACATTTTAAAAACCAGGAAAAGTTCACATTGTTATTATTCAGAGATATGCAACCCAAACGATCTGGATTAGTTTCATTAAATCCAAGGTTCAAAATCTTGAATGAGAAAACAGTATAAGCCCAATGTTTAAACAAGTGTCCAATGTTCAGACTTCTTTTCCATTTTCTCTTTTGTTTCTACGCTGATTCCAAGTAGAGCTTTTCACTCACAACTCACCAATCAGGATCTTTTTCTCCCTCTCTCTTTCTGATTTAGTTTCTTTTATAAAACACTTCTGAGATGAAGTGTAACAGGAAAGATAGAAAAGACAAAGAAAATTAAATGACTAATCGTCCAATTAAATTAGAGGCTTATCTTCTGTCTCTTCTTCCATTTGGTTATCTATGCATTTATGAAGAGTTCAGTGTGCTTTGCAACGCAATAGCACCACAATTAAGCTTAATCTATTTATTTCACAGCTAGCCAAGTAAAAGTATTTAGAAAATAGATGTTCTTACAATGTTTTCTGGCTTACTTTCTGCACCTAAACTGGCTGTTTTCTCAAGAGGGAGAGATGATAAAAGTACATGCACATTATGCCATACATATTGAAATAAGTTTCAAATCATCTCTAGGGGCAAAAATTTTTCTATTCATTCTGTTTTAAAGCCTAGTAAAATTAACTCTGTGTTCACCATTCATTTGTGCCTTCTTCCTTGAAGAAACCTATACATCAGAATAGGAAGTTCTTTCTTCTTCAAAGAAGAAGGCATATATTAAATATTTGAGAAGTTATATTCTTGTGGAAAGAGTAGAATTTTAGCCCCTTTAAGCAAAGGACCAAGGAATAGGTAAAAGCACAACTCTAAGATAATATTTCTTAAGGAAGAGATGTAAAGGAGGTCTCCCCCAAATTACTTTATTGGTTCTAATAATACCAGTACACTCTAGCTATTTGGAAAAATATATATATTAACGATTAACAAATGTGATTAAAGAGATACTTACTGAACACGTACCTTAGAATGTGCAAGGTATTATAAGTACCATAGAGAAGTATTAGGATAAACAAAAGACTAATTTTACTATCAAAGAAGTCACAGGCTAGTCACAGGCTGGAGGACTTAGGTTTTTTTTTTTCTTGAGACGGAGTCTCGCTCTGTTGCCCAGGCTGGAGTGCAATGTGCAATGGTGTGATCTCAGCTCACTGCAACCTCTGCCTCTTGGGTTCAAGTGATTCTCCTGCCTTGGCCTCCCAAGTAGCTGGAATTACAGGCACACACCACTATGCCTGGGTAATTTTTGTATTTTTCTAGAGACGATGTTTTGTCATGTTGGCCAGGCTGTTCTTGAACTCCTGACTTCAGGTGATCTGCCTGCCTCAACCTTCCAAAGTGCTGGGATTACAAGTGTGAACCACCATGTCCGACCAGGACTTAGTAGTTTTATAAATCTGCCTCTCCATCAAAAAATGTGATAAAAGTAAACAAAATATGACCATAGAAGTCAAGTCAAAGAATTATTTTGCTCCAGATGATTTATCTGCTAAGTGGCAGAGGTAGGCTTTAACTCCAGGCTTTCTGATTTCAAAGGCACCTTTTCGTAACTTACAAAATAGCCATTTATGCATTGGAAAGAACCCCATTAAATGGTAGTGACAAGATAGAAGTTGGGGTGTGGAGGAGGGAAACAATGGAATTAGAAGACATCAATCCAATGACATTATTTACCAGAAATAATGTTAGAGAGCAATTCTAATTCATAACCAAGAGAATGGTAGTAGATTATATACATACAGTACTTTTTTTGTTTCTAAGGTACCTGGTTTTCCTTTTTTTTTAATATTTATGAATTCAGCTTTATCTTACAATTAACATTTACCATTAATGTAAAGCTGTTATTAAGATGATATCACTTTTTATAATCAATGACATCATAAATGAAGAAATCTTGGTTCTGCTACTCACTCACCAGATAATCTGGACTCTCTGGGTCTCACCTGAGCATCCTCATTTACAAAATTGGAGTGATGGTACCTCATAGAGTTTATGAAGATCAAATGAGGTAATGTGTGTAAATCACTTAGCAGTGCCTGGCACACAAAAGGTTCACAGCTAAATGTAGTTATTGTCATTTTTATGGCTGTTGGTGTTTACTAGTTCATAGGCTGAGCATTGTTTATCCTTTACTTTGTCAGAATTTTATCACTGCACAAAAAAACATGACTATCATCAAGATACAAGCCTGCTTTTTGAAGGAAAGGTATTACTATAGGGGTTGGAAAGGTGAGGCAAATGAGAGAGGGAGGGTTGCCACATATTGAAAAGCTTCTTTGGGAATGTAACCTCTAAGAGAGGAAATATTTCTCTGAAAGCATGCAGATGCATCATAAGAACATGTCAGTTTTCTATTCTGTGAAGGATGAGCAAATTGCAGCTTATCATCAGTGAATTCAAGAGTGACAATAATACACCGACAGCTATCCGATGACAATGGCAACCATGGATGGGAAGAGAGACTTCAGAAGAAAAACAATTATAATTAGACCACAAGAAGGAATCCAGAAGAATATAGAAAATAGAGGGCTATGTGCAATATTGCTGAGGTTACCTAGCAACATAGTAGCTTTTACTGTTGTTAGAGAATGGCAAATGGGATAGTAAGAATAGGATGCAGCGCTGAGCTCAGGAGGGGTGAAAATGACTTATCAATGAGGTTAGAATTACATTCATAGCAACATCAGTGTATGATGGTGTTTTGTGGCACATGCTTCAGGGGACTGGTTACATAAACAGGTGGCGTATGTGTGTGTGTGTAATAATTTCATAGTCAAGCCTATAGGAATAAAGAATAATTCAAATATAAAGAATTCAGATAGTATGGAAGAAAATGTTAGGTCCCACCCCTAACTGGAATGTGCAAGAAAAAGAATTATAAATTCAAGGAGACATTCTATATAAACCAGATGTGAGTTGGCAAAATGCATGACTTTTCCAAGTAATATTTACATTTTAAGAGGGGGCCCCTGGAAATGCCTTCTTCCAAGCTATGAAGTACAGGGCTAGGGATTTCAGCACCTGCAAGGCAGATATTTTTGAAGTAGAGAATCTTTGTAGCAGCTGAGACGGGTTTACAGCACACAATCTGTTCTGTTCAAGGTCAGTGTGCCCAGATGAAAAACTGCCATCCTTTAGAAGAAGCTAACACAGACTGAAGCAGCTACAGAACAGCGTACATTATCTATCTGTCAATCCAAACCAGTATGATGAAAATTATTCAAATCAATTAATTAAAAATTATCCCATAAATAATGCATTTGCCATCCAACTTTGTTCTGTTTTCCTGGCTGGGTTCATAATCAAGAGAGTTAATATTCTTTAAAATGCAAATATTCTTGTTTTTAATCTTTAAAGACCTTGCTAAACAGAAAATAAATAAAGTTCTACCAGGTGAAGTTCATGAAACTTTTAGAAGGAAAGCATTTGCCAGACAAATTTAGTGTGAGTCAAAAGAGATCAAACAGGAAATGACTCCCATATCTTCAGAGTACTCCAGGATCTTGAAAGGTCCATACAGATATTCGACGGTTGCATACTGACAAAGTAGAAATAAGCAATGGACAAATCCTTCAGGAAGTGAGGGAGGTACTCTAAACTTCAGCCTGCACCTGAGCCCCGGGGTATCCTGATTCCTAGAACCATCACCTTCATTATTCTTTAGTTCTTTCTTCACTGTGGTAAAACAAATACAACTGAGTTCTTTAATTCATGTCCAGAAGGGCACCAGCCACACACCCTCTTCAGTCAGCAGGGATAAACATCTAGCCTGTTCTCCCCAAGCCTATCTCCCAGCACACTGTGTCTGTACATCTGGAAAATATTGTTTGCTGCTTAAAGCGTCACTCCAACTGCGCGGCTGCTGGCAGGAATCCCTGCTACTCAGACTTCTGGTATTTATTGGGAGAGCCCCCATATGCTGGTGCAAGGATGCCCAGAGGGGAGTCCTAAAAATCCTTTTGAGCCTCACAGCTGGGCTCCTTTTCCAGGCTGCACAGTTGGCATTATATTTGGGCAGCGTGCCTTAGCTTCTGACTGTGGGGTTGCAGAGGCCAGTCCTCTGCTGTCTCAGGACCTCCAAGATCCTCCAATATCCAGCTTCTGCCTTCATGAGAAGTCTTGAGTTGCTTGATTCTTTAAAGCTTTCAAATTGCTATCAGTTTATTAAAATGTTCAGTTATGAGTAGGGTAAGTTTTACTAAAAATACTATAGATTAAATGGGTTTTGGCTAACTCTGAGAAAATAGCATTGCTAAATTTAAGGTAATTTTATTACGTAGCAGCTATGGAAAGAGAATTAAATTTGAAGTTTCTTGACCAGTTAACTGAAATTTTAGTGGACTGTAAACTTATTCCTAAAACTCTTCCCGATGTAAAAGTTTAGCAAGATAGATTTTTTTTTTTTTTTGAGACAGAGTCTCGTTCTGTCTCCCAGGCTGGAGTGCAGTGGTGCTATCTTGGCTCACTGCAACCTCTGCCTCCCAGGTTCAAGTGATTCTCCTGCCTCATCCTCCTGAGTAGCAGAGATTATAGGCGCCTGCTACCACACCTGGCTAATTTTTTGTATTTTTAATAGGATGGGGTTTCACCATGTTGCCCAGGTTGGTCTCAAACTCCTGAGCTCAGGCAATTCATCTGCCTTAGCCTCCCAAAGTGCTGGAATTACAGGTGTGAGCTACCGTGCCCGGCTGATAATAAGATTTTTATAAAGGACATCAAAATTGTATTCCAAGCATCCTCCCTTCTTCCCTCATAATGCTTGACTACATTTCCATGGCAGTCCTTAGCTCTGACATATCAAAACCAATCAAGGTAACCCAGTCCCCTCAACATCTTTATTAGCTCAGATAACGTAGGCCTAGTAATCAACACGTGACATTTCCCTTTTTCATTAGTTGGAGGAATCCATCCTCTTCTTTTGGATGTGTCTGAGGTGCAAGTGGTCTCAGTAGATGCTGTGGTCACCTTGTGAAGATAGCCTGAGGGCAAAGCTGATGTATGACGGGCAGAAGATTCAAAGAACTGTGTCTCAAAGGAGCTGTACCTGACCAAATCTCAACTCAATTCCCATAAAACTGTTTGGACCTTTTAATCTATGGAGCTAAAAATTCTCATTTATTGTTTTATCCAATCAGGCTACCTTTTTGCTACTCGCATCCAGAAGAATTTCCACTGAATAATTAAAGTACAAACTGAATATCTATCAATTTCCCCAGCTTCTTGGGATGACTCTTTCTTTTAGTGCCGTAATTCAAGGCCTTATCCCAAGAGACTGCCAGAAGTACTGTGTGCTTGTTCTAAGTCCTCTGAGACTCGCTAAGGAGGGATTTTTTTTTCTCTTTTCTCTTGTGGCTAGGACCACTCTTGCACAGGTCTAAGTTCTTATTCTCTTTTCCTCTTTGGCTCCTGTGTGACAATCCAGCTGTTTCTGGGGCAACTAGAACCTCAATCAGAGAGTTCCAAACAAGTTACTGCAACATTCTCTACATCAGAGGAAGACAGCCTTTTTGGAGAGTGGCTTAACATCACATTGACTCAATACTTACCTCCCACTGCCCCACCATCCCCAAACAATATTCCAGTGCCAAGTTTTGGGCCTTATCTTGCCTAATCAACAATTTATTAGCACATTTTTTCCAAAATAATGAACAACTTTCCCCAAAGAAATTGTCATCCCCATTAATGCAGAAGACATTTTGGTTTTCAGTGTTATTATATATGTAGATACTAGACAAGAAAACTGTGATTGTGGCTAAGCTTTTTCTAAGGCCTAAAATTTTATTGTGCATTTTAAATAGTAATAAATAAAATTTGGGAAAACTGGTAGAGGTTATGCGCTTGAGTTGTTGGCTAATATTTATAACAGTGCACGGAACACTTAGAAATTTTAAAAATATAACTTAATGCTTAGGTATAAAGTTGGTAAAATCAATTTCTTATTTTATTGGTATCCTGTTTTGAATATGACTTAGCAGATACAAGTCTTTCTATACTGTCTAGTACGTTATTTTTTCATTAAGAAAGGCTTTGGTTAAATCTCTCTACTCATCAAAAATGCCTTCATCTGATTTATTTTTGTACTTCATTGGTGAAAGTCTATATCAGTAAACATCACTGAGAAAGTATTTGAGTCTGGAAGATAGTATTATGATTAATATTATGCTTTAATTAAGTTACATTGACATTCATAATAGATCTCTATCTGACTAATAAGAACTAATATTTTCCTGGATAAAGAACAACGCAAATTACAGACAGTGATCAATTACTAGTGCTTGGTTTTAGCACTTCAAATGAAATGGATCATAATCTTTGGGGAAATTATAGAACTAATTACGAAGAGTAATGATGCTTTGGAAAAAACAGATTCTCAACAGAAGGTTATTATAAAAGTTACTGATGGGTCTAAATTTTTTAATATCCAGGACTTTTTCATGAGTGAGTTCGATTTCTGCCTTGTAATTATCTCTTTCAGAGCCAATGTAATAAAGCATTCCAAAATAACTCAATGTGTAATGTACAACATAAAGTGATGGGATCAGATACATTTCTGTCCATGGCAAAAATCATTCAAATAGGTCCATTTCTGAGCATCAACAGAAATCTCAAGTCAACCCAGCCCCCATATGCAAAGCATTTCTCTTTTCCTACAACCATTAATTAACTCCAGGCAGTACAAATATGTACAAATATCACAGTGGAGCTTGGGGTCTCCGGGCTCATTACATGAGGCTGTTGCATCACCTTACCCTGTACCACACAGAAACACATTCATTCACCAAATTTTTGCCAACATAGTTTTATACATAGTAGTCACTACTTTGATTGCTTTACATAGGTGCTCAGATTCTTTTTGTTCCTGAAGCATGCCAAACTTGATCTTGTCTTGGGGTCTTTTTGTTAGCTGTCCTCTGATTGGAAGTTTCTTCCGGGAAGGTTTGGAGCAAATGTCACATTCTCAGGTCTTGGAACAAG
Source organism: Ateles fusciceps (assembly GCA_036589455.1). Classification (NCBI taxonomy): domain Eukaryota; kingdom Metazoa; phylum Chordata; class Mammalia; order Primates; family Atelidae; genus Ateles; species Ateles fusciceps. The sequence continues at coordinate 532,830 of JAZHEH010001960.1, forward strand.
TGTCTCATTCTCAGAGAGCCTTTGCCTGATGACTTGCTCTAAGACACTTTCCACACTCACAACCATATTATTCTGTTTTGTCTTTTTGTTGTTGTTTATCTCTTCTCTCACATTCTAGAAGTCACTTCCCCCAGAGCGGAGACCTTGTTTGTCTTGTTCCTTCTATATCCCTAGCATTTAGAGGGTGTGCAAAAAAATCTGTTGAATGAAGCCAGGTGTTGTGGTGCATGCCCTACAATCTCAGCTGCTCAGCAGGCTGAGGCAGAAGGAGCACTTGAACCTAGGAGTTCAAGGCTACAGTGAGTTGATTGTATCACTGCATTCCAGCCTGGGCAACAGATTGAGACCCCATCTCTATTAAAAAATAATAATTTAAAAAAATTGTTTTTAAAAGTTTTTAAAATTATTCAAAATTAATTTTTAAAAATGGTTGAATAAGTGAAGGAAAATGCGTGATTGATTGAATGAATGAATGGAGGTGAACATAAAATCAAGATGTGAAAAATTATGAAAAGTACATATTTAGAATAGTGAAAGTGGTACCCCACCACCTAGAGTGAATGATAGGAAAAGCTTTATGAACTGATTTTTTGGCTGGACTTTTGAGAAGCTCTTTGTCCTCCATTGCCAACTTTATGAGTTACAGAACAATCACTGTAACATTTCAAGGGTAGACCCAGAGAGCTTCACCCCAGCCCAGGAATAACCCATTAATTAGGCGTCTCTTCTCAGCATATTCCGGCACCAGAACTAATGAAGAAACCACTCAATTGTTAATTGATTTGAAGTGGTGAATGATTGGAACATACACAAAGCTTATGGAGGCAGGAGGCCTCGTATTTTGTACTTTTTGGTTTTGATTGCTTTCTCAATCTCCTGCCCTTGTACCTATTAAGAGAGGAAATAATAGAGTTTTCTTTTGGGTGTTAACTCTGCTCCTTGAATTATACAAGTCATTTTTAATATTTGACTAGAATAACCTATTGATTTTTAGGCCAGAGAACACAAGTATGTTTTGTTCTTTTACTTTGGTTTTCTTGATTTCCCTGAGTCCTAGATATTCTGAAACCAATGAAATGATTAGGAAGCGAGACCTTTCTTGTTTGGTGTACTTGTCTCTGCTTGTACACGCTTTGTACACCCTGGGTCTTATACTAGCAGGAGCAGACACCGTAACATGGGGGAAGCCTCTGGGAAAGCTCACTTGTGTGGCAAGAATATTTTAATGTCTATGTCTATATGTGGAAACATTCATTTCTTGTCTTATTTCAAAAAGATTTAAAGCAGTTGATACTGAAAGGTACAAATAAATCCTCTTCTTCCATCAAGCCACCAAAACAAAGGGTGGCAGAAACATAGAAACACTAAGGAAATATAGCATCTCTGTGCCCAAATAATTTATTTATTTATTTATCTTTTCTCTGAGTATCTGTTTATCGAGGCAATGCTATAAGTGTTGGAAATTCGAGTCTTTTGCCCAAGACATGCTGTTACAGGAAGAGCCGGGATTCAAACCCAAGCAGTGTGACTGTAGAATTCATGGGCAAATATACTTCTTCAAAATTATAAACATGTCAGCTTGTTCTCAAAGAGGGGAAAATTAGGTGAAGAGGACCCCAAAGATGTGAGCCCAAGTCAGTGCCTTTCAAACTTTAAAGTGCATGAGAATTGCTTAGGAAATCTTGCTGGAATGCAGATTCTGATTCAGTAGCTCTGGGTTGGGCCAGCAACTCTGCCTTTCCAACAAGCTTGTAGGTGACACTCATGGTGCTGGTCTGTGGACCACATTTTGAGCAACAATGGTTAAGACCTAGTGCTGCCCAAATTGTCTTTATAGTTGCTGATACACTGCCCTCATGTGGCTCCTGAAATAATTGCCCTATGCATTAGCATTTTATCCTTAAATAATCTGCAAGTATTCTCTAATTATTCCAGTTAAATGCTTTTCAAATGTTAGTCTTCTCATAATACTTTCCTTCATATTTTTGCCATATTCATGTATCACTACACATTACCATCATCATTTTTAACATATCCCTGTACAATCTGTTTTCTAAATTAATTATTTTAATTGGCTTTTTCTTAAATAAATATATTTTCAAAGGAAACTTTGTATCACTATTTCAAATGGCAAGACCAATACTGCTTATCACAAATACAAGATAACTGTAAAAATAATTGAAGGAAAGCAAAACAATGTTTAAAAGTCCAGATATATGCTCTTCAAAGCTCCAAAGGGAGATGAACAAATGTGAGAGAGTAGTAAAGACTCAGCAGTAAACTGGCTTTCATTTCCATAGTATCACGAGGACTGAAAAGGGGCTGAATAGAGATTAACTCCCATGTAATTCAATGTCAGTTAAGGCAGTGAATATGCACCCTCTAAATTATTTCTTGAGGGACCTGCTGTAGATAATGTGCTAAGGGTCTCATTTTCCTTCTGCACATTCATTTCATCTGTGTACACTTGAGAATTGTATTTATAGGTCTAAGTTAGAGTCACAACAGGATTGGTCTAAGGTGAAGTGTGTATAAGAGTGGGTACTCTTACCACACCTTTCTGCATAACCAGTGGACATGAGGCACTGCACACTCCGAAATTGGACAGACTGGCTTTATTTCTATGCCAATTTACTGTTAACTCTCTGGATGTTGCAACAGTTTCCATCTGTAGTCATAAACAAGCTTGTTCTCATCAATTCAGCCATTCAAGGAGTAGAAATTAAGCCTTAATATATAAAGCTTTGAGCAGGGTAGTGGATAAATTCTGCTTCTCTTCAGATGATTAATCAAATTAATCATGAAAATCCATCTCCCTTTACCAGTGAGTGGTCTAGGATGTGCAAGCTAAAGTTAGTGTGGGCCAACGAGTTGCAAGGAGAGACTGAATAGCTGTGTGGGAAATAAGCTTTCTTATCCTTAGAACACGGGGAGGCAGCCTTCCTCTCCTCTCAGACATGGATGAAGTGTGATGGCTACTAGTTATTGTAGGCGACCATAGCCCTCCTTTACCTTGGAGGGTAACAAGCCTTAGGGTGAAGCAGAGCCTGGAGGAGGGTGGAGCAGAGAGAAAGAGTCTAGGTCCTTCATGGCATTGTTGATTGCTGAACAGACCACTCCTCAAGCCTACTCTGGTCATCCTCCTATGTGAGGTGTTTGATTTAATTTCTGTTTGTCCTTTGTAGGAAAATGGATGAACCTGGAAACCATCATTCTCAGCAAACTGACACAAGAACAGAAAAATCAAACACCACATATTCTCACTCATAGGTGGGTGTTGAACAATGAGAACACATGGACACAGGGAGGGGGAGCATCACACACTGGGGTCTGTCAGAGGGAAAAAGGGGAGGGACAGCAGGGGGTGGGGAGTTGGGGGAGAGATAGCATGGGGGAGAAATGGCAGATATAGGTGATGGGGAGGAAGGCAGCAAATCACACTGCCATGTGTGTACCTATGCAACAATCTTGCATGTTCTTCACATGTACCCCAAAACCTAAAATCCAATAAAAAATACATATAAAAATAAATTAATTAATCTATCAGAAATAAAAAAAAAAATCTATTTAATCCAGCTAAGTCTGGCTTCCAGAACTTGTAATCAATATCATTCTAAAAGATACAAGAAGGACACAAAAAAGATTTTTAATCTAGTTGGGAGAACCATAACACACTTTAAAAAAGTTAAATATCAGTGCATTTCAGTGTATGTTAAGAATGGTATCGTTAAGTTCTGATATCATTAAACACCTAGTATGAGCCAGGCACCGTACCCCATGGTTTACCTATATTATCTCATGTATGCTCCAATACAGTTGGTGGACATTTTTATCCCAATTTTAGAGCTGAGGAAATTCAGGCTTGGACAGGTGTGTACCTGCCTAATTTTCTGGTGAATGAGCAGAAGTGTGATTCTAAATTTTATGTCTTTTCCATAGAGTAGCTGGGAGCAGGAAGCTCAATAGAAGTCAGTGTAGCAGATTGATCAGCTGAAAAGTGTGAGTAGAGTGGCTCTGTGTCCAGACAGACCAAGTATTTGCTTCTTACTGTAATATAAGACTAATTACCTAATTTCTCTGAATCTCAGTTTTCTTATTTAAAATATGATATAATTAGACCGGGCATGGCGGCTCACACCTGTAACCCCAGCACTTTGAGAGGCTGAGGTGGAAGGATCACTTGAGGTCAGGAGTTTGACATTAATCTGGCCAACATGGTGAAACCTTGTCTATACTAAAAATACAAAAATTATCTGGGCGTGGTGGTGGGTGCCTATAATCCCAGCTACTTGAGAGGCTGAGGCAGGAGAATCGCTTGAACCTGGGAGGTGGAGGTTGCAGTGAGCTGAGATTGTGCCACTGCACTCCAGCCTGGGAGACAGAGAGAGACTCCATCTCAAAAAAAAAACACACACAAAATAAAAACAAAAAACAAAACACAAGATAATTACACTTACCTCACATGGTTCTTGCCAGCATGGGTAAGATTATATATTTATAATGAGACCACCCTATTGGAATGATAGATGGTGTGATTACTGCAATACAAGAAGGATTTGGGAGGGTCTTGTCATAATCTCATAGTCACATATTACTGTATGGGAAGGCTTCCTGTGTTTCAGTGGGATGAATACTCATTTTTTTAAACCTTTTTTATTTTGAAATATTGTTTATTCACAAGAAGTTTTCACCAATACCAATTTTTAAAGGCTTATAGTATCAAACTTTTACTGTATATTTTGCCATACTTCTTTTTTCTTCCTTTTTTTTTTTTTTTTTTTTAGAGACAGACTCTTGCTTTGTTGCCCAGGCTGGAGTGCAGTGGTGCGATCATAGCTCACTACTTGACCTCACATAGCCTCTACTTCCCGGGCTCAAGCAATCCTCCCACTTTATCCTCCTGAGTAGCTAGGACTATAGGCATGCACCACCACACCTGGCTCATTTTAAACTTTTTTGTAGAGACAAAGTCTCACTGTTAACAGTGGAAGGTGTCCAGGTTCTTGGCGTCTTGAGCAAATAATTATACAAAATGCACAAACAAAGCAAGGAAGGAATGAAGGGGCTTATTGAAAATGAAAGTACGCTCCACAGTGTGGGAGTAGGCCTGAGTATAGGGACTCAAAGGCCCTGTTACAGAGGTTTTGTGAGTTTAAATACCCTCTACTTGGGGTATGCCCTATGTAAATGAAGAGGATGAAGTGAAGTTACAACATGATTCATGGCATATGCCCTATGGAGAGGATATTTCCTGTTATAGCTGAAGTGTGATTGGCCTTCTGTTCACTGTCTCCAGACCCAATTTTCCTGTCTCAACACTATGTTGCCCAGGCTGGTCTTGAACTCCTGGGCTCAGTTGATTCTCCTGCCTTGGCCTCCCAAAGTGCTGGGATTACAGGCATGAACCTCTGTGTCCAGCCTGCTTTATTCTTTTACTTAAAAAGTTTACTTTTAATTCATTGACCTTTGGGAAATTTAAAATGGAAAGTTTGAATCCCAGACTTTGGTTTTGAAGAAATAGATAGTTGAAGATCAAGAGCTAAATCAAGGCATTCAGAAGCTCAGAACTTCACACATCAATCCTTTCAATACCCTTCTATTACAGGAGGAGGAAAAATCATCTTCCCATTTAACTGGTGAAAAACTCAAAGGTGGAGACCAGTAGGAAAGGATGAGAACTAAACAGCACTCTCTGCAGTCCCAGCCCAAGGCTGACAAGCTACCTCCTTGCTGCTAAATAGGGAATTTTCCATTCATACCATTTTCATTTATGAAATACGATCTTCCTCAAACTCTGAAATGGACTTTGTGCTTTTTACCCTGCATGAGCTTCTCGCCCACTTTCCTGATCCTCCTGAGTTTGCTCACTCTTGAAAGTAACCTTTTAAATCCTGGAAAATGAGTCTGTTTTCTCAACTGGTTATGGCTGCCCACAGAGTGTCTGCAGCTCTCTTGGTGACTCAGCACCTTACAGAGAAAAATTGTTCTGGAAGGAATGTCAGGGCAGGCCACATTGTTGCTTACAGGAAAGGAAGAGATCAAATCCTGCCTACAGGGAAAGCTGAAACATCAAACTTAAACACTAAATGGAAAAAGCAACAATGAAAACAACAACAACAACAACGACCAACAGATGATGAAAACCCAGTGAGGCAAGGTAAAGAAGGGAACAGCAGATGTTCTCTTAGGAATGAACAGGACAGGTTCTGAAAAGCTGTGTGTAAATCTCTCAGTATCCATGAACAAAGAGCCCCTAACCAAGTGATCACACTGCTGTTGGTGGTAGGTAGAGCCTACTCTCCCTTGTTCTGATACCTGCTTTATCCTCAGTTTTCTGAAGTTGAAGGTTTGCGTGTAAAGATGCAATATAGAATTTTAACTTAGAAAATTGCAAAGGAACAAAGGAAAATCACGCTTCACTGCCTCTCTCATTTGTCCACTTGGACCGAATGCACTTGGCCTATTTCCTAAGAAAATAGTCTGTTTTAGGTAGTTTCTGTGGTCACAATGGATCTTGTCAGAGCTGTATGTGTACTTGAGACTTGTCATTTTTCTTGAAGCCAAGTAGTGGAGAAAAATCTTCCATTTGTCATGTGTTCCTCAGGGCAGCCCCTCCTGAATCACTGTAGATTGTCTAGAAACATAGACGAAGCAATCAAACTCTCCTCCATATTGTGTTAACTTGAAGTCATAACCATAAGTTCACATCACAGATTTCTTCCTACATTAATTCATTCATTTCCTCCATCCTTCTTGTTCTACAATGGCTTTGAAGGAGGACAGCAAAATTTTAAAAAGGATGAAATGAGAGCTAGGGGAAACCTGGGCGTAGCACACCATGCATACACCTGGACGTTTGCTAGAGGAGCATCTCATATTTGGTCCAGAGCTTTGCAGCAGCTAAGACAGATGTGTGTGCAAGATCTCTAATTTGTAAATGGATAATACTATTGAAGCGTCCATAAGAAGACAAACCTGTGTTTTAGAAGAATCATAACAGTTTTTGACCTGAGAGAAATTTCCTCCTAAAGTGTAATAATGTGATGGACAACTGTTCAGTAGCACTGCACATATAATGCAATAATGGGTTTCATAGGGTTGTTACTAATAAGGTCTGGCAATGCAAGCTGATGGTTTCATGGTCAAATTTAGCTCAGTAAAGGTAATCCTGCAAGGAACTCAACAATGTGGTTGTAGGGTTGTAGGATACAGTTGTAAGCTTTGGTGGTAAAATGTCAAGTTCCATAGAAATAGATTTACTGTATGGGTATCTGGGAATTTTACTTGATTTTTTTCTTTCTTTTCTTTTCTTTCTTTCTTTTTTTTTTTTTTACAAGAAGCTTTTTAACTCTTTTGAGCAGCTGAGTTCAAGGTTATCCTCTCTGGAGAGCTGCTCAAGTATAGATAATCTATGATGTTAATTAAGGACACATCCATTTGAGTGGGTGGTAGAATTGACATTTTCTTATGAAAACTAAGAAATCGAATCCAGACAAGGCCAGGATGAGAGGCCACCTTACCTTTAGATAGAGGTGGCTGTGACTGTTGCAGAAAAAATAAAAACAAAACAAACTCCTTTTTCTTCCATGATAGAAATTAGAGAGCATTCACTTTAGGAATTTTTATGAATTACTATTCCTTAATTTTTGGATTTTAGAGGTGGAATATAGCCATAGAAATTAAAAATGGAAACATAAAAAAATTTAAAAAATCACCCTTTTATCCAATCACTGGAGACAATCAGTATTGGCATTTTCTAATTTTTTTTTTTTTTTTTTTTTTTTGAGACAGAGTCTCACTCAGTCACCAGGCACCAGGCTGGAGTGCAGTGGCACGACCTTGGCTCACTGCAACCTCCGCTGCCCGGGTTCAAGCATTCTCCTGCCTCAGCCTCCCGAGTAGCTGGGACTACAGGCGCGCGCCACCACGCCCAGCTAATTTTTTTTTTTGTATTTTTAGTAGAGACGGGGTTTCACCATGTTGACCAGGACGGTCTCGATCTCTTGACCTCGTGATCCGCCCGCCTCGGCCTCCCAAAGTGCTGGGATTGGCATTTTCTAATTTTTAACTACAAAATTGGGGTTTTACTATGCAGACAGCTTTTATATACTTTGTTTAATTTAATATTATTACAAACATTTTCCATATCATTAAATATATGAAAAATATGTACATGTTTATAGTCATAGATTTGTTATATTTGTTATAGGTTGATTTGTTTATATTGTTTATATGCTATATTTTGTATTTCATTGCATGTGTCAATCATAACTTATTTGGTCACTCCACTATTTTGGGAATTTCATTTTTTTTTTGTTGACATTCTGGTAAGGGGATTACCTCATTTGGTTTCTGCAAAGATATACAGTCTCTGCAGTCACACTGCTTGGGTTCAAATCTGTTAAACTGTTGTGTGACCTTGGGAAAGTTACTTAACCTTGCTGATTATCAGTTTCTTCTTCTTTCTGGTGGGGATTATATTGGTGTATATCTCCTAGAGTTTTTGTGACAAGTGATGTTTGTGAAAGAGCTACCACATAAAAAAGGCATACTACATGATAGCTGTTGTCATAGTTATATTCCAGGGGTGTCAATCCAGAGTTTGTGCAGTCAACAATCCAAATTTAGATCTTGAGTTCCAGACCCCAAGTGTTGCAGCCTGCTTCTAAGAGAGTTATCATCTCACAAGTCAAGCTTCAGGGAAGAAGGAAAGGAGGGGATGATCACAATGAACACCTCAGTATCGAAAACAAAGATACTGGATGAAAAGTAAAGAGGAAAGCAATTAAATATAACTGGGGCTGGTTGCTCACTGGTTGTGAGGTGGTGGCTCACAACTGTAATCCCAGCGCTTTGGGAGGCTGAGGCAGGAGGACTGCTCAAGGCTGGGAGTGTGAGACCAACCTGGTTAACATAAGGAAACTCCATTTCTATTTAAACAATAACAATGACTGCGCTCTGTACTAGTTTGCTAGAGTTGTTGTAACAAAGGACCACAAAATGGGTGGCTTTCACAACAGAAATGGATGGTCTCATAGTTCCGGAGGATAGAAGTCCAAAATGCAAAATGTGTCTGCAGGGTTGGTTTCTTCTGGGGGTCCTAAGGAAAGTATCTGTTCCAGGCCTCTCTCTTTGGTTGTAGATGGCTACCTTCTCCCTGAGTCTCTTTACATCATCATCCTGCTATGTGTATCTGTGTCCAAATTTCTTTTTTCATAAGGACACCATTTGTGGTAGATGAAGGTCTTCCCCTAATGACTTCATTTTAACTTGATTATCTCTGTAAAGACTCTGTCTCCTAGTAAGGTCACACTCACAGGACTTTGATATATGAATGAATTTGGGGGCAGTGGGAATGACATACTTCAACGCATAACGTGATCCAAAGTGAGTTCTATTTTATGCTTTGGAGAAAAATTACTTTACCAAGAAAGACAAGATTCATGCTAATTCTAACTTTTGTATAGTCCACGATAGCATCAAAGTTATGTGTGCCCAATGTAAGCTCTCGGTGAGAGCCATAGTAGCTGTTGGAGATAGATATGTGGGAAAAACCTAGATTAGATAATAGAGAATACTTCAGGGCCACTCTCTCAAATTCTACCATTCAAATGATCTGTCTCTTTATCAAGCAATTCTTTTTTTTTTCTTTGAGATGGAGTCTCACTGTGTTGCCCAGGCTGGACTGCAGTGGAGTGATCTTGGCTCACTGCAACATCCGCCTCCGAGGTTCAAGTGATTTTCCTGCCTCAGCCTCTTGAATAGCTGGGATTACAGGTGCATCCTACCGTGCCCAGCTAATTTTTGTATTTTTAGTAGAGATAGGGTTTCACTATGTTGGCCAGGCTGGTCTCAAACTCCTGACCTCAAATCATTCACCTGCCTCCGCCTCCCAAAGTGATGGGATTATAGGCGTGAGCCATCACGCCCAGCCTCAAGCACTTCTTTCATGAGTTATGAGATGTTCATTTTATTCTTGAGCATTACATGGACATTTTAAAAGACATGCATGGTAGCAGTTCAGAGGGTAAATCTGAAGGGACCTCACTGCCTTCATAAAAATCAGAGAACAAAACTGAACTTCTAATGTGACCCCAAAATGGCTTCATCAGATAGAAAGAGAAATCATGAAGAAAATGTTTTCTTTCTACTCTTCAAAACTACAGTAATAAGCTAATATGTACCTGTAGATTTAATTGGCTGAAGAAAATAAGCGTTCTAAAAATAGATCATATAAAGTACTCAAATACCTCAGGAATACATAAGACTGGGGATTCAGGGCAATGGAAACCCAACCCATCAGCCATAACTAAGAACAAAAACCCTTAGGAGGTAGATGGATTAGCCTGTTCTTGGTCATTCTTCCCCAACGCCAGGTAGAGAATCATGATTCATGTCAGCAAAATTATCCATGGATTTGCAGAACTTGAAGAGGCACTAAATGGGAAAGTGGCAAGCAAAGAACAACTGACAAAATTATAATTCAGATCTCAGTTCTTGGCGTCTTTGAAGATTGTTTTAAATTTTGCAAGTGATACCAGGCAAGAACACAAGCTCTAGTCTTCCTGCTTTAATCCACAGTCTACAGGCTCAAAACTAATCCTGTGAAGTCGATGAGCATGAGAGATCCAAAGGCTCCTCCTGTGATTATATTTCTGACTTCCCTTGGAGCTGCCATTCATCACAGCTCCCTGGCCTTGTGTGGGACTTCAACATGAAACATTTCTCAGGGAATCATTTATCCTGGAACTCTGGCCAGCATCCCTCCAGAAGCAGAGCTGAGAACTGAAGAATCTTTAGAAAGGAGAGGAAACTGAAAGTAGGACAGCCCTTGAGAGCACATTTGTCCCAATGGCTTTTGGTGTCATCAGATGCAAAAATTTCCAGTCTGAGGAGTTTTAATATTCCTATCCTTTCTAGTTGAAATATAGTTTCTTTCTTTTCTAAGCATCAAAGGGATGATGCACCATACTTCCAAGTCATTTAGGAGCAAGGCAGAAAAGTAGATATTTGGTAATGATTTCACCCAGACTTAGATGAAAAGCAGCAAATCATGGTTCTTCCTGAGAAATATTGCTTTCGTATTCTATGTCCAGATTGCCATTTATTCTGATATGTGCAAACACAGAGGCTGTTTGATAATCTTGTTGCCTCCAAGACAAACTTATTCTCAGTTTAGTAATAAGCCAAATGCATAAATATACTTTTTTGCCTTTGAAATGATGGTACTTATAAATACTTCATGATTTATTTCATATGCACCCAATTTAGTGGTTGGGCAATTTAATCTCCTCACCAGAAGATTCAAATGCAAAGAGATCTACCAGAATTTTAGTTTTACAGTTGAGATATAAATACACACAGAAAAGTCTATAAAGGGGCATGAGTAACTCCACATCATAAATATTTTATTCTCAAGTTCATATTTTTCTCTTTGTCACACAGACCTGTGATATGTGGCTGAAATGTGCATATGTGACAAATCTTTCCAGCTGAGACATGATATGAGTAGTGAAAATGTCTTAGTGAGTTAGTTGTTGTTATTTGCAAGGTGGCAAAGACAAACCCTCTCCTCCTGAAAAATTAGTCCACTGCATCCTTAATATATTTAAGAATAAGAATGAGTTAACTATTTATTGCCTTCTGCTTAAAAGTGAAAATAAGGATGCCTTTTCTCAGTAATTTATATCATGCTATAAATAGTATTTGCTAATAATATTAACAAGGAACTGACCTACTTCCTCTTTTTAACCAAGAGATAAAAGGTAACTGACTTTCCAATTACTGATTACTGCTTTTGCTAAAAAGTTGTTTCATTTCATAAATATATTGAAAGAATTTAAATTCTAAGCCTAGGAAAAAAGCACTGGTAGAATTAGAATTGTCTGGTTTTCTTATCAGGACGAGCAGAAAAGTATGCCTAATCTGGCTCCCTGGCATTCGAGCTCCAGAGGAATTATTTGGATGTTTTCAATTAAAACCTGACAAAAGATAAATTGCCGTGTGAATGACAGGAAAAATCAAATGCTGATTTTATTAGAAGGAACTCATTAGGGAAACACATTAAAACCAGGAATTTATGGCACCTTATGGTTCTGGGAGACAGAAAATGGGTCTATTGTCACTTATTGTTTTAAAACAATATAAAATGAGTTCCGCAAAGTACAGACAATGATAATGCAATTAGATGTTTAACTTCTTTGGATGGCCAGGGACAAGCCATACTGACCAACTATACCTTACCAGGCTTGATACCTGGGCTTCGTGTACTGGACTAGGAGTGCTCCAAGGGCAGGGGCTGTACCTGTCTCACCTTTGATGTTCCAGTGGAAAATGATATATGCTTATTATAAAAATTCAAAAATAATCAAAAATACTCAATGAAGAAAATGACAATAATTCGATCCACTCTCTTAGAGGTAGTTTATTGCTGACTCTTTAGTAAATCAGCATTTAATTTACTAACTCAAATTTCTTTTGGGGGTTAATCTCTTACTATCATTTATCTATCTATATTTGATATCAAGATGGAAACACTTTTTGTTATGTCAACCACTGGTCTGAAAATTCATCATATATTGAGGCCAGTTTTGTTTGGAAAGCTAATAAATGATCGAGTTAAAAGAAAAACCTTAAAGATGTTGAAAAGATATTGGTTGATGCATAAACTTCAGAGAACAGGTTAGAATTGCTCTGCATGAGAAAAGGAGTCCTCTTTTTTTTCCTTCCAACAAAGGGCAGAGAGAAGAGTAGAGGAAAAATAATCCAGGGAGAAGTAAAAGAGGTGGAGGGAAGGGGGAACCAGAGGAGGCTGTGAGGCTGGGAGCTGCATAGAAGAGGAGCGAAGAGAAGAATTCATGGTGCTGGGGTGCCTAGGAAATGTTTAGAGTCCAACAATCTCTCATGGGGGGAACATAGCATTAGCAGTGCAAACACGGCATTAGCAGTGCAGCAGGCAGTGCCATGCCTCCCCTAATGGCTTAGTAAAGACTTTTATATCTACAGAATGCTTGGTGTGAATGAGCTTTTCCGTGGGAACAGGAGTGAGTGTCAAGATCATATTGAAGTGGTGTGGAAAAAAGCCCATACGGGTGGAAGCAGGCACCCATGGGCTGAGAGACAGAGGCAGCCAGGAGACATAGTCCCTTCCTCCTTTGCTGCCTGATTCCCCCCTCAATTCATAGAACATTTGGAAAGGTTGTAGACTCTACAGGACCTAGAATTGGTGGTATTGAACCGCTTCTACCTTTAAGGGTCAGAAAGACCTTAGAAAATATCTTGTTTATAATTTCTCTAATCCAAACCATGATGGTAAGACTGTTCCCCTAGTCTTACTGATTAAGATGCAATCTCCTCCAAAGAATGTGTCTCAAATATATCTAATGGATTTTGGCACCTAACATGTGCTAAGGAGCATATCCCTGGGATTCCTCTCCTGTGGTCCTCTCTTCATGTTACTATTCCTCTTGTTCCAGTGATGACTCTCACCATCTCTACTCCAGAGGACATGGCTCTTCTCTGGCAGTGACTGCTGCCCACCAATGTGGACATGGGCTCTACCACAATTTCCCCTAACAGAAGAACAAGGACTAATGGAAGGAGAGTCCAACATGAAAGATACATGCTTCTGAAGTTCAGGTCCAGTTTGCCCTAGGTCACCTATGGGCCCAGCCGCTTTTCTGACTTGTCATCAGCTTTTCTCCACGTAGTCAGGCACAGGTCAGGACACTGGGCTCCTCACAGTCACTGACTCTCAAACCCAGAGAAAAAAGAAAAATGTTCTCACCTCAGACTAATTTCTACTCACTAAGTCCTCATTTTCTGTCCCAGGATGAATATCTTCCTAGTATGATGGACAGTGGAGAACTTCTATCTGTTACAGTGAAACCCAACTACTATATAAAAGAATGAGACTGGCTGTGAACTCAAGAAGAAAATAACAAAGATGATGCTTTTCCTGCCATGTGGGTTAGATGGCCCTACCCTTGGGTAACTTGATGCAATATTGTTTTTAAGAAAGAAATATATACAGTAACTCTAATATAAATTTCCATTTCCTCTTTCACTTAATACGCTTCATACATCATTCATACATGTCAACTTATGCTTTTTAATAGCTGCATGATTATATTATAGTTTGTTGATGAACATTTTGGTTGTTTAAACAAATACTGCCACAAGTATTTATTTCAGTCTAGTGAGTATCCCAAAATTTACCATCTAACATTTTTTAAATTGTGGTTAAATATATATAACATAAAATTTATGATTTTTAACAATTTTAAAGTGTATAGTTTTGAGGTATTAAGTACATTCACACTGTGTGCAACAATCACTATCATTCATCTTCAGGACTTTTTCATCTTTCCCAAATGAAACTCTGTATCCCTTACAGATTAACTCTGCTTTCCCACTTCATTGCAGCCCCTGGCAACCACCCTTCTATTTTCTGTCTCAAAGAACTTGACTCCGCTAGGTACTTCATATAAGTGGAATCATACAGTATTTTTCCTTTTGTGACTGGCTTATTTTACTTAGCATACAATTTCTTCAAGGTTCACTGAGGTCATAAGCATGCATCATAATTTCTTTCCTTTTTAAGGCTGATAATATTTCACTATATGTATATATCACATTTTTTAATTTATTTGTTGATGGAACTTGGATTAATTTGACTATTGTGCATAATGCTGCTATGAATGTAGGTGTACAAATATTTGTTTGAGCTATATTGTTTTCCATAGTAGCATTTGGGTCATTTTTAATAATGTAAAAGTAGCTTTATACCTATCTATCTATCTGTCTGTCTATCTCTGTACATCTATGTAAAGCATTTCTGTAGGATAGGGCTGGGAACAGTGGCTCACACTTGTAATCCCAGCACTTTGGGAAATCAAGGGGGAGAATAGTTTGAGGCCAAGTGTTCAAGCCTAGCCTGGTCAATGTAATGAAACCCTGTCTGTACAAAAAATAAAACAGTTAGGTGTGATGGTGTGTGCCTATAGTTCTAGCTACTCAGGAGGCTGAGGGAGGAGGATTGCTTGAGTCCAGAAGTTCAAGGTTACGGTGAGCTATGATAGCACCACTGCATTCCAGCCTAGGCAACAGAGCGAGATCCTTCCCCTAAAAATAAATAAAATAAAACAAGATACCATGTATTACTTTTTGTTTTTTTTCTGTTCCATTGGAGTATGTCTTTTTTACTGAGCTAAGAACCTGGCATTTTATTTATTGTGGCTTGGTATCACCTTTAAACATATGTTAAATCTAATCCTCCTTTCTATGACTCTTTAAAATTTTTGTTGTTGTTCTTGGCTCTTCTCACTTGGAAATTCTCTCAGATAAACTTCAGAAACATTTGTTGAAGTTTTTTAAAATTCCATTAGGATGCCATTGAATTTACAGATTAATTTAGGAAAACTGACAACGTGAAATATGGAGTCTTTTTATCCAGGAACAAGACATTTTATCTATTTATTAAAGTCATTTTAATTTATGTTTATCTCTTGATTATTCTCAGTAGAAGACAAATCTTCATTTCAAGTTTTTGTTGAGAGCCACCTGTTCAGCTTGATTATCTCCTTTGTTTTTCTTAACTGCTTTTACTCTTATCCTCTATATATGAACTATAACTCATTAGAGTTTGGAAGCAAGAACTTTGGAATAAAAATATCTAATTAAATTTCTACCTGAGAAAAAAGGACACAGAGTGAAAGCTGTACTTTTGGCAGCAGCTCCTCCGAAGCACATGCTCTCTCTCATTTTCAAGACTTGCCTTGATCCACCTTGGGGTGGGGAGAAATGGAGAGCAAAGAAGGCAGAGAAAGGAAAGAAGAAATGGCAGAATTCCAGATGAGGAATCATGTGAGTAAGATCTTAGTTCTGGTAGGGTCAGAAATTCCACGTGTGGCCTCTTTGTTTTATTTCCAATGTTGCGAATTCTTAGAAAGTGAAATGTACTATGACTCAACATGAATGAATAGGTCCTATAAATTCAAATATAAATGACATTTTGGGACATTCAGAGTCCTATATATACTTCCTCCAGGAGTGTGAATAACTGAGCACTGACAATATTCTAAAATGAAAGAAAGAATTTGAACACTTTGTTTTTAATTGAATGAAGTTCGAGTTAACAAATTTTGAGGAAAATAAGATGTTTTCCAATAAAACAATTTGTGATGCAATTACAAACACCATCACAGTGTAATTTCATCATTTGCATTTTCTTAAAGATTGATGAAATTCTTTCATACTATATATTAAATTTACAGTAAAAGGCCAAAAATGGAAATAAATATATATTTTTAAGAGAATGTTACAATCACCACTAGAGGGTACAATAAGCAACCTTTCTTCCAGATATTTGAGCAGAAGAATATTACCAAGAAATAAAAGACAATATAGAATCACAGTACTTGAAACAACCTCAATAGGTAATCTGAAAGAGAAATGGCTTTTAGAAATGGTCAACATATTTGACATCTAGCCCAGGCAAAAGGTATCAATTGATTTTCAATCAATGTGTGTCTTAGGTAAAAGTAAAATGAATTTATCAAGGAATACAGAAATGTTCCTAAAGTAATTAAACAAAAAAATATAAGCCTTTTATACATACATGGAACTCTGCAACCATGTCCCTCATTAAGCCTGTTGATTAAAGCTGCTTCTAGAGTGATATTACTCTGAAAAGTCAAACTCAGTGAGGTCTTAGAAAATAAAATGATGACATAGGATTTTAGAATCTTAGTAAGATCCAAGTTGGCAGTAAAGAAAAAGAGACAACATTGTCAAATCAGCAGCGACATTGGCGTGAGTTAGATGCAGAGGGCATGAATTCTTTACTTCAGATATATCTCCAGACTAGTAGATCCCATGTTGTGAAAAGTAAACACATTCCTTCTTCCTTCCAATTCTAAAAATAGCAGTTTTGTGTTTATTTAAACTGGAGCATCTCATCTAATACACTACTGAATCTATTGTTTCTTGGTGAAAAATAATCTTTCTTTAATATAGAATTTCTCCTATGTCCCACTATAAACGTGTCCAACCTTTAAATTGCAAATACTATTCTGTATTATGTTACAGAAAAATTATGCTTCTTAAAAGAAACACACCAAGCTTTGCACTGTAGGAGAAAACAAGGCAAGCACATCTCATGATAAGGAGAAAAAAATTAATCCCTTTATTAACTATTTTTCTAAGCATAATATTGCTTAACAGGTACAGAGTACTTAGCAATTTATGATATTCCTTTATAACATTCTTTTAATCTGGTCAGGTAGGTATTTTTATTCATATTTTCTGAGGGAGGAAACAGAGACTTGGAGCAGTAATAAGCCTTCCCTAAATTTCCCAGTTAGTAGAGGACAGAGCTGGGAGAATAAAACTCTGGACTCCTTCCTAATCTAGTCTTATTGCTGCTATTCTCTGGCTCCCATGCAACAGAGATGACTCAGTGTCAGAAATCCCCTACATCGCACATATACATCTCTCTTAAAGAACGTCAGAGTTAGTATGAGAAGGATTTATTTATTTTTTTTAATTTGGCTGTGAGTGTTCTGGTACTTGTCCAAAGTGTCTAGTCATGCCTAGTTTGGATTTCTTGGCCATTTTCCTTTCTCAGGTCCATTTTATCATATGGGTATGACATTCCAGGCAGTACGTTACTAAAGGCTCATTATATTTCTTCAGTGGTTGAAGTCTCTTGGCCTTCATTATAACATTACCCTGTCTTATTTTGATTACCTGGAAAACTTTTTCAAGATGTACAAAGTTGCCAAGTGATGCTTAAACGTTTTTAGTATTTGCTAAAGCATTAGAGTGGTTTACTGAGTTGGTCAAGGTGCAGTGGCTCATGCCTGTAATCTCAGAACTTTGGGAGACCAAGGTGGGTAGATCATCTGAGCTGAGTTCAAGACCAGCCTGGGCAACATGGTGAGACACTGAGTGTACTAAAAATACAAAAAAAAAAAAAAAAAAAAAAAGTAGTTGGGTGTTGTATTAATCTGTTCTCATGCTGCTAATGAAGACTGGGTAATTTATAAAGCAGAGAGGTTTAATTGATCACAGTTCAGCATGTCTGAGGAGGCCTCAGGAAACTTACAATCATGGTGGAAAGCACCTCTTCACAGGGGCAGCGGGAGAGAGAATGAGCACTGAGTGAAGGGGGAAGCTCATGGAAAACCCTCAGATCTTGAGAGAATTCACTCACTATCATGAGAACATGATTCAATTATCTCCACCTGGTCCCTCTTGATACCCATGGGGATTATTACAATTCAAGATGAGATTTTGGTTAGGGACATAGAGCCAAACCATATTAGGTATGTTGGTGCCCACCTGTGGTCCCAGCTACTTGGGAGGCTGAGGTGGGAGAATCGCCTGAGCCTGGTTCGTGGAGGTTGCAGTGAGTGGAGATCATGCCACTGCACTCTAGCCTGGGTGACAGAGCGAGACCTTATCTCAGGAGACAAAACACAAACACAAAACAAAACAAACAAAAAAGAGTTTATCTATATTGTTACCCAGCAATTTTAATGTACATGTATTGAATTAGAAAAATATTTATTATACTTTTATATTGATATTGATTTCAATATAATTATTTTTATATTGACTATTGATGTTAATAGGATTATTTTAAAATGTAATAATGTCTTCTGCGCATGAATAATTTCAAAATAATATGAAGATCAAGTATTATAGGTATATTCTTCCCTAAAAATATCTTATCTACATCCAAATTTTAAACTTAATATGGCCACTGGATCACTTTTGAACATACTGTCAAGTTGTAAATTTGGTGTAGTAAGGGTTTTTTAAACTTTGATCATTTATTTTCAATATTTTTACCATATCTATATGCCATCTCTACTATTATTTACTATATATAGTCACAAAATAAAATTGGATTTAATGATATTTCCAATATATTAAATAAGTGTGTAACTTTAAACATTTTTTTCATAATCTATTTAAAATACTCTTTGGTACCACATTTGATATGTGTACTATATTTTGAGAGATACTGGCCTAGTAGGAAGAGTTCCAAACTAAGAAGTAGAGGCCTGGATTATGGTATAATTGTTATCATTTTCTAGCTCCGATCATTGAGCAGGTTAATCAACCTCTCTGAGTCTGAATCGTACAAAGTTGTGAAGATTAAAGGGCTAATGACCATAAACATCTTTGCCCGTGCAAATCTTTTAATAAATGTTAGTTTTTAATCACTAGAAGGGAATTCAGCTGATTAAAGAACATGTTTACCCAAGTCAAGACAGGATGAGATGAGTCTACCTTCTCTGTCCAGTTCTTATCCACTTAATATGCCCTAAAATGCTGCTAAAAGATACAGAAGCTATTTCAGAAAGGCCAGGCTATTGATGAAACCAAGTGAGAAGGCAGATCCCCATTATAAATGCTTTGTATGGACATTTACACGATTATTAATCATATTATCTTAGAAACTCTACGTTTCAAGACTGCAAGAACAGAGGGCCACTAAAATAAGCCAAATCAAAGGAAATGAAGGCCATTATAGGTGTTTGGAAGTCTTATGAACTGTAAGGACACCTAATAGCATTTAGGTAGGTCTTATGTCAACTGGGACTGGAAGACCAACCTCAATCTTTCAGAGGCTTCGTGATCTCTTATCTGTCTCTGTTCTGTTTCTACTCTCCTGTGGCTCATTCTCATCACATTTTCCTCTGCTCACTCGTCTTGCTCATGACCCCAAAATGGCAGTAAGAGGAATCTGTCCCAGCTTATACATTTTCATGAAGTCTGAGGTCTCTGGCTAATCAACAGATAAGCTCCTCTGAAAATGCACTTCAGAAAGAATGAGCTGTTGGCACCCTAGAACATTGAATGGAGGGAATGTACATTTCATTCACTCGGTCATGAGCATGTCAACCCCCTCCACTGCCCAACCCTCCCTCCCAAAGTATTAGTAACACTTTGCTAGGGGTTGTGGGGCAGACTTAAGACCTATAAGAATGCATGATTTTAAAATAGGTGTGTTTACATGACATATAATACAAAAGAAAAATGCCTGTTCAGTACAATATACTTTATTCTTTTCAATGCTAATCATTACCTCAGGTTTTTCTGGCTCTCAAGTTAAATTAACTCTCCTTTCCTGGGCGAGACCACATTCATACTTTAAAACTTAAAAAATGTTTGTTTGTTTGTTTGTTGCAAAAAACTTTGTGAAGTCAGGCTCCTCTATCTGGAGAAAGAACCCCATCAAATCCTTCTAAAGTGGGAACAGAGGAAACAGTTTTAACACTTACTATGATGGCTCACTGACTTTGAAAGACGTTGTGATGAAATATTTTATTTCTTAAGCAAGGAATCAATAGTTGGTTTCCCCTTAACCCCAAATGTTGATATCCCACCATATAGACATAGGCTAGAAACACTCAAAACCATTAGGTAAAGAAATTAAAAGCTATATTTTCAGTATGATTTTATATACTGGAGAGAATTCCACACAAAATAAGTAATTTTCTTGTGCAAAATTTTGCTGGACTCTTAACATAAAGACATAGTTCATAAATTATAGCATGCTTAAAAATCAAACTAAACATTCTTATCTGCTATAGGTCTGAGGGGGACACAGGAAACTGACTCTTTAGTAAACACCCCCAGATTATGTTGATGCAAGTGGTCTAAGAACTACATTTTGAGAAAAGTGCTATGTATGGAAGAAAACAATCTGAACAACCTCCCCTGAGGGTGATCTGGTTTTTGCTTTTTGCATAGGAATCATGCACTTTATATTAGCGGCACTCATGCACTAGTTATGCTAGCATAAGTCCCACTTACCTACTTTGAAATAATTACATAAGGACTGATTTTTAGAAACCAGAGTTACCCACTGTCCAGGGGAGAGAGCGTGGCCTCTAATTAAGCATAACCAGGTCGGCCTAGTGCGGTGGAATTTTGGTGTTGGTTTTCCTTTAGTCCACAACATTCTGTTAACATACGTTGCTTTAATGATGTTCTGTGTTTTCAGAATATTCTGTGAAGCAAGAAGCTTTGCTCCATTTTGAAATAGCAGTTTTACCAAGGGAAACATGTCTTTAGAAATCAGGTATGTTTTCTTGAGTGTTAGAATACATGACTGTGGCAAATGATTATAGAAATACCATGATAGTCTTTGGGCTATTTAAAAATGTCATACTATATGATTTTTGAATCATAAAAGCTTACAAGTGATACCAGTTCAAATTGCTCATTGTGTGACTAAGGTACTCAAGATATTCTGAAGCCCACAGGGATTTTTTTTGTGTCTCTAGAGAAATGCAGGAAAATTTAATGCATGTGATAGCATAAGAGACTTTCAGTTGTTTATCATAAGGATCTTCTAGAATTTCAAAAAATGATGGTTTCAATCTGAAAAAGATTTTAGAAAACAACAAAGGCAAAACTTATTTTCCAAAGTTTAACTTGTGTTTTTTCATCTAATGCTTTCTGTATGCTTGTGATAAAGCCTCTTTATTCTTTATCCGTACATTTAATGCCAGCCTTGTAGCCTTAAAAAGCTGTTATCAGCTTTAAATCTTATAAGTAGCCATGGCCAAACTTGTTTTTGTGTTTCATGTGTTTTATATTTTTAATCTTTGGACCATGAAGAAGTTAGAGTCTGAAAACTTTAGTTTTCCTGACTTTTCCCTTGGAGATTTAAATTATCAGCCATTGTAATTTTTCCAATCAAATTTTCAGAAGTCTCCAATAATTCTATACCTGATTAACTCCTAATTGCTTCATATACTATTAAAGGAAAGCACAATTTATTTTACAAAACTCACTGGGCTTACATACCAGTTAAGCCTATTTTTCTGTAGCCTCCAGTCTAAAACATTTCTACTTATTCATATAGGTTTGAATCAGTTCCCTTCCCTTTCCGAAAATCCCCTGCCTACTTTAGCATTCTTTGTCCTATTTTCCAGCCTCTAGTATTTGCTATTATCCCCCAGTACTATGATCGTTGATATGTCAATCTCCACATTACATAACAGATCACAGAAGTCAGGAAACTTGTGAAATCTACAGGGCCAGTGAATTGTCTGCTGCTAATAAAATACCAAATAAGTACCTCAAGAAATGTTTCTTTATATATTAGACTGAAACCCACAAATTACGATCCACATAAACATTTAACATTTTATTGTGGAAAAGAAAGTTTGAACAACAAAAACTTCTCTCCAAATGTAAGAAGTTACGACTTTGTCAAATCCCTTTAATATAGTTGCCTCTGATACCCTTGGATAGGGTTTCCCAACCTTGGCACTACTGACAATTTGGACTGGATTTTTTTAATTGTGGGAGGGCTGCTCTATGTATTATAAGACATTTAGCAGCATCTAGTATATATCAGTAGCTCCCCCTACCCCAAACATGTACGGGGGAGCTTCTAGACATTACCAAATGTACCTTGGAGGACAAACCTGCTCTTGGTTAAGATATATTATCCCAGAATAACTTTTCCAACTTTGGATCAGTCAGTAACTGAAAGAGGTTTCAAACATCATTTAAAAATCTTATCCTGCTAACTCTGTGAAACATTTATTTTTAAGTTTTAATTGCCATTTTAAACTTCTAATCACCTCACAATGTGAATTTACAATTTCTATTTAATAGTTGCCTCAGTCTTATTTTTTAATCACTCTCCCAACATGTATTTTAATTATACCTATTTTTGCTTTTATCTATTGCTTCTTAACAAACCACCTTAAAAATTAGTGGCGTAGAACAACAATTTTGTTATATACATGATTTTGCGAGTCAGAAATTTGGACAAGGCATAGCAGAGGTGGCTGGAGATATCCTAGGGCAGCTCAACTGAGCCGTATGTATGGGGCCTTTGTTCTCCCTGTGGGTTAAGTTTCTTGGCTTTTTGTTGTTGTTGTTTTTCATGTGGCATCTGCTGGTACAGTAATGTCCAATATGGCTCCTTAGCTTATATGACTGGTGCATTGTTGAGATGGCTGGAAGTGTGGGGTTGTTGGACATTTATCATTTTTCATATGACTAGCTTGTGCTTCCTCACAGCATGGCAGTTTTGGTAGTCTGACTTTTATACTCTTCCCCAGACGAAGCATTTCAAGAGACTTGAACAAAATCTACAACGCTTCTTATGACTTCAAGTTTGCTTCTTTGCATTTTATTGTTTAAGACATTTACCAAATCCAGCTTAGATTCAAGGAGTGAGGGGTGTGGGAGGTGGAGGGAGAGGATTAGACCCTACCTCTCTTCAGGGGATTAAATGTACATAGAGGGAGGGAGAAAATTGGTGGTGGTCATCTTGGAAACAAGCTACCAAATCTGCCTAGGTTTAAACAAGATTCTACCTCTTCTTTTCCACCCTCCTAGGATAGATTTTGCCATTCCTCCCAGGTTTCTGGAAGCCCAATTTCTGGAAATGGACAAAAGAGGACAGATACTCTATTCAGGTTCCTAGGCTATTCCTTCACTTTGGATAATAGTTCCTTCTCTCCCCTCCCCCTTTTGTTGACAATTAGAAGTTGGTGGTTTACTGCAGACAAATCTCATTTTGCAGAAGGCATGCTAAGCTCATTTACAAAATTTTCTTTTAGTTTTTCTAGGATATCTTACAGGAAATAGTATTTGTCACCCTGTGGGGCATAATAAGCTGACAGAAATTTTCCTCCTAGAAGTGTCTGTCATGATTTTTGGCTTATGATAAACATATACCATAAACATGAATGGGTCTTGGGAGTGGTTTAGTGGGGGGGAGGCCATGGAAAAACAAAGTTTTGGGTATAAATTCCAGCTGCATCACTGTGGGACTGAATATGAGTTCTTTAACTTCTTTTACTCTCATTTTCCTTTTCTAAAAAGCGAGTAAAATACCTACCTTGAAGGTTTTTAGAAGGTATTGATTGTTGGAACACAATCCTCTATGGGTCTCATGTTTTTGCACATCTTGTAAACAGAGTCCCTGAATGGCTTTGTTCCAGACTATCTTTTCAAGGCTGAGTATATAGTGAAATGCTTGGAAGATAGTGACTCTCTTTGGGACAGAAAGCACATTTGTTTCCTGACCAGGGTAATAAGACAATGTCTGCCTCTGGAACAAAGGTCAGGTGGGCTCACTGTTCATCATAAAAGATTCAGGTTCCCTAAGCTCAGTTTCTCTCTTACAATGTAATCAGCTATGTAAAAGGAGGGAGGTAGCTTTCTTTATACCACCCTGTGGGAATTCGGGCTTGAAGAACTTATGCAAATGCTGACCCTCTGGCTACTGCTATTGCTATGATTAATAAAATCCTTTGGTTTTTGACCCAGGAGTTTGGTGTATTCTGTCAGTATCTGTGAAACTGTGGAAGGTTAATTCATCAGTTTGCAAGTAAGGTAAAATTTTAACCCTTCACAGTTTTTGACACTGATATGGCCCTGAATCAGAGTAGGAATGTGGGGATATTGCAAGTATTGATTACAGACTGCTGACCTCTCATATTGTATCCTCTAGAAGAGGGAGGATACGTATAGACTCTGGTCTATTTCTCTTCTATTTAATTTCCATCTCTCTTCTGAGGTATCTATGGTGTCTATGTCTTGCTGTTGTCTATAGATTGACTGTAATTACTAAGTCAGCATCCAGGCACGTCCTATTTATTAGCTTCCTCAAAGACATTTTGCTTTTTCCCATGGATTTTTAGATTCTCAGGTTAAAGCTCTAAAATTTCAAGGCTAAATATAGTCTTCATATCTAGATGTGGGCTTTGAAAACTAGAACACACTGGGAATGGCCAGAAATTCTGGTAATTGGATTTCATAGCTCGCTCCCCTATGTCTAGAGAAAGGGAAATGTTTCTCTGGCAGATGCTATCTGTTAATTCACACATGGTTCCCTAGGGTTAAGTCTCTTAGCAAACTGTAGTTAATGTCTTACCAGTTATTATATTGTATATCTAAGAAATTTGTTAAAAGTTACTAATTAAGGGATATTAATTAGAAATTATCATAATTTATTTAAAGCT
Organism: Ateles fusciceps; assembly: GCA_036589455.1. NCBI lineage: Eukaryota > Metazoa > Chordata > Mammalia > Primates > Atelidae > Ateles > Ateles fusciceps. The sequence goes on from JAZHEH010001960.1 coordinate 557,840, forward strand.
AGGCTGTACCTATCTCCTTGTCTATTCCAAGTAGCTATTCCTCTTACTTTCCAAATGTTTACATTAGTTGCAGGTCTTGAGGTCCAAGCAAGAGGTATCAACTTTGGCTAACAAAAACAGAAAAGGAATCTATGGAAAGATAATAGTAAGAAGGTAGAGAACCAAGCTTAAAAAATAACAGCAACAGCTATCTCCAGGAATCTAGATAGTACTGAGTATACCACAGTCATTTCAGGATATTATTCCAACCATTCTTCTCCTTTCTTCCACTTAAAGTTCAAAGTCTGGAAAGAGAGTCCAAGTAGCCATCTTTGGTCTCTGGTCCACCCCGGAGCTAGGGAGATTTTTAAGTCCAGGGTTGCACACAATGGAGGCAGTAATTTCCCAAAGGACATCGAGAAAATAGAGACTGGGGTAGCAAAAAATAACACACTTCCCCTATAGTGGCCAGTGAAACCATAACCTCTTCTTTGAATAACTCCTGCTGTTTGGTGCCACAGAGAATCCTACCACACAGAAAGCAGACTCAGTAGGTCTGGGATGGGATTTGGAAATTTTTTTTTAAAGGCTCTCCAGCTGGGGGGTAATACATAATGAACCAGGGCAACATAAAGAATAAAATGTTTTATGCATAAAAAAACATCTGAAGCAGAGTTATTAAACTCTAAAATTATATACTTGACTGTTTGGATTAGAAAAGAATTATAACATTTTAACTCTTATGTGTATTTCTTTTTAGACATAGTCTCATTCTTATCACCCAGGCTAGAGTGCAGGGGTGTGATCATAACTCACTGCAGCTTCAAATTCCTGAGCTCAAGCTATCTTCCCACCTTACTCTCCTGAGTAGTTAGGTAGGACTACAGGCATGTGCCGCCATGCTCAGCTAATTTTTTTACTTTTTATTTGTAGAGACAGGGTCTCTCCATGTTGCCCAGGCTGCTCTCAAACTCCTGGCCTCAAGCTATCCTCCCACCTAGGCCTCCCGCAAGTATTGGGATTACAGGCATGAGTCATCGCTCGTAGTCACTAATTTCCTTTTTTTTTGAGACAGAGTTTTGCTCTTGTTGCCCAGGCTGGAGTGCAGTGGCGTGATCTCAGCTTACCGCAACCTCTGCATTTTGGGTTCAAGCGATTCTCCTGCCTCAGTCTCCCCAGTAGCTGGGATTACAGGCATCCACCACCATGCCCAACTAATTTTTTTTGTATTTTTAGTAGAGATGGGGTTTTACCACGTTGGCCAGGCTGGTGTTGAACTCTTCACCTCAGGTGATCCACCCACCTTGGCCTCGTAAAGTTCTGGGATTACAGATGTGAGGCACCATGCCTGGCCCTTAGTCACTAATTTCTGATTCCTTACTATTATGGGCTGAATTGTGTCCCTTACTTCTCTACTGAATTCATACATTGAAGTCCTAACCCCAGTACCTCAGAATGTGACTGTATTTGAGATAGGGTCTTTAAAAAGGTAATTAAAGTAATTAAGGTCAAACGAGGTCATTGGGGGTAGGTCCTAATTTAATATGATCGGTGTCTTTCTAAGACAGGAGATAACAATAAATACAGGCACAGAGAAAAGGTATGTAAAAACAGGAAGAAAATGGCCCTCTGTAAGCCAAAGAGAGAAGCCTCAGGAGAAATTCACACTGCCAACACTTTGATCTCAGACTTCCAGCCTGCAGAACTGTGAGAAAATTAACTTCTGTTATTTAAGATATCCAGTCTCTGTTACTTTGTTATAGCAGCCCTAGCAAACTAATGCAATTACACACAGGTATAGCACATTCAAAAATGTACTGTCATCACAACTGTCATGCAGAAATTAACAATCGCTCCTGTATTTTTCTATGATTGCCCAGTCACTCTAAAATGATCCAGAAGATGGCTGGGTATGGTGGCTCACGCCTGTAATCCCAGTACTTTGGGAGGCCAAGGTGGCGGATCACCTGAAGTAAGGAGTTCAAGACCAGCCTGGCCAACATGGTAAAACCCCGACTCTACTGAAAATAAAATAAAAATAAAAAAAAGTTAGCCGGGGATGGTGGTGTGTGTTTGTAATCCCAGCTACTCGGGAGGCTGAGGCAAAAGAATCACTTGAACCTGGGAGGTGGGAGGTGGCAGTAAGCCGAGATTGTGCCACTGCACTCCAGGCTGGGTGACAGAGCAGGACTCCTTCTCAAACAAACAAACAAACAAATAAAATGATCCAGAAGATACTATATGTTCCAAGCACTGTTCTAACCACATAAAACTATGTAAGATTCAATCATTTTCCTATCTTCACACCCCATCTTAAAGAGGGGCAGAAGAGGTTGTATAACGCTGCACTTACCTGGTCAGCAGTCAGACCAGTAGTCTGCTGCTAAATCTGGTCACTGTTGGGACCCCACAGATCTCACTAGCCTCTTGGGGATTATTTGTGGTATCTTTCCCACTGGCATCTATGGTCTTGGCCATTTGCTCTGGACCTGAAACTCTATGTTGGTTCAGCAGTATTCTCACTGCCTCTCCATACCTTTATCAGGATGTGGAGGGTTTTCTGAGGATTTCCGACATGAATATTTAGGCTCCCATAACTACTTGCTTTCTGCCTCCACCCTCCTCCAGTATTTTGCTCTTTTCTATGTTGAAAAGTGGTTGAGTACAGGCCTTCTCCTAGGCTTGCAGTGAGGGATGGATACCAATAGCGCCAAGGTTCTCAGGTGCCAATATATTTATTAGGATATTTCTAAAGCCCCTGTGTGCTTTTACATTGGGCTCTGGAGGCATAAAAGGGATCAACAGCCTGGATGTTTCCTCTACTCACTGCCTCTGCTCCCTTCTACTCTGCCTTCTTCACTTCCTCTAACCAGGCTGAGAATGAATTTGTTTGCTCAGTCTTCCTATATGGATGGGATCTCCCTTACATTAAAAAAAAAAAAATTATAACTAAGATGATCAATTTTGACTCTCTAAAGGAAGCAATAAAAGAGTCTAGAAAATCCTTCTCTCTTTCTAAAAAATGTTGGGGAATTTCAGATAGCAAGAGCTGAATATTAACACTTTTTTTTTTCCTCTTTACATTCTTGTTTTAACAATTCTAAATCTCTCCTAGGCCAATTTTCTGGTAGAATAGAAGCAAGATTAGTATAAGAAAATGTAAAACAGAAAATTTCATTAATATTTTAGAAAAATTCCATGTTATTACTACCTCTCAAGAACTGCTATGGAGTTATTCCTATCTCCCACTAATAGATATATTTACCATAAATTCAGTACACATGGATCAGTTTGTTAAACCCCCTTTGCTAGAATATTTCTTTAATATAGTTCTACCCCTTTAGAAAGCTCAGTGTCCCCCATGCCAGATAAAGGAACTAAATCAGTAGAAACTCTTTGAGCAAAGCAGTCTGTATGCTCTCTACCTGCTCTCTCCAATCACATCTGAGAGTTGAAAGAGAAATCTCACTCAAATTCTCAGTGCCATAGTTTGTTCCCCTAAGCACAGCTTAAATTGGTTAGAAAAGCAGCTGAAAGAGAGAGGACACAGTCTGGTGATGTGATCAAATACATATTATTTCTATTTTGAGAAGCATGTCACTTCAGGTTTTCACCAGGATGGAGCTGGATTAATTCTACCCATTTATGTGTGGTGTTCAAATGAGAACTCACATCACCTGGGGGTAAAACTTCTCTTTATGAACTTCAAACTACATTGCTCTCCTGAACCTAAAGCAAATCAAATTGTTTTTCACAGGATAGGGCTCAGGGGAAGTAGATCAGCGTGTCCACAAGCAACACTGAATCACCTTCTCTCTTCTCCCCGCTGACTACTGAAAGTCATTTGGCTACTTATTATTGTTCTCAATTTGTATCTCAATTCAAAATATTGATCATCTACTAGTCAATTAGTATGGGGCTGAGCATTGTGTGGAATATTAAGTACCTCGAGCGTATAACCTTGTTGGGTCAACTTGACACTTGAATGAAAAAAAAATAAGGCAAAATAAAAATTTACTCAAAATATGTAGTAAGCCCAAATAAATGAAAGCATATATTCATAAAAAGATTTGTATACAGATGTTAATATCAGCTTTATTTATAATAACTCTGAATCTGAAATAACCTATATTAGTTTTCTATTGCTGCGTAACACATGACCCCAAAATTTAGTGACAAAACAGCAAACATTTATGATCTCATAATTTTTGTGGATTGGGAATCCCAGGCCTTAGTCAGGTGGTTCTGGCTCTGGGTCTGGCGTGAGGTTGCAGTCAAGCTGTGAAGGGGCTGTGGTCATCTGATGTCTGGACTGATGTTAGAAGATCTGCTTTCAGCCTGGCTCACTCACATGGCTGCTGACAGGGGACATGCTGTGAGGAAACTCAAGTAGTCCCATGGAGAAGGCCTTCTCCATGTCTTCTTGTGTTTCCTCATAGCATGGCAGTTGTCCTCCCCCAGAGTGGGTGACCCAAAAGAGCAGGGAGGAAGTCCAAAATCTTTATATGACTTAGTTTCAGAAGTTGCATGTTACCACTTCTGCTTTATTCCATTCATTGGAAATGAGTTGCTAAGCCAGTCCATACTGGAAAGGAGAGGGGAAATTAGACTCCATTTCTTAAAGGGAGTAGTTTCAAGTAATATCAAAATAATATTTTTGAACATATTTTGAAACTGTCACACAACCTAAATGTCTATCAATAAAATAATCCATAAAGAAATTGCTTGCATGTCCATACAATGGAATACTAAAAAGGAATAAAGTTTTGATACATTCAATAACATGGATGATTCTCAAAACAATTATGCCAAATGAAAGAAGTCAGACAAAAAAGAAAACATACTGTAGGATTTTGTTTATATAAAATTATATAACTGCACATTAATCTATACATATAGAACCCAGATCAGTCATTGCTTGGGACTGGGGCCAGGAGATAGAGTGATAAAGGAAGGGAAGGAGAAAGGGATTTCAAAGAGCCATAAGGAAACTTTTAGAGTTGATGGATATATTCATTACCTTGATTGTGGTGACTATTTCAGAGGTGTGCAAGTACGTCAAAACTCATCATGTTATGTTTTAAATATATACAGTTTATGGTATGTTGATTATACCTCAATAAAGCTGAACAATTTATGGTAAAGAAAATTTTTCAGTTCACATGCCAATTATATTTTCCAGAACTTTAGTTTTTAGCTCTGTCTCTTTAGACAACAAATACAATTAGTAAGTCTAGGCCTTTTATCTATCACAGGATAGTTTTTAGCATTGAAGGAACTTATTAACCTCTTTTAACATACGTTAATAATTTTTGGGACTCTGAATTTTTATTTGGTTAATCAACACACTTCAGGTCGCTGTCATATTTTCATTTAAAAAATATCACCTGAAAGATTTTAAATATATAAAACCAAAAATATGTATTTTGTTTTGTGGGTTTGTCCACAATCAAACTAACTTCTTCCTCCACAAATATGCTCCCTTATCACAGTTTATTTAGTCACCATTCACCCAGCACCATGACCTAGAAACATATACTATTTCTCCTTCATTCACATCTTCTCCAACTCATCCCTCACAATTCACTTCTTAATTTGGCAAATATTCATTGAGCAATTGCCACACTCCAGACTCTGTACTTGTTAGGGGTACAGTGTAGGCAAATGCACCGGAGTTTACCCAATGCAGCTTACATTTTAGTGTAGGATATAATCTCCAACTCTGGTTAATTGCATACCAGTGACATCTCTTACACCCCTCTGTCATCCATCCCCCACCTCTACTGATTCAGTTTAAACATGAATTGTCTCTTGGCTAAAGTAATTTACTAACTTGTCTCTTTTTAAAAAGTCTCCTCAGACTAGTTTGTTCTCCATATTACTGCCAACGTCTGCTTTCTAAAACATAGATTTGATTATGTTACTCTATTTTTTTTTTTTTTCAGATGGAGTCTCACTGTGTCACCCAGTCTGGAGTGCAGTGTGCAATAGCGTCAGCTTGGCTCACTGCAACCTCCACTTCCCAGGCTCAAGCGATTCTCCTGCCTTAGCCTCCTGAGTAGCTGGGATTACAGGTGCGTACCATCATGCCCAGCTAATTTTTGTACTTTTAGTGGAAATGGGGTTTTACCACGTTGGTCAGGCTAGTCTTGAACTCCTGACCTCAAGTGGTCTGCCCACCTCAGCTTCCCAAAGTGCTGGGATTACAGGCGTGAGCCATCACGCCTGGCCTCTGATTCAAATTATTTTTGGTGGATTAATATTTACCAGCTGAAGGAAGTCCAAACTCCTTCATGACTTGACTGTGACCTGCTGACTCAGCCTCAGTCTCGCCAACTCATCTCCCTCATTGATTCTAGTAGTAGTGCTGCTCCACTTGAAGTTCCCCATCATGCTGTGTGTGCTTACAAGTTTTGCTTTTGCTTGGAAATGTCCTCTTACCTCTCCTGAGCCCAATAAATTCTGTTTCTTCAGTATACTGTCCACATAAACCCTTTTTCTAAAGAACACCTATTCATAAGCAGAATTTATCAGCCTTTCAAACATGTGTGTATTCTTGCAGTTTAGCATATATCAGGGTATAGTGTAGCTCACAACTGAGGAAGAAAAAAAACTTCACTCCCAGGCAAGCCAGTTATCCTGCTGAACATAGCTGAACATACATATTACAAAAAAACAAAACAATATGATGTTAGTCTGTGCATAAACCACAGGGACCCTCTATAATTACATCAGAGCCCAGACAAAAACAAGAACATGGTGCTAACCATAATAATGGCCACATATGCCCCTCTCCCAGTTAATAGCTCCCGCTGCCTTACAAATTACAGGTTTAACCACATTTCATTCTTTCCTCCTCCTCAAAAATTATGATAGACAATCATAGAATTCCTCCCACTTTCTGACAGCAACTGATGTGGACAAAAACCACTGTTTCCTTGAACCTTCCCCTAAATTACCTAATGCAAGCCCAAACTCAAACCCTATACAACAAGTCCTCGCTATAACCCTCTGAGACTCCTCTTTGTTTCTCATGACCTGGCGTCTCCCTTGTTGCAGCAAATAATAAACCCAGCTTTGAATACAGGTATATTTCTGGTGGTGTTTGGCTGGTAGGCATCAACTTATTTATATATTTGATTTTTCTACCCGACTATGAAGACTTTGACATCTGGGGCTTTTGTTTTCTTTTTTTTGTACTCGCTATACTAAACATAGTGCCTGACCAAATAATGAGTACTGTTTACAGGATATGTTAATGCATGTGTATTTTATGACAAAAGGCATACAGTTCAACAAATAGATGAAACTGACTTAATAAAACATGTTATTTTTCATCAAAATGCTCTGTTATTTGGCTTCTGATTGAGTTTTGCTTTTTCATGTGAAAGTGCTCATCTGTGGTTTTGATGCTATTGTCTTTGGCCAGTTCCCACCATCCGCAGAGCTCACATGTTCATTTTGGAGTTAGGAGAGCTTGTATTGTACTTCTCTAGTTTCCTACAATCCTTGGCATTCACAGCATGGCTAGCTATATACAGCCCATTAGGTGTGTAGATGCTGTGATCCAGACTATACATTACTGGATAAAAGTCACAGTAGGAAAGCAGATTAGGATAGTTTAAAGAGTGGGGAAAGAGAAGCTATGAAAAACTAGAAAGAAAAATGATTTCTGACTGCAGCTAGATATCATGCTTGTTTTGACTTCATGGGTGATTCAAGGTATAGTATGGTATGGTTGTCCTCTCTCTCCAGGAATTATTTCTATCTGTAGATTTCCAGAGCCTTCTCAGCATTAATATTATGAATCTTCCTGTGTTGTGCTCTAGTAACATGCTATTTGAAGAACAACAAATGCTAGATTCAAGGCACTTATCTCATTGTTATCCAGTATAGCAGAGTAGTTAAGAACTTAGGTTTTTAACTCAGAAGGACATGGAATAGAATCCAGTATCACCAATTTTCGGTCACTTAACCTTTCTGAAGTTCAATTTTCTCATTTGTAAAGTAGGGGTATCAATAGTAAATACCCTACAGAGTTGTGGTGAAATGAAATGAGATAGTATATAAAAACTTTCTTTGACACAAAAATTGCTAAAATGAATTATAGCTATAATTGATGCAATTAGCTAGTTACTTTTCATTTATATAGAAATTGCATTTATAAATACAGGGTAGAATACTATGCAATGTCACATTATATAGTACACTATTATTTTACATGTTGATGGTATATAATATTCTCTATATATTATATAATATAAACTAAAATATAATCATTTATATAATAAGATTTAGTCAAACTCATTATTTCAGTAATACAAGCTTCGCAAAACTGGTTTGTGTATATTATGTCTTGTCTGAAATAAACTTCTCTCCTAGGAAAATAAAATAAACTCTTTATAATACCTATCACTGTTGGAGTTTTAGTGATTGGACTGGATGACTTTCAAGGTTCCCTGTTGTCAGAAAGAGAATAGCGAATTTGATAAACAGCAGGACAGACTAAACCAAGTGGGAAAAGAAGCAGAAACTAGGCTGGCCCTGGGGAGGGATCACAGTCAACAGAATATGGCAAAAGAAAGTTCAGTCAAATTGGATGTGTTGGCAAAAATAGTGATAATTGGTTCTTCTAAGCAGATAGTTAACAGCTGGGAAATCAAGAGGGAGTTGGAGCACAGCAGAGCAACTGGCTGAAATATGTAAATAAGATATATTGCTAATATTATTAGCTAAATTAATGAATTCTCTTTATGTTCCAAGGTCTGTTCTGAATTGCACTTGTAAGCTCGTTTAATCCTTGTAATATCCCAATATGTTGGATACTATTATTATCCCCATTTCACAAATGAGGAAATGGAGCTCGACTGGGTCACTTAGAACAATAGAATTTGATTCTAAACAAAGGCATTATTTGTCAGGTCCCTCTGGGTTGCAGTTTGTTTTGGTGTATTTTAAATCTTGACATCGTCTTGTTCACATCTGGATGACCAGTCTGGATCATTTTTACATCTTTTATGTTTCTCCTTATCATGCTCATATTCTCCTCTACATTTGGGAACATATGGAGTAAGCTATAATAATTTCTTGCATGTTTATGTTTACCAGTTCCATCATCTGTTTCTATTTTGATTGATTTTTCTACTGACTAAGGGTCATATTTTCCTGCTTCTTTGAAGGCCTGATAATTTTTTTATTATATGCCAGATATAATTTTACTTTGCTGCTGGATATTCATGTATATTAAACAATATTCTGGAGTTTTATTGTAGGACATAGTTAGGTTACTTTTTAACAGTTTAACAAAACAGATTTTTGTTAGATGGGACCAGATTAGCCTTTAGTCCAGAGCTAATTTTGCCACTAGTGAGTCAGTACCCTTCAGAGTACTCCTAATGCCCTATGTATAATGCCATTTTTCAAATCTGAAAAAGGAAACAGTAACTATTACTGGCCCAGTGAGATCTCCAGGGATTGTTCTATCTGCCCCTTTCAGGTGGTTCTTTCCATGGCCTAGGATTGTTTTCTCGTATACATGCAATGATTAGGACTCAGGTGAAGAGATGATGAGGGAAAGGGGACCTCTGAGGATCTCTGGAACTCTCTTGACCAGTTCTCTCCTCTCTGGTTCTTTGCCCAAATTCTAGTTTTCTTGGCCTCTGCAAACCTTTAATTCTGCCTTTCCAACTCAGGAGACTGCTGGGTTCTGCCTGGGTTCATTCTCTTTGCACTGTATCCTAGAAACTGTTCCCAGGCAGTTTCCAGAGTTCACCTCATTAATTTTCTTTTTCATGTATCAGTGTCCTGTGATGCCTGCCGTCCAAAATCTGAAAATCACTGTTTAATATATTTTTTCATGTTATTTAGTTGCTTGTGGCAGGAGGGCAATTCTTGTCTCTGTTACGCCATCTTGGTTCAAAGCAGATGTCTCCAAATATCTTTTTACTAAGTTACTAAAGCTACAGCCTGAGTAAGTACATGATTTGTACCCTGAAACACAATACACATAGTTTAATCAGCTGTTTCATGACCACATAAATTCCATCTGGACTCAGACTACACCTCATTTTAAGGTCTATTGCTTGCCATATCCCATTTTTGTATACTTGTTTATGTGTTAGCCATGGCTCTTTCAGTTGAAAGCTTAAAAATTCTACTCAAACTATTTAAGGGAAAGTTATTATTATTATTTTATTATTATAATTATTGAAGATGCTCTGTTGCCCAGGCTGGAGTGCAGTGGCGAGATCTCTGTTCACTGCAATATCTGCCTCCCAGGTTCAAGAGATTCCCTTGCCTCAGCCTCCTAAGTAGCTGGGATTAAAGACATCGGTACCATGCCTGGTTCCTTTTTTTTTTTTTTGTATTTTTAGTAGAGATGGGGTTTCACCATGTTGGGGATTCTGGTCTCAAACTCCTGACATCAAGTGATCTGCCCGCCTCGGCCTCTCAAAGTGCTGGGATTACAGGCATGAGCCACCACGGCCTGCCTAAGGGAAAATTATTTTTAGTTCATTTAATTAAAAGTCCAGGACTATCAATTTCTGTTAGTCCATCTAACAGAAATTGTTTTATGTATGGATAAGATTGCGTGTATGTGTGTGGGGCGGTGGGGGTCCAAAGATATTATGAAGGTTCTATGTCACTATTTCTTAAAAATGTACTCTCAAATGTTGGGCAAGATTGCCGTTGGCACTACAGGACAAGCAGTTAACTACTTCAAGACATATATCTTATGAGTTTAAACCTCCCCAAAGCAAAGTCTTCGTGTTAGATCAGGTTGGCCAGGCTTGGATCACATAGCCAGTTTAGAACTAATCACTCTGGCTTGGGGTAAGACCATGGCTGGTTATGTGCTCTATCTAAATCATATGAAATGGGTTATTTATAGGAAAGTGGGGTACTATTATCAGAAGAAGATGAGTCCCTATGCAAGACAAGGATGCACATATTATATTTAGGATATAAAATGGCAGCTTAATTTCAAGAATAATGCAGAAACTCAATACCACATTTGATGGGAGTCACAAATGACCTCCATCATGCCAAATTTAGTGGTTATCTGATCTGATTGTATTTGACTTCTCAGCAGCTTTTACAGCTTTTACCATAAACACTCCTGCTTTCTGGAAACATTGTTTATATACAAAACAAAGGACTTACTTCAAGATGGATATGTCAGCTGAGCTATTAAATGAAGGCCTAAATCTCTGACTAAGGACAGATTGGTCAAAGAGTATTGCATTTGGTGAAGTCTGCTACTAACTGGACTACTAACTGGAGTCAGGTAATCTCATCAATGAAAAGAAGATAATACCAAGGTAGAGAGAATACATTTGTACAGTTAGTATTAAGATTCTATAATTCTATTACAACATAATATTAAAATAGTGCTTTCATTAGTGAAATGCTCCTGGTGTATAAATTACTGGTACAAAAATGTGAAATGTTACTATTGATTTTCAAATTGGAAAAATAAATTATTCCCAGTGTTTCTCAACATATGTTTTCTAACATAAAACTGTGGAGGTTATTAAAAAGTATTTTCAGCATTAAAATGAGAAAGAAATCTTGTCATCCTTGAGAAAAAGCACTGGGATAATAATTGTATTCCACGTTATTCAACCATCAGGGCTTTCTGATTAAATCCAGTTCATGTCTTCATGAGCCAAGCGATTGGTAGTAACTGCTCGTGCTGTTATACAGGATTTGAGGTTGTGTTTGGGTTAAGCTGGGAAGACTGCCTATTCCATAGTGACTTTATGTTCCAGTATTAGCTCTTGTGAGTATTAGCATGAGTTATGACCCGAACCAAGAAGGAGTAACTACATCTGGTTCTGCTTTTAGTTGGTTTCTTGGCTTTTGGTAAATCATATAGAATCACTTAAGTTTCTATTTCTACAAAAGAAAAAGGCTTGTAACACATAGATTGACTAACAAATAAATAATATAGTGTTTAGGAATATATACTATACTATAAATTTTTTTTTAATCTAGGGGAAAATTAAATTTAGGGTAGTTGTTACCCTTGGAGAGAGCTGGAGTCAGAAGAATGAGAAAGGGAAGGATCCCACAGTGAGATACAAAATAATATTAATAATTACATAGTTCTTAAGTTAGGTAGATTATTATTTCCCCCATAACTTATTATCTGCCATAATATATAACCTTTTGTATATATTAAATTTACATAAAAAATATAGGATAATAATAAAATAAGTTCTTTTGGAAAAATACCCTAGCGCATTGAATAAAGGGCATTTGGAAGAACAAAATGATTCAGGTCAGTTCTACAACCTTGTATATCTGTCTTCTAAGTTAGAATCTTCTCTAGCTTAACACATATTGAAGAGGCTGCACAGAGTAGCATGAGAAAGAACTTGGTTGGAACAAGCCTAATTTAACTTTCTTGAGAGACTTTATTTAAAACACAAAATGTACCTCTGACTGTATCCTCACATACAGGAATACAGATACTATAAGCACAGGATTCCTACCCTTACTGTTTCTGCTTTCTCACCATTCCGTTCTATCTTCTTGGACTTGATTTTCCACCATTCCAATGAGTAGCTCATATCAAAATCACAAATGACTTCCATCTTGCCAAGTCTAGTGGTTATTCAATCTCACTGTATTTGACTTCTCAGCAGTTTTTATCATAAATACTCCTTCTTTCTGGAACCACTTTGTTCTCATAGTTGTGGTTTTTCTTTCTTTCTTTCTTTTTTTCTATTTCATCTGCTGCTGTTTCTGAGTATACTTTGGTAGCCTGACCTCTCCTGTAATTTTTCTTTTTCTTTTTTAAAAAATATTCATTCATTTGTTTGTAACTTTTACTTTAGATTCAGTGGGTTCATGTATATACAATATACAAAGTTATATTGTGTGATGCTAAGGTTTGGGGTATGAATGATCTCATCACCCAGGCCCTGAGCATAGGACTGAATAGCTTTTCAAATCCTTAACCTCCTTCCTCCCTCCCCCATCAGTGGTCCCCAGTTTCTATTGTTGCCATTTTTATATACATGTGTACCCAATATTTAACTCTCATTCGTGAATGAGAACATGCAGTGTTTGTTGGTTTTCTGTTCCTGTGTTAATTTGCTTAGGATAATTGTCTCCAGCTGCATTTGCATTGATGTAAAAGACAAAATTTCATTTTTTATGGCTCTGTAGTACTCCATGGTGCATATGCATCATATTTTCTTTATCTAGTTCACCATTAATGGGCACCTAGGTTGACTCCATGTCCTTGCTATGGTGAATAGTCTTGCAATGAACATGTGAGAGCCTGTGACTTTTTGGTACAACAATTTGTTTTCTTTGGATATATACCCATAATGGGTTTGCTGGGTTGAATGATAGCTCTGAGTGGTTTGGGAACTCTCCAAACTGCTTTTCACAGTGGCTGAGACTAGCTTAAATTCCCACCAACAGTGTATAAACATTTTCTTTCCTCTGCAGCCTCAACAGCATCTGTTGTTTTTGACTTTGTAGTAATAACCATTCTGAATGGTGTGAGATGGTATCTCATTGTAGATTTAATTTGCATTTCTCTGATGATCAGTGATGTGGAGGATTTTTTCATATGTTTGTTGGCCAGTTGTACGTCTTCTTTGAGAAGTGTCTATTCATGTCATTTGCCCATTTTTAAATGGGGTTGTTTTTTGCTTGTTTAATTATTTAAATTTCGTATAGATTTTGGATATCAGACTTTTGTCAGATGCATAGTTTGCAAATATTTTGTCCCATTCTTTTGGTTGTCTGTTTACTCTGCTGACAGTTTCTTTGGCTGTACAGGCATTCTTTAGTTTTCTTAGGTCTCATTTGTCAATTTTTGTTTTTTTTTGCAAATGCATCTGAGGGCTTAATCATAAATTCTTTTCAGATGTCAATGTCCAAAAGTGTGTTTCCTAGGTTTTCTTCTAAGATTCTTATACTTGAGGTTTTACATTTAAATCTTTAATACAGCTTGAATTGATTTTCTATATGGTAAAATATGGGGATACAGTTTAGTTTCTTAATATGGCTATCTAGCTAAGCTGGCTCCATTTATTAAATAGGGAGTCTTTTCCGCACTGCTTATTGTTGAAGATCTGATGGCTGTAGGTATGTGCCTTTCTTTCTGGGTTCTCTATTATATTCTATTTGTCTCTGTGTCTGTTTTTGTGCCAGTACTATGCTGTTTTTGTCACTGCAGTCTTATAGATTGAAGTTGGGTAATATGATGCCTCTGGCTTCATTCTTTTTCTAAGGATTGCTTTGGTAATTTCGGCTTTTAAAAAATTATTATTTGACACAGGGTCTTGCTCTATCACCCCTGCCAGAGTACAGTGGCATGATCATGGCTCACTGCAGCCTTAACCTCCTGGGCTCACTGCAGCCTTGACCTCAGCCTCCCTGAGTAGGTGGGACTACAGAACACATGCCACCATGACCAGCAAATTTTTTATTTTTATTTTTATTTTTTGTAGAGATGGAGTTTCACCATGTTGCCCAGACTGGTCTCAAACTCCTGGCCTCAAGCCATCTACCCACCTCAGCCTCCCAAAGTGCTAGTATTATAGTCTTGAGTCCCCGTGCCTGAACTGGGCTCTTTTTTGGTTCTATATAAGAGCCAAATTAAGAATACAATCCTATTTAAAATAGACACACACACACACACACACACACACACACACACACACACAATACCTAGGAATATATCTAACCAGGGAGGCAAAAGATCTCTACAAAGAGAAATTGCAAAACACTGCTGAAAAAAATCATAGATGACACAAACAAATGGAAAAACATTCCATGCTCTTGGATTAGAAGAATCAACACTGTTAAAATGTTCATACTACCCAATGCAATCTACAGATTCAATGCTATTCCTATCAAACTATCAATATCATTTTTCACAGAACGAGAAAACACTACTTGATTTCTAAATTTAAATGACTTAGGTCTTGTCCTAGGTTATTACTCACTAGGTAATCTTGTAATGAGCTGGTTGGCCCCTCTCCTCAGCTCCAAATTTGTGTATCTGACTGCCAGACTGACATATTCACAAAGACATCAGACAACTTTCAAAAATCTGCTCATCCACCAGACTTTCTCCTTTAAGAAAATGCTATATCCACCACGCAAGTATCTCAGGCTACAAACATTTTTGATTCCTTGTTTTCCTTCATACTCCACAATCCATCTTTATTAAGCACTGTCAATTCAATATTCCAAGCATGATCACGTCTCATCAACTCAACTGCTATAATTCTAGTTCCAAACTTCTGTCACATCTTACTCAGACCCATGCATCCTACATAGCAGGCAGAATTATCTTTTCAAAGCAGAAATCTTATCATAACATTTTATTGGACAAAACTCTGCTAGCTTCCCATTGAAATTCCAAGTGCCTTGCCATGGCCAACAAGGTCTACATAATGGGGTTCCTCTTAGCTCTTAGACCACATCCCATACCAGTCTTCCACCTTCTCTAGTCTGCAACCATTCTGATCTTTTGTATAACACACAATTGCAGAAAACGCTATCTCTTCTTGGTGTATTTGCATTTGGTATTTCCTTGGCTTGGAACGTCTCCTTACCTCCTTACCTCATCTCATACTATCATATCATTTCCTCTTTGCTTTATTCAAACCTAAACTCAATGCCAGGTCTTCAGAGAAAACTCCGCTAAGGAGCTAGGTAAGCTAGAACATCCTTTCTTCCTTACCACTTTCTCTAGATGCTGTTTTGTTTTCTTTATAAGAATTAAAATTATTTGAAGTGATCTTATTTGTTTCTTGATTTTTCTGTGTATCTCCTTTTTAAATATTGACTAGCATTGGAACAAAGATTACCTTATTTTTTTGCCCTGTCCCAAGTACCTATCATATAATATGTGATTAATATATATTTACTCAGTGAATTGTTCATTGTTGAATGTATAAATGAGTAAATAGTTTTAAGTCATGTGGGTCTTATTTGTAATCCAGGCCTAGTTTATATTATATATAACTTGATAGAATGCCCAAGAGGGTGATGACTTAATAAACACAAGGCTGCATGTATCATTTTCTTTTATGTAGAACAGGTAGATTGTTCCAGAATTCTACCAGTCTTAGTCATTTATTCTTGCATGCTCTTTGCCTCATTCTGATGAGATCTCTTGTAAGACATTTAAACCTAAGCAAAAAAACAAGGAGGAATTCTGTTTCCAGCCAGATTTACCTTCTGCCTAAAACAAACAAACAAACAAAAAAGGGCAAAATAAAGAAAACTAAACAGAATATATTGGAAATAGTTTTCAGTTTTTAAGATGCTGGATATCAGGCATTGAAAGCGAATAATCCTTGAGAGACTGGAAACAAAAGAAGTCAACCCTATAACTTCCAGTTTTACTGCCCAGGGAAAGTTTCTAAGCTGTGGCACAGGGAGAGGGAGCTGAGGCAGAACCTGGCAGACTCTCCAAATTGATAAAATCAATCCGAGAGTCTGGGAGACCAAGGCATTCTAGAGTTCCTAAGTCAGAGGAGAGTGCTACACACAGACATCTCCAGTATTCAGCGGAAGAGCGGTAAGTGCATGCCTGTAGTAATGGAGCTTCAAAATACATGAGGCAAAAACTGGGAGAACTGCAAGAAGAAATAGACAAATTCACAATTTTAGTCAAGATTTGAATACTTTACTGTCAATAGTTGACTGAATGTGTAGACATAAAATTATCAAGGATATAGAATATTTGAACAACACTACCAATCAAATTGACCTGATACAGAATACGTTACCCAGCAACAGCAGAATGAACATTATTTTTAAGTTCACATATACATTTACCAAGATAGGCCATATTTGGGGCCAAAATCCAAGTCTCTATAAGTTTAAAATTATTAAAATCATACAAAAATGTTATCTGACCACAATTAAATTAGAAACAAATTAAAAAAGAGATATATAGAAAATCTTTGAACATTTGGAAGTTAAAATACTTTTAAATAACACATAGGTGAATTAAAACACCAAAAGGGAAAACAGAAATTATTTGTAAATGTATCAGAATATAATGTAAATGTAACAGAATTCGGCAAAGCAGTACTTTAAATATGGCTTTTTTTTTCTTTCTTTTTTTTTTTTTTGAGATAGAATCTTGCTCGGTAGCTCAGGCTGGATTGCAGTGGCATGATCTTGGCTCACTGCAACCTCCACCTACTAGGTTCAAGTGATTCTCCTGCCTCCGCCTCCCAAGTAGCTGGGATTACAGGTATGTACCACCATGCCCACCTAATTTTTATATTTTTAGTAGAGACAGGGTTTCACCATGTTGGCCAGGCTGGTCTCGAATTCCTGACTTCAGGTGATCCACCCACCTCAGCCTCCCAAAGTGCTGGTATTACAGGCATGAGCCACCACACCCAGCC
The DNA here is from genome assembly GCA_036589455.1 of Ateles fusciceps. NCBI lineage: Eukaryota > Metazoa > Chordata > Mammalia > Primates > Atelidae > Ateles > Ateles fusciceps. Next base: position 575,218 of record JAZHEH010001960.1, read on the forward strand.
TAAATATGGCTATTTTTAAAGAATATATATATTTAAATGCTTATTTTAGAAAAGAAAAAAGGTCTCAAATCAACCTCTGCTTTCATCTTGTGAAACTAGAGAAGGAAGAGTGAATGAAATCTGAAGTAAGAAAATTAAGAAAATCAGAAGAGAAGGAAGAAAATAAATGATATAGAAAGATCAAAGTAGAACTAATAAAATAGAAGACAGAAAAATAAAGAAAATCAGTGAAACCAAAGGTGGTTCTTAAAGATGATCAATAAAGTTGATAAATTCCTGCCACACTAATTAGGAAAAAAGAGGTCACGAGAAACGTGACAATACTACAGAATTCATAAATAGCAAAAGGATGGTGAGGGAATGCTATGAACAACACCATACCTATAAATTTAACAACTTATGTGAAGTAGACAAATCTCTTAAAAGCCACAGACTATCAAAGCTTAAGAAAAAACAGATAACCTGAATAACCCTGTATCAATTAAAGAAATAAATGTTTTGTTAAAAACATACCTAAAATGAAAAACTCCAGGCCAAGACAGCTTTGTTCACAAATTCTTCCAAATATTTAAGAAAGATCAATACCAGTTCTACCCAAACTCTTCCAGAAAATTGAAGAAGGAATATTTTCCAACTCATTCACTGAGGACAACATTATTCTCAGACTAAAAGTAAATAAAAAAATTAAAAAAAAATTATAAATCAATACCTCTCATGAACAGAGATGCAAAAATGCTAAAGCAAAATTTAGAAATTAACTGTACCAACATACAACAAAGGATAATACATCAGGACAAAGTGAGGCTTATTCCAAGAATGCAATGTTGGTTTAACATTCAAAAATCAATTATTGAATGTTGGTTAGCTACCATATTAATAAACTAAAAAAAGAAAACCCATGAGATCATGTAAATAGATATACAAAAATTTTTAACATGTTACAGCTATTAGGTAATAATAATGATATAAATTGTTAGATGTTAAAGACAGTGTATACTTGGAAAAACTGTATGTGTCTTTGTGTGTACATGTGCTTTTTTTTCTGGAATCATTCAGGAATAAGATTCTTACTTCATGGTTCTTTGCCTTCATATATTTCAGATTGTATTTTCTAAGAATAGAGGTGTTCTCTTACATAACTACAGTATTGTTATCAGCATCAGTAAATTTAACATTGATACAATACTTTTACCTAATATATGATCCATATTCTAATTTTGCCAATGGACCTAATAATGCCTTTTACAAATCTTTTTCCTCTTCAGAATAGGATTCTATAACAGTCCAGAACAGCATTTAGTTACATCTCTGTAATCTCCTTTAATCTTGAACAGTTCCACACTCTTTGTCTATTATCACACCAACATTTTTTTTTTAAATACATGACTAACGTCATTAAGATGGTGGGTTAGAAGCTAACCTGTTCAAATACCCCCAAAATAATAAGAATTCTGCATCCATCCACAGTTAAAAGTCTTTGTGCAAGAGCCTCAGAATTCAGGTGGGAGTTTATAAAGTCCTAGTAGAACTCAAGATCTACAAGAGGGTTGTTTTGAGAGTGCAGACCAACACCCAGTTGGCTGATCTGCCTTGCTGAGTTTGCTTCCAGGTTCAAACCTAGAAACAGTCTTGTCCCTCAAAGGGCTAGGCTACAGCCATATTTGGCATTGAGGCTGCAACCAAAACCATCTATGAAGGGGTCCAGAAAGAATCATGCACACTAATACCTTGGTGGACGGCTGGCTGCCCATTGACATTGGTTTCCACAGTGAACCTGAAAGTTTCCCTGTGGGCTGTTCCAGCTCTCCTCAGTTGAGGTCCCAGCTCAGAGATGCTCTACATTACAGCAGATACTGAGGGGAGCCCAGTCTCAGCTCTGACCCCTCTTGTTGCAGTCAGGGAGCAATACTATCCATGCTGAAGCCTGCTGGAAGACATGTACCCATCTGGGCTAACAAGATGGGCTCTCTAGCCTTTGTTTCTTAGGAGATCCTGAAGAGGCATGGGGAGGGCAGTCTCAATTCCAGCCCTTCCTGCTACAATTGGTGAGCTATCCTATCTGTGCTGGAACTTACTGGATGACATGCATCCATCAAAGCCAAGACTGGGCTCTCCAGCCTTTGTCCCACAGTAGATCTCAAGGGGGCTCAGTCTTAGTACTAGCCTTTCCTGCTGCAGTTGGGGCACTATCCCATCTGTGCAGGGACTTGCTGGGAGATTCACTCCTGTCTGAGCAAGTATGATAGGCATGTCAACCTTCATCCCACAGCAGGTCCCAAGAAGGCTCAGTCTCAGCTCTGATCTCTCTGTACCAGTTAAGGAGCTACCTGACTTGTGCAGGGACCTGTTTGGTGATGCATTCCCACATGAGTCAGAAAGGCACTCTAGCTTCTTTCCCACAGCAAATCCCAGTGGGCCCAGTCTCAAATGCAGCTCCTCTCACAGCAGTTGGAGACCCATAGCACCTATGCAGAGAACTTCTGGGAAGCATACTCATCTGGGACACTGGGACAGTCTTGTTGACTAAGGTCCTTGGCCAGTGTTCCTATGTAGTTCCAATATCCTCCTATGTCTTCTACAAGATCATCTGGTCTAGAAAGCTGCATCAACCTCAGAGTCCTCTCAAGACTTATGGCAAGCCTAGGCTTATAGCATCCCCTGGTGCTGAGATGGCTGCAGTGATCACAGACTCACATAACACAACAGTGAGTTAGCTTACAATCCCTGGAAGGTTCTCTGAAGAAGGATAGGCACAAACAAAGCCAGACTGCAAAGCTAAAATAAATATCTGATTACTCATTGTGCAGACATTATCACACTTCTGAAAGACTAAGAACATTCAGGGAAATATGACCTCAAATTAAGATGCCAAAGAACAATCCTAGTTATGAAGATATATGATCTCTCAGGCAAAGAATATGAAATGGTTTTAAGGAAGTTCAATGAACTTTAATAATAACAGAATAAATTCAGAAATTTATCAGAGAAATTTAACAGAGAGATTGAAATAACAATGATAAAAAAAAGAAACAGAAACCCTGGAGCTGAAAAATATAATGAATGAAATGAAAAGTACCATAGAAAGCATCAATAGCAGATTAGATCAAAGGGAAGAAAAAAATCAGTGAGCTCATAAATGGATTAAATACACAGAAAAGAAAAAAATAGACTGAAAAAGAATAAATGAAACCACAGAACCTATGGAACAACATCAAAAGACCAAACAATTTGGTTATTGGAGTTAAAGAGAAAACTGAGAAAGACAAGGGGGAAGAAAAGCTTATTTAAATAAATAACGGGGAGTAGGGCCAACATGGCTAACTAGAAGCAGTGGAGTTCAGAAGCTCCCATCAAAAGAAAACATAATAATAAGCATGTGAATCCTCCATCAACAACCAAAGTATTCAGATTCTCTCATCAAAATGGACTAGAAGGCTGGCATGACTCATTGTGAGAAGGAAGAACAGTGTGGTATGGCTGCCTGCCTGAGAGCCACACAGGGAATGCTACCCAGTCGGGGAAACTGTTTTTTTCCATAGAACTTTGCAACCCATGGTTTGAAAGATTCCACTCACAAACCACTGAGGCTCCTTTTCAGTTGTTTGGAATAGTTTCAAACAATTGAAAATGAGTTTGATTTTTTTTTTTTATTATGGCCATTCTTGCAGAAGTAAGTTGATAACACATTGTGGTTTTGATTTGCATTTCCCTGATAATTAGTGATGTTAAGCAGTTTTTACATGTTTGTTGACCATTTGCATATCTTCTTTTGAGAATTGTTTATTCGTGTCCTTAGCCCACTTCTTGATGGGATTGTTTGTTTTTTCTTGCTGATTTGTCTGAGTTCTTTGTAGATTCTGAATATTAGTCCTTTGTCAGATGTAGAGATTGTGAAGATTTTCTCCCACTCTGTGGGTTGTCTATTTACTCTGCTGATTATTTCTTTTGCTGTGAAGGAGATGTTTAGTTTAATTAAGTCTCATCTATTTGTTTTTGTTGCATTTGCTTTTGGGTCCTTGGTCATGAAGTCTTTGCCTAAGCCAACGTCTAGAAGGGTTTTTCCAATGTTATCTTCTGGCATTTTTAGGTTTCAGATCTTAGATTTAAGTTTTTGATTCATTTTGAGTTGATTTTTGTATAAGGTGAGATGAGGATCTAGTTTCATTCTTCTACATGTGGCTTGCCGATTATCCCAGCACCATTTGCTGAATAGGGTATCCTTTCCCCACTTTATATTTTTTGATTCCTTTGTCAAAGATCAGTTGGCTTTAAGTATTTGGCTTTATTTCTGGGTTCTCTATTCCATTCCATTGGTCTATGTGCCCATTTTTATACCAGTATCATGCTGTTTTGGTAGTATAATTTGAAGTCGGGTAATGTGATGCCTCCATATTTGTTCTTCTTTTTTTTTTTTTTTTTTTTGAGATGGAGCTTCACTCTTGTCACCTAGGCTGGAGTGCAGTGGCACAATCTTTGCTCACTGCAACCTCTGCCTCCTGGGTTCAAGTGACTCTCCCACCTCAGCCTCCCAAATAGCTGAGATTACAGAGTTTGCCACCATGTCCAGCTAATTTTTGTATTTTTAGACATGTTGGCCAGGCTGGTCTTGAACTTCTGACCTCAGGTGATCCACCTGTCTCAGCCTCCCAAAATGCTGGGATTATAGGCATGAACCACCATGCCCAGCCCAGATTTGTTCTTTTTGCTTAGTCTTGCTTTGGCTATGCAGGCTCATTTTTGGTTCCATATGAATTTTAGGATTGTTTTTTCTAGGTCTGTGAAAAATGGTGGCATTTCAATGGGAATTGTATTGAATTTGTAGATTGCTTTTGGCAATAGTTATTTTCACAATATTGATTCCACCTATTCATGAGCATGGGATGTGTTTCCATATGTTTGTGTCATCTATGATTTCTTTCAGCAGTGTTTTGTAGTTTTCCTTGTAGAGGTCTTTCACCTCCTTGGTTAAATATATTCCTAAGTATTTTTATATATTTTTTACAGATATTGTAAACGAGATTGAGCTCTTAATTTGATTCTTAACTTGGTTGCTGTTGGGATATAGTAGAGCTACTAATTTGTGTACATTAATTTTGTATCTTGAAACTTTGATGAACTCAATTACCAGTTCTAGGAACTTTTTGTATAAGTTCTTACAGTTTTCTAGGTATACAATCATATTATCAGCAAACAGCGACTGCTTGACTTCCTCTTTACCAATTCAGATGCCCATTACTTCTTTCTTGTCTGATTGTTCTGTTAGGACTTCCATTCTGCTATGTTGAATAGAAGTGGTGAAAGTAGGCATACTCGTCTTATTTCAGTTTTCAGGGGGAAATGCTTTAAATATGATGCACCCACAGCCAACATTATGCAACATTATACTGAATGCAGAAAAGTTTATGTGGTGTATAACATTGAATGACTTGTGGATGTTAAACAAAACTGTATCTTTGGTATGAAACCCATTTGACCAAGGCATATTATCTTTTTGATATACTGTTAGATTCAGTTAGCTAGTATTTTGTTGAGAATTTTTGCATCTAAGTTCATCAGGGATCTTGGTCTGTAGTTTTTTGTTGTTGTAGTTTTGTTTTATGTCCTTTCCTGGTTTTGGTATTAGAGTGACACTGGCTTTATAGAATGATTTAGGGAGGATTCCCTCTTTATCTTTTGGAATGATGTCAGTAGGATTGGTACGAATTCTTTCAACGTCATAAAATTCAGCTGTGAATCCATCTGGTCCTGAACTTTTTTTGTTGGTAACTTTTACAATACCATTTTAGTCTTGCTGCTTGTTTTCAGTTTGTTCAGAGTTTCTATTTCTTCCTGGTTTAATCTGGGAGGTATTGTATATTTCTAGGAATTTATCAATCTCCTCTAGGTTTTCTATTGTATGCTCCTAAGGGTGTTCATAGTAACCTTGAATGATCTTTTTGTATTTCTGTGATTGTGGTTGGAATATTTCCTATTTCATTTCTAATTGAGCTTATTTGGGTTTTCTCTCTTATTTTCTTAGTTAATCTCACTAATGGTCTATCAATTTTATTTATCTTTTCAAATAATCAGCTTTTTGTTTCATTTATCTTTTGAAATCTTTTTTTTTTTTTTGGCTTCAATTTCATTTAGTTCTTCTCCTATCTTGGTTATTTCTTTTCTTCTGCTGGATTTGGACTTGGTTTATTCTTGTTTCTCTAGGTCATTCAGGTGTGACCTTAGATTGTCTATTTGTTCTCTTTCAGATTTTTTGATGTAGGCACTTAATGCTATGAACTTGCCTGTCAGTACTGCCTTTTCTGTAACTCGAAGGTTTTGATAGGTTGTGTAACTATTATCATTCAGTTCAAAGAGGTTTTTAATTTTCATGTTGATTTCATTGTTGACCCAGCAATCATTCAGGAGCAGATTACCTAATTTTCAAGTGTTTTCATGGATTAGAGCATTCCTTTTGGAGTTGATTTCCAATTTTATTCCACTGTGGTCTGAGAGAGTACTTGCTATAATTTTGATTTTCTTAAATTTGTTGAGACTTGCCTATCATATGGTCTGTCTAGAGAATGTTCCATGTGATGATGAAAAGAATGCATATTCTGCAGTTGTTGGGTAGCATGTTCTCTAAATATATGTTAAATCCATTTGTTCTAGGATATAGTTTAAAACCACTGTTTGTTTGTTGACTTTATGTCTTGATGACCTGCCTAGTACTGTTAGGAGAGTATTGAAATTATCCAATATTATTGGGTTGCTATCTATCTCAGTTCTTAGGTTTAGTAGTAATTGTTTATAAATTTGAGAGCTTCAGTGTTAGGTTCATATATAATTACAGTCGTGATATTTTCCTCTTGCACTAGTCCTTTTATCATTATATAATGTCCCTCTTTGACTTTTTTAACTGTTGTTACTTTAAAGTTTGTTTTGTCTGATGTAAGAATAGCTACTCCTGCTTGCTTTTGGTGTCCATTTGCATGAACTTTCTTTTTCCACTTCTTTACCTTAAGTTTATGTGAGTCCCTATGTGTCCATAGTGTCTCTTGAAGACAGCAGATACTTGGTTGGTGCATTCTTATCCATTCTACCATTCTGTATCTTCTAAGTGGAGCAATTAGGCCAATCAATTTTAGTATTGAGATGTAAGGTGCTATTCTATTCATTATGCTATTTGTTACTTGAATGCCTTGGTTTGTTTTCATTGTGTTATTATTTTACAGGTTCTGTGAGACTTACGCTTTAAGGAGATTCTATTAGGTTGGTGCAAAAGTAATTGCTGTTTGCCACAATTAAATATAATGACAAAACTGCAATTACTTTTGCACCAACCCAACCTAATATTTTTGTTTATTTCAAGGATTTGTTTTAAGATTTAGAGCTTCTTTCAGCTGTTCTTGTACTGTTGGTTTGGTAGTGGCAAATTTTGTCAGCCTTTGTTTGCCTGAAAAAGACTATCTTTCCTTCATTTATGAAGCTTAGTTTCACCACATAAAAAATTATTGGCTGATAATTCTTTCGTTTAAGGAGGCCAAAGATAGGACCTCAGTTCCTTCTAGCTTGCAGGATTTCTGTTGAGAAATCTGCTGTTAATCTGGTAGGTTTTCCCTTATAGGTTACCTGACATTTTTGCCTCACAGCTCTTAAGTTTCTTTCCTTTTCTTGACTTTAGATGACCCAATGACTATGTGCCTAGGTGATGATCTTATTGTGATTAATTTCCCAGGTCTTCTTTGAGCTTCTTGAGTTTGGATGTCTCAATCTCTAGCAAGGCTGTGGAAGTTTACTTCAATTATTCTCTCAAATATGTTTTCCAAATTTTTAGATTTATCTTCTTCCTCAGAAACACCAATTATTTTTAGGTTTGTGTGTTTAACATAATCTCAAACTTCTTAGAGGTTTTGTTCATTAAGAAAAAAAAAATTTTGTCTTTGTTGGATTGGGTTAATTTGAAAGCCTTGGCTTCAAGCTCTGAAGTTGTGTCTTCTACTTATTTGATTCTGTTGCTGAGACTTTCCAGTGCATTTTGCAATTCTCTAAGTGTAGCCTTCATTTCCAGAAGTAGTGATTATTTTTTATTTATGCTATCTATTTCACTTGAGATTTTTCTATTCACATCCTGTATCATTTTTTTTTCCTTTAGGGTAGACTTCACTTTTCTCTGGTGCCTCCTTGATTGGCATAATAGTTGGCCTTCTGAATTTTTTTTCTGGCAATTCAGAGATTTTGTCTTGGTTTAGATCCATTGCTGGTAAGCTAGTGTGATCTTTTGGGGGTGTTAAAAATCTTTTTTGTCATATTATCATAATTGTTTTTCTGGTTCCTTTTCATTTGGGTATGCCATGTCAGAGGGAAGATCCAGGACTCAGGTGCTTCTGTTCAGATTCTTTTGTCTTATGGAGTGCTCCCGTGATGTAGTGCTCTCCCTTTCCCTAGGGATGGGGCTTCCTGGTAGCTGAACTGCAGTGATTGTTATTTCTCTTCTGAATCTAGCCACCCAGTGGAGCTACCAGACTCCAGGCTTGTACTGGGGAGCATCTATAGAGAGTTCTGTGATGTGATCTGTCTTTAGCTGTGGATACTAGCTGATATGATTTGGCTGTGTCCCACCCAAGTTTCATCTTGAATTGTAATACCCATAATCCCCATGTGTGGTGGGAGGGACCTAATTCATTCTATGAGCCCAGCATCATTCTGATACCAAAACCTGGCAGACTGTATATATACATATACATATATATATATGTATATGTGCGTAAATATATATATACATATGTGTGTGTGTATATATATACGTATGTGTGTGTGTAAATATATATATGCGTATATATATGTATATATATATACACGTATATGTGTATATATATATGAAAACTCCAGGCTAATATCTTTGATAAAGATAGATGCAAAAATTCTCAACAAAACGCTAGGAAAATTAATGCAGCAGCACACCAAAATAGCTAATTCACCATGATCAAATAGGCTTTATCCCTGGGATGTAAGGTTGGTTCAACATATGCAAATCAATAAATGTGATGCATCACATAAACAGAACCAAAAACCAAAAACCACATGATAATCTCAACAGATACAGATAAGGCATTTAAAAAAATATAACATCCCTTCATTTTAAAAACTGTCAAGAAATTAGGCATTAAAGGAACACACTGCAAAATAATAAGAGCCATCTATGACAAACCTGCAGCCAACATCACAGTGAATAGGCAAAAGCTAGAAGCACTCCTATTTAGAACCAGAAGAAGACAAGGACGTCCACTCTCACCACTCCTATTCAATATAGTACTGTAAGTCCTAGCCAGAGCAATCAGGAAAGGGAAAAAATTGAATATAGGAAGAGAGTAAGTCAAACTGTCTTTCTTTGCAAGTGATATGATTGTATAACTATGAAATCCCATAGTCTCTGCCCACAAGATTCGTAAGCTGATGAACTTCAGCAAAGTTTTAGGATACAAAATCAATGCACAAAAATAAGCATTTCTATACACCAACAATGGCCAAGCCAAGAGCCAAACCAAAAATGCAATCTCATTCACAATAGCCACACACACACAAATACAATGCCTAGGAACACAGATAACCAGGGAGGTGAAAGATCTCTACAACAAAAATTACAAAGCACTGCTGAATCAGGAATGACACAAACAAATGGAAAAACATTCCATGCTCACAGATAGGAAGAAACAATATTGTTAAAATCGCCATACTGCCCAAGGCAATCTACAGATTCAATGCTATTCCTATCAAACTATCAATGATATTCTTCACGGAATTAGAAAGAACTATTCTAAAATTCATATGAAACAACAACAACAACAGCAAAAAAGACCAAACAGCCAAAGCAATCCTGAGCAAAAAGATCAAGGCTGGAGTATCACATTACCCGACTTCAAACTGTACTATAATGTTACAGTAACCGAAACAGCATGTCACTGGTACAAAAACAGACATATAGACCAGTGGAACAGCATAGAGAGCCCAGAAATAAAGCCACAAACCTAAAACTATCTGATCTTTGACAAAGTCAACAAAATCAATAGGGAAAGGACTTCTTATTCAATAAATGGTACTGTGATAACTGCCTAGTCACATACAGAAGACTGAAACTGGGCCCCTTTTTTACATCATATACAAAAATCAATTCAAGATGGATTAAAGCCTTGAGTATGTGACCTGAAACTATAAAAATCCTTGAATAAAACCTAGGAAATACCATTCTGAACATAGATCCTGGCAAAGATTTTTATGACAAAGATGCCAAAAGCAATTGCAACAAAAACAAAAATTGACAAGTGGGACCTAATTAAACTAAAGAACTTCTACACAGCAAAAGAAACTATCAACAGAGTAAACAACCCATAGAATGAGAGAAAACATGTCTTAATTATGCATCTGAGAAAGGTATAATATCCAAAATCTATAAGAAACTTTAATTAGTAAGCAAAAACCAAGCAACCCTATGAAAAAGTAGGCAAAGGATGTGAACAGACATTTTTCAAAAGAAGACATACAAATGGCTAATAAGCATATGAAAAATGCTCAATATTATTAATTACTAGAGAAATTCAAATCAAAACCATAATGGGATGCCATCTCACACCAGTCAGAATGGCTGTATTAAAAAGTCAAAGAATAATAGATGTTGGTAAGGTTGTGAAGAAAAGGGAAGGCATGCTTATACACTATTGGTGGGAATGCAAATTACTTCAGCCACTGTGCAAAGCACTTTGGAGATTTCTCAAAGAACTTAAAACAGAACTATCATTTGAGTACATATCCCATTACTAGATATATATCCAAAAATATATATTGTTCTATCATAAAACACATGCACATGTATGTTCATTGCAGCATTATTCACAATAGCAGAGACATATATACCATGAAATACTATGTACATATATACCCTGAAATACTATGTAGATCATATCCTTTGCAGCAACATAAGTAGGGCTGGAGGCCACTATCCTAAGTGAACTAACGCAGGAACAGAAAACTAAATACTGCATATTCTGACTTATAAGTGGGAGCTAAACACTGGGTATACATGGACACAAAGAGGAAAACAATAGACACTGGAGCCTACTTGAGGGTGGAAGTTGGGAGGAGGGTGAGGATCAAAAAAGTACATAGTGGATACTATGCTTATTTCCTGTGTCATGGAATAATCTGTACATTAAACCCTTTTGGTATGCAATTCACTTATATAACAAACCTGCACATATACCCCTGAAACTAAAAGTTAAAAAAATAAAAATAACAATTATGATACGATTATTGTCTCATAAACAAAATCAGAGGGGTTAAGTGGCTTGCCCAAAGACATGGAAGTTGCCAGTCCAGAGTAAAGACAGCATCCCAGGACTTTGAACTTCAGGATCAGTACTTTTTGTTTCCTTAACATCATCAAGGAAAGACTGGCTCTGACTTTATCTGTTCCCTACAAATTGTTGCCAAATTAAAGTTGGGCAGACACAGCAAAGGAGACTCAGCAAACTTTTCTTGGCTACCTTTTATTGCTTTGGCTTTCCTTTTCTTTTTCAGTCCTTAATGAAACTGAGAGTAAGAAAGGAATGGGGGGGGCGGTCTCCAGCATGAGGCATTTAGATGGCAGAAATTACAGAGGGATCATTCATGTGTCCCCATCTAGTAGGAGGGAGAGACCTGGGCAAGGATGTAGGGAAGGAGGATGGGCAGGATAGGCCCTTTTGGAATACAGATGGAAAAATATATATTTAAGGAGCACAAATTATTTTTAAATTGTTAGCTCAGCTAGAATCCAGGGTACATCCTTTGGGATTGTGTGTATGCATGGATTATTTCTTAAATAAAGAAATAATTTTAAGAAATGAGTGACGGCTAGGCACAGTAGCTCATGCCTGTAATCCCAGCACTTTGGGAGGCTAAGGCGGGTGGATCACCTGAGGTCAAGAGTTTGAGACCAGCCTGACCAACACAGTGAAACCCCATCGCTACTGAAAAAATACAAAAATTAGCTGGGAGTGGTGGTGGGTGCCTGTAATCCCAACTACTCGAGAGGCTGAGGCAGGAGAATTGCTTAGGATCCATTAAGGTTTCCTACACAGAGATTAGGTAAGCAGGTAACCAAATCAATCAGTTGTTTTACTTTCTATAATCAGATAGTCAATTATGTTGAATGGAAAAAACTCAGTCAATCATATACAATAACAACAACAAAATCAGTGTCAGATTCAAGAAAAGTTCTTCTTTGAGAACAGTTAGGTTGAGATGCTTTAAAGAGGTAAGGGGTTAGAGGTGAAAAGATGAGAAGTATTGATTTTAAAACTTTTTGACCAAATCGTTTTGGTTGGTCATTTATCCAGAGGGCAACTGTTTATTTTTACAGAGGTTTCTGGGGATCAGGATGTTGAAGGGACCAGGGTAATGGAAAGAAATGATTAATTTTTTGTGTTTTCCTCAGAATATAATGTAGCATGCATAGATTTCTCTCCCTAGAGTGTAGCATCATGGCAAGAATTTGCCAAGTGACTCGAATTTTGCCACATAATTCACAGACTTAAACATATCATCCCACTTTAGATCCTCCAAAGTAACCTAAAGGATTTACAGCTTTTTCTGTCTGAGGGATTTAGAGTATTTTCTGACCTGAATTCCTGGTCTATTGAGGATTACTCTGATGATTTCTTAAAAGTAGGATTTGTGTGTCTAACAATCCACAAGATTTCAAGAGAGCTAACAAATTCTTAGTGCTCTCCTTAAATACAGGGTACCCAGGTCCTTTGCTAGCAGAGCCAGCAATTATACAAATATTAAATTAGAATCTTGTCAGAGAAACACAGAAAAGGAACTGGTGAAATTAATAAGACTTTAACCATATATACTCAATGAAATTATAATGCTGGCATCAACAAAAGCATTTTGTCCTTAAGTGTTTAGGATTTTGTCTGTGTAGACCTAACGAAAGGAGTCTGTCAACATAGCTTGTCTTCATAGCTCTAATATAAAGCTCAGGTTAGTGAAATAGGTATCAAAAGATTTGTATATTACCTTTTCAATTTTGTTGTTTTTGAAATATTTATGAAATAGAAGTCAATCATATATGGAGAAGGTAGAAAAATTAAAAAGTACCATAAACATAAAATGAAAAATAAATCCCGGACCCCTCATGTCCTTCTTCTACCCAAAGACAATCTTTTGACCTTTTTAGTGGTTGCTTCTATTCTTGTCCTCTTTCTAAATGAAAAACATACTTATTTTCTTACTGCTCCTACTACCATTGCCTATTATATGTCAGTATTTTTAATTAAATTTATACCTTGTATAAATTCATTGTAACTATTAACTATAACCCACCTTACCACTCCTCCTACCATTGCCTATTATGTCAGTATTAATTAATTTTATACCTTGTATAAATTCATTATAACTATGAACATACTATTTATTGTGGGGCAAAATCATATATATACTAAGATACATATATATATATATATATATATATAAAATACATATATAGTGTGTATATATATATACTATGACACATTTCCCCTCTTTTCAGCAGTTTTTTTTTTTTACCTTATCACATTTTTTCACATTTAATACTTGCTATCCATGTATTCTCCCCACACTGCCCAAGGAGTGCTCCAAAATGCTTCATAATATTCACCATTTTACTGAATAGCTTCTCTGTAAAGATATCCAGTTGAGGTCTCTCTGTCCTCTCACTCCACTGTGGGCTGCAGAGTCAGTGACCTGGGGCTCCTCTTGGCTGTGCTATTGAGTTGGCTCCTCTTTTTGTTTTACTTCCTGACTTTACTGCAGTCTATTCTCCAGTGAAAGGGTGGTTCCCTTTGAAAGGGTGCATGAAAGGTAAAATATCCTCTGCATTTATGAATGTGTCTTCATTCTGTTCTCAATAAAAATATGAGGCTGAAAATTATTTTGCTTCATCAATCATTTTGTATGTGTTACTCCATTGTCTTCTAACTTACAAAGCTATCTCTTTTGTAAGTTGATGCCATTCTCAGCCTACAATCTTTTTAATGTGAGCTAAGGTTTTTACCTGGAGATCGTCGTGTCTTCTCTGTTCCCATTGATGTGTACTGATGTGGGTCTTTTTCTAGTCAATGTGCTAGGCATTTGGTGCCCTACCATTTTTGCCTTTAAAAGTTTTAAAAATAGCTTTACTAAAATATAATTAATACAGCACACAATTCACTCCTTTAAAGAATACAATTAAATCATTTTTAAGTATATCCACAGCTATCTGCAACCATCACCAAAGACAAATTTATAATATTTTTATCACCACAGAGAACCCCATAGCCTTTAGCTCTCAAACCCCTATTCTCTAACCTCCTCATCCCTAAGTAATTACAAATCTACTTTATGTCTCTATAATTTTGTCTATTTGGGACATTTCATGTAAAAGAAGTCATATAATTTGTGATATTTTGTGGCTTCTTTCATGTTTTTAAGTTCTTCCATGTTGTAGCATATATCAGCATAATGTAAGTGTATATAAACATAATATGACTTATTTTCTTAGGGTAAAATAATATTACATTAAATAAATACACTCTATTTTCTAAATATCATAAACCCATATGTGAGCTTATTTATACTAAATGAAGGTTGTAGCCTGGATTGATACAAAATAGTAAAAACCACTACTCCAAACTTTTTCCTGTCATGATCCACAGTGCTTAATGTGGACAACATTAAAGGCATGTTGCGCTAAAGGAAAGAAGGCAGAGGTTATGCAAAATAATTGAATGTAGGCAATTGCTAAGGCAGGTACTTAGTACTAAGTCTGGCCTATATTACTTGTGGGCAAGCAGCCATTGGTGATTCCTAAAATATCCATCTGTATTAACATAATAGTTTAGGAATAAATAGTGGGAAGCCTCGCAAGCCAAAGAAAAGGTATTTCATTTGTCCAGAGCCTCCCCCAACTAGAGCAGGGAAGGAGCTTTTTAAAAGTGCTCTGCTTTATCTGCAGTGGGATCTCAGTCAGATCCTATTGATAAGGTTTAGAATGAAGCAAGATAAAGCCTAAGTAATGAAGTTCATTCTCCAAGAGTGATGAACAATTTCATGACCAAAAATTAGTTTTCCAAAGTCGCTTTGTGACGGAGTCCAATGATGTGACCTGAGCCTCAGTTAAGATGGACCCGATTTCCTTTTCTTCAGTCATGTCCTGGCCCTTCCTATGAGATTCCCAGCTTGCTGTTATGCATTGGTCAGTGCTCTAAGTTTGGAGGTCTCAAGGTCCAGATTTTGCTTGTGGTTTCTGGCAGCAAAGGCTGTGTGGGTTCTGGATCACCAGCTGGTTGTTCAAAGCTGGTGTGTTAGAGGTCTGGGGTGGTTCTGCTCTAGACAAGTCTTGACCACACCATCCCCTGCATCTAGAGTCACATCCCACATTTCAGGGTTGTCTCCAAGAGTCTCCCTACTCTTCTTAACTGACAGGGTGAAGGTGTTTCTCCATCTGCTCCCAGAAGTGCTGCTGCAGCTGCTTTTGCCAGAGCTTCTGCTGGCACGTGGCCTCTCTCTCCATTTCGGATGAGCTCACAAGTCGGGAGCTGCAGTTCTTGTTCCCCTGAATCACAACGCAGCTTTGTCTGCAAGGAGAGGTCACCTTTTGTGGTTGTGGGTGTCCCAGGGTCATGTTCAGTTAGCAGCTGTTATATCCATAGATGGCTCAAAATCTTGTCCCTTTGCTTTACTTAAATCCACCTCAAAAGGCAACTGACATGGAAGCTTATTTAGTGACCTCAGGTAGTCTTTGTCCAGAATACATTTTCCAAGTGCATTCCCAAAACTCCTGAGGGCTTGCTTCAACCCATCTGTCACTGCCTCTTTCCCTGCCTTCTACAAAGATGAGGTCTTGGACTTGAGGCCATAACACTGCAACCCACAACTTCATGATATGAACTTCAACTGGACCCTCACAAATGCACAGACTCCCACGTAGAACTTGCCATTGTTGAGGTCAACAAAATCCACATTCTGCTGCTTGATGGAGTGTGCCCCACCATTGTAACCAAACATCTCATTGGCCAGATTAATTACCCAATGACCCTCAGTGTAACACATCTGGCCTCTTCTGGTCATGCACTAGCTACTTATGTATTCTGGGCCCAGCCTCTGCCTCAGAGCCTTCTGGATGACCTGGTACTCTTCTGGTGTGTACTGGTACTCTCCAAAGCATACCAAGCTGCCATGAGCAGCAGGATGGCTGTCACACCTTCCAAAAATTGCTTCCTCAGTGCCAGACATCTTGATTCTGGTTGACCTCTCTGGCACCGCACAGTGCACGCAGGGAGCTCAATCTACCCTATTTTGTTTATCCACTCACTTGTTAAGGGTCATTTGAGTTGTTTCCACCTTTTGGCTATTGTGCATAGCACTGCTTTGAACACCCATCTATACATTTCTGTTTGAACATCTGCTTTCAAATACTTTGTGTATAAACCTGAGTTTAATTGCTGGGTCCTATGGTAATTCAATGTTTAATTAATTGAGGAACTGTCAAATTGTAGTTCAGAGTGGCTGCACCATTCAAATTCTCATCAGCAAAGTATAAGCGTTCCAATTTCACCATATCCTTACCAACACTTATTTTTTGTTGTTTTAAAATTATTATTATAGCTATCCTAATGGATGTGAAGTGGTGTCATTATAGTTTTGATCTGCATTTTCCTAATATTAATGAGGAGCATGTTTTTATGTGCTCATTGGACATTTGCATATCCTCCTTGAAAAGACACCTATTTTTATCTTTTGCCCATTGTTTCTTTTTCGATGAGTTATAAGAGATTTTAAAATATATATTATTGGTACTACATCCTTATTAGACATAGAATTTGTAAATGTTTTCTTCAGTTCTGGAGATTGTGTTTTCACTTTCTTGATCATGTACTTGGATATACAAAAGTTTTAATTTTTAGGAATTCAAACTTATCTTTTTTCTCTTTCATTGTTTGTACTTTTGGTGCCATATATGATAAATCATTGTTAAATAAAAGGCCATGAAAATTTATGCCTATGTTTACTTCTAGGAGTTTTAGCTCTTATGTTTAAGTCTTTGATCCATTTTGGATTATTATTTTTTAAGATGTGAAGTAAGGGTCTAACTTCATACTTCTGCAGGTAGCTATTGAATGGCACTGGCACCAACTGTTGAAGAGACTATTATTTTCTACATGAATACTCTTGGCATCATTGTCAAAAATCAGTTGATCACAGACACACAGGTCTATTTATGAACACACAATTCTAAGTCATTGATTTGTATGCCTATCCTAGTACCAGTAACACTCTGTCTTGATTACTGTTGCTTTGTGGTAAGCTATAAAATTAGAAAGGATAAATCCTCCTGCTTTGTTATTCTATTTTAAGATTGATTTGGCCCTTCTGGGTTCCTTGAAGTTCAAAGTGAATTTTAGATTCAGCTTGTAAATGCCTACAAAGAAGCAGCCCAAAGTCTGACAAGATGATGTTGAATCTGTAGACTAATTTGGGGAGTACAGCATCTTACGTTTTTATCTTCTTTAAATTCCTTCAACAATATTTTGTAGTTTTGAAAATATGTTTTGTACTTCTTTTCTTAAATTCATTACTAAGTATGAATTACTTAGTGGCCTCTTGCAACTTGGAGACATATCCTTCCGTTGTAGGAAATTTTATCATTATTTCTTTGACCATTTCTCTTCTTCCATTTCCTCTGGTCTTTTTTTCTGGAACTCATCTTGGTTGAATGTAGGAATTCCTCTGGGCTTTATTGCTTTAGTCCTCTCTTTCAAAAAAAAACAGTTTCTTTGTTTTACTGTGTGAGAGTTTTCCATGACTCTATCTTCCAACTCTTTTGTTAAACTTCTCATTTTGATAATAACATTTTTAATTTCTAATAACCCTTATCTTTCTTATTTTATATACTTTTTCTTATTTTATGCATGCATTATTTTCTTATCTCTTTGATGATTCCAGTTATAGGTTTTTAAAAAGTTCTTTTTTTGTTTTTTGCACACTTTTTTTGCACAGTTATATATATACACACAAGGCATATTATATATGCAGTTGTCTATGGTCAACTGATTTTTGACAATGATGCCAAGAGAATGTGTGGGTGTGCATGTGTGTATATACACATACATATATATGTACACATATATAAATACATACATATATATGTATACACATAAATACATACATATGTATACATACATATACATATAAACATATACATGGATATATTAATATACATACATATCTATGTATATAGATATATACACATCTATGTATGTAGATATATACACATATACATAGATATATACATACATATACATACATAGATATGTATATACACATATACACATAAATTTTTTATAGAAACCACCTCTCTGTTTCTTGGGACTAGATATTCAATTTTTTTTTTCTCCTGCCTAATTCATAGTTTCTTTAGCAACATCATCCAGGCAGAGAAGCTATGCAAACACTTAAAGATGTAGACACCAAGTAATGAAAGAAAGCATTTCTATACATAAATCATTATTTATGGCTGTTTTTATTTTTTACATTAAGATATTAACATTCTCTTATCCTAAAGAGCTAGTGAAAAAAAACAAACAAAAACAAAAAACAAATTAAGACTTTAAAAATAGCTGGTAAGAAATTTCCAAGTGTTATTGCTGAATGAATCCAAACACCAAACATTCCTAAATATAACTCATCAATGCAATGATAGGGACGTAGCTCCTGAATCAAAGGGGTAGGAGCTATAAAATATCAATACATAGCAAAATCGCAATTAGCTAGAATGTTCCAAATTCCTGGTTAATTTACTATTTATAAGAAAACTCTTTGTTTTAACTATTAGTTTAGAAAACTTTTCTAAATGGAGTCACTTCACATTCCTGACTCGGTAAGTATAAAATGCCAAACACAATTCAATGTTGTTTTGATGATTTAGGATCACGTGATGCCTGGGCATCTCCTAGAATATTCATAATTTCTGTGCAGCTTTGTTAGAGGCAAAAACTGGAATGAACTACAGTTTCTTGTTTTAAATAAATCTCTGGTATCATAAGCTTATTGTTTTCCTTTTACTTAATTTTCCTAAAAGGACTATGCAGACAAAGATTCTAGTTAACCAAGATTTTATAGTTCTAGATATATCCACATATACTAGTTCAGGCAGTACACTGCACAAAGATGTAATGAGGATGGGGCTTGGGGAGCTATGTGCAGCTTGTAAATTAATTCTCTATTAATCTACCCCTTCTTCTGCCAGTCTGATTGTGAGACTTTAATGTTTCTTATTCAAATTCTGTAGAGATAGAACCCCAGCCTCTTGAGTATGCATTATTGAAGGTACCTGCTTCATAGGAATTAAAGATTTCTGAAATTCTGCTGATGAGCAGTCAGGAGAGTTTGACCACTCCACACAACTTGAACTCGTATCTTCTTTTATAGCTCCTCACCTTATCCCCACCTGCAGCCATGCCAGGTGATGTAAAATCCTTTCAGATATGGCTCTCTGACCACTCCTTAGGCTTTGACATCTTCCAACAAGATGATTGGTTCTGTTCTTCTATTAGTTTTTTGCCTTCCAGAATTGTGTTAAGCTCTCTCTCACCCACGAATATTACTTTCTTCAAACCCATAATTTTTTAAAAATCAGTTTATTCCTTCATTTTAGTGGAGTTTGGAGAAGAACAAGAGATAAACATGAGTGGGCAACTTGGTGTGTTTCACAGAAATCTTACACCTCTTGTGTTTCTACTTGGGAAACTGCTTCCCTACCTTTGGCATCTGTTCCAATTTCATGGGGTGCTACTGGTATCATCAATTGCAAGAGGCTGCCTTCTGATGACAGAGGTGGACATGTAATTCAGTGCTAGTCAGTGATAGACTCTATATGTTTTCCACATAATTTTTTTCAGGTGTAGTTATAAAGGGATAGTCAGAGTACTTGGAGCTGGAGGAAGCATAACCTTTTATCTAAAGATAATAAAAACGTGATTGGTATGCAGTTCTGAAGCTCCCAGTGGTCACGTTTTCTCCACATGGAGAAAATTTGTCAAGCTGAGAGAATGATGTCAAGCTGAAAAGAGAGATTGGTGGAGAACTAAAATATGGAAAACTAGTATTAAAGTTCTGGAACTCAGCCATGCCTGAGCCTTGCTTACCTCTGAAACTTTTAGAAATGAGCAAACAGGGGGAGATCCAAGATGGCCGAAAAGAAACAGCTCTGGAGTGCAGTTCCCAGCGAGAGCAACACAGAGGGTGAGTTATCACTGCATTTACAAATGAGGTACCAGGTGCATCTCAATGGGACTGTTTGCACAGTGGGTGTAGCCCAAGAAAGGCAAGCTAAGCAGGGTAGGGAGCTGCCTCACCTGGGAAATGCAATCCCCGGAGAACCCCTGTCCCTACACAACAGAGGCCATTGGGGCTTTTCCATCCACTCCAGCACTCCGGTTCAGATACAGCTGCTTTTCCCACAGTTTTTACTGCCTACAGACCAGGAGATTCCCAGGCCAAAAAGCACCAGGAGTTTCCAGCATGGGTATTTCAGCCAGTGCGGTGGGTTTCCGCACACAAACTCACACAAATCTGGGTGGCTGTTTCATCTGGTGCCTGGAATGCCTGGGATACAGAACTGCCCATTCAAATGAAAACAAGGGACCGAAAGCAGGGAGACAGGTGATCTGGCTCCACGGGTCCTGCCCCCCACAAAGATCAGCAATCTGAAACACTCTGGATTCAGAGTTTTGCAGCAAATGCAGCTGGACCCTGGATGGTCCAGCTCTGTCAGGGGAAGGGCATCTGCCATTACCAAGGCAGTCCACCACTACTGAGGAAATCTGCCATTATCATGGCAGTCTGCCATTACCAAGGCAATCTGCCATTACTGAGGCAGTCCACCATTACTGAAGCAGACTGCCATTAGTGAGGGAGTCCACCATTACTGAGGCAGACCATCATTACCCGGGCAGTTCTAACTGTACATATGTTAACAAAACCACAAGGAAGTTCACACAGCAGCTGGGCATAGCCCGTGGCAGCTCAGCAACACCTCTGCTGGCAGACTGTGATTAGATTACCTTCTTACTGGGCAGGGCATCTCTGAAAAAAGGCAGCAGCATGGCAGGAACTTATAAATAAAGCCCCATATTCCCAGGACAGAGCACCTGGGAAAAGGGGGTGGTTATGAGTTCCACTGCAGCAGACTTAAATGTACCTGCCCAGCAGCTCCGAAATGGAACAACAGAGCTCCCAGCACAGCACTTGAGCTCTGATAAGAAACAGACTATTTCCCCAAGGGGCTCCTTGACCCCTGTAGATCCAAAGAGACACCTCATAAAGGAGAGCTCTACCTGACATCTGGTGGGTACCCTTCTGGGACGAAGATAACAGAAAAAGAAACTGGCAGCAACCCTTACTGTTCTACAGCCCCTGTGGGTGATCCCTAGGCAAGCAGGATCTGGAATGGACTCCAGCAGTCCTACAGCAGAGGGGCCTGACTGTTAGAAGGAAAACTAAAAAAAAAAAACAGAAAGAAATAGCTTCAACATCAACAAAAAGGAGGCCCACTCAGAGACTCCATCCAAAAGTCACCAGCTACAAAGACCACAAGTAGATAAATCCATGAAGATGGGAAGAAACCAGTGCAAAAAAGATGAAAACACCAAAAACCAGAATGTCTCTCCTTCTCTTAAGAGATCACAACTCCTCACCAGCAAGGGAACAAAGTTGGATGGGGAATAAGTCTGTTGAATTGACAGAAGCAGGTTTCAGAAGGTGGGTAATAACAAACTTCTCTGAGCTAAAAGAACATGTTCTAATCCAATGCAAAGAATCTAAGAACCTTGAAAAAAGGTTTGACGAAGTGCTAACTAGAAAAACCAACTTAGAGAAGAACATAAATGACTTAATGGAGCTGAAAAACACAGCACGAGAACTTAGCGAAGCATACACAAATTTCAATAGCCAAATCAACCAAGCAGAAGAAAGGATATCAGGGATTCAAGATCAATTCAATGAAATAAAATGAGAAGGCAAGATTAGAGAAAAAATAGTGAAAAGAATAAACAAAGCCTCCAAGAAATATGGGATTATGTGAAAAGACCTAATCTACACTTGACAGGTGTACCTGAATGTGACAGGGAGAATGAATCCAAGCTGGAAAACACTCTTCAGGATATTATCCAGTAGAACTTCTCCAACCTAGCAAGGCAGGCCAACATTCAAGTCCAGGAAATACAGAGAACACCACAGAGACATTCCTCAAGAAGAGCAACACCAAAGCACATAATCATCAGATTAACCAGGGTTGAAATGAAGGAAAAAATGCTAAGGGCAGCCAGAGAGAAAGGTCAGGTTACCCACAGAGGAAAGCCCATCAGACTCACAGCAGATCTCTCAGCAGAAACCCTACAAATCAGAAGAGAGTGGGGGCCAATATTCAACATCCTTAAAGAAAAGAACTTTTAATCTAGAATTTCATATCCAGCCAAACTGAGCTTCATAATGAAGGAGAAATAAAATACTTTATGAACAAGCAATTGCTGAGAGATTTCAACACCACCAGGCCTGCCTTGCAAGAGCTCCTGAAAGAAGCACTAAACATGGAAAGGAACAACCAGTACTAGCCATTCCAAAAACATACCAAATGGTAAAGACCATCGACACAATGAAAAAAAATGAACTAATGGGAAAAACAACCAGCTAGCATCAAAATGGCAGGATCAAATTCACACATAACAATATTAACCTTAAATGTAAATGGGCTAAATGCCACAATCAAAAGACACAGACTGGCAAATTGGATAAAAAATCAAAACCCATCAGTGTGCTGTATTCAGGAAACCCATCTCACGTACAAGGACACACATAGGCTCAAAATAAAGGATGGGGGAAGATTTACCAAGCAAATGGAGAGCAAAAAAGAAAAGCAGGAGTTGCAATCCTAGTCTCTGATAAAATGGACTTTAAACCAACAAAGATCAAAAGAGACAAAGAAGGGCATTACATAATGGTAAAAGGATCAATGCAACAAGAAGAGCAAATGATCCTAAATATATACGCACCCAATACAGGAGCACCCGGATACACAAAGCAAGTTCTTAATGACCTATAAAGAGACTTAGACTCTCACACAATCATAGTGGGAGACGTTAACACTACAGTGTCAATATTAGATCAATGAGAGAGAAAATTAACAAGTATATCTAGGACTTCAACTCAGATCTGGATCAAGTGGACCTAATAGGCATTTACAGAACTCTTCACCCCAAATCCACAGAATATACATTCTTCTCTGCACCACATTGCACCTACTCTAAAATTGACCACATAATTGGAAGTAAATCACTCCTCAGCAAATGCAAAAGAAAAGAAATCATAACAAACAGTCTCTCAGACCACAATGCAATCAAATTAGAACTCAGTATTAAGAAACCAACTCAGAATTGCACAGCTTCATGGAAACTGAACAACTGGCTCCTGTATGTACACTGGATAAACAATGAAATGAAGGCAGAAATAAAGATGTTCTTTGAAAGCAACAAGAATAAAGACACAACTTACCAGAATCTCTGGGACACATTTAAAGCAGTGTCTACAGGGAAATTTACAGTGTCTAGAGGGAAATTTACAGCAATAAATGCCCACATGAGAAGTAAGGAAAGATCTAAAATTGACACCCTATCATCAAAATTGAAAGAGCTAGCGGGGCAAGATCAAAAAAACTCAAAAGCTAGCAGAAGACAAGAAATAACTAAGATCAGAGCAGAACTGAAGGAGACAGAGACACAAAAAACCCTTCAAAAAATCAATGAATCCAGGAGCTGATTTTTGAAAAGATCAACAAAATAGACAGACCGCTAGCCAGATTAATAAAAAGAAAAGAGAGAAGAATCAAACAGATGCAATAAAAAATGATAAAGGGGATATCACCACCAATTCCACAGAAATACAAACTACCATCAGAGATTACTACAAACAACTCTATGCACATAAACCAGTAAACCTGGAAAAAATGGATAAATTCCTGGACACCTGAACACTCACAAGACTAAACCAGGAAAAGTTGAAACCCTGAAGAGACCAATAACAAGGGCTGAAGTTGAGGCAGCAATTAATAGCCTACCAACCAAAAAAAGCCCAGGTCCAGACAGGTTCACAGCTGAATTCTACCAGACATATAAAGAGGAGCTGGTACCACTCCTTTTGAAACTATTCCAAACAATCCAAAAGAGGGGAATCCTTCCCAAATCATTTTATGAGACCAACATCATCCTGATACCAAAACCTGGCAGAGACTCAACAAAAAAAGAAAACTTCAGGCCAACATCCATGATGAACATTGATGAAAAATCTTCAATAAAATACTGGCAAACTGATTGCAACAGCACATCAAAAAGCTTATACATCACTGTCAAGTAGGCTTCATCCCAGGGAGGCAAGACTGGTTTAACATACACAAGTCTATAAACGTAATCCATCACATAAACTGAACCAAAGACAAAAACCACATGAGTATTTCAATAGATGCAGAGAGGGCCTTCTACAAAATTCAACAGCCCTTTATGCTAAAAACTCTCCATAAACTAGGTATTGATGGAAAGTATCTCAAAATAATCAAAGCTATTTATGACAAACCCACAGCCAATATCATACTCAATGGGCAAAACTGGAAGTATTCCCTTTGAAATCTGGCACTAGACAAGGATGCCCTCTCTCACCACTCCTATTCAATATAGTATTGGAAGTTCTAGCCTGAGCAATCAGGCAAGAAAAAGAAATAAAGAGTATTTAATTAGGAAAGGAGGAGGTCTAATTGTCTCTATATGCAGATGACATGATTGTATATTTAGAAGATCCCATCGTCTCAGCCCAAAATCTCCTGAAACTGATAAGCAACTTCAGCAAATTCTAGGATACAAAATGAATGTTCAGAAATCATGAGCATTCCTATACACCAATAACAGACTAACAAAGAGCCAAATCAAGAGTGAACTCCCATTCACAATTGCTACAAAGAGAATAAAATACCTAGGAATATAACTAACAAAGGATGTAAAGAACTTCTTCAAGGAGAACTACAAACCACTGCTCAAGGAAATAAGAGATAACAAACAGATGGAAAAACATTCCATGCTCATGGTTAGGAAGAATCAATATTGTGAAAATGGCCATACTTCCCAAAGTAATTTATAGATTCAATGCTATCCCCCATCAAGTTTACAATGGCCGTCTTCACAGAACTGGAAAAACTACCTTAAACTTCATATGGAATCAAAAGAGAGCCCACACAGCCAAGACAATCATAAGCAAAAAGAGCAAAGCTGGAGGCATCATGCTACCTGACTTCAAACTATACTACAAGGCTACAGTAATCAAAACAGCATGGTACTGGTACCAAAACAGAGATGTATACCAGTGGAACAGAACAGAGGCCTCAGAAGCAATGCCACATATCTACAACAATCTGATCTTTGACAAACCTGACAAAAACAAGCAATGGGGAAGGCATTCCCTGTTTAATAAATGGTGTTGGGAAAACTGGCTTGTCATGTGCAGAAAGCAGAAACTGGACCCCTTCCTGACACCTTATACTAAAATTAACTACAGATGGATTAAAGACTTAAACATAAGACCTACACCATAAAAACCCTAGAAGAAAACCTGGGCAAAACCATTCAGGACATAGACATAGGCAAGAACTTCATGACTAAAACGCCAAAAGCATTGGCAACAAAAGCCAAAATAGACAAATGGGATCTAATTAAACTCCAGAGCTTCTGTACAGCAAAATAAACAATCATTAGAGTGGACCGGCAACCAACAGAATGGGAAAAATGTTTGCAATCTGCCCATTTGACAAAGGGCTAATATTCAGAATCTACAAAGAACTAAAACAGATTTACAAGAAAAAAAAAACAAATAAACCCACTCAAAAGTGGGTGAAGGATATGAATAGACACTTTTCAAAAGAAGACACATATGAGGCCAACAAACATATGAAAAAATGCTCATCATCACTGGTTATTAGAGAAATGCGAATCAAAACTACATTGAGATATCATCTCACGCCAGTTACAATGGCGATCATTAAAAAATCTGGAGACAACAGATGCTGGAGAGGATGTGGAGAAATAGGAAAACTTTGACACTGTTGGTGGGAGGGTAAATTAGTTTAGCCACTGTGGAAGAAAGTGTGGCAATTCGTCAAGGATCTAGAAATAGAAATTCCATTTGACCCAGCAATCCCATTACTGGGTATATATCCAAAGGATTATAAATTGTTCTATTATAAAGACACATGCACAAGTATGTTCATTGCGGCACTATTTACAATAGCAAAGACCTGGAACCAACCCAAATGCTAATTGATGGTAGACCGGACAAGGAAAATGTGGCCCATATATGCCATGGAATACTATGCAGCCATAAAAAACGATGAGTTTGTGTCCTTTTTAGGGACATGGATGACTCTGGAAACCATCATTCTTAGCAAACTGACACAAGAACAGAAAATCAAACACCACATGTTCCCACTCATAGGTGGGTGTTAAGCAATGAGAACACATGGAGACAGGGAGGGGGAGCATCACACACTGGGTCTGTTGGCGGGGGAATAGGGGGAGGGACAGTGGCGGGTAGGGAGGTTGGGGGAGAGATAACATGGGGAGAAATGCCAGATATAGGTGATGGATGAATGGAGACAGCAAACCACCTTGTCATGTATGCACCTATGCAACAATCCTGCATGATCTGCACATGTATCCCAGAACCTAAAGTACAATTAAAAAAAAAGAAAAGAAATGAGCAAATACCTATTTCAAAATACACAAGATTGAAATTGGTTTCCATTTCCAGCAATCTGATGTATCTTAACTAATGCTATGTTGTTCTAATGGAACCAAATGTGGGATTTTGTTAGGAATATCTTACTTTTATTGAATGAAAATAAAATTTTCTAAAACAAAATAAGGTATTGGAACGCTTCATACGAAACAAACATGACTCAAACTGGTCAAAGCACATCATTACTTTCATATAAAGGAAAAGTCAAGGGATTGATCAAGCATAACTGGATCTAGGTATTGAAAAGTATATTTAGAATCTGCCTCTCTTATTCTCTTTGCTCTGTTCTCTTTTGTGTGGTGGCATCATCCTCAGACAACCTCTTCCTGTGTGGCAAGGTGGCTTCTATGAGCTTCAGTCTTAAATACTACCAGCCTAGAAACCCAGAAAGAAAGAAAACTCTCTTTACAGATTAATTCAGCCATGATCTTGTACCTGTTCCTGGACCAACTGCTGTGACTGATGAGTGAAGGTGGTGGAGTAAGACACACAGTCAGATTTGGTTCTGAATGGAGTTAGAAAAAACAATCAAACCTGGCATATGAAGATTAGAGATGGAAAAAACTTATCAAGAATGAACTGATAAATGCCTCATAGAAAGGATAAGAAAGTGACGATAAGTAGTAGAAAGAACAAAGTGGTGGCCAAAAGAAAAAAATAGGAGAAAGCAGAAATGCTGGACTGAGGTAACTCCCACATGGAAGTTATAAAGAAAGCAAAAAGAATTTCGCATGGAGAATACAAATAGGTGAAAAGTATATCCTTGCTTAGGCATGCCTTTAAATGTATTGAATGTAGAAAACGACTTAATGAAGGGTAATTTCTTATATAACATGCATATATAAGCTTCTCTCATTTACCCAGAAGTGGACAGTGAAGTGAATTCATATTTACTGATCTGTCTAAGTACTATACATATGAACGATGGCAAACTATGCAAGTTATGAACTAAATAACAATCTATTTGTAATAGAGAAAAAACATATTCTTTGAAAGAAAGGGGTCGATATTTTCAGTGCTCTAGAAATAGATATCTATTTAATTCACAGATTTAAAAGGCCACTCTGACTAAGCCTCATAATTTGAGTAATAAAACTCTTCTAATAGCTTTATGGCAAATCTATAAAATAAATGAGCAAACTTAATCAAACCACAGTGCTTAGTCAATACAAGCATTTCTGTTGTTAGCAATTTTACTCTATTAGTTCAGAAATTTAGCCATGAATTTGGGTGGCCACATGCCTCATATTCCAAGAATATATTAGCAGGACCTTCATAAATGCATTCTCTATAGTAAATGGAGAAAGGCATATCCTTAGTAATCAGCTGAAGTGGGAAAAAAATTCTTTCATCATTTTTGGAAAATAGACTTTATTTTCTAGAGCAGCTTAGGTTCACAGAAAAATTAAAAAGAAGGTACAAAACTTCCCATATATCCTCTATCCTCACATGTACATAGCCTTCCCTATTATCAACATTCCCAACCAGAGTGGTACTTTTGTTACAATTGATACACTTACATTGATCCATTATAACCACCCAAAGTCCATAGTTTCATTAGGGTTCACTCTTGGTGTTGTACGTTCTATGGGTTTGGACAAATACATAATGACATGTATCTGTCATTGTATTATCATACTGAGTAGTTTCACTGCTCTAACCATTTTCTGTATTCTGCCTATTCTTTCTCTTTTTTCATAATAGTAAACAATTTCCTAGAAGCCCCATAAAGATATGTATTAAATTAATGTTTTAAAAAGCTTCTAGAATATTAACTATATATAAAGGAATGTTTTGCCATTTCCAATTATTTCAGTTGATTAGAGCAAATATACAGAAGTGTTTACTTGTAAGTTTTATGCATCTGTGGCTTTAAACTGGAAACATTTACAAAGGCAGACATCATTATTGATTTATAATATACAGTATAAAATTATAGACCAGAAAGATAATTTAACTGTACCCCATAGTCTATAGTTTCCCTGAAGAAATAGACCCAGACTATGCGAAGGGGCTATTTACAGTGAGGGAAATGTTCCAAGAGACCATGTGTACCCATTAGGCTCTGGTGGGGCTGACCTCACCCATATGTACCTGAAATTAATTCCATAGGTAGAAAGTTAATTATACATTATTATGAGGTCATGGCTTCTTTGAAAATCTGGTAATAGTTACAGACCTTCCCCCAAGCAAAACGCACATAATGCACGCACACACATAATATATATAATTTGAGGAGTTTTGTGTTCTCCCTTTGAAGGTTATCTATGAAGCCCAGAATTTTTGTATCAGAGTAAGTGCCTTTATATAGTAAACAAAGGAATTAATATTTCCTTTAGAATATGTGTTGAAATGAACATGTAAAATGATACCTGAGAGAACACATAAATTTATGTATTAATTTAACTTGGGAAGTCACTCTGAAAGAATTTAAATAATTTTATTCATGACAGAATTTCCTATATTAAAATGTTAGAAAAGGAGAAAAAAATCTTTACTTATTAGGTGGCTGGGGATGTTTACCTTTACCTTCACTGGGTCAAGAGCAAATGGAAGAAGGTGAAGCCAACCCAGTACTCCTGCTATCCTACAGAGTTTTAGCCTGTGAGAGTAAAAGACCTGCAGAATGTTGATAAGAACATGCAGATTTGTGAGTTGGGACTTGAGAATAGTTTGGTGAAGTGTCTGCAATCCATGTGGAAGCTATTGAGAGAGAAGCAAAAGGGAAGGAGAATTTGTAAGATGTTCACCATACATAGAGGAGGCACTAAATGTAACTTTTATATAACAACTTTACATAAATTTGTTTTAGTAAAGCTAAAAATGCAAGTGTTCTACAAGTTAGTATATTCACTCCTATAGAATTCATGTACATATACACAAAAATGTTCATAGCAGCATTGTCAGCAATAGTAAAATATTGGAAATACCATAGATATCTATTGATGTGATATCTTAGTGCTTTGTATTAGTATAAGAGAATATCATAGACTAGATAATTTACAAATAATAGAAGTTTATTTGTCTCACAATTCTGAAGGCTGGCAAGTCCAAGATTAAGGATCCGCATCTGGTAAGGACTTTTTCTGCATTGTAAGATGGTAGAAGACATTGCATGGTGACACAGCATGTGAGAGAGAGACAGAGAGGGAGGGGAGCGGCCCAAACTCATTCTTTTATCAGGAACCACTCCCATGATAACTAACCCATTCACATGATAATAGCATTAATCCATTCATGAAGGCATCTGTTCATCACCTCTGAAAGATTCTACTTCCCAACACTATTGCATTGGGGATTAAGTTTCTAGTATATAAACTTTGGAGGACATATTCAAACTATAGTCTATGAGAACAGATAAATAATTGTGAAATGGTCATAAAAAGGAAGACATATACATATTTTAACACATCTATAACATATATATGCATATATATGTTATAGATGTGTTAAAATATGTATAACCATGCCATTAAGGCTATTTAAGCATGTAGTAAAAGAAGAAAGAAATGTATAGGAATAATCACCACCAAAATCATGAAAAGGTTATTGCTGGGAAGGAGAGAAGGGTATCCCATTTGAGGTAGGTACTCAGTGACATAACCTCTATTAGCATTTTTTTCTTAAGATGGGTAATGGGTACATTTGTGTTTGTTGCATTATTCTTTGTTATGATATATATGTTTTAATTATTTTATAAGAAAGATTTAAAACATTAAAATTAAAGGCAAACTAGCATTCAAAAGACTGAATGAGTATTAAAATATATTTAAAAAGAAAAAATAATTCATTGATGAAATTTCTATCAACATGGTGGACCACATTAACATAGATGAGGTCTTCACAATGTAACTCATAAAAATGTTGGATAAAAGATACACTTAAAAAATTTGTGAATGTATAATCAAGCTCAAAATGAAGAGAAATCTGTGTGCCAGATGAAAAGAGAAAAATCTGAACTAAAGCAATGAGCAAAGAGTGAAACCAGACTGAAGCTTCTGCTGGGATTCTAATGCTTTCTTAGAGGAGGTGACATAGCCTCAGTCCTGAGAAGACAGAGAAAATGGAAGTGACACTGCTGGATAAATGTTGGATCTTGGATGTACTGCCCTATTTGTTTAAAGGGGACCAGACAAACTCTGGTCTTGACTGGGAAAAGGAGTGGAAATGTTTTTATTTGTCCCATGCTTTCAGTAAAAAAGAAGTCATGTATTAGAAATTATAACCTCAAGCTTGTACCACACTTAGATATGGGGTATACATTTGTAGTACTTCATGACTCGGGAACTCACAGCAGAGAACATAACATAAAATCAAACTAGAATCTTTGAAATCTATTGGGTTCCAGGAGAAACAAGTATAAAACTATCCTGTAAGACATTTTCATAACAAAAGAGTTCAACAATATAATAATTTCTTCTGGATGTTATCTCACAATAAAAAATACAAATGACACACAAAATAAATTAGCTGAGCATCAGCAAATGCAACAAACAAGATAATTAGGACCTTGAGAATTGCAGATAATAGAATAATCTAAAAAGAATTAAAATAAGATTTTCAAAATACTTAGAGTTAAAAAAGGAATAGGAACTATTGCGAAAAAGGACACTATGAAAAGAGAAGGGATTGATTTTTTTTTCCCTTTTTTGGTGACAGGGTCTAGCTCTGCTGTCCAGGCTGGAGTGCAGTGACGCCATCTTGTCTCGCTGCAACTTCTGTCTCCTGGGCTCAAGTGATGCTCCCACCTCAGCCTGCCAAGTAGCTGGGACTACAGACATGTGCTACCACACTTTGTAGAGATGGAATTTTACCATGTTGCCCAGGCTGGTTTCCAACACCTGAGCTCAGGCAGTCTGCGTGCTTCAGCCTCCCAAAGCGCTGGGATTATAGGCACAAGCCACCACGCCCAGCCTGATTTTTTTTTTTTTTTTTTTTTTAAATGCAGAGTCTTGCTCTGTCGCCCAGGGCTGGAGTACAGTGTGCGATCTCAGCTCACTGCAACTTCTGCCTCCCGGGTTCAAGCAATTCTCCTGCCTCAGCCTCCCGAATAGCTGTGATTACAGGCGCACACTGCCACGCCTGGCTAAGTTTTGCATTTTTAGTAGAGCCAGAGTTTCACCGTGTTTGCCAGGATGGTCTTGATCTCCTGACCTCCTAATCCGCCCGCCTTGCCTCCCCAAATGCTGGGATTACAGGTGTGAGCCACTGCGCCTGGCCCAGCCTGATTTTTTTTTTTTTTAAAGAACAAAGTTAAAGACCTAGAAGTAAAAATAATATAATCTTAGAAACGAAAACCTCAAAATATAGATTGAATAGCAGATTAGACATAGGTAAAGAGATAATAGTAATCTTGAGAGGAAAAAGTAAAGAGATTATTCAAGTACACTATGAAGAACTAAAGAGAAAAAATACCAAATGGCGGGTAAGATAAATGGAGAATACAATTAAAAAGTATAATATACATTGAATAGTGAGAATTTCCCTGAATTGATGAAGAACAGGAATTCTCAGACCGAAGAAACCTAAGATGTCACCAGGATAAACAGAAAAAATTCACCTAAATATATCTTGATAGAACTATAAAATACAAAGAGAAAATTAACCAGAGAGATAACACAAGTTATTTAGAAAGGGATGAAAACTTGACAGACAACAGGCTTCTCATCAGCACTAAAAAATATTAGAAGAAAGTAAAACCGTGTTTTCAAAGTTCTAAGAAAAAATTTTCTGTCAGTCTAACATTCTATACTTAACTGACCACTATTCAAGATAGATACATAAATAAAGATACTTCCAAAGATAGAGTATGTATTTCAAGAAGAAAGAAATTAAGCCCCAAAGGAAGGAGTGTTTAAAAAAAAAAAGTCAGCAAATAAAGTAAGAAATCCAAGGCTCTTCAACTAGCAATTAATAGCAAAGAATAATTGGGACTAAAATACCAGATTACAATAATGTGGAGGGGAAGTAGTGTTGCAGTATTCCAGAGTCTTTATACTATTTGGAAGGAAGACAGAGATTTTGATTAATTTTGGACTTTATTAACAACAACAAAATGCACGAACATCAAATGTGTCCCTTCCAAGTTAGTAAAGTAAAAAATAAAATGAAGAGCACTCTATCAATTCACTAGAAGGAAGCAAAGGAGAATGAAAGCAGCAAAGAAAACACATGATTAACAGGAAAAAGAGATGATAAAAGTAGCTTCAAATATATCTGTAATGCAACAAATGTAAAACATACCTTTACAGCAATGGAGATCATTGTTTAGTTTTACATTTTAGCTATATTCTCCTATAAGAGACATATCTGAGGCAAAGTAAAACATAGAAATTGAAAGTAAACATGTGGAAAAAGATGTGTCAAATATTCATGAAAAGAAAGACAACAATGTTAATATCACACTAAGTGGAGTTTAAGATGAAAAGCTTCAATAGGGTAAAGAGGGCTATCTTTAGTGATAAAATGAATATTTTCACAAGAACTTATAAGATACCTAAGCCTATGCACCTAAGAATTCCTCTCCACAATTGGTGTATTTTTACAGATTTAATGAAGATAAGGTTTAATTACTTTTTATTTGCTTACTGTAATTGCTTAATAAAATGTTACATCATGGCTGTTTTTCATTGGACTCCTTGGTTTATCTGTACATTTAAAAAGCTCTCATCTATTAGCCTGGGAAACGTGGCAAAACTCTGTCTCTATAAATAATACAAAAATTAGCCAGGCATGATAACATGTGCCTGTAGTCTCAGCTACTCAGGAGGCTGAGGTGGGAGGATCGTTTGAGCTCTGGAGGTGGAGGTTGCAGTGAGCCAAGATTGTGTCACTGCACTCCAGACTGGGTGACAGAGACTCTGTCTCAAAAAAAATGAAAAATAAATGAATAATTAAAAAGCTGTGATCTAAAATTTTGGACTTAAGGCTGCCCTTTGGATTAATTATCTAGTCCTAAATCATGAATAATATTTTTACTATGTCTATTTTAATTACCTTTCACATTCAAGTCTTTAATCCATTTAAATGGATTATTTTATGCACTGTGAGGTAGAGATAATTTTTTTTTTTAGTTTTAAAATGAATACCCAGTCATCCCAGTACCATATACTGAATGGTTTATTCTTTTCCCCATCATTTGCAACACTACCTCTGTCAGTCACACTGTTTTCAAATATGCTGTACGTCTGTTGCTGAGCTCTCTTCCTTGTTCCATGGCCAATTTGCCAATGGCTCTTTGGCTTCATAGTAAATTTTGATAGAATAATTCTTCTTCTAACACCTCCCTCTCTCCCAATTCTCCTCTCTTTAGAATGTCTTGGCAATCCCTTGGCTTTCGCCTTCCGTAGACATTTTAAAGTTTGTCAAATTCCTAGAAAAACCCTTAAGAAAATTTGATTGTAAGGCATAGAATCTATACATTAATTTGGAAAGAGTTGGAACTTTTTAAGATTTGAGTTTTCCTATCCACTAAGGTATCATCTTTATTTATTTAGATGTTCGTTAATGGCTAGTGATAACAGTTTATCATTTTCTCCCCCCAAAATTTTAAATATATTTTATAAGATTAATTTCTAGATATTTAATGTTTTGTTGCTAGGGAAAGTAGCATCTTCTCAAAGGCAGGCTTTCTAACTTTTTGGTTTTTGCTGGTGAACAGAAGTACAATTGATTTTTAAATATTGATTTTATATCCAGTCACTTTGCTATACTTTTATGAATTCAAATAATTTCTTTAAAAATATTTGTTTCTTAATATCATCTGTGAATAAACAATTTATTTTCTTCATTTCCAATCCTTATTTGTTTTTATTTATTTTCTTTCCTTATTGTGCTAAAAGAAGAAAATATAGGTGGGCTAGGATGGGGTATCCCAACCTGCAAGAACCCAAGCATCATGTTGAATAGAAGAGTTTATAGTAGTTATCTTTTTTCTCAATACTGATTTTTAAGTGAAAAATTTATAAAATTTCTCCATTAAGAATGCTATTGAGTAGTTTTTGATAGATATAATTTTTCAGACGAGGAAGTATATTTTTTACATGAATTTTCTACTATCTGGTTGTTTTCTAGCAGAAGGAGATTTTAGATTTATCTAGTTAGTGAGAAAGCATGAACATTCACTTTTACCCAAACTCCACACTCACCTAGTTCTGAAGAAATGGGTATCATTCATGAAAGGGAAGAGGAGGTTGGTGACTTAACTGCTCTTATAATTAGAAGTTTCTGGCCAGCCCCACTGCTGGGTACTGGATCCCCTAGATACTTAGTGGCTCTTGTGGTATTCAGTAATTGCTATTTGGGATTTTTTTTTTTCCTTCAAAAAGTAGCATGCCAGGGACTGAAGAAGTAGACTTACGGTGGACAATAGAAACACCAATAAATGATACAGTTGTGGAAACTGCTGATGATTGAGAAATACAGCCAGTTTAGTGAGGGTCTAACCTGTCTGGTCTATGGCAAAGTACTTCGCTGTTCTATAGAGAGCATAGGTTAGGGTAGGCAGTTACTGGGATTCATGTGTCAAATTAATAACCAAACTTGGAGAAATATTCCATCTAGCTGTTCAGCCTGAAAAAGCTAGTTTACTGTATCATCCACCAGGGGGCAATAGTGTGGTCCTTGGAGCCCAGAAGCTCTTGAATGCTAATGCTGAACAGTGCTTTGGGGATCCAGGCAACAGAGCCGCCTTGGAGAGCAGCAAGTGAGGCCAGTATTCTTCCTCTCCTATTAAAGTGGGGCTCCCAAGTAGGTGTCTCAACACTGACCAGGCTGACAGTGGGGCAGGCTGTGTCACAGGGGGATCTTAAGTTTCTCCACCACTCATTAGGCATTTTTCAAACTCTTCTTTCGTTGGGACAGCTTCAGTAATCACTCTTGAGCTGCACAGAACTTTAGAGGTGGGAAACAGTCCCAAGTTTGTCTCAACTGTGGTGAAGAGTGACATGACTTAAAGAAAACATGGAGTCACTTTCTAGACGGGACTGGTAAGGGGCCAGAATTAGATCCTTATATTTGCTCTCTGGGAAGTCTCTTTTCTCCCAGCTTCCAAGTTTGTGATGTGATATTCATACCCAAGAAGAGACCTGCTCTCTAAGTAGAAGGGGAAATAGGAGAGGAACATGAACAGATGTAGCAAGTTTCCCTCTCTGAAAAAAATACAAAGATTTAACTGAAACACAGAGTATTTTTTTTTAAGATGGAATCTTGCTCTGTCGCCCAAGCTGGAGTGCAGTGGCGCAACCTGGGCTCCCTGCAACCTCTGCCTCCTGGGTTCACTGCAACCTCTGCCTCCTGGGTTCAGGTGATTCTCCTGCTTCAGCCTCCCTAGTAGTTGGGATTACAGGTGTATGCCACCATGCCCAGCTAATTTTTTGTAGTTTTGGTAGAGGCGGGGTTTCACCATTTTGGCCAGGGTGGTCTTGAACTCCTGACCTCAAATGATCCACCTGCCTCGGTCTCCCAAAGTACTGGGATTATAGGTGTGAACCACTGCGCTTGTCCTGTAACGGAAAGTATTTAATTCCCCCGGATGTTAGAGTTTTAGGCTGGGAGTAAGGGTTGGTTCTCTGTTAACCCCTGCCCCCCACCACGTATGATACAGGACAGGAAGATATAGATGGGAAAAAAAGGGGTGTCCCCATGTGTAGCAACAGAAGTGCCATGAGTATCTCACTACACACCCATTAGGGTGTAGTGGATATGAGATCAAAGGGTGTGTTCATGTCCTTGTTACAATAACCCTAAGATGTAAATGAATGCATTTAACCCACTCTTAAACAGGTTGATGACTTCAGCCTTTCAGCATTAATTTTGCGTTCCACTGCTTACTCATCTCCCTTGGTTGCTTTCCCTTTTCCCCTTCTCCAATTCCTCAGTAACAGCTGAAACTTGGTGCTTGTGGAAAGATAAAAAGCTCTAGGTTGGTTGAATAAATAAGAAAATAAACTTCTGTCACAGTTAGAATAGTTAAGATTTTAAAAAGCTTGGCTATATTATATCTGGGGCTCAGAGCAACATGAAAATGTGGGCTTCTTATTCAAAAGCAGGAAAGAGTTCTATTGAAAATACTAATATATAAAGCTTTTTCTTCTGAAGTAGTTTTATTAATTATGATACCCAATAGGGGTAATCATCATTTTAAGTAAAGAAAAACTTTAAGTTATTAGCATAAATTTAACTATTCATCTTAATATAATGCAGTGCCAGTTTTAATAAGCATATTCAACTCATTTGCAGAATTACCAGCATTTTGTAATTTGTGTATGCCTATGTGTTTAACTCCTGCCTGAACAATTGAAATACACAAAAAATTGTTCTATTCACTTCTTGTTACATACACATTCTGCCAACATTCTGTATCTTTGACTTATTGATGAATAAGAAAGATCTCAAAGAAAAAGAAACTTTAGGTTATCATATCTTTCCCTTTAAAAAATATTTTTAGCATAAATTTTAGTTAATACAGGGAAGTAATGTGAATAAGAAAGAATATGATAGCATTCTTTGGATATTTGTATTTTTTACATTAGTTATTTGGATTACTTTCTTTGAAGCAGTTCTGGTTTAAATTAATAGCATGGACTGTCAGAGTCCCCACTTACTCCTAGAGTCTTAGGTGTGCTCATATAGAATAAGCATGAGTTCTGGTAAATCCAGAATGGATGCGAGTTCAGTAGTAGTATATTATTGTCATGTCAATTATATTCCTGATTGATTATGAAGAAATATATACCATATTTTCTTATGCTTATTGGCCATTCAAGTATTATTTTCCCTGAATTGCATGTTTATACCATTTACCACCCCGTCCCTTTTTCTTTTTTGCCTGATGCTGAGGTTTGGGCTTCCAATGATCCTATTACCCAAGTAGAAAACATAGCACTTGGTAAGTAGTTTTTCAACCCTTCCCCCCACTCCCTCACTTCTTTGCCCCTTTTGGAACCCCCATTGCTTATTGTTTCCGTCTTTGTGTCCATGAGTACCCAATAGAACAACCTCAAATTAACAGCTTAACCTTGACCCTAAAGGAACTAGAAAAACAAGAACAAACTAAATTCAAAGATAGCATAAGAAATAACTAAAAATTGAAGCAGAACAAAATGAAATTGAGAACCCCCCCCCCCCCAAAAAATACAAAGGATCAACAAATTGAAAGTTGGTTTTTTGAAAAGATAAACCGGATTGATAGATCACTAGCTAGATTAATAAAAATGAAGGATGATTCAAATAAGCACAATCAGAAATGACAAAGGTGACATCACACCAATCCCACAGAAATACAAAAGATCCTCAGAGAGTACTGTGAACACCTCTATGCATACACACTAGAAAATCTAGAGGAAATGGATAAATACCTGAAAATACACTGGAAATAAACAATCTCCCAAGATTGAGTCAGGAAGAAACAAAAATCCTAAATAGACCAATAATGAGTAATGAAATTGAATCAGTGATTAAAAAAACTACCAACTACAAAAAACCCTGGACAAGATGGATTCATAGCCAAATTTTACTAGATGTATGAAAAGAGTTAGTACCAATCCTACTTAAACTATTTCAAAAAATCAAGAATGAGACTCCTCTTTAATTCATTCAACAAAACGAATATCATCCTAATACCAAAATCTTGCAAAGATGCAACAACAACAAAAAGAACATTTCAGTCCAATATCCCTGACAGAGATGCAAAAATCCTTAACAAAGTGCTGGTAAACTGAATCCAGCCCTCGTACATCAAAAATTAATTCACCATGATCAAGTGAGTTTTAATCCTGGGATGCAAGGAGAGTTCAACATATGCAAATCAATACATATGATAAACTACATAAACAGAATAAAAACCAAAAACCATATGATCATTTCAATAGATGCAGAAAAAGCATTTAGTAAAATCCAACATCCTCTCAAGATAAAAACCCTCAAACTGAACATTGATGAAACATATCTCAAAATAGTAAAAGCCATCTATAACAAGCCCATAGCCAACATTATACTGAACAAGCAAAATTTGGATGTATTCCACCTAACAAGACAAAGATGTCCACTCTCACTTCTTCTATTGAATATAATACTGGAAGTCCTAGCCAGAGCAATCAGGCAAGAGAAAGAAATGAAAGGCATTCAAATAGTAAAATAGGAAGTCAAATGATCTCTTTGCTGTTGA
Source organism: Ateles fusciceps (assembly GCA_036589455.1). Taxonomy (NCBI): domain Eukaryota; kingdom Metazoa; phylum Chordata; class Mammalia; order Primates; family Atelidae; genus Ateles; species Ateles fusciceps. The sequence continues at coordinate 614,246 of JAZHEH010001960.1, forward strand.
TATAATTCCACACCTAGAAAATCTGAAAGATTTCACCAAGACTCCTAGACCTGATAAATGACTTCAGTAAAGTCTTAGACTACAAAAATCAACATACAAAAATCAGTAGCATTTCTGTACATCAATGACATTCAAGCCAAGAGCCAAATCAAAATTGCAATTCCAATTTACAAAAAATAAATACCTAGGAATACATCTAACTGAGGAGGTGAAAGATTTCTGTAAGGAGAACTACAAAATACTGCTGAAAGAAATCACAGACAACACAAACAAATGGAAAAACATCCTATGCTCATGGATTAGAAGAATCAATATTTTTTAATGTCCATACTACCCAAAGCAATTTATGAATTTGGTACTATCTTCATCATATTTCCAAAGTTATTTTTAGAAAAAAAACTATTCTAATATTCATATGGAACTCCAAAGGAGCCCAAATAGCCAAGGCAATCATAAACAAACACAACAAAGCTGGAGGCATCACTCTACCTGACTTCAAACCATACTACAAGGTTACAGTAACCAAAACGGCCTGGCACTGGAACAAAAATAGACACGTAGAACAATGGAACAGAATAGAGATCACTGAAATAAAGCTGCATACCTACAACCAACTGATCTTTGACAAAGTTGACAAAAACAAACAATGGGGAAAGGACATTCTATTCAGTGAATGATGCTGGGAAAACCAGCTAACTATAAGCAGAAGAATGAAACTGAACCTCTACCTATCACTGTATAAAAAAATTAACCCAAGCTGGATTAAAGATTTAAATATAAAACCTAAAACTGTAAAAGTTCCAGAAAAAAGTAGGAAGTACTCTTCTAGACACTGGCCTAGGCAAATAATTTTTGACTAAGTCCTCAAAAGCCAATGCAACAAAGACAAAAATTGGCAATTGGGATCTAATTAAACTAAAGAGTTTCTGCACAGCAAATGGAATTATCAATCCATAGACAGACAACCTACAGAATCAGAAAAAATATTTACAAACTATGCACTCAACAAAGTCTAATATCCAGGGCTGGGCATGGTGACTCAACATTAGTGATTCCCAGCACTCTGGGATGCTGAGGCAGGCAGATCACCTGAGGTCAGGAATTTGAGATCAGACTGGCCAACATGGTGAAACCCTGTCTCTCTCAAAATACAAAAAAAAAAAAAAAAAAAAAAATAGCCAGGTGTGCTGTCATGTGCCTGTAATTCCAGCTACTTGGGAGGCTGAGGCAGGTGTATCACTTGAATCCAGGAGGTGGAGGTTGTAGTGAGCTGAGATTGTGTCACTGCACTTCAGCCTAGGCAACAGAGTGTGAGACTCAGTTTCCAAAAAAAAATGTCTAATATCCAGAATCTATAAGGAAGTGAAACAAATCAACAAGAAACAAACAAATAACTCCATTAAAAAATGGGCAAAAGACACAATCAGATACTTCTCAAAAGGAGACATATAAGTGGCCAAGAAACATGAAAAAAAATGGAACACCATCACTAATCATGAGAGAGATGCAAATCAAAGCCACAATGAGATACTATCTCACACCAGTCAGAATGGCTTATATTAAAAAGTAAAAAAGAAAAAAACAGGTGTTGGCAAAGTTACAGAGAAAAGGGAACATTTATACACCATTGGTAGGAATGTAAATTAATTCAGCCCCTGTGGAAAATAGTTTGGAGATTTCTCAAAGAAATCAAAATAGAATTACCATTTGACTCAGCAATCCCATTACAGGGTATATACCTAAAGATAACAAATTGTTCTATCAAAAAGACACATGCATTTGCGTGTTTATCACAGCACTACTCACAATAGCAAAGACATGGAATTGACTCGGTGCACATCAATAATGAATTAGGTACGTATAACACCATGTAATGTTATGCAGCCATAAAAAAGAACAAAGTCATGTCCTTTGCAGCAACGTGGATACAGCTGGAGGCAGTTATTCTGAGTAAATTAATGCAGAAACAGAAAACCAACTACTACATATTTTCACTTTGAAGTGGGAGCTAAACATTGGGTGCACATGGACACAAAAGTGAAAACAATAGACACTGGGTATCCCAGAAGGGGAAAAGGAGAGAGGGAAGAAAGGCTTGAAAAACTCTCTATCAGGTATTATGTTCATTGCTTGGTCAATGAGATCATTAGGAGCCCAAACCTCAGCGTCACACAATATACCCATGTAACAAATCTACACAAGTAGCCCCTCAATCTAAAATTAAAAAACATATTTTTAAATAAAATAATCTCCTAAAATGTTATTATGGTAGAAAAATCTCCAAATATAGCTGCTGGCAATTCCCCCCACTCTTGTATGTTGTCCCTCACATCAAGAAGCTGAGTCTACTTTTTCTCCCCTTGACTTTTGCAAATAAGATGTGGTGAAAATAATAACATTCTGGGACTTCTAAGACAAATTCTTAAGAATTCTGGCAACCTCTGCTTTTTTTCCTTTGGATCCCTGCCACCATGCTATAAGGAAGCATAGGCTGGACTAATAAATGACTAGTAAGGAGAAAAACCATAGGGATGGAAGGGCATCTCAGATGTCAGCCCCAGTCCAGATCCCAGATAAATGAGGGTTCAGTAGCTGACATCATGTGATGCAGAACAAGCCAGGTGAGCCATGCAAATTCCTGATTCATAGGATCATGAGAAATAACAAATCACTGTGGTTTTAAACCATAAGATTCTGTTTCACAATAATAGATAATAAAAGTTATAATAATTAACACAGCATGGTACTGACATAAAAGGAGACACAGACTAATGGAACTGAATAGAGAGCCCAGAAATAAATCCATGCATTTATGGTCAATTGATTTTTGACAATGATGCCAAGAACACACAATGGGAAAAAAAATTTATTCAATAAACAGACCTAGGAAAACTGGATATCCACATGCAGAAGAATGAAACTAGATCCTTATCTCACACCATATGCAAAAATCAGCTGAAAACTGATTAAGGATTTAAATTTAAGACCTGAAACTGTAAAGCTATTAGAAATAAACATGGGGAAAAAGCTTCATGACCTTGGTCTGGACAAATTTTTTTGGACATGATCCCTAACATGTAACATGTTTGCACATGTAACAAAAGCAAAAATCGACTGCTGGGGGTTGCCTCAAATCAAAAATACTTCTGTGCAGCAAAGAAAACAATCAATAAAGTGTAGAGAGAACTTATGAAATGGGAAAAATATTTGTAAACCATAAATCCATTAAGGTGTTAATATCCAAAATATATAAGGAACTCAAACAGCTCAATAGCAAGAAAACAAAAAACCCAACTGAAAAATGGGCTAAGGACCTGAATAAAAATTCCTCAAGAAAGACATGTGAAAGACAAACAAGTATATGAAAAAAAGTGCTCAACATTACTAATCATCAGGGAAATGCAAATTAAAACAATGAGATACTACATCATACCTGTTAGAATAATTATTATGAGAAAGACAAAAGAATTTTCTAGGCATTGTGGCATGTGCTTATAGTCCCAGCTACTTGGGAGGCTGAGGCAGGAGAATTGTTTGAGCCTAGGAATTCAAGGCTGCAGTGAGCCATAATCATGCCGCTGAACTCCAGCCTGGGTCACAGAATGAGACCTTGTCTCTTAAAAACAGATAAACAAAAATGACAAAAAAAAGGTATTGGGAAGGATGTGGAGAAAAGGGAACACTTGCATACTGGGAAATGTAAATTAGCATAGCCAATACAGAAAATAGTATAAAGATTCCTTAAATAATTAAAAATAGAGCTATCATATTATCTAACAATCTCATTGCTGGGTATATATTCAAAGAATATGAAATCAGTATATGGAAGTGATAGCTGTACTCCCATGTTTATTGCAGCATTAGTCACAATAGCCATAATATGGTATCAACCTAAGTGTTAATAGGTGAATGCATAAGAAAATGTAGTATATATACGCAATGGAATACTATTCAGCCTTTGAAAAGAAGAAAATCCTGTCATTTGTGACAACATGGGTGAATCAGGAGGATATTAGGTTGAGTGAAATAAGCTGTATGTAGAAAGCTGAATACTGTATGATCTTACTTACATGCAGAGTATAAAAAAGTCTAACCCATTGAAACAGAGAATAAAATGGTGATTACCTAAAAATGTTATTGTGAAAATTTTTAGGCTGGAGGGGAAGGGTACTGGGGAGCTGTGGGTCAAAGGACACAAAATTTCAGTTAGGTAGGAGGAATATGTTCAAGAGATCTATTGCTTGTTATGATATTAACTATAGTTAATAGAAAAGTCAGACATAAGACCACACACTACAACTATTTTATCTTCAACAAACCTTACAAAAACAAGCAATGGTAAAGGATTCCCTATTGAATAAATGGTGTTAGGATAACTGGCTAGCCATATGCAGAAGATTGAAACTGGACCCCTTCCTTACACCATATGCAAAAATCAACTTGAGATGGATTAAAGACTTAAATGTAAAACCGAAAACTAGAAAAACTCTGGAAGACAACCTAGGAAATACCATTCAGGACACAGGCACAGGCAAAGATCTCATGACGAAGATGCCAAAAGCAATTGTAACACAACAAAAATTGACAAATGGGATCTAATTAAACTGAAGAGCTTCTGCATGGCAAAAACAAACAAACAAACAAACAAAAAAAAAACAGAGTAAACAGACAACCTGCAGAATGGCAGACAAGTTTTGCAAACTATACATCAGACAAAGGTCTAATATCCAATATTCATAAGGAATTTAAACAAATTTACAAGAAAAAATTAACAACTCCATGAAAAAGTGGGGGAAAGAACATGAACAGACACTTGTCAAAAGAAAACACACATGTGGCCAACAATCATATGAAAAAAAGCTCCATATCACTTATCATTAGAGAAATACAAATCAAAAGCACAATGAAATACTATCTAAGGGTTAGAATGGCTATTATTAAAACGGCAAAAAATAACAGATGCTGGTGAGGTTGTGGAGGAAAAGGAACGCTTATGCACTGTTAGTGGGAGTGTAAATTAGTTCAGTCGTGGTGGAAGACAGTGTGGCAATTCATCAAAGATGTAAAGACAGAAATACCATTTGACCCAGCAATCCCTTTGCTAGGATATACCCAAAGGAATACAAATTGTTCTGTTATAAAGATACATGAACACATATGTACACTGAAGTACTATTGACAATAGCAAAGACATGGAATCAACCTAAATGTCCATCAATGATAGAGAGGATGAATAAAATGTGGTGTGTATATATGTATGTGTATATATATATATATATATATATACACATACATATATATATACACACATACACAACATGGAATACTATGCATACATAATAAAGAAAGATCATGTCCTTTTCAGGGACATGAATGAAGCTGGAGGCCATTATCCTTAACAAACTAATGTAGGAACAGAAAACCAAATTTCCCATTTTCTTGCTTATAAATGAGAGCTAAATGATGAGGGTGCATAGACACAAAGGGGAACAACAGACACTGGGCTCTATCAGAAGGTGGAGGGTGGAAAGAGGGAGAGGATCAGTAAAAAAAAGCTAAAGGATACTAGGCTAAATACCTGGGTGATGAAATAATCTGCACAACAAACACCCATGATACATGTTTATCTATATAACAAACTTGCACATGTACCCTTGAACTTAAAAGATAAAAAATAGTCTTCTTAATTAATTTATTTAAAAATATTATGGTAAAATATATAACAAAGTTTACTATTCTAACCATTTTTAAATGTATAGTTCAGAGGCATTAAATACATTCACATTCATCACCATCCCTCTCCAGAATTTTTCATCTTATAAAATTGAAACTCTGTATCCATTATACAATAACTCTCCATTCTTCTCTGGGCCCAAGCTTGGGCAACTAACATTCTACTTTCTCTATGAATTTGACTACTCCAAGTACCCTTACTTGAAGAATAATATAGATTTTTGCCTTTTTGTGACTGGATTATTTCACTTAGCATAATGTCTTTAAGGTTTATGCATGTTGCAGCATGTGTTAGAATTTCCTTAATTTGCAAGGCTGAATAATATTTCTGAGTTTGTATGTATGTGTGTATTTATTTGTATACACAAACCACATTTTTTTTTGTCCATTCATCCATCAATGGACATGGGTTGCTTTCACCTTTTGGCTATTGTGAATAATGTTACTATGCATATGTGTATATGTATATATTTGTGTTCCTGTTTTAAATTCTTTTGGATATATACCAGGAAATGGAATTGCCAGATCATATGGTATTTCTATTTTTAAATTTTTGAGAAACTGACAAATTGTTTTTCATAGCAAGTATGTCATTTCTCACCAGCAGTGGATAAGGGTTCCAATTTCTCCACATCCTCACTAACATTTGTTATCTTCTGCTCTTTTCTTAAAAATATCAGCCACACTGATGCATTTGAAGTGGTATCTCATTGTGGTTTTAATTTGCATTTCTCTGGAATATCATTTTTTATTACCTTGTCTCCAATATTTATTATTTCTTCTAAAGGATTCAGACATAGAACACGAATAAGCATAGAAATAAAGATAACTACTCTATATGAGAAAATAAAAATGAATTTAGTATCAGACTACAAAAGCTTGAGATAATTTTTAACTTTAACGTGTGCAGGAGCAAGACTGAATTTCCCTTTTTTGCCCTTGGAGGTAAGTTCCTTGCATTATGAGGCACAGTGTCGGTAGCCTCCAGGGGGCACCAGACAGCTGTGAGTTTGCTTGCATCCTTGCCTGCAGATGTTGATTGCAGGTTTAGGAATAGAAGGTTACTGGGGTCCTGTTTTCAGTCCCATTATTTCTCATTACTATATAGACTTTCTATGTGGGGAATTTGAGAAAGAAAACAGTTTCAGTAGTTCCTGTTAATTCTGCTGGGAAATCTGAGGAGCAGATAGCAAAATTATCACTCCTCCTATGTTCTTGTAAACTCAATTTAACCCTCAAGAGAATGACCTGAAAACCTGAGGGCTCTAGGATTTCACCAAGGTTATAGAATCTTCTATCTCAGTGCCCTAAGGGCTCTAGGATTTCACCAAGGTTATAGAATCTTCTATCTCAGGGCCCTAAGGAGAAGAAATATTTATTATGTGCTAGATATTGGGTTAGATGCTTTTCACATAGTAGCTTATAAATTATGTGTTATCTTGTTTAAATAAAAAAAAATGTATAATTTTTCAAAGTCACATAGCTAATGAGTGCCAGAGACAACTAAAATCCAGGTTCAATTCCAAACCATGCTACCCATGGAATTGTATGTTATTCACTGGGCATAATTATGGTTATTTTTATTATATTCCCTATAATGACTGAAAGGGAGATGATCTTTACAATTCATAAATTAGATAACGCTGGTGTCCTTGGAAGCATTAAGGAATTTTGAGATACTCTAAAAACAGCTCTATTAAGAAAGGATGCTGATTCTGGCGATGTTTATTAAAAAATGAACAGCTGAATGTTCTATGATTTACTTACAAGAGTTTGAGCTCATCCAAGTCACAGAAGTAGACTTGGCATGGCCTTGCTTATCAGAACTAGGTCTCAGAAATTGTAAACCTCAGAAAAATTAGGATTTTTTTGTCTTTTAAACTCTTTGTGCAGTGAGTTGACTATAACAAGGCAGTGCAGGCCAAGAAGTAATTATACCACTGTTCATGAGCTTCTGTTCAAACACCACTTGTTTTCCTCATCTTACATGTTAACTCAGAAATGCGCTTACAGTATATTAAAAATATAAAACGTGACCTAAAGTAACAGTCAATTTCTTGTCATATGATAATGATGCTCAGGGGCTCCTTTTATGTAAGGATTTCACAGTACTTTATATGCTCATTAACTCATAACCCATCTGTTTTACTCCATTTTATAGCAAAAAGATGGAGGTACCGCAGAAATCATACAATATGTTGGTGTAGTGGCTTGAAAGGGAATTATTCAAATTCTGAACACTTAGCCTCTTCATTCTGATTTAATATGAACTCACTGGACATGGAGAGCAAGAAATATAATGGATACTCTTATTGAGAGCTTATTAAGTTTTAGATTCTGTACTAGCTATACAAAATACATGGAAAGATCTGTATTAGCTCATTCAGATCTTTAAGACTTCCATGAGGTAGAAGCTATTATTATCAGAGGGAAAGACTGAGGCCCAGAGAAGTTATGTTCCCTCAACTCATGGTGAGTGACGAAGCTTGGATTCAAACCAGGAAGGACACATGGTTTTTTCTCAATATACGACATATTGCTTCTTAACATAGCAAAAGGTCTTGGATTTTTCAACATATTTAAGCTTGATGGTTACAGAGAAAACAATTTCTTTGCTGTGTCTGAAGCACTGTATCAGTTATGAATTCTTGAATGCAAGCTACAGAAATTGATCCTGGTTAGCACAGATGTAAATGGGAATTTATTGGTAGGAGGAGACAGAACTACTCACAGAATTAAAGAAAAGACGACTGGCTGGGTTTTGGGAAGAACAGTTTCAGGGATCTAGAGATAACAACTAGTGGGCCATGCTTTCAGGACACCATTGCCCAATGAAGGATCCCTAATTCTTTCCATTTCTCAATCTCCAGTTTAGCAGCATGAACTCGGATCACACACCCAATGTAGCCAGGGGTGGTCTAGGCATACTCACGCTATACTGATAGGGAGATGGAGGTCTCTGGTGACAGCAGGTGCTAATTACTAGCATTAGTAATTAGGGGGAATCAATACTAGGCAGGACATGCGCTAAACAAGATATTCTTGAGAAACAATGTGTGATGTGAGGCAGGTGCTCCAGCAACTGGAGCAAGATGAGGCAGGAAAGGCAGAGAAAATAAATCAAATGTTAAATAAGGATACAATATCGATTGCTAATTTTTGAAAGAGAATGGAACTGAAAAGTCATCATAGCTTTTCCAGCCCTGAAACTGTAAAAAAAAAAAAAAAAAAAAAAATTAAAACCTCACACGACTTTATGACAATATCAGGGAGCAGTTTTCCTGATGATGAATAGGCGTCATCTGATCCTCCATTCAGAATGAGGAAGCTCCAGGTACTATGCATAATTCAGCACCTAGAGATCCTTACCTTTATAATATCATGGGCTGTGTGAGATCCAGGACTGGTCCCAGGACAAACTGACCACTGTTGGTTTTACTTGTTTTCAGTGAATTATTGGGAATCTAACCCTGCAGTCAGGGCCCACTTTCATCTTAGTTCTGCATCACTAAAGACCATCACTGTTGGCTGTTTCGATCATTTAAATCATGCACTGGTATCTTCCATTTCACCTCTGTTCTGAAACTCAGCTGTTTTTGGTTTCTTGGTCTCTGTGGTAGGTTGTTTTTCACAGCAACAGTTAATCTAGAAATCTAGAAATTTTAAACACAATTCCTAACCTCCAAGAGAAAAAAAGAAACAAAGCTAAATTGTACACTCCTCTAAATGTAGGTCTTCTATTTAAGCCCTCAAAGGAGACCAAGCTGAGCACTTATTATTTGCTCAGAAATCTGTGAGTATGTTTGTAATTTCGGCCACCTCTCAGCCTCTCTGTGTCCTCACCTGTAGACTGTGATAAGATTACCTGGTCCTTCAGGTGCTTTGGAAGGTGCATATGAGAATAATCACATTAAAATGTCTTGAAAAGTAAACACTGTGTGTACAGTGCTTGTACTTTGTAGAAGCAGTACCTTCCCTAGTGCCTCAAAGCAGTGAGTTATACCCTAGTCAGCAAAGCAGTCATAGTGTTTGTTTCAGACCACACAGGAAGAGAAAGAAACCCTGATGCCAACAGAAGGATGCAGGGATTAGTGGGACCTATTTGAAACAGGCAAGTTCTTAGTGACCCTTAAATGTCACTTCATAGGTGTTTAGCCATCTTACCTTGATGGAAAAGTTGCTGGGTCCCATAAATAAGTTGAACTTTTGGATGGATTCTATTTATGAGCAAAATAAACGACTTAAGAAACTTGTAGACATATGACTGGTGCAAAAGGGAGAAAAGAATAGTTTTAAATGACATCTCAGTGAGTATCATCTTCAAGCAGTATCTCTCAGCACACAATTAAAGGATACCCTTAAGTTGGCCATCACAAATTCAAACTTGTTAACCATATTAAATTATTTCACAAGAGATCAAGTGGAGTAAGGTGTACATAAGAAAGTAGCAAAAGAGGTAAATCAAATGAAAAATTAAAAGAAGGCACCAACTAATGTATGAATTAAATTTTTAAATAAATACAATTAACATTTATATTTATTGAGCAGTTGTGATATACTAAACATTGTTCTAAGCTCATTGTATGTGACAATTCATTTAATCCTCATACCAATCCTATGAGGAAGGAATTACTATTGTCACTTACAGATGAGGAAACCAAGGCGCAGAGAGGTTAATACTTTGCTGTAGGTCACACAGTTGGTAAATGGTGGAGCTAGAAATTGAACTCAGACAGTCTGCCTCCAGAACCTGTGTTCTCAACCACTAAATAAGCTACATTAAAGGAAAACAAATGCTTTGTGAATATCAAAAAATCCGTACCAAATCAAGGTATTATGATCACGGTTATATCCATAGTACTATTTTTTTCTGAGACACAGTCTTTCTTTGTTGCCAAGGCTGGAGTGCAGTGACACAATCATGACTCACTGCATCCTTGACCTCCTGGACTCAAGTAATCCTCCCATCCCACCTCCTGAGTAGCTGGGACTACAGGTATGCTCCCTCACAACTGGCTGATGTTAAAATTTTCGGTAGAGACAGTCTTCCTAGTTTTCCCAGGCTGGGAGTAAAGAATTTTACTCCAGAAATGCCCCTGTATCTTAGACTAAGATTGTCTAGTACCAAATTCCAAATAATGATGTAAAGAAGGTAATTATCAGGTATAACATGAATGTTGCTGGGCCTTACCAACCTGTAGGTACAAATGAGATCACTGTGCCATTTATACTCACATTTGGCTGGCTTGGTGCAGGCGCCCTTACCTGGGTGAGTCCCCAGTTCCCCAGGCCTCAGTGGGTTCTCCCAGAAGTGTTCCACATGTGTGGCACCCCCCATAGCATTTGCACCGTCCCACATCTCTGCTGGGCACAGATATCCAGGTCTGGTGGCTGTCCTACGAGTGCCTGTGGTGAAGTGGGGGGGAACAAAATTATTCCCCCTTGGAATGGATCCAGACACAGGAGGCCAAAGCAGTGTTACTTGGAGGCCAGTGTGTTACTGAATTGAGAACAGTGGCCTCCTTTCTATCCAGGACCAGACCTGCATCTAGGGAACTGGGCTGGAGACAGGGTAGGGATGCTGAGCTATTTCCAGTCAATTCTTGAAAAGCAGAAATTCTAAGGCAAGTGTTTCCCTGAGTCCCCAGAACCATCAGTGGTGATCCACAGATAGATTTCCTGGAATATGAGAATGCATCTGGTATGGTGTAAGAAATTGAGTGTTGTAAATGCATATGTAAATATTTTCTGTGGTTTTGGACAGGGTCCAATACCAATACTTTCAGCAGGTTCTCAAAGGGGTCTATGAGACAAAAAGATTAAGAAGTGTCTCCTCCTCCAGGGCTTTGCTATCAGGTTAAGCTCCTCAACCCACAGCTCTTTCCTTACTTGCCAAGGGCTCTTTGGGCCCCTCCTTTTTGAGGCAACTGACTGAGAGAAGGCCATTTGCTCTGCTCTGCAAAGCGATTCCTCCCTGCAAATTCTCCAGATATGCCTAAATATGTCTGAACCCAATAAAAAACTATGGCTCCAAAAGACATCCTTGCTACATGAGTTTAATTAAATTGAGAAAGGGAGGTTTGCACAACTTATTGCCAGCCCTCCTACATTTGCAGCAGAGATTGTATTATCATTTTAAAACAGCCTTGGGGAAAAAAACTTCTTTTTTTTTTAGAGTGGCAACTTATTCTGGGGAAATAGCAGGAGTGGTAATGGAGAATGTTGATTTAATTAATTTTACTGCCTATCTACATCGCCTGGGAACAGGTAAAATAAATAAAATGGTAGCAGTTCATCTTCATGATCCCCCACGATCAAGTCAGAAGAAACTTACTAAATTGTGGAAGCCTCTGTGCAAGGCACAGTTCAAAGAATACTAACAAGGTTTTGAGGTCCCGGGATTCAGAGGCATACCTGCCATGGGCCCTCTGAAGCCAGAGTCTAAAGGGATTGTGCACGCTGGTTTAAAGCAATAAAATGGCTCCTGACTGGGAAAGGGCACCCCTCATGTTGGGGTCATGGGAGGGGTTAAGGACCAGTATAAAGTTTGGGGGGAAACATTATGTCCATAAGAATCTCATATTTCTATAGTTTGTATTGATTTGTACTTAATTCCATCCTTTCCCTGTTTTTTTATTTTTTTTTGCTCCGAAGTGATTCTGTTAATTAAATGGCTTGTTTACCTTTTCAGACTTATGTCCTAGAACATCCTATTTTCTTCCAAGCATCTCTGGAGAAAGCAGGAAACTGCTTCCCACTTATTTGTAGGGGCAGCAAAACCACAGGCTTTCTTCTTCCTTTGGCTCTTTTTGTTGTAACGGTTCCCCATCTGCTTCCTAGAGAAGAAAAAGAAAACTGCATTGCATTCAACACATGCTGGATCAAGGTTTCACACTGATTACTGAGATTAGAGCCACGTGCATTTGCAATTGCTCCAGACGGGTCCCTTTACAGACTGAACTGCCCTTAGGGGGAAGCTGTGCTGGGAAGTCAAGCTTACCAACCTCAAAGCTCTAGCAGCTAAAGCAGTGCACCCCCTGCTCCTAGAAAATGACTCCTGATCTTCTTGAATGCCAAATTGGTCTTGCCTGTAAGGATTTTGACTTACTGTAAATTGTCAGATCCAGCATTGCCTAATAGCTTAACTCCATTGCCTGTGTTTGCTTTTAATGAACACTATTTTACCTATGTCTCCAGACAGAGTACGTGAGCAGGTTGCGTGGAATCAACACCGACTGGGAAACCTGCTGATGACTGCCTCCCACTTCAATCACTAGCAAGTCAGCCCCCCCACCCCCCACCTCCAGCTCACAGGGGCACCCACAGCAGTTCCACCTGTTTGGGGATGCCAGGCAGCTTACATCCACCGGCTTTATTAGTTGGCTGAAAACCTGCTCTCCTCCTCCAGGTCCTGGCACTCACAGATGATGGGTCTTAACTTCTGGGTGTGAAGGGATGCAAACAGGTGTAGGGAATCTTTCCATTACCTGTTGGTTTCTCTCTTCAGTGCTTAATTTGCTCAGGGGCTCTGTAATGGGAGTCCAGGCATGGAGCTCTCGGTGAGCAGGATTGCATTTCTGTGATGCATGTTTCCAGCTTTGTTTTAGAAAATGTTCTAAGGGATGCAGAAAAGGGAGTCACCCTACATTTCTCTGAGAGTCATGGCCAGAGCGCAACATATTAGAGTTATTGGGGATGTCCCTAAATGAGAAAGCCCTTTGCTGAGGATTTGTATTTGGCTAGCAAAATTTCAAAGAAGGAAAGAGAAAGGAGGGAGAGAGTCTCTGTCTTATAAAATATGATTACAGTCCTGCTGTTGTCATGCTCTGTGTGAGGTTCCTCCTGTGGTTCACTTTATAGAATCTGATAATGGCATGAGGTCTCAGAAAGGAAACCATATGACATCACCCCATGGAGGCAAAATTCACACTCAAAGCAGATAGAGATCATTTTGAATCTGTTTGAGACTTCAACGGACATTGTGGTTCAGAAGCATCTGTGACTTTTTAGCATTAGTGTCCGCAGCCATTATTTATTAAATATATGGGATCATCTTCTCCACATTCATCATCATAAAGATAAAACAAATGTGACTAGTGTATCAAAATACTGCCATGTAATCAGAAAGCCATTTCATGAAAACCAATTCACGATTTTCATGAATTTAATACATGCAATTTTCCAGTAGAATGGTGGTTACAGAGGCTGGGGAGTGGAAGGAATGGGGAGGTGATGGCCAAAGGGTACAAAATCTCAGAAAGAATAGTTTTTTTTTTTTTTTTTGAGCTCTATTGAACAGTGTGGTGAATATAGTTAATAATAAGAGTAGTGAACATTTCAAAATTGCTGAGGGAGTAAATTTTAAATGTTCTGACCATAAAAAATGTTACTTATTTGAGGTGATAAATATGTTAACTAGCTTGACTTACTTATTCTACATTGGATTTATAAATCATGAAATCACTTTGTACCCCGTAAATTTAAACAATTATAAATTGTTAACTACAATAAGATATTCTTAAAAATTCCTCTGGTAATTTTTGGGGCCAACCATATAAAAATGTATCAATTATGGGGCATTAATTAATTTTTGTTGTACTGACATCAATGGCGGAACAGATTACTCTGTACCACTTTAGGAATTTTATATTTAGATAAATCATTTTAGCAGACTAGCTTCTAGAGTTTATTCTTTTCCATCAGAAGTTTAGTAATTAATAAAAATGTTATTCTTTCCAAGTCCTCATGGACAAAATGCCAGATGAGAATGGTCTGGAAGCCCACAGATGGGTGAAATTGGAAGATAATCTGATTAAGAAAAGCAAGACATAATTTAATCAAAATATGTTCTTCTCTTCCACCACTCATACACCTACTTAGCTGGTTTGTTTATTTTTTCCCTTAGCTTGGGAGACATATTTTGCTCTCAAATAGAAGTGATCTGGGGCACCAAATGCCTCTGGGCTTCATATCTGTGGTCCTTCTTCAGCTCTGAATAACAGAGGGTTTCAAGCCTTTTGATGATTGTTAGGTCTGCTCATGAAGGTCACCTGAGGAGTCTCTTTCTTTTCATGTCAATGCCAGGGGCTCGTCATTTTAGATTCTGATTTAGTTGATCTGATGATGAGACCATGGCTTTGATATTTTTTGGAACCTTCACAGGTAATTCTCAACTAGGTTGATAGCCCCTAGATTAAACTCATCTCAGCATTATCAGAAGCAGAATAAGTCAGTTCAAGTTAAAACAAACAGGTAAATGCAGGTAAAAGGAGCCCATTACCCCAGTAATTGACTTTCTTAATAATTTCCTTCATACCCAGGTGGGAGTCTCATTTATTTCAGTATTCTTAACACAGCACTTGGCACAATTTAGTTTGTAGAATGAATTAACAAGATTATGAGTTATTTTCATTATAATAGTGATTCATAATAAATTTCCAGAAATTATTTATATGACATCCTCAACTTACAAACACTATGGAACACCTAAAATAAAAAAGAAAAAAAATGCTGTTGAGCAGCTGAAATAGATGTCAAAAAGACTAGGATGATTCTAGTACACTTTACTTCTGGGAGCATCCCTCAGGCTGCTCTGGGAGCTCTGTTCCTTTTTTACACACAGTTCTAACAGTCTTGCTTCTCTGGTTTCTCCATTCATAGAAACTAAAGAGGGTAAGGAATGACTGCTTTGCAATTTGACACTAAAAAAATTATGCATTAAAAAAGTAAATAGAGGAACTCAGAGAATATTACAATCATGCTGGATACATGGAGACTGTAAAACTAAACTCTTTCAATGAGTATCAAGTGAGCGTCTACGTGGTTCCAGGTCCCAGTGTTCTTGCTCCGGAGATGCTTAAAGTGTAGCAACATTATGAACATTATGCTGTCATCACTGCTGCTACTGCTGCTGCTTGGTTTCTGTAGTCCAAAACATTTCACGGTTTTTACGGCTGAGGCCCTAGTTCAGGCCATTCTTATGGCCTCATAACTCTTTCTCTGATCCGTGTAATTTCCTCCAATTCCTCCTTTATATTGTTTCCAGAAAGATCTCTCTAAATGCAAATCCCATCATATTAGTACCAATTAGAAACCTTTAGTAATCCCCCACAAGCTACAGGATTTAGCACAGACCACTGTGTAAGGCTCTTTATGACTGATCTATATTTATCTCCCAGCCTCCTTGTACCCCTCCTGCTTCTCATTTCAGGCTCTATGAAATGCTCTGGTTCTCTCCATACACTGCACTATCTTCATGTCATGCTTTCTCACTGGAAGCCTTTTCGTCTTGCCATTTTAGCTACCTGAATCTCCAGGAAATTTTCCTCAGCACCTACTCAAGCCACACATCTATGCCATCCCCTTAGTTAGGCTAGTTATCTTCCCTTTGATCTTACCTTACATCAAAATAATGTTCATATGTGTTTATCTGCATGGACACTTCCTCCTCTCCACCGCCCTTTTTCCTTGGCTACTTTCCAGCATTTTAAGAAACTGGAAGTTGGGAATCATCTGTTTATCATCTTTTCAGTGTCTGATGCAAATGACCATTGAATGGGACTAAACTAAAAGCTCTTTTCTATTCATTTTCCCCTTTTTGTCACTCAGATGTCATGTCTCAGCAGGAACCTCCGTAAGTAGTTCAGAAGCTCTGTGTTTCAACAAATGGTTTCCAGGATTTGGCCGTGGAAGATGATGCTCTGACAGTGATATGGCAAAGTCAGGGGAGCGTTGGAGATGGCATGAGCTGCCTGGGATGAATTTGTCAACGTTAGTCTCTGAGCTTGATTCCTTGTCTGTGTTTTGGATATGTTCAGTGCCTGACATGTCAAAGACAGAATAGCTAAACATGTATTGAGCATTTACTGTAATTATTTTTTATTTAATCTCCACAGTACATTTTGGCAAATGCAAGGCAAGTAATATTATTCCCATTTTATAGAGGAGGACATGGAGTCTAAACTTGCTTAAGGTAACATGCCCAGTAAGTATAGGCTTTGCTACAAAAAATCAGAAATTCTGATTTTTAGTTCATTGCTTTTCCATGATTATATGACATCCACATATATGCCACAAATGATGGTTTGAATGATGAACTTGACTCATCAAGAAAAGATTATAGCCAGTATATCATGTTGCAAATGATATACTTGCTATAATATACTGCACAGGCAAGACCATAGGTAATAACTTTTAGAAAGTGTTCTAGCCAAAATTTTAAATAAAACCAAGAGAAATGTAGTTCTGAAGGGACTAAGATTCATGTATATAAAAAATAAACTTATATTGAACACCTTATCCCCCTGAGTTATAAATCAAGTATTATTGTAGCCAAATTTTAGTAACATTGCAGTAGATTTATTAAAAAATTAGGACCGTAGGACAGAGTGGTTCCTTCAGTTGTGTTCTCAATTATTAGTTGTCCTACCTTTAGACAGTCATGCTTTGCCTAGTCCACAATAGCAATGGGTAAATTTTAGAGATCTTGCATTGAAAGCCATCTTCAGTAATCCTCCTCTTGGTTTTCTAGAATTGCTACCTAAGAAGTAGCCTAAATCTTTTATAAATACCTAAAACCACTTTTCTTTTATTTCTATTTTTAAATTAGAGGTTATCTTGTTTCTTTGTCTTGACTCACTACATCCTCTTCTATATTACAAAATATTTGCTTTTGTTTTTTTGAAAGTAAGGGCTATATATAAGATTCTGTTTGCAAGGAGGAAAAATGTGAATTGATTCCCAGGGCATTAAAAAAGTCTTTATTGTTTACCAAAAAGTATTTGGTTGTTTGCGATGGACCTCCTTGGAGCCTTAGTCTGAAGTTGGGTCTACTCAGTATAATCTTTGGAAATGTTTATTGCTTTAATCTGGGCCTCACATGCAGCACAGTGAAAGCACCAATAAAGCTTTCTTTAATCGTATAAGCTAGACTGTTCTGCCTTCTCTTGGTTACACTAGGGGGCACCTGCTCTGATGCAGATTTCTGGGAGCAACTTACACCTTCCTGAATAATACTCTCTTGGGTGGGTCTCTGGCATCTGCATTTTGATAATTTTCCAGGTGATTGTTCTCCGCACTATCTTTGAGCATCTGTGGTGCAGGTTGTATTTTGCACCTCAGTGAATACTGGGTAACTTTATGTTTTTTGCCTGTAGACAAAGCTAACAACCACCCTATAGAAAAGTTCTTGCTCTCTGGCCTGAGAGTGGTACTTTTCCACTCTTGCTTGGTGTTCTGCTTCCAAACTAATTTCAGTGCTTAGCTGCCCACTATATCGATTTTAAAATGGGCTCAGTCATGTTGGGAATTCTGAGTGAGAGTTAAAGCTAGCCTTTTGTTTTAACAAAGGGATGAGCTTGGCTACCAGCTATCCATAATGACACTGCATCTCAGGAAAGACTTTTATTACCAGGAGCCACGAGGAAGAGTGTACTGATCTTTATCCTGAAGAGTTAGAAATCAAAATGCAAAGTATTTCTTCACTAGAGGGTTTTCCTATTTGTCATGCAAGCTTTGATTTTAACATTTAGTCTCATACGTGCCATGTGTTTATATTTAGTGGAAAGTGAAACAATCATTGGCATCCAAATAATGAATTTTCTTAGGGAGAGCATCCAAATGGAATTCCAACTCTTTGAAGGAAAAGAGCTTGTGTTTTACATCATCCTTTTATCATTTGAAACTTTGGGTCTTGTAGGTTAAATGTTGTCGGTTGCTCTTCAAGGAGATGTTACCAGCTATTTGCACTTATCTGGTCTGTTCTCTTTTAATGTCAGACAAATATGCCTAAGCTGTTGGTCATCTCAAAGAGGAAAGAGAAAGACTGCCTTTTTTTTTTCAGTTAGCAGTCTGTTCACCAAACTATATATATTTTATAGTACAAATGCACTTCCAATCAACAGTAAAAGACAAATGTATTTTATTCTAATAATAATGTGATTACTAGCATAAATAGACATAATTTATCCATTTTTTTTTTTTTTTTCTGAGACAGAGTGAGCTCTGTTGCCCAGGCTGGAGTGCAGTGGTGTGATCTCGGCTCACTGCAATCTCTGCCTCCTGGGTTTAAGCAATTCCCCTGCCTCAGCCTCCTGAGTAGCTAGGACTACAGGTGTGCACCACCACACCTGGCTAATTTTTTGTATTTTAGTGGAGACAGGGTTTCACTATGTTGGCCAGGATGGTCTTGATCTCCTGATCTCATGATCCACCCACCTTGGCCTCTCAAAGTGTTGGGATAACTGGCGTGAGCTAGGGCTCCCGGCCTCTCAGTTTTTAAAAATAGAGCCATATGAATCTATGTACTGGTTACGCAGTTCCCAAAAAACTGGTGCTTAGTTATAAAAAACATGGCATTGTTGGGGCAAGAGGAGAGCCCAGAACCTACGAGAAAGATAGGAAAAGTCCCTGTGAGTGGCACTGAGAGTCATAGGCCTCAAGAGGCCATTTACAGTATTTAAGCAAAGTGGTTATTTCCTCTTTCAAAGTAACCTTATTACAGTTTCTCAACATATAAGGAAAACAGTATCTCTCAAGGCAGAAAAAAAAATTGAAGTCACACAAAAAGTCTTAACTTGCTTCTAATATTTATAATCAACCATTCTTATTTGATATTTATTATATGTTTATTTTCTAATTTCTTAGAGTCCTCTGAAATTGTTGCTCTGTCATTATAAGTGAAAAGTACATGTTTTTATTATAATGGGACAACTGATTATATTTGCATGATTCTGAAACAGTGACATAGTCATTGTAAAAAATTCAAACTGTACCAAAAATTATAATCAAAATATAAAGCCATAGAGAAATCTACAACCCGAGGGTAACTTCTTTTATCAATGAGGATTAACCACTTTTTATCAGACATCTTTCCATGCATAAATACAAACACACTGGTATAATTTTAAAATTTAGACAGGGCGAGGTGGCTCACGCCTGTAATCTCAGCTACTCGGGGGAGGCTGAGGCTGGAGAATCGCTTGAACCTGGGAGGCGGAGGTTGCGGTGAGCTGAGATTGTGCCACTGCTCTCCAGCCTGGGTGACAAGAGCAAAACTCCGTCTTGAAAAGAAAAAAAAATTAATGTGTGATCACACTCAGGATGCATTCTATAACCACTTATTTTCCCCACTTAGCCACATATCATTGATATATTTTCATGTCAATAATTGAGAAGTATGCTGTCAAGTTTAATGGCCCTGTTGTTTCCCACGGCATGTTGGTTCCCTACTTTTTTTTCCTTCCTGTCCTATGCATAAACTTTTTTTTTTCTATTTCAAAACATACTTGTGCATAAATCTTTTTAAATTTACATGGTTATTGTCTTAGAATAAAATCTTGGACATGACATTTCTGGGCCAAAAGTTATGGATAACTAACATGATGATGGATACATATGACCAACCATCCTTCCAGAAAAGTTGAAGCAATTGTCATTACTACTAACAGTGTATGGATATGTCTATTTCCCTACCCTCTTTAATACCAGGTTTAAAAAATTTAGAAAATTTATTTGTTAATATGCTAGATCAAAAATATGTTGATTTCATTCATATTACCTCAGTAAGGAGAAATATCTTTTCCTATTAGGCATTTGTGTATATTTTATCTCTTCTGGTTTGCCTTTTTGTCTAGTTTTCTATTAATTTCTTTTTTGAAAGCGTTCTCCTTCCCCATTTTACAAGTTCTCTGTATACTAAGAATATGAACTTTTATATGTCATATGGATTGTAAATATTTTCTCTAGTTTTGTATGTTTAAATACTCTTTATAGTATTTTGTTTTTTACATCAGTGATGAGTATTTTATTTTTCATAACAAGAGTTGTGATTTTTTTTTACAATGTAAGGAAGTTTTTTATTTTCTAAAACTTAAGATTCTGTTTTTCTAATGTGGAAATAAGATATAAAATTCAAACATTCTTGTGATAAGCAAACATTTTGCATTTCCTTTGCCTCTGTTATCTAATTATTACTTCAATTTGGATTATACCTTTGAGACTAGGAGCATAAATACGCAATTAATGAATTTGCTATTTCTTCTTTACAGATAAATTTTTTCTCTGAGGCTAGGTCACCACTAAAGACTTAAAATTGGCTAATTTGATATAAAAAAACCAATGAAATCATGTTCTTTGCAGCTACATCAGTGCAGCTGGAGGGCATTATCCTAAGTACAATAATACAGAAACAGAAAATCAAATTCTGCATATTTTAACTTGGGAACTAAACAATGAGTACACATGGACATAAAGATGGAAATGGCAGGCACTGGGGGACTCAGGGAAGAAGGGAGGGGGGGCAAGTTGAAAAACTGCCTATTGGGTACTATGCTCATTAGAAGCTCAAACCCCAGCATCATGTTATATATCTATGTATAGTATACCTATGTAACAAACCTACTGAATCTATAATAAAATATAAATACAAGGTAGCCAAAAGTTGGCAAATTTGAGAGAATCTTACAATTTAGAAATTTAAAATCAGAATAATTATTGATTTGATTTATCCATCTACTATGCAAATTTACATAGCATGTGATAATGTACAAAAACATTCTCACATGTTTAACTATATCTGCTTCTCAGAATCACCCTGTGAGTTGAATACTATTATATCTGTTTTATATATGTCAAAAACCAAGGCTTTGGGGATATTACATACAATATTTTTCTGACATAAGATCACATAACTAATGTGTATATGACATGATCAGGATTTGGATTCAGGTCTTTGAGTGCAAATTATGTATTTTTCTTATTTAGTTCTGCTATATCCTAATTTTACTTTTTCACTATGATAAAAATAGAGAGCAGATACTTAATGGCAAGTTTTTCCAATTATCTGTAGATAAGTGACTTCTTAAAATGAAAAATACAACATGAAGATATTTTCAGTGCACCTACAGAAGGAATTCTATCCGACGACCAGAGCATTTATGCATTTTGAGCACTTAGCTAGGAGTAGAAGAATACATGAGTCAATCTGGCTTTAGAAATTTTAGCCAAAGACATAAAGGCAATTACCAAGTGACACTCCATAGCTGCTGAGAATCTGCAAGGACATGTCCTTGATGAATTCCCCTATGGAGCTAATTACTTGGAGGAGAGGAAGGAGGCAAACATAGCATCCCCTGTGGAATTTGCTCTTGCCCTGCATAGCTTCTCCTCAACCCACCACGGTACCAGAAACTATTTTTTCCAAAGAGACGTGTCACCTCTGACATTTAGGCCATCATATTAACAAAACAAGGATCTAATGGAAGAAACACTGTAAAGAAAGGCCAGAATCCACACAGACCTGCAGAGGTGGAAAGAAATCCTTCACCCTGTCATCTGAAGATGCCTGTGGTTATCTAGGGTGTCTATGTCTTCATGCTAACTTAATCTTTATCTGTCAAACAGCTCCCGCTCATCTCCCCTCCTCCCCCACATTTCTTCTCCCTGATAGCACCCCAGGCAGTAGGTGCCCATTTTACAGAAGATCCCCAAATTCAATCTCCTTAGTCAGTCTCTTTAGGCTCCCTTTGGGAGTCTTTGCACAACAGGATTTCTACCTGTTCTCCTTTGTTTGTTCATTTTTTCCAGTGGGAATTTTCTTCCTTCTCTTTCCCAATGACATTAAATGTAGTACAGTTTTTTTTTTTTAAAGACTGAGAGAAAAATTTGACATGACCATACCTATTTCTACTCTGAAAAGCCAGAAATCTTTTAGAGTGAAGAATAAAATCAAGGGTTCTGTGGTTGGTGTATAAAACAAATTAAAATTTTGTTTTACCCTTTAACAATAGTTTAATTTTGATAAACAGGTATCACTATAGCTTTAAGTAAGAGGCATCTGTAGTTACATTTTCCCCCTTGCTGGTCCTACGCAAAGTCAATATAACATTGATGTTTACTTCATGCAAGTTCCTTCTTCTGCCTATTTGTGAGTATATATTATGATGTGCCTTTTAAAAACTCATTATTTTGTTTTTAATACCCAAGAGGTTGTTTTTCTCCTGAAGCATCACGATTCTGGAGGAGAAATGCTCCTGAGAAAAGGGTTGCCACATTTAGCAAATAAAAATATAGGATGTCCATTTAAATTTGAGTTTCAGATAAACAACAGATAATCTTCTAGTATAAGTAGGTCCCAAATATTGCATGTGTGTTTATGAAACATACTTCTGCTATGTGCAATATCATACCAAAATTATTTAAAATCTTATGGTTTATCTGAAATTCAAATTTAACTGGGTATTTTATATTTTATCTGGCAACCCTACCTGAGACCAGTTTTCTGATTCTACAGAGACCAGAGAGAGACTGTGTCAGAGGAAGCAGTATGTTTTATAACTTTCACAATAAGTGAAGTAGAGTGGCACTCTTTTCTCATTAGAAATAGCATAGGAAGAGGTGTTAGTTCAAATGCATGTATCCTTTCCAGGGTTGACCCACACTAGCACCTCAGAATCAGGGCGAATCATGAAATATATGTGTTTAATAGTACTTTATAAATAATTGCTTAAAGGTACTCTTGGCTTCTTTTGAAAGCATTCATTTTAATTAACTGATATTCTTTTGTACTTCTTCCCTGAGGTAATTTTTAACAAATCTTAACTCTGTAAATCTAATCAGTAAATCCCCGAGTCTGTTTAAATACTGACATTTACAAATTTTTGAGGATTGCAGAAAGCTTTAATGAAATTTAGGATAATGAAAGATAAACCAAATATCATGGCCATTGAAGTCTCTAAAAATAAAAATAAAAGTATTCCAAAGTGTTCAATGGAAACACAAATCCATCAGGACATGCTGTCTATAAATCATGTCTGAAGGTACAACCAAGGTTAAATGTAACTAGTATTGTTAGACTTCAAATGAGTCTTATTTGTTTAAAATGCCAAATTCTGAATATCAAACTGAAATCTTACTAGAATCTGAAAGAAACTAGATTATAAGACTAAAATATTCAACAATTTTCAGTTGGATAAACTCAGAGGAAGTCTGTGGCCATGCATCACAGCTACACTGCCACCTACTGGCCTTAAATTTTTAGAAATGAGAATCTCAGTCCACCCTAATTCTCATTTTAAAAAACTGACATGGTTAACATGTCAGTAGGGGAGAAACAGGATCTGTAATGGTTTTGTAGCCACTCCCCTCCAATTTCTATAACAGTGTGGTAGATTAAAGATGGTGGCAAATTCTTTCTCTTCTTCATATTGAGAAGTGATGTCTAATTTTCCTCCCCCTTGAATTTGGATTGGTCTTAGTGACTTGCATGATCAATGGAATGTAGCATAAGATGTCCTGGGAGTTTCAACAGTATTTCTTAAGAAGGCTTTGATTTTCACCCAGGACTCTTAAAATGTTCTCTCTGCTATGACATAACTGAGACAACAAGGAGGATGCTAGGGAGGCCACATGGAGGCCCCTGGTAGATGGTTCCAGTAAGGCTCAATCTTCCAGCCATTTTTGACTGTGTAGACATATGAGGGAAGTTATCCTGGGTCCTCCAGCCCAGCCCACCTGAGAGCTGAGTACTACCAACGGCACTCTGTTGATGCCACCGGGTAGAGAAGAATAGCCCAGCCAAATCCTGATGGAATTCTTCACCCATGAAATTCTGATATAACTAGTTATCAAATTGTTATTATTTTAAGCTACTAAGTTTTAGAGCAGTCTTGTAAGCAGCAATAATTCACCAGAATAAACAGTGATGTATTGATCTTTATACTTAAAAGCAACAGAATGAGGTGGAAGAAAGAAAAGGATATGCTGATTGGAGAAGGCAAAGGAGGAGAAATGGAATAAGATTCTCTTAAAAGGGATCATAAATGCCATGGACACCAATAAAAGTTGAACTAGAGATTTAGAGGACCCACAGTAAGTTAAAAAAATCTGAGTCCAGAGTTTTTTGCAGGCTGCTACTGTGATTTTGGGTAACTCAACACCTTTGGCCTAACATCTTAGAGATTCAGAGAGAAAACAGCAGTAAAATTTCACCTCATGCAGATGCTGTGAATGGTAATGAATAAACATGACAAATAAATATGCCGCAAACAAGAGCTAAAAATGCTATGTCAGAAGCAATCTTTGTACCTATTAAAAATCTTTCATCAGATGATTTCAAATTGGAGGTGTCTCAGGGAGGAAAAAAACATTGAAAATACAAACAGATTTTATATTTTGTACTTTTATTGAAAAGGTACATTTAAAAAAATACACAGACATTTTACCATTTACAGGTTGCAGATACAGATGCTCTGAGTTTACTCTATTTTGTTGTTTTATGATAACTCGCCCCTGATATCACAAACATTCCAGTCTTGCTGATATCAGCTCAGAAAGGGGGGCGTGGGAGCATGACCTGCAACATATTCAGTGAACAGAAAAACAAATTGTTCAATTATAAATTTTTTAAATCTTCTGTACATTATTGCATTAAAGAGCCACAAAATTATGTAGCATCATTACAAATGAATACAGGTTAAAAATGAAGAAGATAATGATATAGAAATACATGGATTCATTGTCTTCTTGCAGAATGCACAAGAGATGCAAAAATGTGCAATTTAGGAAGCTCTTTTTCTGTTTGTATACATTTGCTTAGCAACACAAACCAGTGAGGAAGCTACAAAATAAGTTAAACAAAAATAGCAAACAGGTAGTAATTATAGCTGTTATATGGCTTTCTATTTCATTTAAATATCTCCAGATAAAATGTGAAACAAAGAAAATACATTACTTTATCTTTTGTTCTCTTAAAGAGAAAATTCAAAGCTATGTTGCTTCCTAACATTTACACAGCAACTAAAAATGTTTAATTCAGACAAGAGATACAAATCTAGTACTACACAGGATACAACAGTACTTGGATCGAAACAGTACACAATCCGTGTCAACAGTACACCAAAAAGAGAACTTTGTGATCCGTTGGTAAGATGGTATCCACAAGTAAGCACTTGTGTTCACTGATTTTTGTTCCACACTAGAATACACCCAGTTGGATACCAGAGTTATTTACAGACATCTGAGGAAGATCCTAGTTTTCAAGTCTGTCAGGAAAATATTCCATATTGTTTTAAGCCAGATCATACCCATGGAAAAATAGAGAATGATTTTCTTTCTTTTTCTTTCTGACCAATACATGTGCAAGAAACCAAATATCTGAGATACACAAATTGAACGGGGTAGGGTCAGGGAGGAAATAGGGAGATAAAGCCTATGCTGCTCAGATTCCTAAATTATAGGAGCGGTCTCTAAAAGCCCTCTTGAATCTAGTGATGTGTTTCTCTTTGGAATTGGGGCTTGGGGGTGGGTAGGCTGCATTTTGTGGGTGAATGGGGGTACTGCAATACAAACTGCTTAAATTGCTGAATCCTTGTGGCTTTCCTTCTCAACTTCCTACTGGCCTCAAACGTCTTGGGTTTTGCAGACATTAGTATGGAGCAAAGAGGATGGAGGCAGGAGTGGCGCGGATGGGCCCGTGCCCCGGCCTCAGAAGAGCTGGAGGAATGGCTGGAGCCTGGAAGAGCGAGGCAGAAGGCCGAGGTGGGAGTGACAGCGCAGAGGACACGGCCGCCGCCGCCGCAAGAGGTGAGGACAGGAAGGCTGGGGCCAAAGGCTTCATCATATCTTTCTGGAATGCAAGTTTTGCCTAACGGAGGGGGAAAATCAGGAATGGGGTGGAGATAATGTTTTTGAATAAAATTACTACAGACATCGACATCTTTCCATAAGTACAATACCAACATTAAGAAGTCTTAAATTCTGAAAATCTTTCCTCTCAGAAGTTGAGAAATGATTATTTTCACAATGCTGGTTTCAGGGGCTCATGACATAGCTTTCTTTACTTTTATTTGGTGATCTCTGCTCCTGTGTGCTAGGGCACAGGGAAAGGCCTGGGAATAAATGCTAAAGCTTTTTTATGCTGCTGATCAGCAGGAAAAAAAAAGTGCCCGGAAGTTTCCTGCTTAGTTGATGAAGCTCAACTCAAAATTCAGGCTTGTCTTAAACCATGATGAGGCCTAGAGAGTTTTGTTTCGTTTTTTGAGAATGTGTGTGATCCTTCCCTTCTCTTAGATAAGCCGCATTGAGGTTAGGTAATGAGTTCAGGACATTAGGGACCTTGAAGAGCAAGAAAACAGTCAGTTCACACCTCTCTCACTGGCTACTTAATGAGTAGTCCTTGAAAAATCACAGCTAAATCAAATTTCTATTGTTGAGAATGATTGTAAGTGGGCTCAAAACTCTCTATTTAATGGAATGCCAGGATAGAATCCTCCTGTGAAGAAATCAATCCTTAATTTCTCTCTCTTGCAATCAGGAGGAGCATTGCAAGCTGGATTTGCTTAATGCAGGTAACACCTGCTTGCAGCATCAGACAGAGGCTTTGGAGAAGCTGGAAGGTAATCTCAGGATTGCCTCCAGCTGGACAAGCTCAGCTTCATCTTCAGACCGAACACTGCACTGGGCCCAGTCCCAGGGAGATTGCGAAATCCATCCATCTTGGTATTTATATGACACTTACTACTGGAGTCCTTAGGTGTTTTTGGAAAGACACTGAAAATAGCACATATTGAGAGCAGGTAAAACAGGCTATTTACCAACATGCCTGCTAGAATGGAGAGAGCACATGATACGGACACCACTTTACCTTCTCATATTGAATTTTTTTAAAAAAACAGAAAGCATGAGGATATTAAATTGATGGATTTTTGTTTTATGAAAGAAATCCCTCTTTCCAGGTTCAACATCCCAGGATTCCTTAGGCATCACTTGTCCTTGTTCTTGAGCCTTTACTTATCTTTATATGCTAAAGAGCGTAGTCTTTTGAAAACAACTTGAAAAGTATTAGCTCTTAAAGAAGTTTAGTTTCTGTTTTCTAAGTAAGTTGCTCTATAGCAGGAACTAAGCAGTTCATTCTAAAACTTCTATGAGGCTATTTAAATTCAAAACCTTTCATGCCCATTAGACTCTAGCCCTCCTTAGCCACAGTGGCTGCCCAACCCAGCAAAGCTGCCCCACTAAACAGGTAAGCAGGTGAGGTGAACTTACTGCTAGAATACTTGGGCTCCGTTGGAGTTTGTTGTAAGGGCTGTATTTTGGCTTCAGTGGTTTCCCCGCAACTCGATCTTTATGCCTTCGGCTAGAAATGTGCTGAAAAAAGTTTGATGCATTAGCTGAATTGAATGTGAGTCTCATTCCATGTAAAATATATTTCTAGGTAGCTGTTTACTCCACTGCCAACTCTAGGTCCATAGTTCCATGATGGTGTGAGTAAAATCGTTATGATTTCTAAATTAAGACCATTCGTCCCTCAATTGTAATGCCTGTGTCCCTCTCCTGTTCTCTATAGCCCTTAGCAGATTTTGCCTGGTATTACCACTGTTACTGATGAGTCTATCTCTCTCTAATCTGATTTTGAGCCTTTGGAAGACAAGCTTAACATCTCACCTTACCAGAAGCTCCTGCTCAACTGCAGGCTCCAGTGACTACTGTTACCATTTCTCCAACGTCTAGCCTGGAACCTGACATATAGTCACAGTAGATGCTCAAATATTTCATACTGACTTTTTCTGCCACATAGCACCTGTATGTTGCATATTGTATGCATTCTACAAAAGTTAATCAATTTAACTGTGAGCACGGTAAGAACCATTCTACAGATGAGAAGAAACACAGTCAGGTGGTGACCACAAAGAACAATGTTTACTAATTCAGGATATGTTACCTGTTTGAGTTGAATTTCTGAATTAACATGAACATCACAGATTTCACAATGAAATGTCTTGTTCTGTAGTCCTGATCCCTTACTGCCATTCTGCACCTTTAATCTTGATCCAGGTCGAGGATAGGATTTAATTGGACCAGCCCCATTACGAGCTTCAACCATGGTCTTGTGTTTAGATCCTAAGACAGAAAGAGACATTAAACAGCTATCCAAGAATTATATAAAGCTTTTTGTTTTCTTATCCTTGAGAAATTTATCTGCAGGCTAAAATTCCCAATGCTTTTTTTAAATGACCATTTTAATGCTGATTATAAATTTAACAAGTTTTATTGTAAAAAATGGAAAAATGTAAGAAAATAAAATAAAAAATATAGAGAAACATAAGAAAATAAAGATTACCCACACTTTCACTACTCAGAGGTAACCACTGTTATCATTTTAGTATATTTCTTGTCAGGTTCTTTTTTTAATGTACTAAAATTCAAAATTGGGATCATACTAATTAAGTATCCTGAAAATTTCACATAGCAAATCATGTAAATATTTTCTGATCATTATGTTTTAATGGCTGATTAACATATAACATATTGGGTTACTCTAATTTATTCAGTATTTCTCTACTGGTGGGCTTTTAGGTTGTTTCCATTTTTATTCTCTTATAAGTGTGTTGCAGTGATCATTGTGCATAAATATTTATCTTCATCTCTGTCACTTCATCAAAATCAGTTTTGGACAGTATTAGATGTTTTTAAGGAAATAAAGAATAGGACCAATATGATCTCCAAGCTGCTTTTGCCTTGCTATTTTCAAAGTCATATGATCATACTTTTCTAAAACCACTCCTTTGAATCAAAAAAGTAGAGAAGCATGGAACAAACCTAAGGTCTGAACAACAAAAGATATGGTATTCTGATGGAAAAAGTTGGGTTTTGTTACAAACATTATTTAAATGCAAAAGATAGCTGCTAACCTGTGTTGTGTGCCTCTAGCTGTGACAGGGAGTTCACAGCCACTTTGCATAGTGAACAATAAAGTAATTTTTTGGCTTTTTCTTCCTCTGATTCAGCAACAGTATCGGGAGCTCCATTTGTGCTCTTGGAGGGGAGAAGTGGCTGCTCCAGGTGGCAGGGGTGTTGTGCCAGATTTGAGGAGAAATGAGCCACTTTCAGAGCTTGACGGCTGACTGGAACTGTTGGCTTTTAACTTCCCTTTATCTTCTAAGAGAAACACAGAGAAATCTTATTGAAGCCTCATATATCATATAAACAAAGATAAATCACCATATAGGAATTAAAAATAGAAATTTGATTTTTATGTGAAGTTTTTATTTCAGCATAGATTTTAGTTTATAGAGGTTAAATCAACCTCTATGTTTAAATCAAACAAAACACCATGCCATCAGTTTCCATATTAGATCATCCTAAGATAAGGATGATTTATGAAAAATGACTTTGTTCTCCCACTTGGAGCAGGTAACTTTCTGTCTGATATTCTTGTGTTGTAAATTATGCTACAAGAAAATCTTTATTATTAAACAAAACCACCAACCCCCTGATACAATTACATCACATGAAGGTAACATGAAAGAAACCATTAGGCCATGTTAGTTTCATTTGACTATTTATGTTTAATTATGACAGAGATAAGTTAAACTTTATTTTTTATACCAAGTTAAAATTTTTACTTTGGAATGTGGAATAGAAGAAACATGGTTAATTTTGGTTATGATTACTTAAGTTTTTGCTGCTCTGTGGATGGCAGTGCAATTTATTCAAAATGTAAGAGACAAGGACTCCATTCATTATGCTTATTAATTACTGCCAGTCTAAATCAAAAGTTTTAAATAATGACATTAACCATAAGCACAGTATGAAGATTAGCCAAGTCATTTAAAGACATTTTGGCAGTTTGATCATGTAGCTACTAAATGCTTATAATCCTCAAGGCCCATGTGCAGGCTATGAGAGTCAGAATGACTTTAACAGAATCTAACTCATTGAAGTTCATTTGCTATTCAAGATAGGCTCTGTTCAGTGACTCCTTTGGGAAAGAAACTGGGGCTCTGTAAGCAACAGCAAAATCCATCACACATTTAATCCTAGTAGAGCTGGTACTCTTAGAAAATGTCTATAGATATGCTGATTAACTCTCACGAAGAGAGAAAGGGAATGAAACCTGAGAATATATTTGCTAATTGCCCTAGCTAATTTGGAATTATATACCATTGGCCTAGAAGACTAAGAGGGAAGGAGAGACTAGGCAACAGCAATGTGGTATGTGTTTCTGTGTGTATGTTACAAGCTTCTGTATATGGGTAAACCTAAGCTTTTAGGACACATTGCAAATGATGGGAGATCATATTTTACTAAGATATTATATAAAGAAAAGCCGAATTGATTTAGGAATAAGCAGTTGATTTCCAACTATTTTTTTTTTTTTGAGTTGGATCCATTCATGTTGAGACTAGAGACATCCAGGGTTCCCTAGCGGGATTCCAGATCTGGGTGTTACTTAGAATGAATGAATGCTGAGATCCCTTTCATCCTTAGGCTGGACATTCCATATTCCCTTTAAGTGAGTGTACTAAAACTTCAGGATTATATGAAACATGACGGAAAAGGCCTTAGAATTTTATTAAACTGACCTCTATAGTGTGAGAGAAGGACACAAAATCATTCTTCCTAATTGGTAATAGTCAGTAAATTAGATTGGAGAATATTTTAGGCCTGGAACCCTCTCATCTGTAAGGAGCCCTCAGATTGAATTTACAATCTCATAGAACTCATAAAGCACCAAAGTAATTCAGTAATCTTAATATTTGGAATTACTCAGTTTCTTGTGATGAAAATTAAAGTTATTACATACCAAAATCTTTCTTTGCTTCAAGCATTTCATAAGATATTTTATATTAATTTGATCTAAAAGAATCTGACTTGTTTCAGCCATTGACTCACTCATTCTCTCATATTACTAATAATGTCCCTCATAAACCCTTACATTTATATAGAACTTTACAGTTTACAAAGTGCTATCACTTACATTGTCTTATTAGCTTTCACAGAAAACTTGTAAAATAGGTAAGGCTCAAAATAATTATTCCCATTTTAAAGATGAGGAAACTGAGCCTTTTCAAAATTAAATAATGTCCCACAAATTACTAAGTGGCATAAATGAGCATGATGTTTTCTCTAAATGATTAGTCTGTGGTACACTAATATTTCTGTACAAAAGGAGGACTTAATATATCACTAATGATATAAAAGGATATAACAGTCACCCTAGATGTGAAATAGCAGTTGCTTTATTTTACAATTGTAGTTTAGTTTTTAAAATATATTTATTTGGCTTAAGTGAAAATATCTATCCAGTAGTAAAATCAGCACCTCTGATTTAGGTTATATTGAGAAGATGTATAAAATTATATATTTTCTCTATGTCCCTATTTCTTGAAAAAAAAGATTTCCTTTTTGTATTTCCTTTTCAAAGAGGTAATTTATGAATCAACAAGTACATATCAACAATATGTTAATTGCTGACAATGTGTTAGACACTGAAGAGAATAGTAAATAAAGTAAGTACGGAATATAAGAAAATTAAAACATAGCAGGAGGAAATGAGACAGTCATTCAGAGATATCTAATTTACAACAGAACCTGGTAAGAGGCATGAGAGCATAGAGCAGAAAATTATTACTTCTGCTTAAGAAGAGAGAGACATTTTTCATTAAGGAAGTGGCATTTTGAAGGTTTTGAACGTCAGATTTAGATAAGCACAGATAGGGTCAAAAATGACTGGGAAGTGAATGGTTAGAAGTAGAAACATGAGGAAATACTTAGGTGTTAGAAATCTTGGGGTTTTCTTGGTGAATACCTGGTAGCTGAGTATAGAACCGGGCAACAAATGTAACAGGAGGTATTATTTTAGAGATCAATTGAGCCGGAAGGCAGAGAATGTCTTAAAACTATTAAAATATATACTAATGTCAGATACCTTCCTTTTAAAATATATTGAGATGTATGTTCAGATAAATTATGTTTTTTTTCTTAGACAGGCCAGAGTCTTAATCTTTGAGAATATTGAGGAAAAATATTGACTTTGGAAGCAGGTAAATGATTTTACCCTATTCAGGAAATTCTATTATTGGATAGATACTGTCTAGTCAATAAAATAGATCTTAAAATTCAAAAAGTCACTGATATATTTATATATTTGAATAGTGGTATTCTTTCTCAATATGCAAATGTATAAATTCAAAGCATAAATTTATTATTTCTCATCTTAATTGCTTCATATTTTTATGAAAATCCACTACATTATTTCTCATTCCTTACCGGTATTTTAAAAGCCTCTTTGTGCATTTGAAAGTTTAATTAAAGTACTGTTTACTTCTGTTTCTTTTAATAAAGATGCATGTCATCTGGAACTTCTGGTTAAGATGAATTCTATTTTCAAGTATTCCCTCACCTAATGTTAATTAGCAGGTCTTCTGACTGTCCTAATTATTTCCTGATTACTCAAACACGTTTTATAAGGTTTTATCCTACAGGATTTTGAAGCAAAATTTGCTTAGCTACATCAGAATTGTCTGTTGTAACAAATATCCCTAATTTATGCATCCAAGTGAATTTATTTTTTCAAAGTAGCGTCCTTGGGAAGTTCCATACTAATTCATTTATTTTCCAAAGCTCCAAACACTTAAAAACTCTTTTCTTTGATACTCCTTTTATGTCCAGTTTATAAGCCAAGTAAAGAAAATCAGTCTTCAAACTGTGTGTCACCCTTATTTCTTACTCCAAAATCTTTACTCAAATTAATCCACCTTATTCATCAAACTTAGCATTGTATTATGCAAACACAGCCTCAGAAGACTAATACGCTAAGACAGAAGATAAAGAGATCATACCAGAAGTTCTAAAAGGAAGTTTTGAGAAACCAATCCTGTTGGCATATGGAAGAGTCATGTCCACACATAGGTCTTAATTTTAAAAATGAAAAATTAATATACTACCTACGATGTAGGTCTTATATTTTGAATTAGAACTTTGAAAGCTACAATCAAATTTTTATTATTTGACTTATAGGATTTGCTTTTGAGTTTAATTTTATTAATGTAATAAGATTTTCTAACCAGGATTCAGTGGTTTAATAATAGATACATATTTTATACAATAAATTTATGCTCACTGCAGAAAATTTGAAAAATGAAGTCAGACAATAATTTTAAAAAATTAAAATTACTTATGATTCTATCACCTAGAATATAAGCCAGGAAACTTTTTTCTATAGAGCTCCAGAAGACATGTTAAGCTTTGTGGCTATAATGTCTCTGTTGTAACTACTCAACTCTGCTTTGTAGCAGGAAAGCAGCCACTGGCATGGCTGTGATCCAATAAAATTTTGCTTGCAAAAATAGGTGGCAGCCAATATTTGGCTCACACGCAATAGTTTTGACTTAGAATGATGATGCTTTGGTATATATTACTCCATACTATTTTTTACACAATAGCAAATATGAATATACAGAAACATACTGTTCTGTAACTAACATTTTTCACTTAGGAATAAATCAAGAACATCTTTCCATGTCAATAAACGCAGAACTGGATTAAGATTTCTAAAACCAAGTGACATTTATTTGTATGAATGTACTGTATTTGGCAATCTTCTTTTGATATCTGGGTTATTTCTGGTTTGCACTTTTGTTACTGTTGAAAGAATACCAAATGAGACTCTGTTGCCTCAATGAAGGACACAACTGAGAATTGAAAGCAATTGTAATTTAGTATTGCAGCATATTAGAGAAAGTTCCTCAGAAACCCCCGACATAGTCCTGCAGGATTTATAAGATTTAGTAGAACTGATCCAGCTACCAGCTGACCTATCACTCACCTGTCCAGGATATATAAAGTAGTCTGAAGATTGGAGGACTCACTGGAGTCATGAATTTCTGGTCTGGTTGGGAGCTTTTGAATCCCAAACTAACAAAGCTAGAAGTGCATGTAAGAAGGGGACACTGGGATTTCATTTCCTAGTTAGACTACTGCAGGTCTTGGCAATCTGTTCCTCACATCAAGTGAAGTAGGGGAAAGAAAGTTTGGAGGGAGATACGGTTGGAACAAGAAAGGTAAGAAGAAGAATCTGTAATCTCAGCTTGGCATGTCAGGGTTGAATAAGATTTCTTTGGGCCAATATGATGCTTTGAAAAGTGGCCTGACTCAAATCATGTTGTTAGTGCCCAACACAAGAAGTCTGATCACTAGAACCTTGGCAGCAAGAAGCTGAAGGGTGGACCTTTAGTGACACAAGCTGAGGAAGGGTTGTAAGAGGTTAGGGAACCAACCTTATGAAGAATTCACATACTGTCCCTGAGGGAGCCAGACAGCATCTGGACATCTGTCATTCAGGGAACAACCATGATTGTCATTAAGTACAAAAGCATTTGCCCCCTTTTCTCCCCTAATTCCTCCTCTTATCTCTAACAATGGAAAGAACAAGAATCAGAAAGCATGGGACATGGAAGAAGAGCAGAATATGCCCCTTTCCATGGTTCAACCCGAGCCAGAAAAAAAGAGAGTATTCAACTGGATAAGAGCCAAAGGTTTCAAACAGGACCAGGCTTTCTGATATCTGACAATGTCTTTGAGGAATGAGAAGGGAGATTCAGTAGAGTGTACAGTCATGTGTCACATAATGACATTTCAGTCAATGATGGACTACATATACGATGGTGGTCCCAAAAGATTATAATGGAGTTGAAAAATTCCTGTTGCCTAGAGATGTGGTAGCTGTCATGATGTTGTAGTGCAACACATTACTCATGTGCTTCTGGTGATTCTATGTAAACAGACCTACTGTGCTACCAGTCATATAAAAGTATAGGACACACAACTATGTAAGGTAAATAATACTTGATAATTATAATAAATGACTATGTTACTGGTTTATATATTTACTGTGCTTTTTATAATAATTATTTTAAAGTGTACTCCTTCCATTTGTAAAAAAAAAAATAAAGTTATCTGTAAGACAGCCTCAGGCAGGTTCTTCCAGAGGTATTCTAGAAGGAGGCATCGTTATCATTTATGACAGCTCCACATGTGTAATCGCACCTGAAGCCCTTCCAGCGGGTTAAGATGTGGAAGTGGAAGACAGTGATATTAATGATCCTGACCCTGTGTAGGCCTAGGCTAATATGTGTGTTTGTGTCACAGTTTTTAGTCAAAAAGCTAAAAAAGTTAAATAAATAAATAAATTTAAAGATAGGAAAGAGCTTACAGAATAAGAATATAAAGAATTTTTGTAGCACTGTACAGTGGTTTATGTTTTAAGTGTTATTACAAAAAAGTCATAAGTTGAGAAAAATTTTGAAAGTTTATAAAGTAAAATGATTACATAAAACTGAGGTTAATTTATTACTAAAGAAAGAAAATTTTAGAAAATAAATTTAGTGTAACCTAAGTACATAGTGCTTATAAAGTCTACTGTAATATCCTAGTACAGTAAGTGTATACTAATGT
The DNA here is from genome assembly GCA_036589455.1 of Ateles fusciceps. Taxonomy (NCBI): domain Eukaryota; kingdom Metazoa; phylum Chordata; class Mammalia; order Primates; family Atelidae; genus Ateles; species Ateles fusciceps. Next base: position 650,213 of record JAZHEH010001960.1, read on the forward strand.
CCTAGGCCTTCACATTCACTCACCGCTCACTCACTGACTCACCCAGAGCAACCTCCACCTCTGCAAGTTCCATTCATGGCAAATGCTCTATACAGGTAAGCCATTTTTTATTTTATACAGTATTTTTAAGGTACCTTTCCTATGTTTAGATACACAAATGCTTGCTATTGTGTTGCAATTGCCTACAGTATTTAGTACAGTAAACTGCTATAGAGGTGTGTAGCCTAGGAGCTCAACAGGTATATGGTTTGGCTGTGTCCTCACCCAGATATCATCTTGAATTGTAGTTCTCATAATCTCCATATGTCATGGGAGGGAGCCAGTGGGAGGTAATTGAATCATAGGGGCAGTTACTTCCATGCTGCTGGTTCTCATGATAGTGAGTTCTCATGAGGTCTGATGGTTTTACAAGGGGCTTTTCCCCCTTTTGCTTGTCAGGTCTCCTTGCTGCCACCATGTGAAGAAGGCGTTTTGTTTCCCCTTCCACCATGATTGTAAGTTTCCTGAGGCTTCTCTAGCCATGCAGAGCTGTGAGTCAAATAAACCTCTTTCCTTTATAATTTACCTAGTCTCAGCCAGGTGCAGTAGCTCACGTCTGTAATCCCAGCATTTTGGGAAGCTGAGGCAGGCAGATCACTTGAGGCCAGGAGTTCGAGACCAGCCTGGCCAACATGATGAAACCTTGTCTCTACTAAAAATACAAAAACAAAAACAGAAGAATTTAGCCAGGCATGGTGGCACATGCCTGTAATCCCAGCTTCTTGGGAGGCTGAGGCAGGAGAATTGCTTGAACCCAGGAGGAGGTTACAGTGAGCGGAGATTGCGCTGCTGCACTCCAGCCTGTGTGACAGAGCGAAACTGCATCTCAAAAAAAAAAAAAAAAATTACTCAGTCTTGCTTATGTCTTTATTAGCAGTGTGAGAAGGAACTAATACTATATAGCTTAAACATGTAGTAGGCTATACCACCTAGATTTGTGTGAGTACTATACAGTGAATGATGTTTGCACAATGACAAAAGTGCCTAAAAATGCATGTCCTGGAATGTATCAGCATTGTTAAGCAACACATGGCTGTATAGGCTATCGTGTTTGTACCTCATTGAATTCATATATTCAGTAAACCAGTTATATAAACAGCATTATATGTGGATATCTCTGAAAACTCATCTGATAATTTCCTCAGGACATAACCTTTTAAGATAAATTGCTGGGACAAAGATTGTGTGCATTTCGGAGCTTTTGATGCACATACCAAATTGTCCTCCAGAATGGTCATGCTCACAGGAGCGTCATAAAATATCATGGGTTCCCTGTACCTTTACCAGTCTAATCATCCATTGCCTTTACCAATCCAACAGACATAATATGGCATAGCATTGTTAATTTGACTGGTATTTATTTTATTACTAAAACAGATGAATATTGTTTCTTAAGATTTATGATGATTTGTACCTCAATGTAATTTAAAAAATTCTTATTACTCTGAAAGGAAACAAAAATCTTAAATGCAGTTTTAGGAGTTAAAAAATTGTACACTAAAGTAAAAAAATTAAAATAATAATAAACTTCCTTTTATACAAACCTAATAATGTTAAGTTCGTTGGAGCATTGTTCTTGAAATCTGAAATCAGCAGTGCAATCATTATTTGAAAATTTGCTTTGCGTAGAGCAAAAATGCTAGTCTCAATTTTATCTTACAATAATGGTAAACATAACAATAAGAATCACAAATCAACCACTTATAGTAATTGAGCACTTACTATAGACCAAGCACTATTTTAAGAACTTATAGTCATTATCTAATTTATTCTTCAAACACTATAATGAGATAGAAAAATGATACTATCTGTACTTTTAAACTTCTTTTTTCTGTTTCCTTTAATTGAGGTGTAGCATGTACTGTAAAATACATAAATTTAATACACTTTAATGTATGTATACATTCAGGTAAATACAACACACCTGATGATATAAAGTGTTTTCACCACCCCAGAGGCTCCCTTGAACCCCTATCAGTTGAGATTCCCCCAAAGATAACCACCTGTATTAACCTAGATCAGTTTTATCTATTTTTAAGCTTCTTATAAGGAAATTACACAATATATTTCTTCTGTGTCTGGCTTCTTCCACTCAACATTATGTCTATAAGATTCATCCATATTATGACAGATAGAAGGTTATTTTTTCACTGCTGGGTAGTATTTCATTGTATGAGTATGCCACAGTTTATTTATCTATTTTGCTATTGAGGAACATTTAAAATGTTTTCAGTTTTTGGCCATTTTGAATAATTCTATGTACATTCTTTTAAGTGTTTTTTGGTAGGCATAAATATTCATTTTTGTTATGTATATATACCTAGTAGAATTATTGGGCCACAAGATATTCACATCTAGCTTTAGCAGATTCGGAAAACGGTTTTCCAAACTGATTGTGCCAATATATATTTCTATCAGCAATGTATGAAAATTCTAATTGTTCCACATCTTGTCTAATCCATGGTATCAGTATCGTAGGTCCTTTTGATTTTAGCCATTCTAGTGGAGGCGTGACAGTGTCTTATTGTGGTTTTAATTTGTATTTCCCCAGTGACTAGTCATAATGAGGTCCTTTTTTTTTTATTCATCAATTGTATATTTTGTGAGTGTTTGTTCATATCTTTACCCCATTTTTTAAAGCTGGGTTGTCAGCTTTTTCATTATTGATTTATAGGAATTCTTTAAATAAGCCTGAACAGAGTCCTTTGTCAGATATACACATCACAAATCATCTCCCAGGTTGTGGCATACTTTTCACTCTCTAAATGTTGTCTTATAATAACCCCGATTGTTTAAAAAGAAAAGGCCCCAAGGCTTAAATAGAATAAGCAACCTTCCTGTAGTCATTCAATTAATAAATGGCAGAGCATGGATTCAAACAAAGGCTTCCTGAACCCTGAACCAGTGTTCTTATTGCTCGTCTGTTTTAAGGAATATTAGACTAAGAATGTTTATTTTTAGAAATACCTTCTTGAATGTTTGTCATGTTGACTAAAGGTGATTGGATGGTAATATTTTTGTATATGTAAGTTACCTGATGCCATAGAGAGCATAGCATATGATATGGTTTGGCTGTGTCCCCACCCAAATCTCATCTTGAATTCCCAAGTGTTGTGGGATGGGCTTGGTGGGAGGTAATGAATCATGTAGGCAGTTCTTTCCCATGCTGTTCTCGTGATAGTGAATAAGTCTCATGAGATCTAATGGTTTTATAAGAAAGAGTTTCCCTTCACAAGCTGCCTCTTTGCCGGCAGCCTTCCATGTAAGACATGACTTGCTCCTCCTTGCCTTCTGCCATGATTATGAGGCCTCCTCAGCCACATGGAACTGTAAGTCCATTAAATTTTTTTTTGTTTCTAAATTGCCCAGTCTCAGGTATGTCTTTATTAGCAGCATGAAAATGGACTAATACAGAATATTACAGGCACATCTTATAGAGAACCAGATAAATAAGTCTGCTTTGATGTGGTTATTTAATGGTTGTGTAGCAGGCCAGATTATGCCATTGCTGCAGAAGCCACAGGAGAAGCTCTGAAAACAGAGTAGAAGTTACTCTTTTGTAAGAGAAGTGTATATCTACTTAAAAAAAAAACTCTATCTGTTGGGGTGTCTCCCTCACTATACCAAGAAAATAAGAATGACTCTAGCCTTTAGAGTCTTGTTAGATGGAGAAGGCACCAATTTAAATCTGCATAACAAACCTTAACCTTGTTTACTGTGCTCTTCCTGGTCACTGGCCTCCCAACACCCTTCTTTATTTGTTACAGCTTAAGATCAAATTTAAGCCTGAATTCAAAGTAAATCACCTCTTGGAGATTTATTCATTCCTCTGGGTATCTCCCATTTATACATGAGGTATACATCTTAATAAACTTCTTTTTTTTTTTCTTGTTAATCTGCCTTTTGTTACAGGGATCAGTCCCAACCAAGAACTCAGAAGGAGAGAAAGAAAATTACTTTTTCCTCCTCTGCAGTTGCAACTTTGCATGTAACCTAAGAAAGCAAATGAAAACAGTCTTAAAAAGTACATTTTAAGAAAAAATTTGCATAGGTGTTTTTTTCTCTGAATTTTCAAGTCTTGTCTGATTTCCCAGAAGAATTAATGGACACTCAAAAGGAGGTCTCTGATTCCCTATATGAAATAAAACTTTCTTTGCATTTTTGTTTTTGATAATGTGTGTCTTGATTTATTAAGTTGTCTGAATTAAGGCCACTAAGAAGTATCATTTTTGCCCTCTGAAAGGTGGCAAAGATTTAGAAATTACAATAAGTGGGGCAGATACAATATAGGCATCTATGCTTGGTTTAGAGGAAAAGTAGTATAACTGTTGTTAAACAATATATGAAGTTAATACCATTTCACCAAGAATGTCTCCCTCTAGAAATCTGTCCTAAGGAAATAACCATCCATCGATTCAACAAATACTGATTGAGCCCCTATTATGTGCTATACACTATACTAGGCATGGAAGTTAGCAATAAAAATACCAAGTCTCTGATTCATTGGAATTCATCATCTAGTGGGGGGAGAGAGAAAATAAGTTTGTGTGTGTGTATTTATATATACACATGTATTTTAAATAATTTAAATGTAAATCTTTATTTATATATCAATATATTTATTAAATAACAAATTTGCATTATAATAAATAAATGTATATATAAACTATTTTATATGTAACAAATGTAAAAGCACATATATTCAAATCATATATAAAACTATATATATATATATGTAAATATATCTATATAAAAATACATAAAATGTCTCAGTAGTAAGTGCACTGAGAAGAAAAATAAAGCTGGTCGTAGTAAGAGTCCGCTCAGGCCTATCTGAAGAGGTGATATTGAAACCACCTGTGCAAAGATTATGATAGAGAAGTCTAAAATAGTGGACTCCATCTTGCTTCTAGTCTCACAGGCTGGCGGTCCTTACTCAGTCCTGGGTGTAGGCCAAGCTAATCATGGAAGGAATTTAGTTTACAGTTTAACTTTGAAGCAAGGATGATAGTAGTTCCTCCCTAAAACTTACCCTCCCCGCCTTGTTTTGTAAGTCTACGGAAAGGTGATAAAATTCAGAGCATGGAAGGGGCCTGAATTTTGCTAAGATGTAGGTGTAGTTAAAGTTACCAGCCATTGTTCCCTAGCTTGCTTTTCTACAATCCCTTATTGCTCAGGAGACCTGTGGCCAGAAGTCACAACATTTGTGACTTTCCCAACATTTCTTATAGAGAACATTACTGTTGTAGATCCTAAGATTAATCTTTTGAGATATTTTTCAGACTTTTCAACTGACTGACTCCACTCAGACCCATGACTCATGACTCAACCAGTCCTGTGGTCCTGACTCAGAGTCTGACTCAGTACACGAGGACTGTTTTCCATACCTCTATGATTTCATTCCCAAATAATCAGCATTCCCCATTCCCTAGCCTCTGCCTCAGAAACTATCCTTAAAAAACTCTAACCTCCAAGCTTTCAGGGCAGGTGATATGAGTAATTACTCACATCTTCTCACTTGTCTAGCCCTGCAACTATTAAACTTTTCCTACCACAATACTGCTGTCTCAGAGGATTGGTTTTTATCTGTGCAGCAAGCAAGATGAACCTGTCAGGCAATTACAATATTTGACAGATACGTAAATGAATAGAAATTCTGGAAGAAGAGTGTTCCAGGAAGAAAGCATAGCAAGTCTAAAAACCATGAGGAGAGAACAAGCAAGGACAAGAAAATCAGTGAGACTGGTGTGTGACTGCAGGATGTGAGGTAGAGGAGTTGGAGGGACCAGATCACATACAGCCTGGTAGAGCATGAGAGAAATCTGAATGAATGTAATGTAAGTATAATTACTGACTAGGGGGAGAGAGATGATCTCATTCCTATCTTCATAAGATCATTTTGCCTCCTGTGTGGAGAATAGACTGTGAAAGGTTAAACATGAGGAGATGAGTCAAGAAACGACTTCAGTTGTCCATGAGAGAGCTTGTGGTTGCTTAGACCAAGGTGGTAGTGATAGAGAACTGAGCAGTGGTTTCAGAATACATTTGTAGGTAGAACCAGCTAGGCTTATTGATGGATTAGGTGTGAGACATTAGAGAAAGAGAGGAATCAAGTCTCACTATCATGGTTGTAGCATGGGCACTTGATAAATGGTGGGTGGTGTCATTTACTAAGATTTGAGATAACAGTATTTAGGATGCTAACAAAACTTCCTGGCCTCTCAGCCAGAAAAACTTGGCTATTCCTAATTCCATTTTTCACTGACTGATTCATCTCGAGAAAGTGATTTACATGATTGAGACCTTAATGCTTACATGTGCAAAATAGTACTCTTTTCTTATTGGCTTTAAGAACCAAGAAGACTGTAAAAGTGAGGTGAGGGCTTCAGGTGGAAAATGCAAGCTCAGATAATGAGGTCAGGGTCTTGAATTCTATTCCACACTCCCCAGGACCTGTGAATTTCTAAATCCATGCCATTTACCACTGAGGACTCACTGGGCTCATTGATACCAATTGACATCTTCTGAAATAAGCCTTCCAGAATAGCAAAGAAGCCCCTAAACTTGAAAAAAGTTCACAGATCACCAAGGCCACAATTTCAATAGAATTGCACTTTGTGCTTTCTGAGGTCTCTAAAGAATACTGCTTGTCAACTAATACAATGAATTTTTCCTTTTTATACTTAATATTGTACTAACAGAAGCATGCAGTGAAAGGACTGCTGGTCATATTCTTAGCTGTATTCACAAGCACCTTGTCCAACATCTCATTATTATTCCAAAAAACAAAGCAATGCCCATATTACTGTTTAACACTCATTAAACCAGGTTAGCTTGCTTTGATAAGGAATTCTAAAATCATTCTCCTCTGCTTTATCTTTCCACTTTCTAAATAATGAGAAATTAATGGGCATCAGTCAGAGTACCTACTTTCTTCCAGTGGTGCAGTCTTGGGAGAAATGAAGGTGAAAAGCTCAGGGGCTGTACACCAGACAAAAGGGGAAAAAAAAAACACTGCAAACCTGTATGTATGTAAATTGGTGTGCTGCCGAAGACTTAAGCCTTTGCCTAGTTTTGTCTCCTCCTTATCTATACGTTTGACACAATACAACTGATAGAAGCCACCAAGTGATGACAGATATTTTTAAAGTTTAAGGTAGAATTCCATTAAGATAGTTAATGGATTTAAAAAAAAAAGCACACAGGCTGCAAGATGAACAAATGAATTCAGTACCTTGGAGTTCTCTGCAAAATAAAATGTTGTAAGAGATGTAAAGATGCTGGAGCATCATCACTACTATTGTTGGATGCACACAAAAAGGAGTATTACTTTGTAGTGTAACGGGACTACACCTATCTAAAGGAGCAGGAAGAAAAGGCCAGTATTGCAGACAACGATAGATACAACTCTCAGGTTGCCTTACTTTATTTATGAGTTATTCTCCTGAAAGGTGATGTGCAGAAAGATCTGGGAAAATTTAGTAATCATTTGACTGCACTGTGTAAAAGACTGTGTGTGTGTTTTGTGTGTGTGTGTGTGTGTGTGTGAAAACAGAGCTTTCTTAGGAGTACAGTAATCACACACAATTACTTTAAAATTCTATATTCATATGAATTAGATTTGCTTAAATTAGGAACATATATAATAAAAGTTATATATCTCAGAAGAGGTCAATAAATAAAAGGGAAAAATGATTATATGAATGATTACTATTTTATGTAAATGATAAAAATCATTTACATAAAAATGATTATATAAAGATAAAACTTCTGCATGGAAGTTTTATCCTTGTTCTAAAGTTCTCTACCAATGTTCCAAATCTTTCATGTCTGGTCTCCTATTTCTTAGAGAAATGGGGAAGCTGGATGAGATCACTCCAATGTTACAATTTCTTCCATCTGCACCCATTTTCTTCACATCTCTGAAGAAAATGTATATGCTTCTACTTGGCCTACTTCTTAAACCTCTTCCCTATAGCTTCAATTACTTTCTTTCCACTTGATTTTTTTTTTTCTGTCTACAAAACGTTGAAAGCTCTATATTCTAAAAGTCATTCCTTGACTTAGTTTACTCCTAGGGCTTCCCACCTATCTTCTCTCTGGTGCTGAACTGGAAGTCGGCGTGTGAAGTAGCCCTTTCCGCTCCCTCTCTTCCTATCCGTCCTTATCCTTTTGTAAAATCCAAAGACGTCTCTTATCTTCTCTTGCACTGGACACGAATTTCTTTTGGAAACTTTTTCCCTTCAGTGTCCACAATATTTTTCACCCTTGATGTCCGTGACACTTCCCCTGACTTGTTCTCCTTTAGCTTCTACAGCAGCTTGTTCTAGACCCCCTTCACCATCTCCTATTCTTCTGCCTGCCCCTAAATGTTGGCATTCCTCAAGATCCTACTCTTGTCTTCTTCTTGGGCATTACATGATCTAATTCAATTCAGTGACTTCCTCTACCACACTGACATAGATTCCTAAATCCACGGGTAAATTATCTACTTTTCTCTCAAGTTCAAGACCTTTTCCCACCAATACTCTATAGGATATCTGTTTTTAGATATTTCATGGGCATTTCAAACTCGACATGCCTGATACTGAATGGATAAGCTAGTCCACACGGGGGCCTTTCCAAGTAGTCCCCACATCAATTGATGGCATTGCTAGTTATATATTAGAACTGTCAGCAATGACTCTTAAGTTCTCTCTCTTATATTCTGCATTTAACTAATTACCTCATCTATCAGCCTTATTCACCCTTTAAATTAGCAGACATTTATTTAATATTTATTATGTGCCACTGCCTTGTTTCAGGCCCTAATCTATTCTCTCTGGATTACCATGAAATTTCTTTACTGATCGTGACCCTTCTAGTCTCTGAGCCCATGTTTTCCCTTCTTCCCTACTCCATGCTTTTATAATCCTCTTCACATAATTATATGATGATCTTCCATTAATTATACTTATTTATTTGCACTTTAAAATTATTACCAGGATAGAGAGATTCTTGAGTCCTGGAACCATGTCTTGATTTATCTTTATGCCCAATGTACAGAAAGCCATAGGTGAGCAATAGGTTTGCTGAAATAAGGAATGTCCAATTCAAGGCAGTGCTCTCTAGCCTCACAAGTAAAAATATAAGAAAAATTTACTGTTAATAGCTGAATCATAACTAGTAAAACAAATATACATAGAACAGACACATAAATGCATTTTAGCTGTTGACTATGTAAATTACTCATATCATTGTTGTCAAGTCTATATATTTGCAATATATATTTAATGTCCCTTGAGGTTGAAACAGTTTTCTTGAGTGGATCTCCTTGAGATGTACTAGAAAGGGTCATAACCCCAAACACATTCCTTTGTGCCAGGTCCAATATTTTCATGTTTGATGAAATGAACAAATCTGTGATTATCTTTGTTACAAATCCTATATAAACATACATATAAATAAACAATGTACCTCTGATAACAATATAGGTAAGGCATAGACCTCTGCCAGAAATTCTGAAGCACATGTGAAAAAAAGAATCACCAAAATATAGCCATTCCTCTTTGCAATTAAATTCATGTTCTGTTATTTGGCAATATTTCTCACAAAACTATAGGTATTCTGTTTGGAAATTCATCAGAGGTTTCTAGCCCAACAACCCATCTCTGCAATGGTCTATATAGTCAATATTAAATTACAATACACAATATTTGATTGTGTTATCAACAATTACATGGTTGATATACTTGTATAATAATAATCTTAAGAAATTCCACCAGTCATGGTGGCTCACACCTGTAATCCCAGTACTATGGGAGGCTGAAGCGGGCAGATCATTTGAGGTTAGGAGTTCAAGACTAGCGTGGCCAACATGATGAAACCCAGTTTCTATTAAAAATATAAAAATTAGCCAGGCATAGTGGCACACATCTGTAATCCCAGCTACTTGGGAGGATGAGGCAGGAGAATTGCTTGAACCTAGGAGGTGGAGATTGCAGTGAGCCGAGATTGTGCCACTGCACTCCAGTCTGGGCAATAGAGAGAGGCTGTCTTAAAAAAAAAAAGAAAGAAAGAAACAAAAAGAAAGAAAGAAACAAAAAGAAAGAAAGACATTCCACATACAATGTCCTATGGCATTGTTTAATTTCCCCCCACTCTCTACTCTTTAGGTAATAGATGTCCATTAATAAATGTGTCATTATAAAGACTTTTCATCTTAGTGATGATATCTCTCATGATTAACCCATGTCCTCAAGGCAAATAAATTTACATCTGGTGGCCCAAGACCGAATCTGAAGTACATTGGGAATCCTTCAGTCATCCATTTAGGCTTCTTCCAACTAGATGCCTCATTTAAACTTGATCTAATTCCAAATGTCCCCAAGGGTTTCCTATCATAGTATAGAACAGGCTGTTTTAGTTTAGCTTATAACATCTACTGGTTAGCTGACTTGCTTTATTAGTCATAGGATTTCCTGTTGGAAATGTCTAATTTCAATTTCTCACTTGAGGGTGAACTGCTGAACCACCTTTGGAAACAGAAAACATTTTCTATATGGCATATGACATTTTGCAGGAGTGGAAAACAAAACAGAGTATTTAAGTTATAAGCCCGGAAGTACTGAGTAGCCAAGGACAGACATGGAATTAGAAGCTACTTTTTGAAATTCTCTGAGCACTGTAATATTACACATTGGGTCAATCTAAGGCAGTCGGGCCCTTCTCATCCACTGCTGCATTACCATGCCTGTAGCTAAATTGCAGAGACCCTGTCTCTTCAAGCATGGTTGATGACTGTGAATCTTGCTAAATCCTAATTAGCCATGTTTATGTCTAATTTTCATATCTTGACTTTTAGACTAATCCCGAAAGCAGGGAAAATTGTCTATAAATTAAAGTGACTCTTCACTGAATCAGAATCTACATGTCCTTATCTTTAGGAAAAAAAATAAAAAGCTTATTCATTATTCATCTTAAGTAACTTAGGACCTATAAAAGTTAGGTGGTGAACTTCAAAAGTCCAAAACCAGCCCTGTGTCATACTCACATCTTCCAGCAATTCTCAGCCAGGCTACAATCCTGACTTAGGATGTCACTGCTCTTTCCATTTGAAAGCCTCCATCAATCAGGTTCTGACCATCGGTTCATGGCCTGCAAAGATTCTGTAGTTCAATAAAATGTCAGCCATTGCCTTCCTTGTCTAAGCATCATATGATAACTGACCTGTCGTCCCTTGTGCCACTTAGGAAGCACAAGATGCCAGCCTCACACTCAGATAAAAAAATGGCACCTCTAACTATCTCCATGTTGAAAGCTGGCAGCTTACCTTCTGTATCAGTGAACTGGCACCGATGTTAGTGAATTTGTCAGCTTTTCTGAGTGAGCACAAAAGAGGGCTTGTTTGCTAGAGTTTGAATCTAATGAACAGCTTTCTCTTATTTTGTGTAGTTTTTCCAGCCATTTGACTTGTACAATAGAGAAATCATATTTCAACTTCTCCAGGTTGAAAAACTGCCCCTTTTCCGATTTGTCACCAAGAGATGTGAAACAGCTATTTCTGAGGCAGCTTTATTATGGAAAATAGAATAAGTAAATCATGTTGCTCAAATCAAATTCCTCAGGGAGTAGGTCTAGTGGAGATTCAAAAGCTGGGAGTACGATTAAAAACTAATTTGCTAGGTGAAATGAGAAAAGGTTCTTTTTCTTTGAAATGAATGGCTCTTTACAGAAGAAACAGATTGACAAGGTACAAGTAAAACCTTTGAATTCAGCTCCCCTCACCCTCCTTCCTCTCTAGATGCCGAGATCAGCATAGTTTTAGCTTTGATACTTTAGGCAGGATGAGGTGAACACTGACAATGGAAAGGTCAGCCTGAGAGCTACTGAGGAAACTGAGTCTTTCTTCATCTAGTCAGGGAAAAACAATTACTGCCAGGAGACAAGCTTTTGCCTCAGGCTGCTTCAGGGACACAGGTAAGAGGCTCTTACTTTTTATGGACCTGACTAGGTACTGCCTGCTCAAAGGAGACTATGTGGACATTCAGGGACTGGACTGCCCAGTCATCAGAAAGATACCAATCCTTTACAGATATATTTCTAAAAGCCAATCATAAAAAACTTCTAATGTATTTAAATTCAATCTGCAGCTTTATTACAAAATTGTTAAAGCCGGCTTTATATTAAAGACCTAGAGGTTACAGGAGAAAGTCTATTGGCCACAGGAAGTCTCCTTTAAAAAGTGATGTTAGGCTGTTTTGCCTATGGAATAGCCATTCTTTTTGTTTCTTTCTTAATAAACTTACTTTCATTGGAATAAGAATAATTGTCTTGCGCCACACATAAATTATACTAACACTAATGATAGCTGATAAAGTAAAAAAATTAAATCACAAAAAATCTCATAATGTTTTAAGAAAGTTTACAAATTTGTGCTGTATTGCATTTGAAGTCCTTGGCTGCATGTGGACTATAGTCTGTGGGTTGGACAAGCTTGTTCTATTGACTTGCCCCGAATTCTTTCTTGTGTGAGGTCCAAGAACCCTCTCTTGGGGTCTGGATCAAGACCCCTTTCTGGTAACATCTTCCTGGCAAACCATGAAGGAACTACACTAAAGAGATCCCTGACCTAGAGGAAAATCATCAGCACAGCACCAATTGGCCAACTTTGGGTAAGTGATGGGGTACATTGTACCTGGATAAAGGATGGGATTGGGTTAGAGGTCCAATTTAGGAGAGCTAGAATCCCTCCTAATACAGAGAAGGTTAAAGACTTTCCTTAGTAAAAGGCAAGGATGGTTGACTGAACTTGGGTTTGAGACCCAACGTAGGAAGGTTAGAGTCCTTCCCAAAATGTTAGGGGGTTAAAGGTGCACCTCAGTAAAGTCTCTCTGGCTAAAAATAGACTTGGCACTATGAGTTATTAACCACTATTCTCTTATTAATCTGCCTCGTGCTCTTTGCTGTCAGCTGTGGGTGACTGGATTAGGCATGTGCAGAATCATAAGACATGGGGGAGCTTTTTCTCCGTGGTGGGGGAAACTTGAGAGCTGCTGGGACTGCTGGAAGAGATTCCTTTGTAACTGACAAGTGGCCACATGAACTTTGATTCAGTGTTGCTGAGATCTGTGGGTGTTTCCCTGGCTTCCCTGAATTCCTTGCCTTCCCTACCCCACCACAGGCCATGCTTTTCTCTCTCACTTTCTCTCCTTACACTATTTTATCTTTTCTGTTACTTGGGGCTACTGTCTGTTCTTCCATCTTGTCCAGAGACCACATGTTGAAACTCCTGGCCGTAGGTCATTCCACCCCACTTTGAATGGATTAATGACAGGCATCAACCAGGGACAAGTTTCAACCTTGCCAGTTTGATATTGGGTGCTAAGTGGAGTGGCTAATGTCTATGTTTTGTCATGTATATTTTGCTTTGGCTGGAATGGAAAATGTTAATCCACTTCCTCCATGCAGCCTGTTGGGCTGCATCTTGCAAAATTGAGAGGCTTTTTTTTTTTGCCTATAGTCCCATGAAACTGAAAAAGATGATTTTTCTTTGTGATGTGGTTTGACTCCCAGGGCTCTGGTGCAAGAAGTAGGGTTGCTAGGGTCGCTCATGGAGAAGGAACCCAGAAACCTAGCATGCTGGTGAAAGGTAAGAATTTCTTACCAGTCAGCCTTCTGGCCTCTCTCTCTGTGCAAACTGGTTGAAGGAATGTTAAAAATCACTGTTTGTCTCTTGTAAAGTTTTAATGGAAAAAAGGATTTGTGAGGCTAGTGTTAGCCTGTGGCAAGTCTGATGTGCTTTACCTAATATTTATCTTTCTGCTTTGTTCTGTCATAAAAAGGGGGTACCTTAGGATAAAATGTGGGTCTAGAACCCCTATAAGCCTGCTGTTCAAGCCAGCCCAGCAAGCTGGTCAGTTACAAACGTGGCTGCATGTCCCTGAAACAAACAAACAAACAAAAACTGGATTAGGTTTCCCTCTCCTCTTGTTTTATGTCCTTGGGAGCTTGACCTTGTAACCATGTGGTAGTATTTTCTCTTAGTCTTTGCCATCTGGAGGACAGGAATTTTGGAGTTCATGTCATACATAGCTCTAAAAATTATCTTGAGCAGATAAAAGCCTTAATGTGATATTATTTTAAGAGATCTGATTTCTCAAAGTAGTTTGGGGGGTTCTTATCATGCTAGGTCTCTTAGGAACATTAGTATATGGAGATTTATGACTGTGCAATTGTGACCATAACAGAATTGAGCAAGAAATAGATATGATGTTGCATTGCAAACTATGAAACTCACAATAATATAAAATAAATGGCTAAGAGTTTCCCCGCCCATCCTACCTGTGCCCCATGATATGTATACCTCATCAAGACATTAGAATTTATTATAAAAATAACTTCACATGGAGAATAGAGAACAAAACTCCTAATCCTGTCACACTAAATAGGTGTTTTCAAACTGGGCTCTGTGGACTTGCGAGAAGCCCATGAATTCAGGGGGATCCAATAACTTGGATGGCAAAAAACACATTTTTATTTTCATTTTTCTCAATGGAAATTTAGTATTTTCTTCAATTATAACTGAAGGTGACAAACGATAGTAGTCCTAGCAGTACCTGCAACCTTGTCACCAATGGAAATCAGATATTCTCATCAGACATTGTGGTTGTCATAAAATGCTTGAAATATTATTTATACTCTTCACCACTTCAAAATTATGGTAGATATTAGACCCACTGCTAGATCTTATTTAATGCATTATTGCTATATTACTATATCATAACTAAACATTGACAATTGTATTTTAATATAATTGGTTTTCTTTGAAAAACTCTCAATTCTATTTTATAGATTCAAAAATATCAGTTTGAGAATAGGCTTCACTAGCCAGCCAGCAGCATCCATGGCACAGAGGTTAAGAACCTCTGTGTCTGTGCCCATCATTTCATTCTGACTTAATATATTACTCACCTTTTCTATGTTGCTACTTTTATTTACTTTAAAGCTGCATAAAACAAGTACTTTATTTAAGTAATTTCCCTAGTACCAATAATCTTGTTTCCATTTTTCATTAAGACGAATGCTACATTAGACATCTTAATGCATACTATTTTATTTTTCTTGCTTTGTATTTAGGATTATTGCCTTGGTATAGAATCCAGGAAGAGGAATTAACTGGTCTAATGGAATAAACATCACTATGGTTCTTGATTTATTCTTTGAAGTTGCCTTCCAAAAGGGTTCTCTCAATTTAAAATACTGTAAGTAATATTAGCAGGATAGCTGCTAATGATGTTTAAAAGTACTTACAAAACTTCTATTAGATATTAATCACATGTCCTATGGGTTAGTCAAAGGACTGAGCAAAATTCTGGTTGAAAAGAAATAAGCAAGTAATTTTTCCTAAACTAAAAATGCAGTATATGAATTACTTTCCACATTGAGTAAAATTATTTTCCTTAATGCAGAACTAAGAACAATGATACTGTGCTAGGTAAGACAAATTATTTTTAATGTCAATATGGCCATTTTGCTTGTTAAACGGGCAAAAATCATGACACTGATAGAAGTTCAAACATTTCAAAGCAAGGAATAAAATAATTTCTTCTGTGATAAGAATGTCTAGTATTTGTTATTTTATATTTGAAAAAAAAACAAGCATGTATGTTCTAAGGCTAAGTAATTAATAGCCTATAAGGAATATCAAAAAATTATATATCAAGAAATTTTTTTTGCAAAAGCTGGACATAAAATATATGGGCTAACAAGTTTCTGCATTTTTACTGACATAAATGCAGCAGGGACTTTTCAGGCAGGTGTGTGCTTCTCATTTGGATAACACCCTCCTCCCTAATCTTTTGATCTCAGTAGCCAACCCTGGCTCCAGGCAGAGCTGCTTCCCCACATGTAGCACCCAATTTTCTCTTTCCACAGATGGGGATGTGTTAGGTCATTCTTCCAATACTGTGGCTGTACATACAGCAACTGTCAGCCTGTGATGTGGGCATCCATCTTAATGAAAACAAAGAAAAAGAGCTAAGACAGTGCCTTCTTGCCTTGTCCATATTCTAGGAGAGCACTACATCTTCCTTTTTGAATGCCATTTAATGATATTTACTTAATATGTACTAATTATGTCACTACTGTGTATGGATAGAGTATCAGGGGCTGCAGGGAACATAATAGATGAGACACATTAACCAGTGGAAGGATGGGTAGAAAGACATTTCCACCATTTCATACAAAAGTGAGGAAGACCAAGAAGGCCCTTCCACATCTTTAAATGTCTCATTGAAAGTCAGGCTCATGAAATCTTAATGTCCTGGAATGAAAACACAAGTGCAAATAATTACTATGAACCAATAAAACAAGTACATAAAGAGGAATGTAAGTACAGGTCACTGGTACATGCCAGCATTTCATGAAATGATCATAGAGTCAAAATATAGACAGGGCCTGGAAATTTCTTTGAACAAATGGTTACTTTTTATGACTACTGTTTATTGAGTGTCTGCTGCATGATAGGCACTGAGCCAGGCACCTTACATGTATTAGTTCATTAATCCTTACAACAATCCTAGGATATAGGTATTGGCACTCCCATTTTTTAAAAAAAATTATACTTTAAGTTCTGGGATAGAAGGTGCAGAAGGTGCAGGCTTGTTACACAGGTATGTATGTGCCATGGCAGTTTGCTGCACCCATCAACCCATCATCTACATTGGGTATTTCTCCTAATGCTATCCCTCCCCTTCCCCCTACCCCCGACAGGCCTTGGTGTATGATGTTTCCCTCCCTATGTCCATGTGTTCTTATTGTTCAACTCTCACTTATGAGTGAGAACATGTGGTGTTGGTTTTCTGTTCCTGTGTTAGTTTGCTGAGAATGATGGTTTCCAGCTTCATCCATATCCCTGCATAGGACATGAACTCATTCTTTTTATGGCTGCATAGTATTCCATGGAGTATATGTAACACTCCCATTTTATAGATGAGGAAGCAGAAGCTCTATGAGCATGACTTGGTCAAGGTTATATGAGTTCAGAGAGAGGCAGAGCTAATCTGTCTGACTTCAAGCTCATGTTAATTCTACTATGCTATGGATGTAAAGTAGGCACTCAGGAATCATACCTTTGTTAATATATCCTTATGTAAGGTCTCTCACAACTTGATTTTTAAAAAACAGCTGTAAAATAGGGTGGGGGAAAGAAACAACACCGATTTCTGAGATGTCAGACTTCTCAAAGTATCATCTAGTAAATATATCTCAAACAGCCTTCAAAAAGCATAAGCAGTAAGTGTAAATTCACAGACATTCGCCCAGATGTAGTGAGTATATGTATAATGACAGTAGGTTTGATGGACAGCCCAAGTGAGATTCTGGCATTGAAAATATTAGGTTGGTGCAAAAGGAATTACAGTTTTAACCATTACTTTTAATGGCAAAAATTACCATCCTTACATAGCAATCACGTAATTAGTATGTTACTTAACATTACTTTTAATGGCAAAAACCGTGATTACTTTTGCACTAACCTAATGCTTTCTATCTGAAAAACTCTGGGCCATTGTTTCCCCTCTCTGTGTGTCACTTTCTAATATCCACCAAAATACTATTATAATTATTAAATAAGATAGTGCATATAAAATATTTAGCATGCTATAAAGCACATAATGCTCATTCAGTTACATGTTATTAGTATTGCTATTAAATTTATTGTTTGCATGTAAGTCTAACAAACTTGGATCTATTTCTCTAGACTATAGGATACTAGGTGCAGCATAATGGAAGATGATGATAGCTGGCTACTATAAGGTGCCACCATCATCATTCACAAAAAGCAGAAAGAAGGGTGGCTAAATAAGTACCACAGGAGAAGGAAGAAAAAAAATCTGCAAGAACATCATTAACAGGCATTTCTGTTATAATCTATATTTTGTAAAGCTCTTTTACAATCATTTCATTTGATCCATACAACATTGTCGTTAAATAGGGAGAGCATTATTTCTACTTTACAGACTGGAAAAGAGAGGTTCACAGAATTGAATAACTTCCCTGGAATCACAGCTAGTTAAAAGAGCAAGGAGTATCACAGTGTAGTGGTATACTGTCCAATACAGTATCCACTAGCCTTGTGGGGTGACTTAGAATTAATTGAAATTAAATAAAATGAAATATTGACGTTCTCAGTAACATAAGGCACATTTCAAGTGCTGAAAAGTCACATGTTGTTAGCCATAGTCATGTTGGACAACACAGATTATAGACCATTTCCATTATCACACAGTGTTTTATTAGGCAGTGCGGGTCTATAGAAATGAGAGCACCAATCCATTACTGCAACTATTATGCCTGGTATTCACAGCAGTGAACTTGAGCTTCAAGGAAAGAGTCAGGAAAAGGAACAGACTTTAGACATGTTTCAGTGAAAAAACACTGAAAGCATTATACTATAAGGGTACCTTTGTGTGGCACTAGACCATAAGCATCCTTAGAAGTAAACACAGGCTGGACATGCTGGTTCATCATGCCTATAATCCCAGCACTTTAGGAGGCGGAGGCAGACAGATCACTTGAGGTTAGGAGTTTGAGACTAGCCTGGCTAACATGGAAAAACCCTGTCTCTACTAAAAATACAAAAATTAGCTGGGCATGGTGGCACACACTTGTAATCCCAGCTACTCAGGAGGCAGAGGCAGGAGAATCACTTGAACCAGGGAGGCGGAGGTTGCAGTGAGCCAAGATCGTGCCACTGCACTCCAGCCTGGGCAACGGAGTGAGACTCTGTCTCAAAAAAAAAAAAGTGGACTCAGAATCCCCCAAAATGCTTACCACATATGCCTCACACACAGAATATACAAATATTTATTGAGGAGCTCTATTTGATCATCCACCCATGACAGAAAAACAAGTCACTGTAAGAGAATTCTTCCTGAAGCAAATAAGTAGAATGTCATAAATATGTTAATAACTTTTGCTGAAATCTCAAGGGCATTTATGGTTATACATTTACAGAACTATTCAATGTACATATAAAATCCTTTTATATTCCAATATCTTTTTAATGTAAGAAAGTTGTGTATAAATGTAATCAAAAGAGATAAATACTAGTTAAAATAAATATGAATGAAGATGAAAAAAGTTTTTAATAGTGATATAAGCTTTAACAAGGACGACTCCAAGGTTTTGCTTTTTGGAGTGGTTTATAATATATCCTCAGTAAATCATAAGTTAACAGACACTCAGTAAATCATAAATCAGCCTCAACTTTTGGTTCACTTTTCTTAGAGAAGCACTAGAAAATAGCTATCAGAAGTGGGAGAAACTCACAATAAATGTTCAGCATTATTTGAAAGCAATATAAAATGCTCTAAAGTTTCAGAAGTTAGTACCCAGAGGATGACAAACATTTAACTACTAAGAATCTTCAGCCTTACCTGGAAGGATGCTATTGTAAATTCAAGGTGCATGGATAAAGATGGAGGAAGTTCTGTTTTTTAAGTTGACTTTGAAAGTCGTAATGATATATGTATATTTCATGAAAATATGAGCCCTAGTATAATGATCTGTTCTCTTTATACAGGTGGGACTCATTTATGTTCTACATGATTGTACCCCAGAACTTCAGACTTAAGATGTTTGTCATAAATATTGTTAATCTATTATTTTATGAAGGATACAAAATTTTGGCCTCCTGGATTTGGATAGATGTATGCCAAATTTATGAGGGTGCTTGTCTATAAATGACAGATGCTCCCAAAGCAGAAAACTATTTTTCTTCCATTCAACATCGCAAGGTCCTGTTACGGAGACAGATAAGGGTGAAGAGGCAGCTAGGAAGACCTTGCTGGCTAATTGATGGAGTCCTGTGGCAGTGAACAGAAATGAGAAGTTGTCAATTGGAAAACTTGGCCCCGTTTGTAACAACACATAAAAACAATGAAGTACACAGGGGAACTCATAAAAATGATGAGGCAAGGGTCTCCATTTGTATCTATGGCAGAAAAACCTTCAACAAAATTGAAAATGCACTTTCATATGGCAACAGGATGACAATAAAAAGCTAAACTGCAACTTTTGAGGCAAATCATACTGATCTGCTCATTAATAACTCGGTTTACACCTGAGGAACTGCCACCATGCAACAGCACAACATGCTGAAAACGAAAATGAGCTGTTTCAAGATGTCCTATCCTCTTTTTCTCCTTCTCATGTTTTTTCTAACACAGTTACCTCACGGTCTCCCTTGGGCATGGGTGTGGGATAAATAAAACTATCTCCCTGTCCTCAGGGGAAATATGTTAGGTAGAATAATTCAAAATGCTATTGAAAATCTGCAGTGTGTTCAAGAGAACTCGACTGTATCCTTTTGGAGGCAGGGCAAGCTTTCTGCCGTTCTGCAATGCCCTGTCTCAGTGTTAGCCTCCTATTTCAGTGAGTACATTTGATCTAGACATGTAAAGTCTATAATTGTCAAGAAGGAGCTTTGAGAACACATTTATCATTTGCCATTTACCTAAAATGAGTGCTTTTATTCAAATTTGTCCTTGAAAAGATTTGTAACTTCTAAAACTTTTGTTCTATTACACTAAAACACTACAGATTATATCCTGCATAGAAACGAAGGATTATCAATGAAATAAAGGCTTGATGGTCCCTTCACTGCCACAGCTTATACCAAAACAGTCAGCAAGCAATGTAAGAGTAATATATGGTCCTACTTATCAATTCTTTAGAAAGTGGGTAGTGGTTTCTGCCTTTGCCCATTGGAATACTTGCATTTACTCCTCCAAGTCACAGAAGTTTAGAAGTAATTGAAATAATGATATAAGCATGGAACAAGAAACCCCGAGTTTCCATCCTGACTCTATTGGGATTTGAGTTATGCAACCTGACATAAACTACTTAACCTTCTCATGACCCACGTTCTTCACTGTTACTGAATTTTGGGGGAGCAGCTTGAAGGTGATGACTATATATTATTTCTCTTTAAATCCCTAATATCTAACAATGACAATTAAAAAACACCACTAGGTTGGAACTTTTTGAGGGCAACAAATGTCCTTCTGTTCACTGTTGCACCCATAGGCATTATGTTATTTAGTATAGATAATCAATATTTGTTGAGTGAATAAATGGATACCAAGTTTGTTGCATGAATGAATAAACAATGGATAATAATTTCAGCCCTATCTATCAAAGGATTAAGACAGTCAAGTAAAAATGGATTATCTAACTACGTCTTGTAAGCTGAACAAATTTAAGGTGTTCCTACTGTTATATTTCAACAAAAGATGCTGGCTCAATTATCTTTGCTCTTAATTGCATTTATAAATACATCTATAGCATTTTGAATCATTCCATATGCTTTCATCTGTTTAGACACCAACTAATTAAAGGCTGTTTAGCTCTAAGTAGCTTTAAATACTTTAAACTAGAAATATCTTCCCCATCTTGATATCTAATTAATTTTTTAAAACAAATCCAGTGCTACAGCCCAGACATATGAACTATTAGGTTGACTATCACAATATTTTATCATTAGGTTGACTATCATAATATTTTATTATTTTTAAGAAACAGGATTTTTTTGGAAGCTCTGTATTTTTCTTAACCTGGTATGAGTTGTTAAATGCTGTCACAAGAGAGCCTTCAATTTGATGTATTGGGCATATTATCACAGGGAAGTGTATTATCATATGGCATTATGACACTTGAACTCCAGGGGGAAATTTGGGTAGAGTGTCTGGCCAATATGTTCTAGCCATCTTCCTAAAGCTGCCTAATGCTTGCTGTGTTTTGACCCCAATTCTCCCAAAGCACATTTTTCCTCCCTCCCATTATGTTTTCAACTTCTGATGCATCATTAAAAGTTGGGACAGATCCTAGGAGACTATAAAGCTGTTTCTTTGGATTTTGCATGTAATTCTACCTCGACTTACAAAAAGTGAATGAACAACTATTCTCATATAACTGAAGAATAGCTTTAATGAAATACATCTAATTTTTCAAATCATGTAGTTAGAACTTCTTATAATAAATGCAATTCATGCTATTGTAGTTTAAACCCATTTTGTTTATTGACCTGAGAGAAAAAAAGAAGCTAGTCATGATATCCCAAAATTTTATACATGATAGCTCTGTTATAACAAATCTCTTTGCCTTATACAGATCTAGATATAACATGAACCAAATTATGTCTTCGAATGTAACATAAAAGAGAAAAATGGTTGTCTCAAGTGCCAAAATAGCAGCTAAGAGGGCTTCCCCAGGACTTGGAAGACTTTTAGATCACTTCTTAGAATACACAATGTGTGCTCTCGAGAAGCAGAAGTGTTCACCAGCTAGGCACAGTGGTGCACACCTGTAATTCCAGCATTTTGGGAGGCCAAGGCAGGTGGATCACTTGAGGTCAGGAGTTCAAGACCAGCCTGGCCAACATGGTGAAACCCCATCTCTACTAAAAACACAAAAATTAGCCAGGCCTAGTGGTGGGCACCTGTAATCCCAGCTACTTGAAGACTGAGGCACGAGAATCACTTGAACATGGGAGGTGGTGGTTGCAGTGAGCTGATATGGCACCACTACATTCCAGCCTAGGTGACAGAGTGAGACTCTGTCTCAAAAAAAGAGTAAACCTATGGGTCCCAAGTTTCTTGTCAGATACCTTGAAATCACACCTTGTCTTGATGGATGTTTCCAGAATGCTGCTCTCCCAGAAGCTCCCTCCATTAACACCTGGCTATTCCCTCTCTCTCAAAATTTGCTCTCATTGAACAACACTCTGTTGCTAAGCTATTGATGCTAAAACATGGGAATGGAAATTGAATTAGTCAACCCTATGGATGCTGTGAGTGCCTGCATATTTGAAATCTGGCAGCTGAGACATCAAGTGAGTAATGTTTTCACTTTTCATTTAAATATCTGAGAATCACAGATATTACTTAAGCTCACTTGACAGGAACTCTTCATTCAAAAGAAAAAGACCAATGTTGGGGGAATTTCAGTCTCATGAGATTTGCCAGTCAGTCATGAATTTTCACAGTGACTTTTAGTCTAATTTTTGGCTGATTCCTTAAAGCAACATTGTCTGAAATAAAACATTTCAGTCAATTATTACAGCCATCATTCCTATTCCCACCCTCTTTCTCCCTACATTGTACCTGGACCTTTTGTGAAGCACTGATTTTTGTGTCTTGTGTTTTTCTAAAACGGGATTTAAAATGAAATGAAAGCCAGATATCAACAAAAATCTATAATTCTGACAAAGCTGTGGGAGCTTTTCAAGGATTTAGAAACAGGCAGTTAACAATACATTAGGTATTACATTGTTTGGACCAGATTTCCCATCTGGGCAAAGCTTCTAATTTTCCAACCTGAAAATTCTATAAAACCCATGTGGGAATTTTTGCTTAGAAGCTGACATATGGTTGACGGTGACAAAAGAACATATATCTATTTAGCAAATAAACATTTTTTGTTTTAAAAAATAGTGCCATCTTTCAATGACTTTGGTGTAGCTTTTATAAATATAATAGAACAAATAAAATATTTCATTAGTATTAATACTTATACCAAACATGGAGAAACAAAAAGTAATGGCCCAACAAATGAGTTACCAAATAATTTACACAGATTTTTGAGTAAGAAAACATGAAAAATGAGATAACCTCCAAATGTAGGTGGTTTCTATTACTTCTAGTCCAAATCTGGATAGTCATACAGTGAGTGACATCATTACTGTTAGACTACAGGTACTAGGAGGTGGTTAAGAAAATGGCAGAGGAAGCAGAGAATTAGGGGAGAAAGACCACCACGTATGTACTGAAGAAGAGATGCTGTGGTTGAGATTTGTTTTCCTCTCCCCTGGGTTTTAGATCTTAATTCTTGTTTCTTGTTCACACCACTGCTATGCTTTTATCCTGGTGTTTCCCAAATGCTCTGTAGGCAAACACAACTGCTTAGGAAGTGTTTTTGTTTTACTGAGCACCTGCTAACATTTGAGTACTGGAATAAAAAGCCTTGAATCCTTAAACTTTATTTCAACATATGCTCATTGAAATTGGGCATCTCATAGGTGTAAGGAACGCTGTAACTATAATCCAGGACCTTTTCTTTGGATTTTCTATTTCTGTATCACTCTTTCCTTGGTTTTATCTCCTAATCTGTGACCTTTTTGTTTCTATTTTCTTTTCTCTTCTTCCACACTGTTTTTTAAAAAAATGGATTCTTCTCTGATTATTTCATATCTATTTCTGATTTTGACACTTTTTCTGCTTAATACTTTTACTATTATCCCTAGAGCTAACCCAATTTTCAAATAGTAATATACTTAAGTGGAACACTGAGCTTATTCAGTAGCAACATTGTAATATGTATAGTACCTACCAACTGTTCTATTATCTGAAAGAATAAAGTGAAACTAACCTCCATTGTTTTATCATTTTACTTATATGTTTTGCTGGAAGGTAAAGAGCATAATTTAGATAACAAAACCTTTTGCAGAGTATTATTTCATAGAGGCAGTGATATCCTGCATTAAATGAAAGCAGGCAGGAAGTCAGCAGGTGATGGTTCCCGCTCTTGCAAACACTGGGGTGCCTCCAGCAAATAACTGACACACTGTGTACCTCACCACAGTTTAGAATTTTGCAAAATAGAGACATTATTTGATGTTATAATTGATACTGATTGAAGACTAATTAGATAATATATGTAAAACGGCTTTGTTCTTTAGAGAAGGAGACATCATCTGGCATTTTTGACTCTATCTGTTCATCAGATACATGATTTAGTGATCTTACTGTACAAAAAACAAAAGGTCTTTATTACCAAATTTAGCTTAGCTCACTCCTTCTAGGCTGAAGAGCTTTTGGAGCCAGCATCTACGGAGCCTAATTAATAATGGCCCCTTTTCCCATAGTCTCTTTGTTTGAACAGGTTTTCTGAACCTTCCTCTTAGAGTAATGGATTTGATTTTCTCCAAAAGCCAAAGGAAAGCATTCTTAAGTCTCCTTCTAAGATTCTCCAGTGATTTCAGAAGTAGAAGATAATCAGAAATGTGTTTCCTACAAGAGGGAGGCCCCTAAAGACAGCATCAAACATAAGAGAAAGAGACATCTTTCTTAGTCTCCTTTAACAGACACCATTCCTCAATGAGTCACTGAACAAGATGACATATCTGTCACGGGCCCTGAGGAACAGATGTGAGAGTATGGAAGCCTATTAAACATCCAGTTTCATGGTATCCATGCTACAAAAATGAATTTTTTATCTTTCCACTGAATGAACCTATTCAGAAATTCTACCCGTTCACTGGTATTATGAAATATAGACTCTTATTCAGAGGCCTTTCACCTAGTAACCCATTTCCATTTACATATAAAGGTCTTCTGTTAATCAGTTCATTTCTTTGGAAATAATTCCCTTAAAATATGTAAGTGCATTTGTAACTCTGAGATGAACCCTGAAGACTTTCAAAAAGCAACATCTTCTATTACTAAGCGTATTTCCAGATTCATTTAGTAATGCCACTCTCTCAGAAAGTTTCCCCCTTTTGCTCCTCAACTCCTTTTTATTGGGGTAAGAGAACATAAAAATATCTATTAGTAAACAATTTTAAGAATTCCTTCACTAATAAAGTCTATAGTAAAAAAACATAAAATAAATAGAAAAGTAATAAACTCAGTATTTTAGATTCAATTCCGGATTTTAGTCTAAACACATTGTGATCAAGTAGTCTCTACTCATTTTCATGCATATATACTTATATATATATTTACATACACACATATATACTTAAACGTATATATTTAACAACATGGGATGGCAACATATCAAATGCTTAGATTCCGTGCAAACATATAATCCTTCCCATGAAGGAAACATGTTAATATCATGAAAACAAATCATGGAGAGTAACATGCAACAACTGAGGGCAGGAAAATGGGGGTCAGGGCAGGGGAACAGGAGAAACACAAAGAATGTAAAGAACAAAAAGTGTCATTGACCTGATTTGTCAGAGTTGTTGCCTGTGATTGGAGTGATGGAGCAGCTGGGATTAGCCTTTGCGCTGTCCTTGGAAGAAACCATTTTGGGTTTATTTTTCGTTGCCTCTAGTGCTTTGACCTTCTTGGCATGTTTACTTCCTTTGTAGTGGGCCTCGGCCTGGCTCTACAAAGGAGAACAAATCAGGCTCATTTTTTTGCTAATTACAAACACCACAATGGATGATCATGCAGGAAAAAAATACATTCGATCATAGGCTCCACAGACATTTACAACTCAGTACCTGACTATGTTTTTGGCATTTCATGAAATGGCAGACCAGTTCCTAAGAGGGTATAGCATATCGAAACCTCCTATACAACACAAAGGACCTGCATCTTTAAAAAACCAGGCATTATATGAGTGGAAAAAAGGATTAGGGCAAAACTGTGATGAAGGTGAGCTTTGTCATCAGTGCCCTCCCACCAGTGCCTACTGGGGCTACTTTCAAACACTGACTGGCAGCAGCAGCTTTGAGTGTCCTACCCATGAATGTGGGTATGACCTTCCACAGTCATTTTCCTTCAGCTAAAATCCTGTTTGCCACGTGTCTACTTTCTTCTGGGCTCTGCTCTGAGACCAACTGGTATGACAAAACAACAGGTTAATAGGTGATATTGAGTGAAAAATGACACTGAAGTTTTTGAGAGAGCTACATGCACTTCATGCATCGTTTCGATGATTCCAGTTACAAGAATGGCTAATATAAGCCACAAAGGAGGTAGAAACAAATCTCAAATATGATTATGAAGTCCTAGTGGATAGTGTTAAATTCATTTATATGCAAAGCATATATAGAGACTGTAACTTCAGTACTAGATCACAGGAAAAAGAAAGAGCAAGACAAAAACACAAAAACAAATTACAACAAGCCTTGAAAACATTTAGTCAACTTACCGACATTTGGAAAATTTCTCTCCACCTAAACAAGGTTTTTATCTCATTGGCATCTAGCATTAATATATACATTAACAAAAGAATCTAAGTATATTCACTTGAATTTGTATTTTGAAAAGACTCTGAAAAAATATAAATATGCATTTGGTGAAAAGAAAACTAAACATAGATGGTATATTAGCTTAGTTATAAAAAGTGAAATGAACGATAAATCTTATGTAAAGCAAGATGAACTTTTGTTAGGGGATTTCTAAAGAAATAATAACTTTAAAAAACATCAGTTTTCTTTATATACTTGTATGTGTTTGAAGAGGATTATATGAACCTTTCTATTCGTGTAACTTTTGAGATTTGAGGAAAGGGATCCATATACATTGGTAGAGAAGAGTACGTTTCTGGTTGGAGGATGCAGGCCTAAGGAAAGGACTGATGCTAGAGTGCCGGAACAGTGAGGGCCATGGCTTGAGAGGGGCTTACATAGGCCTCCTGGTGGAACATCAACAACGTGGGGGTCAAGGAAACTAGATGTGCAGTTATGTAGAGGAGGTCACCACTGTGGTGAGATTCTCAAGCAGAGGCATGACGATACGCACAAATTCCAAATGGGGAAGATTTCTGCAGCAGCTATTTATTACATGTTTGTTGGATTGAATATGAGAGAAAAGTGAAGACACAGAAAGGAAGGCAGCAGAGAGAATATATGATTCTTCTGGTAAAATCACTAATGGAGAGTATGAATATAATAGAGTCCCTTTTACAATAATATCATTGATTTCTTGAAGCCTTGGGTATTGTCAGTTCTGCTTATGCCCTTTGCTTAAGTGGAACCATTTCACTACTAACTACTAGAGATGAAGCACTCTTCTAACACGCCATGATTAGACTAAGCCATCTAAGGTTGATTTTTGTGTGTTGTTGGAAGTGTTTCTTCCGGCTTTCCTGCTTGTTTCACTCTAACTCACCAGGACATGTTGCTTTGCTATCTTCAGACATCCAGCGATAGCTGAGTTCAGCAGAACTGGTGATGGTGAGCAGCATTTCAATGCCAGCATTACTTCTAGATCTTGGTTGGGAATAAGCCTACTTTATCCTAAGCTCATAAATGATGATGATGAATTTGTTCATGTCAAACATTATGGATGATACAATCACAAGTGTTAAGGGTCATGAAGTGAGTTAAACATCATATCCATGTATTTGCTCTCCGATTTGAGTGGAAGCTTGATGATAGATTCATGTCACAGTCTGTTTTTCAATGTACCTTGATTCTGCTGTGTTATTTCTTGTAGAGTGGGAGGTGGTTGGGGGAAAAAAAAATGTTGCTTTGGTAGTAGTGTAATCAAGGATACGTTTTGGACATACTAGTGATTTCCCTAGCATATAACCCAGATCACCCAAGGTCTATAGCCTTGTGCCGAATATACATGGTCCCTAACTCCCTGAATAAATATCTTTTTAGATCTTCATTGACACTACATTGCTCTTACTTGGTTTCCTCAAGGACTTCTATGTTGTTCTCTGTGAAGTTGGGGAAGAAATATGATGGGGGGGAGAAAAATATAACATTATTTTATGGCCTTTATTTATTACCAACCAAGAATGTTTAAATCCATCTAATATAGTTTGGTAGTTATACATTAAGAAAACATGCAAATAAAAATTAAAAATTGATAATGTAATATACTACTATAATAATGATTAATTTTTTTTTACAGATACAGTTGATCTTTATTTATGGATTCTGTATTTGAGAATTTGCCTATTTGCTAATATTTATTTGTAACCCTAAAATTAGAGTCATGGTGTTCTTATGGTCCATATTTTGGATCTGAACAGAACAGTGAAAAATTGGAATCTCCTGGTGTGCCCCACTGCACCCAAAATTTGAGTTATCCCAGTGAGGTCAAACAAGACCAAGTTCTGCCTTCTTGTTCTGGCTGCCATACTGTAAAATGAGTGTCATTTAAACAAATCTTTATATATATATACATAAAATTACCCTTTAGGTTCTGGCATACATGTACAGAACATGCAGGATTGTTGCATAGGTACATTCATGGCAATGTGGTTTGCTGCCTCCATCCCCCCCGTCACCTATATCTGGCATTACTCCCCATGTTATCCCTCCCCAACCTCCCTACTGTCCCTCCCCTATTCCTCCCCAGCAGACCCCAGAGTGTGATGCTCCCTCCCTGTCTCCATGTGTTCTAATTGTTCAACACCCGCTTATGAGTGAGAACATGCCGTGTTTGATATTCTGTTTTTGTGTCAGTTTGCTGAGAATGATGGTTTCCAGATTCATCCATGTCCCTACAAAGGACACAAACTCATTGTTTTTTATGGCTGCATAGTATTCCACAGTGTATACGGGCCACATTTACCTTGTCAAGTCTATCATCGATGGGCATTTGGGTTGGTTCCAGGTCTTTGCTATTGTAAACAGTGCCGCAATGAATGTACGTGTGCATGTGTCTTTATACTAGAACAATTTATAATCCTTTGAATATATACCCAGTAATGGGATTGCTGGGTCAAATGGAATTTCTATTTCTAGGTCCTTGAGGAATTGCCACACTTTCTTCCACAATGGTTGAACTAATTTACACTCCCACCAACAGTGTCAAAGTGTTCCTATTTCTCCACATCCTCTCCAGCATCTGTTGTCTCCAGATTTTTTAATGATCATCATTCTAACTGGTGTGAGATGGTATCTCAATGTGGTTTTGATTTGCATTTCTCTAATGACCAGTGATGATGAGCATTTTTTCATGTTTGTTGGTCTCATATGTCTTCTTTTGAAAAGTGTCTTTTCATATCCTTTGCCCACTTTTGAATGGGTTTTTCTTGTAAATCTGTTTTAGTTCTTTGTAGATTCTGGATATTAGCCCTTTGTCAGATGGGTAGCATGCAAAAATTTTTCCCATTATGTTGGTTGCTGGATCACTCTAATGATTGTTTCTTTTGCTGTACAGAAGCTCTGGAGTTTAATTAGATCCCATTTGTCTATTTCAGCTTTTGCTGCCAATGCTTTTGGTGTTTTAGTCATGAAGTCCTTGCCTATGCCTATGTCCTGAATGGTTTTGCCTAGGTTTTCTTCTAGGGTTTTTATGGGGTTAAGTCAATGTTTAAGTCTTTAATCCATCTGGAGTTAATTTTAGTGTAAGGTGTCAGGAAGGGGTCCAGTTTCTGCTTTCTTGCACATGGCAAGCCAGTTTTCCCAACACCATTTATTAAACAGGGAATCCTTTCCCCATTGCTTGTTTTTGTCAGTTTTTTCAAAGATCAGATGGTTGTAGATATGTGGTGTTGCCTCTGAGCTCTCTGTTCGGTTTCATTGGTCTATATCACTGTTTTGGTACCAGTACTATGCTGTTTTGATTACTGTAGCCTAGTAGTATAGTTTGAAGTCAGCTTTGTTCTTTTGCTTATGATCGTACTGGCTACGTGGGCTCTTTTTGGTTCTCTATGAAGTTTAAGGTGGTTTTTTTCCAGTTCTGTGAAGAGGGTTATAGGTAGCTTGATGGGGATAGTGTTGAATTTATAAATTACTTTGGGCAGTATGGCCATTTTCACAATATTGATTCTTCCTAACCATGAGCATGGAATGTTGTTCCATCTGTTTGTGTACTCTCTTATTTCCTCAAGCAGTGGTTTGTAGTTCTTCTTGAAGAAGTCCTTTATATCCTTTGCTAGTTGTATTCTTAGGTATTTTATTCTCTTTGTAGCAACCATGAATGGCAGTTCATTCTTGATTTGGCTCTCTTTAAGTCTGTTATTGGTGTATAGGAATGCTTGTGATTTTTGCACATTGATTTTGTATCCTGAGACTTTGCTGAAGTTGCTTATCAGTTTCAGGAGATTTCAGGCTGAGACGATGGGATCTTCTAAATATACAATCATGTCATCTGCAAATAGAGACAATTTGACTTCCTCCTTTCCTAATTGAATATACTTTATTTCTTTTTTTCTTGCCTGATTGCTCTGGCTAGAACTTCCAGTACTGTATTGAATAGGAGTGGTGAGAGAGAGCATCTTTGTCTAGTGCCAGATTTCAAAGGGACTGCTTCCAGTTTTTGCCCATTCAGTATGATATTGGCTGTGGGTTTGTCGCAAATAGCTTTTATTATTTTGAGATACATTCCATCAATATCTAGTTTATTGAGAGTTTTTAGCATAAAGGGCTGTTGAATTTTGTTGAAGGTCTTCTCTGCATCTATTGAGATAATCATGTAGTTTTTGTCTTTGGTTCTGTTTACGTGGTGGATTACATTTATAGACTTGCATATGTTGAACCAGCCTTGCATCCCTTGGATGAAGCCTACTTGATCATGATGGATAAGCTTTTTGATGTGCTGTTGCAATTGGTCTGCCAGTATTTTATTGAAGATTTTTGCATCTATGTTCATCATGGATATTGGCCTGAAGTTTTCTTTTCTTGTTGAGTCTCTGCCGGGTTTTGGTATCAGGATGATGTTGGTCTCATAAAATGATTTGGGAAGGATTCCCTCTTTTGGATTGTTTGGAAAAGTTTCCAGAAGGAGTGGTACCAGCTCCTCTTTGTATGTCTGGTAGAATTCAGCTGTGAACTCATCTGGACCTGGGCTTTTTTTGGTTGGTAGGCTATTAATTGCTGCCTCAACTTCAGCCCTTGTTATTTGTCTATTCAGGGTTTCAACTTTTTCCTGGTTTAGGCATGGGAGGGTGCAAGTGTCCAGGAATTTATCCATTTCTTTCAGGTTTACTGGTTTATGTGTAAAGAGTTGTTTGTAGTAATTTCTGATGGTAGTTTGTATTTCTGTGGAATTGGTGGTGATATCCCCTTTATCATTTTTTATTGCATCTATTTGACTCTTCTCTCTTTTCTTTTTTATTAATCTGGCTAGCGGTCTATTTTGTTGAACTTTCCAAAAGCCAGCTCCTGGATTTATTGATTTTTTGAAGGTTTTTTGTGTCTCTATCTCCTTCAGTCCTGCTCTGCTCTTAGTTATTTCTTGCCTTCTGCTAGCTTTTGAGTTTTTTTGGTCTTGCTCCTCCAGTTCTTTCAATTTTGATGATAGGGTGTCAATTATATATCTTTCCTTCCTCCTCATGTGGGCATTTATTGCTATAAATTTTCCTCTAGACATTGCTTTAAATGTGCCCTAGAGATTCTGGTATGTTGTGTCTTTGTTCTCATTGGTTTCAAAGAACTTCTTTATCTCCGCGTTCATTTCATTGTTTATCCAGTCAACATTCAAGAGCCAGTTGTTCAGTTTCCATGAAGTCGTGTGGTTTTGAGTTAGTTTCTTAATCCTGAGTTCTAATTTGATTGCACTGTGGTCTGAGAGACTGTTTGTTATGATTTCCGTTCTTTTGCATTTGCTGAGGAGTGATTTACTTCCAATTATGTGGTCAGTTTTAGAGTAAGTATGATGTGGTGCTGAGAAGAATATATATTCTGTGGATTTGGGGTGGAGAGTTCTGTAAATGTCTATTAGGTTTGCCTGGTCCAGATCTGAGTTCAAGTTCTGTATATCCTTATTAATTTTCTGTCTCGATCTGTCTAATATTGACAGTGGAGTGTTAAAGTCTCCACTATTATTGTGTGGGAGTCTAAATCTCTTTGTAGGTCATTAAGAACTTGCTTTATGTATCTGGGTGCTCCTGTATTGGGTGCGTATATATTTAGGATTGTTAACTCTTCTTGTTGCATTGATCCTTTTACCATTATGTAATGTCCTTCTTTGTCTCTTTTGATCTTTGTTGGTTTAAAGTCCACTTTATCAGAGACTAGGATTGCAACTCCTGCTTTTTTCTGCTCTCCATTTGCTTGGTAAATCTTCCTCCATCCCTTTATTTTGAGCCTATGTGTGTCCTTGCATGTGAGATGGGTTTCCTAAATAAAGCACACCAATGAGTTTTGACTTTTTATCCAATTTGCCAGTCTGTTTCTTTTGATTGGGGCATTTAGCCCATTTACATTTAAGGTTAATATTGTTATGTGTGAATTTGATTCTGCCATTTTGATGCTAGCTGGTTGATTTGCCCATTAGTTGTTGCAGTTTCTTCCTTGGTCGATGTTCTTTACCATTTGGTACATATTTGGAGTGGCTGGTACTGGTTGTTCCTTTCTATGTTTAGTGCTTCTTTCAGGATCTCTTGTAAGGCAGACCTGGTGGTGATGAAATCTCTGAGCAATTGCTTCTTCATAAAGGATTTATTTCTCCTTAGCTTATGAAGCTTAGTTTGGCTGGATATGAAATTCTAGGTTGAAAATTCTTTTGTTTAAGGATGTTGAATATTGGCCCCCACTTTCTTCTGGTTTGTAGGGTTTCTGCTGAGAGATCCACTGTGAGTCTGATGGGCTTATCTTTGTGGTTATCCTCACTTTTCTCTCTGGCTGCCCTTACCATTTTTTCCTTCATTTTAACCCTAGTGAATCTGATGATTATGTGCCTTGGGGTTGCTCTTCTTGGGGAATATCTTTGTGGTGTTCTCTGTATTTCCTGGACTTCAATATTGGCCTGCCTTGCTAGGTTGGGGAAGTTCTCCTGGTTAATATCCTGAAGAGTGTTTTCCAGCTTGGATTTATTCTCTCTGTCACATTCAGGTATACCTATCAGAGGTAGATCAGGTCTTTTCACATAATCCCATATTTCTTGAGCCTTTGTTCATTTCTTTTTACTCTTTTTTCTCTAATCTTGCCTTCTTGTTTTATTTCACTGAATTGATCTTCAATCTCTGATACCCTTTCTTCTGCTTGGTCGATTTGGCTATTGAAACTTGTGTATGCTTCATGAAGTTCTCCTGTCATGTTTTTCAGCTCCATCAGTTAATTTATATTCTTCTCTAAGCTGTTGATTGTTGTTAGCATTTTGTCAAACCTTTTTTCAAGGTTCTTAGTTTCTTTACATTGGCTTAGAACATGTTCTGTTAGCTCAGAGAAGTTTGTTATTACCCACCTTCTGAAGCCTGTTTCTGTCAATTCATCAGACTCATTCTCAATCCAGCCTTGTTCCCTTGCTGGTGTGGAGTTGTGATCCCTTAGGGGAGGAGAGGCTTACTGGTTTTGGGTGTTTTCACCCTTTTTGCACTGGCTTCTTCCCATCTTTGTGGATTTATTTACCTGTGGTCTTTGTAGTTGGTGACTTTCAGATGGGGTCTCTGAGTGGATGTCCTTTTGTTGATGATGCAGTTATTTCTTTCTGGTTTTATTTTTCCTTCTAACAGTCAGGCACCTTTGCTGTAGGACTGCTGAAGGTCCACTCCAGACCCTGCTTGCCTGGGGATCACCTGCGGTGGCTGCAGAATAGTAAGGGTTGCTGCCAGTTTCTTCCTCTGTTATCTTAGTCCCAGAAGGATACCCGCCAGATGTCAGCCTGAGAGCTCCTTTATGAGATATCTCTTTGGATGTATGTGGGTTAGGGAGCTGCTTGAGGAGACAGTCTGTCCCTTATAAGAGCTCAAGTGCTGAGGTGTGAGCTCTGTTGTTTTGTTCAGAGCTGCTGGGCAGGTACGTTTAAGTCTGCTGCAGTGGAACTCATAACCACCTTTTTTCCCAGGTACTCTGTCCTGGGAAGGTGGGGCTTTATTTATAAGTTCCTGATATGCTGCTGCCTTTTTTAGAGATGCCCTGCCCCGCTAGGAGGTGACCTAGTCATAATCTGCCAGCAGACATGTTGCTGAGCTGCTGTGGGCTCTGCCTATCTGCTGTGTCAACTTCCTTGCGGTTTTTTTAATAGAGATATAGTTGAGAACTGCCTCGGTAATGGCGGTCTGTCTCAGTAATGGCAGACTGCCTTGGTAATGGCGGACTACCTCGGCAGTGGCGGACGCCCTTCCCCCTCACAGAGCCGGACTGTCCTGGGTCCAGCTGCATTTGCTGTGAAACTCTTAATCCAGAGCGTTTCAGATTGCTGGTCTTTGTGGGGGTGGGACCCCGCTAAGCCAGATCACCTGGCTCCCTGTTTCAGTCCCCTTTTTTATCAGTTGAATGGGCGGCTCTGTCTCCCAGGTGTTCCAGGCCCCCGTTGAAATGGCTGCTCAGATTTGTGTGAGTTTTTGTGGGGAGACCCGCTGTGCTGGCTGAAACAGCCATGCTAGAAACTAGTGGTGCTTTTCAGCCTGGGAATCTCCTGGTCTGTGGGCAGTAATAACTCGTTTGGCAATGCGGTGATCACTCACCCTCTGTGTTGTTCTCACTGGGAACTGCACTCCAGAGCTGTTCCTATTCAGCCATCTTGGATCCACCTCACGAGTGTCATCAATAATAGTTATTATTACTGAGCACTGTTCCAGGCACAATTCTAAATGCATTACATGTTTTAGCTCATTTAATCCTTATAATATCCTATGCAATAGGTATTACTGGCCAGCACTTTACAAACGGGAAATTGGGCATAGAGAAATTATATAACTTATCAAAAGCCACACATGTGGATGGAAAAGCCATGGTAGATATAAAATGCTTACATGAATACCCCTATTTAATTATATACCCACATTATACACATACGTACCTACACTAAGTTAATATTATAATTTTATTAGAAGTAA
The DNA here is from genome assembly GCA_036589455.1 of Ateles fusciceps. Classification (NCBI taxonomy): domain Eukaryota; kingdom Metazoa; phylum Chordata; class Mammalia; order Primates; family Atelidae; genus Ateles; species Ateles fusciceps. Next base: position 685,712 of record JAZHEH010001960.1, read on the forward strand.
AAAAATTATACACAAAGCATGCTGCTTTTAATGACTCAGAGAAGGATTATAGCTTAATCATATAGAAATTGCTATGAGTAGGAAATACATACTTAATTCATTGGAAATATGTTAGTATAAAACACCAGGATTCTGATCTTTCTGTTGAGTAAAGCAAGTTCCACTTTTAGGCCAGGTGCAGTGCCAGTAAATGCAGCACTATTGGAGGCCCAGGAGGGAGTTTCGCTTGAGCTCAGGCATTTGAGACCAACGCAGGCAACACTGTGAGACCTTATTTCTACTAAAATTCAAAAAAATTAGCTGAGCATGGTGGCACATGCCTGTAGTCCCAGCTTCTTGAGGGGGAGGAGGTGGGAGGATCACTTGAGCCTGGGAAGTGGAGGCTGCAGTCAGCCCTGATTGTGCCACTGCCCTCTGGCCTGGGCAACAGAGTAAGATTCTGTCTCAAAAAAAAAAAAGTTCCACTTTTTAGGTATATAACAATTTCTACAAGGTATCAGGAGACCTGCTAAAAACTCATCTTTCCAAGTACACTGGAGAATAGTGCAGTGTTACTTTAGTGCCCTTTGGTTAAAGAAACATATGGTTCTCTAAATAAAACCTCCAAGTACAAGATAAACAGAGTGTCATTTCCTCATTACTATTTCTTGGCATCTGTGCTGAAAGTTAACAGCATCAATTAACACTTGGGGTAAAGATCCAACTAAGTGACACTTCACTGGCCAAGATGGAAAAACTCTCTCTCCATAGCCATGATCCACTTCTGCTTTGAGTTCAGGACCAGAAGAAGAAGTGCAACAAGGCTTTTTAGCTTCTACTGACTGTTGTTTGGGAAAAATGGGGTGGAAGACTGTGGAATAAAGACAGAATGGCAAGTGCCACTTTCTTATATTTGGCATCTTTCCATTTCTCCTGTGGTATTCTTAGTAGTGGCACTTTGCTATCCCTTGTACTGTGTCTGAGGCAGTGTCAGCAGCTTCTAAATGCTGGGCAAATCTTCAAGTGAAACTGAGACACTGTTAAGTAGCAAAAGATTAACCTGACTTCATTATCTAGGAATTTTCTTAATTGAGGAGTGAAAGAAACAAGGACAGGAGCCAGAAAACCCATAAACTAGGCAACACACATCAAGCCCATCAACAATGGCTCTTGTGTCACTTCTAAGAGACTTGGTTGGCCAAACTGACTTACTTTACACCTAGTGAGTAATTAGCAGACACATACTTGTCTAGCACTGATGGCTTGCATTCTGCTTCCCCCTCCTAAAGTGCTGCTGTGCCCCTAACTGGCAGTGACCAAAGAAACCTCTTCACAAGAATTGCCAGAATTAGAAAGAGTTGCCCAAACCACCACACTGACCTTCATGTAAAAATTCATCAGCATATAGGTTCTTCTCTTAAGGCCACTCTGGTAGTTACCTGACCACCCACTGATAGAGGAATAGCTTTGACAGGAAATGACAACTTGGAAGGTTTTCTTCCATTAATAACCTTTGTTGCTAAAGGTCTTCACTTTCTCAAATCTTTTACATCTCTTAGAACCCCACTGGTCCAAACAAAAAAAGATAAAGAATGAGATATCTTAGTGCTTAAAAAAAAAACTAACCAAAAACTTCTAAAATTCACTGTGCTCTCATTTCTGATTGATTTTTACCTTATTTCTTCGTTGTCTTCTTCTTCTTTTTTTTTTTTTTTTTTTTGACAAACTCTTGCTGTGTCACCAGGCTGGAATTCAGTGACGTGATCTCAGCTCACTGCAACCTCCGCCTCCTGGGTTCAAGCGATTCCCCTGCCTCAGCTTCCCGAGTAGCTGGGACTACAGATGTCTGCCACCATACCTGGCTAATTTTAGTAGAGATGGGGTTTCATCATGTTGGCCAGGCTGGTCTCTATCTGCTGACCTCATGACCCACCCACCTCGGCCTCCCAAAGTGCTGAGATTACAGGCGTGAGCCACTGTGTCCAGACTTATTTTTACCTTACTGTCCTAATTTGGACTTCAGAGAGATGGCTAAGATCTTGCATGAGGACATTAAACTATGCTCACTTTGTATAGAAAAAACAGTCTAAGCACAAATTCACAAAGTGACTGGGGGAGAAGTAATGGCTCTGGCAAAAAGTATTTACCTATCTATTTACCAATAGAACTAATCTTTTTGCATTTTAAAAAGTAATTAGAATTGTTCCCTTAATGAAAGGAAGTGTATAACTAAAACTACTGGCATTTTTTTTCCTGAGACCTTAGATTTCAACATGTTAAGTAGTGTTATAAGGGAAATAGCAGAGGTCAGCTAATTTCAGAAAAACCTGATATACTAAAATGCCAAATAAAACATATGTCAAATGAACTACCATAAAACAGGCTAAACTAACAAAGGGGGAAACTCTGATGATTTATTTTGCAAAGAATTATTTAGTACCTGCCATGGGCTAGGTTTTCTAAAAGATTAAAAACAAAGACCCCTACTTGCAAGAATGGTGGCTGGAAGAAAAGACAAGCATACAAATAGCTATAATCCAAAGCAGAAGCTGGAACTGTAAAATGGGAGGTACCAAGTAACAAAGAATATGAGAGTCAGAGGAGAGGCAAATCTCTTCAGATTGAAGGAAATCAAGGAAGCTCCATGAAAAGAAGCTATCAGAGCTGTGTTCTGCTGCAAAGGTAGGGCTCTGAAGTGGCACAGTGGAAGATAAAGGTATTATGGGCAAAGTGAACGACGTGTGCCAAAGCACTGAGTTCTGTGTACTATACACTGTTTCCTGGGCACCTACGCTTTTCAGCTTCACCAGAATAGAGACATAAAGGGAATAACAGGGAAAGGTTTCTATGTTGTACTACCTTGAAAATGATGGTTCCCTGTACCACAGAAACATAGTGTTTCAATTTAAACATCAAATATTCTATTTGTAGGCATTTTGGGAGGCTGAGGCGGGCAGATCACAAGATCAAGAGATTGAGACCATCCTGGCCAACATGGTGAAACCCCTGTCTCTACTAAAAATACAAAAATTAGACGGTCCTGGTGGCATGTGCCTGTAGTCCCAGCTGCTCAGGAGGCTGGGGGCAAGAGAATTGCTTGAATCTGGGAGGCAGAGGTTGCAGTGAGCTGAGATTGTGCCACTGCACTTCAGCCGGGGTGACAAAACTCTGTCTCAAAAAAAAAAAAAAAAAAAAAAGAAAAAGAAAGAAAGAAAATGATTATGATGTAAGATACTGCTTTTACATCACAGATTTTATCCCTCTGCTCCAAACTATAATCTCTATATTAAATTATTTGTATTGAGGCTTTAATAATTGTTTGAGATAAAAACAAGGCACTTAAAATGCTATAGTTAAATATACTAAGGAACAAACTAAAGTTTACTGAGTAATAATTAAATAATTACTTGAATCATTGTTTCAAAGACAAAACTTTTTTACTATTACAATGCTTTTTGCATATACTTGTTGCATTTATAAGATCATACACTCTCAGAGACAAAGCTACAATATAGGAAGCATAAGCTATACCCAACCAAAATGCTTACTTATCCAAAGATTGCTAGTAAGTTTTTCTGCTGATATTTCCAACTGTAAGGCATGAAATATCAGTAATGACATACTACTGGCTTTGATATTCACTTCATTTAATCCTCATCTATTGGGATCTGTTGAAAAAAATTCCAGACAAAATTATAACTATTATGAGCTTTTTAGCTTACAAAGACAATGTCTTTGCTAATTGCTGATTTATAGCTAGAGAAACACTATCAGTTGCTATGGCCTGTCTAGGGCCACCACATTGCATAACTCTGCAGAGCACTATTCACATATATTTGAATATTAGTATTATCTTCTAGATTGTGCCAGGCCAGAGTTGTGCCTATGACATTCTATATTTACTGGCTTTATAATATATATGTAAAAAAACTCCATCAACTCCAGATATTTCTATGTTACTAAAGTGAAAGTGGTCGCTTTCCAAGAAGAAAATGATGTGTACTCTAGACTGCTAATTCTCTTTGGGCCCAAATTTAGATTCTATCAATTATTATAAGATAGAAGGAGAGTTCTTGGATTACAGCTGCTTTAAAATACCACTATCTGAATATAGGAGCATTACCTATATGAATATACATATATATATATATATATATATATATAGACACACACATATATATATATACACACACACACACACACACACACACATACACACACAATCACATTATCAAAAAACTTCAATGTAGGCAAATTAATTTGCTTCTTAAAATGCTAAGATCTTTAGTGGGCTTGAAATTAATTTTTCAAGTGCACTTATTTGTCAGCTCAGAGTCTTGATGCTCAAGTTTCTTGCCCGTGATTCACTGGTGGAATTAATTACACACAGAAACATAGAGAAGCTGTAAATGGATCAAATAAGTATGACAGAATTTACATGATGAATTAGAAAGATGCTGCAGTTTGAGTAAAAAATCAGCTGGAATATAGTAAAAAAATTGCTTTAAAAAAATAAAATCATTTCTTATAATGGAGTTTCAAGTAAGTAAAATTTTGCCTCATTTTCCCAGTGAGTTTTACATTTCACTTTCAATTACTAGAAGGCAGATTATTAATTTTAGATGATTCCCAGCAATCTACATTTCTTCCCCTAGATATTCACTGGCACTCTATGTTACCAGTTTAGGGTGGAGTAGCACAGGGCATACGAGAGCCAATTGTTGAAGCTTGGCTGTATCAACTGTGATCCGAACACAAATCTTTTCATTTGTTCAATTCTGTGTGCACTCTCTCTCCTCCAGTTCTCTTCTGTATTTCAAATCAGGCCATAATTTAAAATTATCTTCTTTTATAAATAAGTTTATTATATATGTGCCAAGGTAAAGCTAATCTCAGAGGATCAGTTCCTTAATTATATGAATGAATACTGTAAATTATAGAGATTTTATTTCAAAAAAGATTTTTCCCTCACCAACCTAATGGAAGTAGGTTTATATGAATTTTTCAACATAAGTAATGAGTAACAAAATGATTTTTTTTAGTGTTACAATTTAACATCATCATAATTTATTTAAGAATTCAGCAAGAAGTATCTGAAATGCTTATCTTAAGAAAGCAAGACTGCTTAACTCTCCATTTACATTATATTACAATTTTAGAATTTCTGAAAGGTATATTTACTTTGCCTTCTGGATTGGGATCAATATCTGAGCCAATTTAATGATAAATATATGTGTAAACTCTTAGTATATGCACTAGAGTTTAAGGTAGGCAAGATGAAGTAAATGAAACCTGGCAAAGCATGCCTTTAGCCACTCACTCAAATCATAAGAGGGGGACAAATTACAAACTTCATGAAAAATGCACTTGATAAATTATATTCTGTTATGCCAGAGTAAGAAAATGAGATCTCTGTCTACTAACATAATCTTAAATATGAAATAATGTTAACCATCATAATTTATGAAAATATCTAACTTTCTCAAAGAATTATGTCTATAGGGACCTGGCCTGTTAGAAGTTCTAAACTTTACAGATTTAATAAAACACATGGATATTATCTTTTATTTTTCATTTATTTATTCATTTATTTTAGAGACAGGGTCTTACTCTGTCACCCTGGTTGAAGTGCAGAGGGGCCATCACAGCTTGCTGCAAACTCAAACTCCTGGGCTCACGCTGTCCTCCTGTTTTAGCTTCCCAAGTAGCTGGGACTACAGGTACATACCACCATGCCTCGCTATTTTTAAAAAAAATTTTTGGAGAGGTGAGGTCTTGCTATATTGCTCAGGCTGGTCTTAAACTCCTGATCTCAAGTGATCCTACTACCTTGCTCTCCCAAAGTGCTGAGATTTCAGGCATGCAGCACCATGCCTGTCCATCTTTTATTTTATAATATGACACAAAATATTATAACATTAATAACTACTTACTATTTTTGAATTATTTATTTTATGATTTTCCTAAAAGTATTTAAAAGTATAAATCACCCATTTCCCTCAAATTAATTTCACATCTTATACGAAACTGGGAAATCTTAGTTGATAATTCGCAGCTACCTTGAATGTGCTTGAGAGTGCTGCTGTCTTTCAGTGGGAAGACAGACTGCCATTGTGTGCTTACATAAGAACAACTTTTGTTACCCAATGATAAGTAATGCAATATAATTCAAGTTTACGCATTAAAGCTGTGACTCTATAGCTAACTGATTCAAGCCTTCTGATGGTCTTTTAAATTAGCCTTCCAGGTGTCCACATATTAATTTTTAATCAATCCAGAAGGTATTACATTTACTTTGAGTTCCACATAAGGAAATTTGCATAAATGATACAAACTAAATCTAAAATTAGAATTTGCATTGTGTCTCCTTTTGTTTGACAAACAATATCCTTAATGTAGACAAAAGTGGCAAAGTAACTTTGAAAGTTCAATGCTCAGAGAATTGGTTGAAGAATAGCATTAGTAATATTTTTATATGTGTTTAATATATTATTTACTTATCATTACTCATTTGAAAACCTGTTTAACAAAATAGGTTTTTGTAAAATTCATACTCCAAAACCCTAAACCAATTATTAAAACCGAGAAGGCATATTCTAATTCAAAATTAGTGGAATACATAAATGTGAAGATTAATAACAGATACCTTCAAAACACAAATATAACTGAGAGAAAATAATGAAAACACACTCTCAGTAGTCACTTAGCGCATCCGAGTCATGCTAAGTCCATTTTATAGTAACGTACCAGATTAAACTAGAAGTTTTCATTCAAAATTAATTGGGTCAACCTTCCTCACATATAAGATATTGGTCTGCTGGAGGCAAAACACAAATAATAGTATCTATTACTTTGATTCATCAATAAAATCCAAAATGTTTTAATATAATCAGAGGATGCTAGTGGGTTTCCACTTTCTGATTCTGTGTGATATTGTCTAAAAGTTCTACTCACCAATAGTAGTCATAATGAAGGCTGTTCATATAATATATGATATCATCCATGTGAATTATTTTAATCTACTCTATTTAGCACTGTTTCATTATGTATCATGTAATAGGTGTTTCAGAAGACATGGTTTGTGGCTTCTAGAAGCTTATAATCTTGTGTAGAGGATAACAAATTGAATACCATATATGTATATGGCATGTGTATGTGTACATATGACATGTATTTAGCATGTGTATATATATATATGTTTGTGTGTGTATATATATGTGTGTGTAAATACATATGTGTATATATATAGCAGAGGGAGAATATATATATGTATATGTATATGTATATGTGTGTGTATGTGTGTGTGTATATATATATATAGCAGAGGGAGAAAAATATTCTAAAAGCAGGAACATAACACTGAGAGTCCATCCATTCTTTAATACAACAAATATCTACTGAATACATATTATATTCTAGGCATTACTCTAAGTGTTGTGGGATACAGATCTATTGAAACTTGAGTCCTAATACAGGGATACAGAAAAGAAATTATAAATGTATACATATATTTTAGATAGTGTTAATTGATAAGAGATATACCTATGAATATGTTACATAGTGCTATAAAAAATAAAGTTGTGTAAGGGGTAGACTATAGTGTAACGTGCCATTTTAAGTATCAAGGAAACTCTGTTGAGAGGGCATTTTCACCAAGACCTGAATGAAGTAAGGGAGTTAACTAGGTAGATACCTGGAGACAGGTTCAGGGAACACAAAATATCCACTGTAAGAATTTTTGACTTTTATTCTGAGTAGATGCAGAATCACAGCAGTGTTTTAAATCAGAAGAGCAACCTTATTTGACTTCTATTTATTAAAGGATCGCTTTGGTTGCTGTATGAAGAACCAACTGTGTGTGCACAGCGGAGAGGCTGGGGGTGAGGCAAAGTAGAAGAGGAGGCTCAACCAGGAAAGAATTAAAAAGGGTTCAAAATCAAATCCCACTGTCCAATCAGAAAGGCTTCAAAAACATGGTTTTCCTAACCAATATTTATAATTTTTCACATATCTGCAAGTTTTGGACATAAATCATCCATAATTTCGATGGGATTTCATTTATGTTCAGTTAGTTAGAAATTACTTTTGTTTTTTTTAAATTTAAATTGTATTTTTTTAAATCTAGGTAAAACAATCACACAGTTAAAAGTATAAAAAAATAAGCAGAGAAAAGTTACCTCTCAGATTCAGCAACGAGTGCTCACTTTCTTGTGTATCCTGCCAGAGATTGTTTACATGTCTATCAAGCAAATGTATACATATATGTGTATTTTTTTCTTTCTTTCATTTATAGACAAGTGCCTACACACTACATATGCTATTCTGCACTTTGCCTTTTCTATTTAGCAGTAGGTTTTAGAGATATTTCATATGAGTAAAGTTTTCTTATTTTTAAGTGGTTGTATATATTTATTTTATTGTCGTGTGATACCTACAGGGCAAAACTCCTTCTGGTTGAGAAAAGCAGAAGGAAAAGTAAAGGGGACTTTGTTTTGCACCTTAGGTATCAGCATGGACACAGAGGGTAGAGCAGTGATTGTACTCTTGGGGTCCCCAGTTCCAGGACTGGACTCTTGGATAGCATTTCTGGACCTGCCTTGGGCCAGAGGGGGAGCCCACTGTCTTTAAGGGTGAGTCCCAGGCCAGGCAGCATTCAAGACAAGCTAACTTAAGAGACCTTGGGCCTTAAGGGAACACTGACAGAAATCTGGCAGTAATCTGCATGGTCTGAGGTGGTGGTGGCTATGAGGTGAGGCTCCTCTGCTTTTGGAAAGGGGAAGGAAGAATGGGAAGGACTGTATCTTGTGGTTTGAGTGCCAGCTCAGCCTCAATACAATAGAATACCAGGTAGACTTCTAAGGTTTTTGACTCTAGTACCCAACTGACAGATGGCACTTCCGTACCCACCTGGGAACGTGGGGGACCTCACCACCATAAAGGGAAGAAAACAGGCTGGTTGGCTTTGCCACCTGCTGATTGCAGAGTCCCAGGGCCTTGAGTGAACATAGGCAGTAGTCATGGAGTGGTTACAACAGGCCTGGAGTGAGACCCAGTGCTATGCTGGCTTCAGGTCTCACCCAGCACAGTCATAGTGGTAGTGGCCACAGGGGTGCTTGTCACTCTACCCCCAGCTTTAGGTGGTTTAGAATGGAGAGTGACCCTATGTGTTTGGGAGAAATTAAGGGAAAAGAACAAGTCTCTGCTTGGTAATCCAGAGAATTTTCCAAGATCCTGTCCAAGACCATCAAGGCAGTACCTCTATGAGTCTGCAAATACTGCAGCATTATAGGGGTTGGGGTGTCCCTAAAGCAGATACAGCTTAGATCACAATACCCAAGTGCTTTCAAATATCTGCAAAGCCTTCCCACGAAGGATGGCTACAATAAGCCCAGATGGTGACGACTACCTAAATACCTAACTCTTCAATGCCCAAAAAACATCTACTAGCATCAACACTATCCAGGAAAACATGAGTTCACCAAATGAATAAATAAGACACCAGGCACCAATTTTAGAAAAACAGTTTCAGACACAGAATTCAAAATAACTGTGTTGAGAAAACATAAAGAAATTCAAGATAACACAGAGAAAAAAATTCAGAATTATATTAGATAAATTTAACAAAGACATTGAAATAATTAAAAAGAAGCAAGCAGAAATTCTGGAGCTGAAAAATGCAACTGGCATACTGAAGAATTCATCAGAGTTCCTTAATAGCAGAGTTGATAAAACAGAAGAAAGAATTAAGTGATCTTGAAAACAGGCCATTGGGAAATGGAGAGAGGAGACAAAAGAAAAAAGAATAAAAAACAATGAAGTGTGCCTATAGGATCTAGAAAATAGCCTCAAAAGGGCAAATCTAAGAAGTATTGGCCTTAAAGAGGAGGTAGAATTAGAAAAAGAGATAGAGATAGAAAGTTTATTCAAAGACATAATAACAGAGAACTTCCCAATCATAGAGAAAGACATCAGTATCAAAGTACAAGAAGGTACAGAACACCAAGTAGATTTAACCCAAAAAAGACTACCTCAAGGCATTTAATTATCAAAGTCCCAAAGACCAAAAATAAAGAAAGGATCCTAAAAGCAGCAAGAGAAAATAAACAAATCACATACAATGGAGCTCCAATACAGCTGCCAGCAGACTTTTCAGTGAAAACCTTAAAGGCCAGGAAAGAGTTATATGACATATTTATAGTACTGAAGGAAAAAGCCTTTTACCCTAGAATAGTCTATCTGACAAAAATATTCTTCAAACGTGAAGGAGAGGCCAGGAGTGGTGGCTCATGCCTGTAATCTCAGTACTTCGCGAGGCTGAGGTAGACAGATCACTTGAGGCCAGGTGTTCGACACCAGCCTGGCCAACATGGCAAAACCTTGTCTCTACTGAAAACACAAAAATTAGCTGGGTGTGGTGGTGCACGTCTGTAATCCCAGCTACTTGAGAGGCAGAGGCACAAGAATTGCTTGAACCTGAAAGGCAGAGGTTGCAGTGAGCTGAGATTACAGCACTGCACTCCAGCCTGCATGACAGAGTGAGAGTCTATCTCAAAAACAGTCTTGCCATCCATGTGAAGATGTGCTTGCTTTCCCTTTGCCTTCTGTCATGACTGTAAGTTTCCTGAGGCCCTCCCAGAAGCAGAAGCCTGCACAGCCTGCAGAACCATTAGCTGATTAATCCTCTTTTCTTCATAAGTTACCCAGTCTCAGGTATGTCTTTATAGCAGCACGACACTGCATCTGTTGAAAGAACCAAATCCAGGGGGTATTTTCATGGCCACATCCTATCTTCACCCCACATTCAATCCATCACCAAGTCCTGTAGATTTTACCTCCTAAATATTTCTCTACTCAGGTTGATTCTTTAGATCTCTACCACTACAATTTTGGTTCAAACTGCCATCATTCTTCATCTCAACTCTTGCAAAGCCCCCTTAGTGACCATGCAAAGGCCCCTCTTGCTCTCTCACAATCTGTTCTCCACTTGGAAGCCACAGTGATATTTTTGAAACACAAATATAATCATGCCATTCCTCTGCAAAATCCGCAATGACTTTTTACTGTTTTTAGTTTAAAATCTAAAATCATTACATTCAAGACTTGCATGGCTTACTCCCTACGTACCTCAAGTTTTGTTTTGTTTCTCTTTGTTGTTCTCAGAGGAACTGAAAGACAGTGTGTCTGTATTATAAGTATGGTGCTTTTCTTCTGCACATGCCTAGAATATGATCCCCTTGTCTCCTTCTCTACTTAATTCCAATTCTCCCTTCAGAATCCTGTTCAAACATTGGGAACCCTTCCATGACCGTCCAGACTAGGTCACATCCAAACTCTTGGGTTCTTCCCTTCATAGCACTTCTCAAAATGTAAGTTAATTATTAATTTATATAATAATGTGATTAATGTCTGTCTTCTCTCACCAGACAATAACCTCCATTAATACTTGTACCTGTAAAATTTTTGTTCTTCACTCTATTTCTTGCATTTGGTACATTGACTGAAGCATTGCAGCTGTCTGATAAATACTGATTACATGGATGAATCAATAAGTGAGTGGATAAATAATCTTTAATATTTGCAACACGATTAAATAGAGAAAGAGAAAGTAACTAGAGTTAACTTTAAATTTTCAGACCCAAATGGCAGGGAAAATTCCAAAACAAATATCAAAAAGGTGCATTTACAGTGGCTGGGGGAAATTTTGCAGTGAAAAATGAGGACTTAGTTTGGGCCTTTAAGCTACTAATGAGAAACTTAGTGGAGGGGTTCCACAAATTATTGAAAACACAAGTGGTAGTTGAGAAAACAGGCCAAGGCTGGAGACAGCCACTTGGAAACCATCTGCTAAGATGATGGATGGTAGATGAAACTTTGGAATAGACGAGGTTTCTGAGGAATTAAGTAGCGAGAAGAGAAAGTCTACCTGAGAAAAGAATGTTGAGAAATGGCCATATTTAATAGGTAGCATGAAGATTATAAGTCAGTGCAGAATACAGAAAAGGGGCTACCAGATAAGCTGGATAAACAAGAGGGTAATAAGACACAGAGGACAAGGGAAGAAAAAATTTCAAAAGAAAATAATTTAAAAATACACACAACTATTAAAGAGAAAGTAGTCTTAATGGACATACAACATCTTCAGTGTGCTAAAAATAATCTTCTATAATTTCAAGGCAACCCTCGTGAAATTATTGGGAAACAAGATGAGGTCCTCATGGCCTGGAAGAATGTTTGATAATGCTGCATCATAAATGCAGAAGTAGCCAAGTTTGTATAAAATAAAGAGCTTGTTGGACTGTTGCTTCAAGGAAAATTATAGCACCTTGCCCATAGCCTCAAAGAGTTGAAGAATACAGAGTCATAGAAAGAACATGGCATCCAAAAGGGGTGCAAACACAATGTCAGATTACAAAAATTACTCTGACTTCAATAATAAAATAGTGACAGCTACCATTTATTATTTGCCATGTACCAGGCACAGTCCTAAGCACTTCACATGCAATACTACAGTTAACTCTCATAAAATTATATGAGGCAAATATTATTAGCCTCAGTTTAGAGATACTCCAGAAAGCTAAGTAATTGTTCAATATCACACTACCAGAAAGGAAAGACCCTGGATTCAAATCCAGAATTAAAGGATTGGGCTCTTAACCACTGCACCTTAGGGTCCCCAAACAAGATAGAAACCCAGGTCCAAACAGCCTTTACAGTGGAGGATCCAAAACAGAATAGATTCTTCCCTGTTAGGTACTCTGGTAAAAGATGATCTTCATTTCCTTAGAGTGGATGATCTGGAGATGAAAACAGATTTGGGAATGTGACCCATATAATGTGTAATTTTCACTGTAGAAAACAGATTCAGTAATTCTCAATGAATCCTTAGGTTGTCATAAGTTAAAAATCCCTGTTAGAATCATTTATTCATTCAAGAAACATGCACTATGCTAGGCACCAGGTAGTTAGCAATGGACAACAGACCCAGTCTGTGTTCTAATAGAACCAACAACTATCGTATGTATAGGGAACAGGTATTAAATAACAGCTACACAGAGATACCTTTACTAATTGTGATATATGTCATAGAGTTTACAGAATGTTATCAAATTATTTTCGGGGGTAGAGCTAATTTGGACTATGGAATCTAGAAAATTTCCTCTGAAGAAGGGACATTTAAGGTGAGACCTGAAAGAGGAATTTTGAACTAGGCCCAAACTGGGAGGGGCAAAAGTAGCTTGGCAGATTTATGGAAATAAAAGCCCTTGTGGCTGAAGCATGGCAAGCAATGAGGCAGGAGCCTAGCGATGAGCATGACTGGTTAGGAACCTGGATTTTGAGGATGCTAGGTGACTAACAATGAAAATTTTGGTATTAAGAGTGGCCACAACCAAATGAGCATCTTTTACTCTTACTCCTACTTAGATTTCTGAGTTATTTCTTCCTACTTGACACACACACATAAACATACACACACACACACCCCCCATAAAAAAATAGCCACATGTACAAATTAATCACATAGGCTATACAACTATTACTGGAAGTAGAGAAGTAAAGCAAGAGTCACTGATTGGCATGAGTTTGTGGGTTGGCTGCTCTGACCAGTCTTAGTGTAGAATGATCAGATTTGCAATGGACCAATAGCTCAATTATCTGGAAAATAATTCTTATATATAATGGTTCAATCACTCATTCATCAAAATAGACACATAATAGGTCAGAACACATAACCAGTGATTTATTGATCATTCAGCTAATTTGATCAGTGTAAGTAACTAAATTCGATAACTCAGACCTCAAGACAGTATTTGCTTGGCTTGGAATGTGAATCTAATTATCTAGGTTAAACACTTGACCTGAAAGATAATGTTAACAAAGTAACAAAAATATTTATTTATTTTTTTAAAAGGCAATAGTATTAGATATTATTGAATGAACATAATTTCAGAAAAGGCTCATTCATGTGGACTAATTTAGATAAAGGGCATAATGAAATCGTAAAAAAAAATAAAGTTCAAAAAGTAGAACATTTTTGCAGAAATGCTGTTAGTTGATAACTGTTACCAAGAGTTTTTAAATGGTTTGTTAAAATATGTGTGTATATATGTGTGTGTATTTTATATATATATATATATATATATATATACACACACACACACACACATATTAATTATTTATTTATTATTTTTATTTTGAAATAGGGTTTTGCTCTGTCACCCAGGCTGCAGTGCAGTGGTGCAATCATGGCTCACTGCAGCCTCGACCTCCTGGGCTCAATGTAACTCTTCCCACCTCAGCTTCCCAAGTAGCTGGGACTACAGGTATATGCCACCAGGCTTTGCTAATTTTTGTATTTTCTATAGAGATGGGGTTTTGGCATGTTGCCCAGGGAGGTCTGGAACTCCTGGGCTCAAGTGATCTACCTGTCTCAGCTTCCCAAAGTGTTGGGAAGACAGATGTGAGCCACCATGCCTGGTAAGAATTATTTTGTATCATTATCATTTCTTGTGGCCTTAAGTGCTTAAGTATGATTGAAAGAGTGGTTCTGCTTGTGTTCTAAATCTCTATGCTTCAACCTCCTTTGTGACAATCATTTGCATTGTCTTTGAAGAAAGAATTTGGACCAACAAAAGTACAATTTGCTTATATGGGAATGATCACAAATCCCTAATTAATGTAGTACAATTTAATAAGAATTTACTGCATTTATGAAAATGAAAACACATCCAAAGACAATTATTCAATGTCTAAATCTCTAGAAAGCTAGCATACCAAGAATGTCTTTCACATGTTCAAATTTTATATTTTTATATCTACATCTGCAAATTCAGCAGTTCTATTCTATTTTACAAATAAAGACATTCATCATGTTCTCAGCATTTACAGATATTAATGAATATCCCCTTCTATAACAATCTATGTAAATGTGTAAGTCTTAAAAAGAAATGGTTAGTATTTTTAATTTAGCAGTGTATATAGGACATTTTGTTGGCTTAAACAATTTAAATTATGAAACAATAACAACCTAACTATTCCTTTAGTGAATCTAGCCTTTTCCATTCCTCTTAAATGATATACGAAAAGGCCACTAAAATTCAAAACATTTAAAAATAAATAATCACATAAAAGGGTTCTATAGCTGTCCCCCATATTATAGAATGTTATTTCTTTCTAGGGAAAAACTGGGTAATCACCTTAACTCATAGTTGAGAGAGAATGAAAATTACTTTTCAGAGAACATTCAGTGAGACTTATTGAAAACAAAAAGGAAAGTATTTGGTGATTGTAAGTTAGTACTACATATCTCCTGTGCTAAATGTAACATGTATTTAAAGTAGAACTAGAATTCCTATTAATTGAATGACAAATATCAGTGGTATACTGAAGGTAGGGCTGTGGGACTGTTCACTTCAGGTGCAGGAAATAGGGTTTCAATTTGTTTAAAAAAATAATAAAACTGACCAAAAATCAGCCTACTTTTTATCACTATAACATACTGGTAATGTGTAATGAATAATAAAATACTCTTCTCTGAAAAACAGTTTTTTGTTGGTCTAAGTTTTAAATAAACAATTGCTGTGGTGGCAGTTGCGTTTTAATAATATATATGTAAGCTTAAAATGAGGGCTTTTTCAAATTTTTAAATTGACTACATGGCAGTTAATAGAACTTGTAGTTACACAATGGAATTTCCAATTCACAGTGACTCCTGTACACCCATTCAGTATAACAGTTAAGTTCCTAAATGGTGAGGAATCCTTCAAGCTTGTTTCAGATGCAGTTCAAGTTTGCAAACCTTGTGCCACTCAGATTCCTGCATTTAATAATTGATTTGAAGTCAATAATGATAGCATAGTAAATTTAAAGGCAAATAAACAAAACTTCAGAATTTCAATCCTTTCATTTTGTGATTACCTGGAATTTTTTGTTTTAGATTTAAGTGAGACAGTGGCAACTGTGAGGTGTATTAATTTGTTTGGTAAATATAAATTGTAACTCATAATGCAATATTTTACTGATTTTGGCTAGTAGCATTAAAATGGAAATTTATGCTTCTTTTAAAGTTATTATGTGCTTTAAAAATAAGAAACAAATGAAATTAAAATGTTATTACATTAGTGGTATGATTTATTAGGTACCTAAACTCTATATTGTACAATTTTAATTTTATTTAAATTCACTTGTTACTAATAATGGTGTTGTTCATTACTGTGATGCACTAATATATAAGTTTTTTGCCATTTATAAAATACATTAATGTAACACAAAGATTAACCATTTGCCTTTTTCCCTTTTGTGAACTGGTAATATCTAATGGCATAGTACTATATTCAAACTTTAATTTAAAAAAGTTTATGAATTTCTTTATGGCTATTGTTATTAGTCATGTAATTTCACAATTATTTCTGAAAATACCTTTTTCCTAGAGAGATGGGAGTATTAAAAATGGCCTGCAATAGGAGTGTCAGATATGTTAGGTGTCCCACTGATAAAGTAATGAAATCATTATTTATTAGAACTAAAACACATTTTCTAATTTGAAGGAAGCACAAATTAATGAGGTGAATCACATTCTCAGCCCCCAAAGTAAGAGCCTTAACAGGGTCATATATTCTCAAGGGTCTTTGTCTTTGATCTGTTTTTGAAGTAGTGAACCCAACATTTGCTCTCTATGAGCCCTAGAATGCAGAATTAAAGTGAGGAAAATAAGGACAAAGGTTTCTTCTCATTTTTTTAAAAAAAAGATTTAGGTAAGATGGAGTATTAAGAACTAAAAGTGATTAAATCCTAGAACATGTTGCCAAAGGAAGCTGTGGAACATTCATTCTGTGAGAAGGGAAGATTCAGTCACATGTCGTAGTAATCATGGTTTCAGATAATGCAGACGCACAAAATTTTACGTAGAGATGGTCTTGACCATCTCTCAAGTCTTTCTCAGTTTACCTCCACCAGGAACCTTTGTGCAAATACAAAGAGAACATGTGTAGAATACCCAGCACAGGGCCTGATAGAAGAGAAGGATTTAGTCAAATGATAGCTTTTCACCTTTTTCTATCCCATGTACTGTCTCCATTCCTAAATTTATAATTAAATTTATATTACTATGTTAACATCATAAATTTCAGCGGTGTCTATAATTGTATTAGTTTTGTTTCCCCTCGCTAGATAGCCAGGTGTTGGAGGGTATATTTCTCAGATCTTCCTTTCAAGGAAGGAACTACTTTGACCCTCTTCTCCTAACTCTCTGGCTAAGTTGACTCCTTTTTACTCCCCTTAAATAACTCATGTTAACCAGCCACGGTATTTTGCCAACAAAATCTTCTTAGCTTGAAATTTTAAAATTGGCTAAGGTAATACTTCCTTATATGCTATCTCCACCTCCACCCTACCCTCAAGCCACAATCATAAAGTTCTTTATAGCCAGTCAGACTTTCCCAAAAAGCTGCTCTTTATGCTGACCCGCCACATCTAAAGTTCTCTGGCTTCCAGAGCAAAATGCTGTCACTTCATTTAAAGAGCTGCTTGAGAAATGAAAGTACCTAAAGGGTATCTCCTCTGCAGAATGTTCTAAATGGTATTAAATCAGTCTGTTAGTTGAAAGTAGTGGAGTAAACTTATTTTTTTTGTTCCATTCAGTTTCACTTTTGTTTTGTCCCATTCAGCTTCACTTTTGTTTTTGTCTTACATAAATTGTAAAAATTACAGCCAATTGCCCACTCAAGCATACTGAATAAAAGACAAGCTACAGCAAACCAAGTACGTCTTAAATAAAGCCTGAATTTAAACTTAAAACCAGCAACTAATCATTTTGGAAGGCTGCAGGTGTTCAGTCTAGCAATTCTACCTGTTCTTAATTGTATGTTGAATAAATTTTCAGCTGAAGAATCCCAAACCACAAATATCGAATGAAACATCTTATTGTTAAGGATTCTGCAGCTAATCTTTACTAAAGAAATCCATATCAAGTGAAGAAGGAAAATACACAAACCCTCAACAGTTTTTTTCCAACTCCCAAGTGGCAAGACAACTTTTACATGAGAAAGATCACTGACAAAATGACTTCAGAATCCTTCCAGGAATCTTTTCCTTTTGACTAAAAGAGTTATTAACACAGAAATTTTGCAAAGGAAAAAAGAAAACCCATAGTATTTTTAACGGTGTTATTAATGTTTGATCAGCAAACTATGATTTAATGGAAATGTATCAAAGCTTGCAGTTTTGACAGTGAATCGTGGATAGGTAATGGTTTTCTGATGAGAATGTGTTATGATAAGTGAAGGTGAGTATTGGTACTCTTCTAGTAACGTTCATATTTTCTTTGCTTCATAACATCATATTAGGCTGATCATCAAACTTTGAATATCATTGAACACATATGAATAGTTAAAATAACATGTCATGCTAGACGTCTATGTATTTAAAGACAAGCCAGAAAAAATATTGAGTCATGTATATTGCATAATTTCCCCATTAGCTAAACATAGAATTTGATAAACATTTATGAGTCATCATAATCATGTTTTTAAACTTCACATTTAACCTAGTCTTTTCTTTTTTTTCAGTGATAAATTGAAAACCAATCCTAAATTATCCAAATACCCATTTAAAACATGGTAATGCTGAGAAAGGCTGTGACTTTTTAAATAACATTTTAGTGCTATTTTGGAAACAAGCTTGTATTTAATAAGTGACTACTATATGCTCCAGAAAACATGACTGAACTTTGTTATGAAGCAGCTATTGAATGAAACTTTTAGCACGATATGTCCCTGCTCCCTGCAATCATGCTATATTTCTGTCATATTGAAGCAAAAAATGTTCATCATTTTGTCAGTTCTGTCTGCAAAGCAGAAAATTACCTTCCCAAGCTCCTAAGATTTATACTTTTAATTATGTCCTATCTGCTTCACTACTCTTCAAACCTAAGAATCAATATAAATAGTCTTATTTATGGCAAAAATGTAAAATGTTTGACAAAAGCATTTTCTACATTTCCATTTGATGCTATTGATTCCCTCTATTTTCAGTACCGTTTCTCTTGACAGAATCAGTTGGTTTTTTTCAAACTTAACAACATTATTCATTTATTCAACAATTTGTACTGCTGAACAGCAGATGTAAACTTTGCAACTAGCTTTTTGGTTCCTAACCCAGCAATAAGATTATCACTACTGTGGTTATCTCTTTATTTAATCATCTGCTGCAGAGTTCAGTTTATATGTGACTTTCTTCGAACCCCCTTATCATAAAGTTGCTTTTCTGTGAGGGTCAACTTCCATGGCTTAATTAGGTTTTGCATGGGAGGCCACTATTTGTCTAGGTGAAATATAATAGCCTAGGAACTAGCATTCTTGAACATCACACACACACATACACACAAATACACTGCTTATATGAAATTGTGTATATACAATCTAGAATTATATAAATATGCTACAAGTTTATACATTAAAGAAGCCGCTATCTATCTTAAGGACTTTAACAAGAAATGCAGTTGATGTGTATGTGTGGCTGCAGTGAGGATGTATATGTGTGTATGTATGTGTGTATATATATGTAAATGTTCATATATGTGAATGCGCTATCTATCTTATCTGTTCATATATGTGAAGCTGCTATCGATCTTAAGGGCTTTCAAGAGAAATGCAGTAGATGTGTATGTGTGGCAGGCAGTGAATGTGTATATATGTGTGTGTGTGTATAGGTAATGTTCATATATGTGAATGTATATATATGTAGGTGAATGTATATATACATGAAAGTGAATGTTCAAAGTTTTTTCTGACAAACCCATTAGGGTAAAGTACCATCAACTACAGAGTAGCTGAATATTCAGAAAATAGAAGGTGAATTTATTTTTTAAATAGTATGTTGGTTTGAGTTTCAAATAACAAGCTTAATATATTTTTTAACCTTCTAAAAGACTTTTTAAGTACAATACCTCTAGATTTAAAGCAATAAATCTAGTTGTTAAGCTAAAAAAGCTTAATAAAGAAACTACAAATGTCCAAGAAAGACAGGAGAAATTTCATTTGTTGTACTTTTGTGCCAGAAAAAGAGGAAGAGAGGATAAAGGAGAAGAGTTGGATGAGAGAGAGAAGAGAAAATTGAGTAGAGAAGGAAGGAAGAAGAAATACAATAGTTTAGAAGAAAACACAGGGAAAGAGAAACATATGACATGCAGATAGAATGTCTAGAGTTAAAAGCAAGCACCCCGGCAGTCAATAGCAAAATGTGGAATCCCCTAGGAGAATGTTACATAATGACAAATAAAACACTTGATCCTTCAGAGAACCCAAGTGGGTACCCTTGCAGCTGTGTGACTCTTCAGCTTTTGCTGCAAGGGACATCTTCAAACATAGTGTCTAATGGGGTTCCTGTTTCCCAGTTGATCGGATTTCTCAGAGAAAAAAACACAGCTGCTGCAGGGACTTGCTGCCTCATGGCAGCTGGTAAAGAGAGGTAAAGTTAGGTCTGGTGGCCAAGGGAGATGCAAAATCAGTCAATTTCATGTAGAAAGGGAGTTATGTGAAACTCAAAATTGTGGCTTCCTTCCTAATCTCTTGACTGCTGAGGTCTCTGCTGGGTGAAAGAGAATGCCAGGGCCTCTAGCAGAGACAGCACTAAGGCCTTTAAATGGCAGATGGTAGATGGGGAAGTTTGTTTATGCAAAACAAATACAAGTTTGTATTGTATTATATTAACTGCTAAAGAAACCGGGAAATTGGAATAAAATTAAAACCAAAAAAAAAGACATAGG
The DNA here is from genome assembly GCA_036589455.1 of Ateles fusciceps. NCBI lineage: Eukaryota > Metazoa > Chordata > Mammalia > Primates > Atelidae > Ateles > Ateles fusciceps. Next base: position 706,452 of record JAZHEH010001960.1, read on the forward strand.
CAGAAAGACCCAGGAGGGCATAACCTAAATGGCCTTATCCAAATGAAAACTGCTAAGATGACAAAGACACAGATGCATAGTGAGGTGGTACTATGGATGTACCAATTGCACACTAACTGTAGTCCCATGAGAATTGAGGGAGGTCATTGAGTGACTGCATTTTCTGAAATGTCAGAGAGATTTATACTAAAGAGTAGGACAGTTAGGTCACTCACAGAAATGTTTACACAAGTGGTTGGTCACCCTACCATTTAAACTTCTAGGCAAACCCTAAATTTCCTGTCCATTTTTACTTAATCATTCTAATGTAAATCAATGAAATGGCATGAGGTTGTCACTTTATGTCTTCAGACATGAGAAAATAGAGCACAGCCAAAAGAACCGAAGCCTAAAATGAGAGAGAGGGATACTTGATAACCTAAAATCAGAAAACAAAATAGAAAGCATCAACAGATCACAAACCTAGAGGTACCATAAAAATAAAATATAAACTATAAGTGATTCAACGTTTATGATATTATTCAAAGATAATAATGTAAATTTGAAAAATCAAGTGGGCTAGCTCCAAATGAGTAATAAAAGCCTATGGGGTCAACATTTAGGGACAATGTGTCTCATGCTTAATTACTTGCGGTATTAATGCTGAGTACCAAAATTTCAGGGTCAACTCTTGACTTAGAGTATATAAAATTTGATTAAAAAGATTACCACACTTTCATTTTGATTTGCCTATAAGGCATACAAGACTCAGAAATACATTAAGGGTATTTATAATAAACTGTGTTCTGAGATTAATAATAATATAATCTCTGTTTTTAAACATTTAAGAGAATCAAGTTGCCCTGCTTTGTGTAAGAATCTGCTTAAGAATTTGATTTTGATTCAATTTTGTATAAAGATTTGATTTTGTGTAAGAATCACTTTCTTTCATCCTTCTGCTACTATCCTCCAAGAAATTGAAACTAATATGTAAATTAGAAATTATTTGGGATCTGCCCATTTCAACTTAGCCAAAATGAGATAAATGTTAGTATCAAAAAATTTTCTGAAGTGTATGTTAGCTCATTTCGCTGGCAAAGCTTAACTCTGGAAATGGCATTTTCCAGCTAAAAGATAAAGATTCAGATTTAGGCTTATCAATTTATGACCATACTGCAGTTGCAGGATACTCAGTTATTGGAGAATAAAGAAACATTCAGGGTTAGGCAGCCTCATTCAGCTAAGGTACACCATGTTAGAAAAAAGGTGGTCAAGAAGAAAGTAGGGCTTGAGGTGATACAAACATTTGGGTAAATGTCTGGAACTCAGTTGGAAAGCATATTATTCCTGGTCTGCAATGCCAGCTCCCTGGCAAAGTTAATGGTGTTAATTTGTAAAGGTTCATTTGGGAAATGTTTGTGATTAATGCTTGCTCATTTACATAACTGTGTATTGTGCAAACAAAGCTGTAGCATTTTGCTTTTCAACAGGATAGTTCTACTAAGATGATAAGAGCTGGACAAAGAGGGATATAGAACACTTAAATTAGGTCATATTGAATTTTAATGCAGGAAGCAACTCTGATACATTTTATATGGATAATGAAGAACTGCAAAATGCAGTCTGTTTACTGTGCATCTGCTTTCCAGATTTTTCAATAAACGTATTTTCTATACTGAAAAGTGAAGCCAATTCAGTCTCAGCCTGATTTAGAAATGTTATTAAAATATAAGGATGAGCAGCTTCTTAATTCTTACATTAAAATGTAAATAGGGTAATTATAAAATAATAAACTGCCCCCCCCCCCAAATAAAAAATGCTCAGTTTCAGAGCTTGGTTATGCAGATTATAGCACCATTACTAAACACTGAGAACATGTATATGTCACATTTGTGAATTTGCCATCCAGACTTTGTGGCTTTACTGCCCAGCATCTAAGAATGACTCAGAAATTTAATTTCTTTCTTTATAATCAATGGAACTTTGGAGCTATAGCAAGGAGGCTGCTGGTCATGTGCTTATGTGTGCACATGTGTCAATGTCCCTATTAGTAAGTACAAAGAAAATGGTTGACATCAAATGGAGCTCAAGACAAAGGTGGACCTACTCATGGAATAATTCTGGGGCTTGAAAGAAATTCTGGGCCTCCCCCAACTCAACCCACTACACACAAAAAAATTCATAGTCATTTTTTTCTGGGTTTTAGCTGTTGACTTTAAGATGGAGGTGTTTATATCCTATGCTCCTGACAGATACCATGGAAATGATTTATAGAACTTGAATGGTCCTCCCAAAGATCATGTGGTCCATTTCAGGCCATATTGTAGAGATTAGCAAAGTGTTTATCATACAGGAGGAGTTCAGTAAATGCTCAGGACATGAGTAAAGTTATGTGAGGCAACAAAATAAGAGCTGTAGATTTAGAGGTAAGAGATCCAGACTTATGTCCTAGCTCTGCCATTTATAGACTAAAAATCTAGGAGATATTAAAAGATAGGAACCAATCTAAGTGTCCACCTGTAAGGGATGAGCTAAACTATGAAACATCTACAAATAAACTACTAAATTAGTTTTCTGTTGCTTTCATAGCAAATTTTTATAAACTTAGTGTTTTATTATCTTATAGTTCTGGGGGTCCGAAATCTGGCATGGGTCTCACTGGGCTAACACCAAGGCGCTGGCAGGGCTGCATTCCTTCTGGAGGCTCTAAAGGAAAATCTATTTATTTGTCTTTTCCAGCTTCTAGAGGTTGCCCACATTCCTTGGTTTGTGGCTTCTTCCTTCCCCTACAAAGCCAGCAATGGCCAGTGGACTCCTTGCCAGATAGCCTCACTCTGACTGCCTCTTCTGTCTCCCTCTTCTACTTTTGAAGACCTACTGATTACAATGGGACCACAGGATGATCCAGGGTAATCCTTTTATCATGAGGTCAGACTATTAGCTCCCTTAATTCCACCCACTACCTTAATTCCCCTTTGCTATGTAAGATATATTGACATTTTCCAGAAATTAGGATATGGACATCTTTGCCTACCACATCTATAAATAGAGTAAGGGAGCTCTCTATGTTCTGATAGAAAATATTCTCCAGAATATATTGTTACATAAAAAATGCAAGGCAAAGAAGAGTGTCAGTAGTATGCTACCATTTACATAGAAAACGAAGGAAATAAGAATATGGATTTATACTTAGTTATATTTGCATAAGCAAACCCTGGAAAGATATGCAAAAAATATTAAAATATTAAAGTGGTTACAAATAGGGAATGACACAAAGGTTGGAAAGAAGGGGAAAGGGATCGTTTTTTTTGTGTGTGTGTATGTGTGTGTGTCTGTATTGAGATGAAATTTTGCCCTTGTTGCCAAGTCTGGAGTGCAATGGAGCAATCTCAGCTTACTGCAACCTCTGCTACCCGGGTTCAAGCGATTCTCCTGCCTCAGCCTCTCAAGTAGCTGGGATTACAGGTGTGCGCCACCCCACTTGGCTAATTTTGTATTTTTGGTAGAGATGGGCTTTCACCATGTTGGTTAGGCTGGCCTTGAACTCCTGACCTCAAGTGATCCACCTGCCTCAGCCTCCCAAAGTGCTGAGAGTACAGGCATGAGCCATTGCACCCAGCCTCAATACGTTTTTTAATATTATCACAGTTTTGAACTATAAATATGTTACTTTTTTAATTCAAGGAATTCGTAATTGTCTCTGAGCCCCTATTATTCAGTCAGTGTTCAAAATCTTTTGTTTTGAAGAATTTATCCATCATCAACCTTGTTATTTTACTCTTCTTAAATCAACTCTTCTAATAGACAAATTCTCATTTTCAGTGGCTTTGAACCAAGCAGTTGTCTAACATTACATTAGTGAACTTTATAAAATTATGCATCTTTTGTACAATTTTTGCAATTTCATTCTGAAATCTATTGTTTGCATTGTACTGTGAGATGTTTTCGAGTATCTGGCCTTGTGGCAGCAAGAATGCCAGTGTTAAAGATGCAGCGTGTCTTTAGTTGGGCATTCATTTTATAAGTGGTCAGGTAAGTAGTAAACATTTTCATGTCATATTTATATAACAATAAACTTTAATTTCTCAGTATAACTCTAAAAATTTGAATAATTGAGCAATACTGTTAAATTTACTTGAATCTATTTCAATATTAATTATTGTATCTATCTTACAAAAGTCTTTTATTATACTTTTAATCTAGTAGTAATATTGTAGTTTAATATATTGTATTTAATATATTTAGTAGTTACGTCTCTATCATAAACTAGTCTTCTATTTAGAAGATGTTTTGTGGCTCATATCATTAATTTTTTCTAGTTAGGTTTACTAAAGTATACTCTAAATATAGTAAAATTCCTTTTTAGGTATTCAGCTTAATGAATTTTGAAAAACAAAGACTGTTAGGTAAACATCACAACAATAAACATATAGAATATTTTCAGCATCCAAAAAGGTTCCTGCATTCTCCTTTGCGGTCAAATCCCTAACTTAACCCTCAGCCCCTGAAAACCACTGATCTGACTATCCCCCATAGTTTCATCTTTTGCAGAAAGTTATCCAAGTGGAATCATACAGTATTTAGTCTTTGTGTCTTACTTCTCTCACTTAGCATACTGCCTTTGAAATTCATCCATGTTGTAGCATGTATTACTTTCTTTTTCTTTTACTTTATTTCTATTTACTTTTATTTCTTTATTTCCATTGTATGGCTTTAACATAGTTTGTTTATTCAACAGTTGACGGACATTCGGGTCAATTCCAGTTTTGGGAAATTATGAATAAAATTACTTTAAGCAGCACATATGGATAAATATATGTTTTCATTTCCCTAGGGTATATACTTAGAAGTGGAATTGCTGGATCATATGGGAAATGTATGTATAACTTTATAAAGTTTCTTAATATTAACTGCTAAATTGTTTTCCAAAGTGGTTGTACATTTTGTATTCTCACTAACAGTGTATGAGAGGTCCAGTTGCTCATCATCCTAGCCATCTGATCCTATCAATTTCTTTAATTTTCCTCATTCTAATAGGTGCAGTGGTATCTGATTGTGGTTTTAATTTGCATTTCCTTAATCGTTAAACATGTTGAGCATCTTTTTATGTGCTTATTTGTCATTCATCTTTCTTCCTTGGTAAAATGCCTATTCAAATCGTTTTCCCATTTAATCATTTATTATTGAATTATAAGTTATTTATATATTTTATATGGAAGTTCTTAAGCAGATATTTTTATCCCAGTCTATAGCTTTTTATTTCATTTTCTTAACAGTGTAACAGTGTCTTCTAGAGTAGAAGTTTTACATTTTGATGAAGTCCAATATATCAAAATTCATATGGTCCACAGTTTTTATTTTCTAAGAAATTTTTGCCTAATGCAAAGCCAAACAGATTTTCTACTGTTTTCATCTAGAAGTTTAATACTTTTTTTAAGCTTTTATTTTATGAATGCTCCTATTGAATTAATTTTTATGTTTTGTATCAGGTAGCAGTCAAGGTGTTTTTTGAATTTACAGATGAATATGAATTTTTCTAGCACTATTTGTTGAAAAGATTAGCCTTTCTTTATTGAATTCACTCTGCAACTTTGTTGAAAATCAATTGACTATGTTGGTATGAGTCCTATTTCTGGACTTTGTTCTGTTCCATTGATGCATGTGTCTACCATTCTTTTGCCAATTTCACAGTCTTGACTATTGTAGATTTTGGAGAAAGTATTAAAATCAGGAAGTGTTAAGTCTTCAAAATTTGTTCTTTAAGAAAATGTTTTGGCTATTCTAGGGCTTTTCTTTTCTATGTATATTTAAGAAACAGCTTGCCATTTTCTACACTAAAAAAGCATTTTGGGATTTTCATCAAGATTGTGCTGCATCTACAGATCAACTGGGGGGGAGAACTGACATCTTAAAAATATTAAGACTTCAAATGAATTAACACAGTATATTTTTCAGTTTATTTAGATACATTTTGATTCCTGAACATACAGTTTTATCATGTACTAAAAAAATCATTGGACTTTTGATTAAAATTATATTAAATATAATTTTATAAATCATGATAAACATCTCCTTTCCAAAGACTATAATTTTTATTAGCTTCCCATGTAAATTATTAAAACATAATTTAATAGTATATGCAAACAAGAGTAATTATTATTTTAGTATTTCTAAACAACATTAATTCTGTAACAAGCTCTTTTCAAAGTGGCTTCTGGGGTCAAGTAACTCAGGAATTAACACATATTATATGCAGCCTTCAGATTCTCATTTACATTGGTCATTGGCTTTACTTTGTAATTGGATATTGCAAATATTCTAATATTGCTTATTTTGCTTTCCTGTTATTTTGTTTATATATTTAGAAATGCATTTTCATAAAAGAGATTGATTTGTTCCATTTTCTTATCTTTTTTTTAGCAGGATGGTTATGCTAGCCAGATAAAATAATTTATGAAACTTTCTCTATGTTTTATATTCTGCAAAAATGTAAATCATACAGGAAATTAATAATTCTCTTAGGTATTTAACAAAATTTGACACAAACATGAAATGTGGCACTTGATATCAAATAGTAAAAATCATTTTCTTCAGCATTTATTGCATTTTAATTTTTAAAGTATCTTCATTGCATTTTAAAACTTTTTTCATATTTTCTGCTATTCAAGTAGTTTTGACAAGTAAATATAATGAGTGAAATTAAGTGTAAAATGGTATAGTTGAGACTGATTGCATAGATAAATTCTTAATTTGATATTAGCCACATATAGAGTATTGTCTTTAATCCTCTACTTGTTTTAAATTCTGTATTATTTTTTATTGTTGTATTGTTATTCTAAAAGATGCTTTCAATGTGAGCTAGGTTGAGTCCACGGATATGGAGCCTGTGGATGCAGAGGGCCAACTATACTCTATTGTTCAAGTTTAAGGCACTGAACCTAAATCCCTTGAAAATCTGGCATCCTAAAATAAGTGGGCTACCAATATGAGTGGCTTTTAAAGAGTATGTAAATACGAAGAAACGTATATATTCAAATCAGTCAGATTTTCAGCTCTGAAAAACTACAGAGAATAATGAAAAGGTGATACTCACATCAGAGTTAAAGCGAAGCTGACAGACATTACAAGAAATAACTTGTTTCTTCTTTGGGGGAATGGATACTCCAAATGTGTGGTTAATAACTGCTTTTTGCACAGGATCCATCTGAAGAACAAATGAGAAAATAGTCAATTTGTAACTTCAAAGAAAAGACAATAGTGCGAGCAAATAAGAGTAGCTATAATATTCCATAAAGTTTTAACTTTTAGTTCCTAAACAAGAATAATAATCTCATTCAATAGTAATATATTTTTCTCCAAAAATTAAAAACAAATGACATAAATGAAAACAATAAATGGTGTTGAAAACATAACTCAAAAAAGACCACAATAGAATCACCATATTCCAAGAAACCTTATCTCTATAGAAGGAGCCTTGGAAAACCTTAGAATAATCATAAAACAAGAACACTTAATATCTAAAGGTGAGGGTTAAAATTAATTTTTTCCCTTGAAACAAGGTCTTGCTCCATTGCCCAAGCTGGAATGCAGTGGTGTGATCATAGTTCACTGCAGCCTCAACCTCTGGGCTCAAGTGATCCTCTTGCTTCAGCCTCCCGAGTAGCTGGGACTACAGGCTTGTGCCACACTATGCTCAGCTAAAAATGTTAATATTTTCCCTGTATGAAATAATAATACTTCAGATGGCTTCAAATGATGTCAATGACAATTATTACAAATATATTTGTGCTTCTTAATTTTTGATTTATGGTAAAGTCATAAATGACAGGCTTTTGTTAGAGCACAGAAAGTATTGATTGAATATACATTTTAAAATAATTTGTTAATTTTCATGTGCTATCAACTGAAATTCATTCTACTGAAAATGCATGTCACAACTGTACACTTAAATGTCTAAAACAGGTTGGCTAATATGAAACTCTTGTTTAAATATTAATCAAGTAAAGTTTTGACTTATAGCTTGTGATTTTCCCCTTTTGATTTGCATGTATCATATATATTCAGAGAGCTATACAGCTATACAGTGATACAAGCACTCAAACAGAAAATGTATGGCACAAAGTCATTAAAACACTCAGGGAAAGAAACACCTAAATCTGCAGAGCCTAGAAAGAGACACAGCAGTGACTCTCTTGTGTACTCCAGATAATAATCTCCAGCATTTACATCAGACAACTGGCAGTTCAGAAAGCAATGCAGATGACGAACAAAACATTACTCATAAACAGATGTAACATGAATGAGGAGAGATCCATTGACACCATTGTCTAGGAAATCTCCTGAGGTTAGAGATTAAGACTGGATTAGTTGATGGTATTTGACAGAGAAAGAAATGAGTGCTGTCTTTGATCATGATTATAAATCAACAAAATGCAAAATTAGCAATTAGAAGTTAAGCACATTAGAAAGTAAAGTGGATTGAAGAGTTATTGAATAATAAAATAACCGATTTTTTGGTTATGAATTCAAGAGAAATAACAGGACAATGAATTCCCACAATAAAGAACAGTTATGGTGGTTTGAGACACTTAAAAATTCTAAGAGGGTACCAGGCATAGGGTATTATGCCTATAATCCCAGTACTTCGGGAGGCTGAGGCAGGAGGATCAATTGAGCCCAGGAGTTTGAGACTAGCCTGAGCACATAGCAAGACACTGTCTCCATCTTTAAAAAAAATTTTAAGAGGGAAGTTTTCTGGAGAGATAGAATTGTTCTATAGCCTAACTATAATGTAATGGTTACACAAATCTATACATATGTTAAAATTCACAGGACTTTCCCCCTCAGAAAGTCAATTTTATATATGATAATTTAATAAAAAAAAAAACTTCTTAAGAGTATTATGTTTAACTACTAAATCTATCATATAATTACTGGAAAATCTAGGGATTCATACTGTTGAAGGTCATAACTGATTGTATTAAATTTTATTTAATGAGAATAACAATTTTAAAAACTCTCCATTGGACAAAGAAAATCTCAAAAGGCCAGAAAATAAAATCCTAGTTTACTTTCTTATTTTATTCACAAACACAAATAGTTAAGTCTCATCTATCTATTTACAAAATATGAAACTATACTTTCTGACAGTTACCAGACATGGCAAATCAATTTAGACAGGCTTAAAAATGAAACAAACTAACTTATCTTGGCAAGATGAAAAATCCCACTGTTTTGCAAAGTTAAAAAACAAGAGAATTTTATTGAGATAGTTTCTGTTCTCAGGTTCTGGAAAATACTTCCCATCTAATGATATGTGAACTACAAGGGATTAAACAATATGAATATTTCCTAAATACCAGCTTTCTGCATGCTATTTTCATTTTTTTTACCATATCCATACACTAATATTTTTTCTTTAAATCAAATTAAGATACACTTAAACAATAAATCATAGAGTTAATGTACACTTTCCTATTACTCCTTTCAAAACATATATTGAAATTAACATCAACATTAAAACTTTCCTCAAAGTGAATGCACATATCGTAGCTGTTTTCATGCCACAACATAGAAAGACAAAAGATACATTTATGAATATCTAGTTTCAAGTATTTTGTTGACTATTATATCTATTGACAGCTCCAACAAGATCTTCGAATATAAATATTCTCATTAAGTTTTAAAAATTGTTAGCTGCCTACATAATTTTCCACATAACTCCTAATACAGCATTTTTGTTTTTTGAGGCAAAGTCTTGCTTTGTGGCCCAGGACGGAGTGCAGTGGCACGATCGTGGCTCACTGCCACCACTGCCTCCCATGTTCAAGTGATTTCCTGCCTCAGCCTCCCAAGTAGTTGGGATTACAGGTGCCCACCACTGCACCTGGCTAGTTTTTTGTTTGTATTTTTAGTAGAGATGGAGTTTCACCAGGTTGGCCAGGCTGGTCTCGAACTCCTGACCTCAGGTGATCTGCCTGACTCGGACTCCCAAAGTGCTGGGATTACAGGCATCAGCCACCATGCCCGGCCCCTAATAGTTTTATTCTGCTCAGATCTCACATTTGCACCACACTGGCCTGAAAATATGCCTTTGTGTCTCCAAGGCTGAGAGCTCTCCATCCTGAAAGGTGAGTTGTGGTTGAGCACTCCAAATAGAAAGGTAGGAACGTTTCCATCCATCTATTCTCTAAAACTCTCTGTGGAGTTCATGAAACTCTCCCCAGAATTGGCTCCTCCAGTTTCTATATGTAATCTTAATTTTTCTCATAAAATCAACTAAATAAGCACAGCCTTTCTACCCCTTCTTTGCTACTTGTCATAAATTCTTGCTGCCTTTTCATCCTTTGAATAACTTACCACTAATTGTATCAAGATTGCACCCCCATCTGTCTCACTTGGAACAGATTTCTTTATTTTTCTCTTAATTCTATATTTCCTTATAGGTTTCTGGAAAAGATTCACTTTTTCTTCTAGTCTAAATCTCTTTTCTTCTGCTGTTTATCATAAAATTCTATAGTTATATTTTCATATTTAAATGTCACTCTGGGGGACGTGATTTAGTTGAAAAGAGACTTTAAATGGAATAAAAAGAATGCCCCATTTGACAATGTATCTGATTTTGAAACAGACACTGTCAAACTAATGTTTTGAGTATTTGCCCTCTGATGCAATAACTACAAATACTTGAGTCATTTCAATGTGATCCAAATGTGACAGTAATGAAGAAGGCTTTCAGATACTTTTTAAATAAAAAGCATAAAGTGGTACAATTCTCAATTTTTGTTCTTAGCATTAGTACAATGCTCTAAAAGCTAGATAAAATAGCTATGATATTAATTTATGGTAACCTACATTTTTTCCCTCTGCTAGTGTAATGCCAGTTCTCTGTAGTCATAATGAGATGCATGTAACTAAATCGCTGATAATTCTTTTATTCAATCACGAAGTTTCAGGATGAATAAAACATTCAGGATGAATAAAACCGTTATCATAAATCTTAAAATGTGATCAATGCAAGTAACTCAGTTTAGTATAGTCAAAACTGTTTTATATCATAATGATTTCATGTGTAGACTACTCAAAAATTATTGGAGGTATTGCAATTACATAACAAATTCTCATTGTTAAAGATTCAGTTGGCATTTCATAGATGTTAAAAATGAACAAGTACTTTCAAAAATATTTCTTAAATGTTTGCAATATATCTTTTAAATTAACAAATGTCTTATTAAGTAGTCAAATTAGTTCATGTTAGTTCAAATTGTGAAAAAAAAGCTGTCTATGGATTGAGAAAATTATAATTCATTAGGAAGTAATACTAAAGAAGCTTTTTTAAAGAAAAAAAAAATACCCTACCACACAGATCTAGCTACCAATATTCCTTACCTGGCAAAATTTATTGGTCCCAAATAAGCCTCTTCTTTTCTAAAAAAGTAAAAGTTAGAAGCAGTCATCTGGAATTTTGAGACTAGGAAGCACAATTCCATGAAAAATTGAAAAGCCCATTTTCCTTGCTTTTCTCTGGTAAAGAGCCTGAAACACTTACTAACTAAAAAGCAGCAAAAGTTAACACTTGCCACTTTTTCTAGTGAAAATCATGCAGAAATGAAAAGCAAGACCTACTAGTGCAATTAACTGGTAGGTAATAAAAATGAAAGATGAAGTTACAGCTGTTACCAGGAACTGAGGAGGTAATTGGAGGCTATGTACGGACAAATTAACAATTACATTGTAGTACTTATAAAATGCATTAATGAAGTTGGCCTTATCAGACCATCTGTCATATTTTCTATATCGAAATAAGAACAAACTTTTTTTTTTTTGGTGTATTTGAGATTGCAGGGACTACAAATCTATATGAGTTCTTTTTTTTTTTTTTTAAGAGCATTACTTTCTCTTGGTAGACCAAAAAGTAATTTACATTTGCACAGTGTAAAAAGTCATATAAAAATATGCAGTTGCAAGTGAAACCTAGACACAGGGAAAATAAACACACTGCAGCACTTCACTAAAGGTAGGATGCCTCTAAGATGGAGACTGTGTGCTCGAGTGACTTGACAAATACTAGATTATATTTAGACTCTAGAAAATTTTGCTATCTGGGACTTTAGGCAGAGAAAATAGAATTATAAACTTGTTCAACTATCCCAGTACTTTCAAGAGTCATGATATTTGAGTCTATTCTTGTAAGAGTCTTAAAAGGATTTAACTAGCCATCAGATAGCACTGGGGTGGGAACTTGGGCATCACCCTCATTACAAAACAAAAAGACCACTGAAGAATTGTACGGGACTTTCTTTTACCCATAGTATTTATTTTATTCTCAGCGACAGAGTGCCTGTCTGGAGGGCAGTGGCGTGACTGAAGCCTTAAATTCATAGGATCCTCCCAATTCAGCCTCCCGAGTAGCTTGGAGTATAGGCATGTGCCACCATGCCCAGCTAATTTTGTTTTTTGAGACGGAGTCTTGCTCTGTAGCCAGGCTGGAGTGCAGTGGTGCAATCTCGGCTCACTGCAACCTCCGCCTCCTGGGTTCAAGCGATTCTTCCGCCTCAGCCTCCTGAGTAGCTGGGACTACAGGCACACGCCACCGCACCGGGCTAATTTTTGTATTTTTAGTAGAGGTGGGGTTTCACCATGTAGGCCAGGATGGACTCGATCTCTTGACCTTGTGATCTGCCCACCTCAGTCTCCCAAAGTGCTGGGATTACAGGCATAAGCCACCGCGCCCGGCTGCCCAGCTAAATTTTTAAAAATTTTATTTATTTATGGTAGAGACAGGGTCTTGCTATGTTGCCCAGGCTGGTCTTGAACTTCTGGTCTCATGTAATCCTCCTGCCTTAGCCTCCCAGAGTGCTGATATTACAGATGTGAGCCAATTTGCCCAGCCCATACTATTTGTAAAGATGAGAAAACCTCACCTTAAACTTGATCTATTTTAACCAATGTTCTAAAGAGCATTTGTTAAGCATTTATTACTTATACAGTATAGCAGGCCCTGGTAGTTTTAGTAAACAGAAATAGAAACCAGGTTTTTTACTTTTAAAATTTCAAATCAGCCATTGAGCAAATATTTCTACAGTTCCAATATGTTTTAGATGCTGTCTCAGACTGCATAGGGAAATGAGTAAAACACAAAAAAGGGCATAATTTTAAAAGTTAAAAAGTGAAAAAGGTAGTACAAACTCTATGCAATTGGAGGCTGGGAAAATAAGTTGCCATTAAGCAAAACAATGAGGCATGAGGGGCACAAAAATGTCTGTCCCCCCTGCCGCCACCCCTACTTTGATCTTTTTTTCCCTTTGACAGTGACATCCGTGTTATTCTCCCAGGGATATTTTCTTTTCTTTTTCTAGCTGTGTAATAACAATAATAAATATCATTATAATAGCAGCTTTGATTTACTGAGATTTGCCAGGAACTATACTGAGGAATTACCTCCTGTAGTCTCCATCATCACATGAGGCAGACATGATTATTATCCTCCATTTACTAATGAGGAATCCAAGGCTTTGAGAGGTTCAATAATGAATCACCCTCAAGTTCATAGGTCAGCATTCAAACACAGGTAGGAGTCTCCACATTGTTCCATGCTAAAGGAACACTGCAGGAGCCCTGAGTGTATTGCACTGCACTGCTAAAGGGTATGTGTGTGGAGAATGGATGAGCATTCCTGAAACTTCTGTATCCTGGAAGGTGGCTGTCTACACAAGCCTAAGGTGCTTAAGGAAAATTCTCCTGGAGAAAGAAGTCTAGGTTTTCTCTTTCTGACTCATTTCTGATATTCTTAGGGTAGGCCCATTTCTTCTTGTGCAACTTCAGGAAAGCCATAAATAAAAATTTGGGCTGTCCTGTCCTCTTTCTTCATGATAACAATTGGGTTTGCACACAGGAAAAAAAAAACAACAACAAAAAAGAAGTCCTGGGAATATTTAGAGATTACATGTTTGCAAGTGGCAGTCATCATCTGCACCTGTCCTCCATTTGCTGCAAAGCACCTGCCCTCGATTTGCTGCTAAGCAGACCTCAGCTACTAAGTCCTTATGACTTTGGGCCTTCTGGAATTTTGGCTAAGTATCAACTTTTAAACTGTGATATTATGGAATTACTGCAGTACAGAAAGAATAGCTATTTTTTATCCCTTCCTTTTTCAACATCAGACTTATGGGAAAAAGATGTGACAATAGGGTCTCAATAGAACTTCAAACATTCATGAAACAACATGTTTAGGTGATAGCTGTGTCACTGAAGAGCAATATTTCTCTAAAGTTACTTTAAAATGGGTTTTGTCTTTTATATTTAAAGACTGACCATATGTCTTTATGTTGATGTTTTGCTTTTTAAAAATCCTTGAAAACTTGAATAGAAAGAAAACAGGCACAGTTATAACAAAGACAATTTTTTTATCTTAAAAATCAAGAAATACAAAGGATTGTATATTCTTGGCAACACTAGTTTAACCATATAACTTTTTTCTTTGACACAGCATCTCTCTCTGTCACTCAGGATGGAGTGCAGTGGCTCAATCTGGGTCACTGCAACCTCTGCCTCTCAGGCTCAAGTGATTCTTTCACCTCAGCCTTCTGGGTAGCTGGGATTCCAGGTATGTGCCACCATGCTTGGCTAACTTTTTGTAGAGATGGGGTTTTACCATATTGCCCAGACTGGAACCACAGAACTTTGTACTATTTCGAATTTCAATTCAGAAGCTTCATTAAAAATACACCGCATGGAACATTACACAGGGAGTGCATGCTACCATGGGATCTGCATGTTTGCATCCGGAGTGTGTAAAAGCTGAGGCTTGCCTTGCTGACACTGCTTCTCCTACCCAGAGCACCCTGACAAGGGTCCACCAGAATGTGATCAGTGCTGCTGAAAGGAAGACGAATGGCATGTCACTCTCTCCATAAACTGTTTATTAAACCAAGGGTCAAGTGTTTGGGAAGGTGGTTTCCTCAAGAATCCCCAGTTCTTTGCTGAAACCGTATATTGGTTGTGGCTTGCAAGCAACAACATTAACTGGGCCCCTCTTTCACTGGGATACAATTACCCAAGCAGAAAGTTAACCATTCATTCAGAGCTGTTATAAAGGCAATAACAACACAACACATACTTCAGAAACTAACAGGTTACATTATATCTAAGTCCCAGATCCAGCAAAGCTTTATTATTATTGCTGCTACAACTACTATTTTATTAAAATGTTGTAGACTTTTAAGTATTTTGAGGCTAGTTGACTACTGGTAACATCTAATAGCTGCCAAAATTAGGTGAAACCCCAGGATTTCAGTTTTTCCCACTTTTGTATAGCCTCAATGGCAGTATATATTCCTTCTAGAAAACACAAGGGAGTCAGCCCAGAGTAAAGTACAGAATAGCATTTCATTTTTTCCCTCTGTTTTCTAAAATATGAATTTAGAAAACTTGATATATTTCACTCCAATTCCATATTGTCAGGACTCCTTTGAGAAACTCTGGGAATTACTAAACAAGAGTTGTATATTCCATTACAGAAAGGATGACTAAAGTCAAGAAAAAAAAAAATCCTGTGATGTATCTTGAAGATCTGTTTTGAAAAGAAGACTGGCCGGGTGTGGTGGCTCATGCCTGTAATCCCAGCACTTTGGGAGGCCGAGGCGGGTGGATCACGAGGTCAGGAGTTCAAGACCAGCCTGGCCAATATGGTGAAATGCTGTGTCTACTAAAAATACAATAATTAGCTAGGTGAGATGGCAGACATTTGTAATCTCAGCTACTTGAGATGCTGAGGCAGGAGAATTGCTTGATCCTGTGAGGCAGAGGTTGCAGTGAGCCAAGATCGTGCCACTGCACTCTAGCCTAGGCAATAAAGGGAGACTCCAAAGAAAGAAAGAAAGAAAAGAAAGAAAAGAAAAAGAAAGAAAGAAAGAAAGGAAGGAAGGAAGACTAAACTCTGTATTTTCTGGTCATTTATTCTGGAGAAATTTCATCTTCATTCTATTTTGGGGTTTCTGTTATAAAATAATGTCCTTTTTCTAGATGACTCTGATAGTAAAAGGTGCAACTCTTTCAGAGGTAAGGGTTTCATATCAACTTTAAATATTCAGTTCTGTCCTTAGGAATTTTTGTTCCTTTTCAACATATTACGCTTTTATAAATGTATGATTTCCAATTTGTTTATATATTTATCATATTTTTCTTGAAATTTTATTCATATGATAAAAGTTTATTAAGTACCTATCATACCTAGTTTTAGGAGTTGGACATACAGCGGAGAATAGGCTTTCAAAGATCCAACATTTTAGTTGGGGAGTCCCAGACCCAAATCTCTAAAGTAAAAAGTAAGGTATTTTCAGAGGGTTGTCAGTAGCATGAAAAAAATAAAATAGAAGAAAAGAAACATTTTACCATGAAGAATTCCTAAAAACACATTTTTGTTGCCTTGATACCCACTGTAATTCAGATACTTTTACATGTAAAGCCATACCAAATATGCAAAAAAAAAAAAAAAAAAACTCTTCTATGATTTAGAGAAGTTGATACAGAATACAAACTCATATAATTGGTAAAATCTGTAGACTAAAGGGCATGCTCCTCAGCTTCCAACACCGTCTCTGAGATATCTGCAGAGGATTTTTTTTCAACTACCAACTAGCAAGACAAAAACTGATCTCAGAGCCACTACCATTATCATAATCCAAAGAATAAAGGGAAACTAAAGTAATCTACAATTTGAAAGTTCTCTAAGGATGAATGCTAAGTACTAGACTCCTCTCCTCTGGAGGCCTTTCTAACAGGTTTCTGTACAGTGTGGTTGGTCTGGAACTTGGTGAGTGAATAGCAAAATTATCATGAGTTACTTCTTTTGTCTTTAAAAAATATATATATTGTCTAAGCTCTAACAGTTGTTTTTGAGGATATTACAACAATATAATGTTTTTCATCTTTTATACTTTTTGAACCTTAAAGAGTTACCAAATGGTAAAAGTAATAAAGCTAAAAGCAAATGAATGGGTGATTTCACCATCCCTCTCTATTTAGTGGAAACCTAGTAATGCTTTTGACAATAATTTTAAGCTTCTCTTTGTAGAAAAAATAATTCTTAAGTTATTTTTCAGACTATAGTTATTTTGTTAATAGGAGATGCCATAAGGTTAGACCTGGGTACCTGACTGAAGCTGAATGTCTAACTCTCACAGTAGATCCTTGTATGTAACAAATATGGTCAGTCCAAATGTAAAATGTTCCATTTTCCTGGCTAGCTCCACATGCCTGGTGATTTTCCATGCTGCCTGGGATCAAGAGTGATGCAGCAAAGCTGTAGTTATGCTGCTGGGTAATTTAAGAAGCCACATGAAAGAGCTTTTCAAAAAGTTGTTCAACAAATAAGACTTTCAATTTATTTCTGAAATTGGTATGGGACTTAATTAAATGTTTACTTTTACCTCATAGTCACTAACACACAATATCCGGCAATATTTTTGGCGTTGATGTTCCTATTTGAGTTTTAAATGAGTAAACTAAATAACTGAAATTCTCTTGCATAGGTATTCATATTCAGGTTTTTGAATGCATACTGAAAGGTCTGGTTGGTTAATGTGATTTATTAAAGAAGCTCAAAGCATCCTCAATCCCAATTGCAACGGCTATTTTCAATGCAGGGAAAAAGCATTAAGGTAATGAGCTGAATTATGTCTTCCAAGGAAAGTCTGTGCTTTTCTTTGTTTGTTTCCATTCTTGAATAAGCAAATGCTTAGATGTGACTGGAAATCATTAGGGAAGACAGGTATTTTTCCATCAGGAGGCAAAGAAAGTTCTTGATAAGGTTTTCATTTTATTTTCAAGATTTGATGTTCCTATAACTAAAATAATTTTTGGTCAAAGTATACAGAATATTTTAAAGATCTGTAACATCTTTCAAAGATCATGCATAACAAATAGTTCATATGATATTAGTAGATGGCCTTTTGAAAAAATATGAGAAAAATTACAGATGTTTCAAGCAAAATGAAAAACTACCTGGAATCTTTTAGGGAATTAATAAGAATTTACCTCTTGTGAATTTTAGTATCCCAGAAGAAGAAATAAAATAAGTATTATCAGTATGTTTTGTATGTGGAGAACTTATTGTCCTCAAAGGACTTATACTTTATACTTCTCAATGAGATATATTTATTTAAACAGCAACAACGAATAGCTCAAGACTTACATAGCTGACAGTACTCTATCACCCAAAGATAAATACCAACAAAACTGTTTGTAGTATACTATTCTGAGTGATAGGAACAGAAAGTAGATTCACCAAGAGAATCTAAATAAAATGGTTGGGTGTTTCCTTATTTAGTATTGCATCTCCTTGGGGTAAAACAAAATGAGAAATATATCATCTCTGGAGAGAGACTAAAGAATAATTTTTCAGTAGATGTGTAAACTATGAAATAAAATAGAGATTCATTTGAGGATAGGTTATGAGAAATGATTATTCCACAGCACATTTAAAGAGAGATCCATCCTGAAGTTTGGAAGGACAGGCCAAATATGTGAGCTAAAAGACAGTAATCAGTTTTTGGACTTTTGTTTTCTTTTTTTATATATATATTTTTTATTGCATTTTAGGTTTTGGGGTACATGTGAAAAACATGCAAGATTGTTGCATAGGTACACACATGGCAGTGTGATATACTGCCTTCCTCCCTATCACCTGTATCTGGCATTTCTCCCCATGCTATCTCTCCCCCAACTGCCCACTTTCTTTTTAAATAGTGACTTGAAAACAATCCCCCAAATTGTTCTCAAGATGAAATTTCCATAACATAAAATTCAGTGCCAAAAATAAATCTGAAGATATCTTTTTATAAAATAGGATTCTTTTTTAGGAGAGAGAAAAAGGTATATAAGTAACTGAAGAATACTTGCTGATACTTATACTTACAGATGCAGTTTAAAAAAAACACTGGTGCTAAATCTCCAAATCCAACTAAGGATACAATTGCTTGTTTTCTGGTAAACGGGCTCAAAAATATGTTACAAGGGCTTTCTAAGAGACTAGAGAAGTAATAACCTGTCTTAATTTAAAAATCAATACATCTCCTGAACAGCCACATGCATTAACTGACATCCTTTCAAAACCATTCTGTCAAAGATAAGTTTGAAAGGCTGTTCAGCGACTTAATCAGATATATTCTGATGCTGAGGTCCATGACACAAATTAAAAACGTATAAGATGAAAAGAAAACTCCACCAGACAGGAAGAAGTGCAAAGAGAAACCTGAAACTTTGAATATATTTCTGTTTGAACATATTTCTTCATTTTGCAAAGCTAAGTGGAAATGAAGCATTTTTCCCCAAATGGGGGACAACACATTTCTTGCCGTTTCACTAAGAAGAAACATGACAATTGAGGACTAGCAAAGCTCTAGACAAAGTAACGAATGTGCAATGTTCTAAGTGTTTTGGGCTCTTAATTTCCCCATGCCACATGCCCATTACGCAGTGGTAAAATGTTAGGGATAATCTACACTTTCAAACTTTAAAAAAAATTGTTTTTGTGTGAGCCCCAGAACCTCCTCACCAACCCAAACAAAAATCCTAACTGGAAACTCAATAGAATAAAACACTGAATACTGAAGCAGAAAGATCAGGCCCCAGAACTACCAGCCTGAGTCTGGTGTTTCTCACTTGAAAATGAAGAAAGATTTGGAGAATTTTTGTGACTTGTTTGAGCCTCCTCAGGTAACACCTGAACCCAGATCTCCTTCTATGGTTACCAGATTTAGCAAATAATAATATAAGCCGTCTAGTTAAAGTGGAATTTTAGGGATAAACAACAAATAATTTTTAAAAGTATGTGCCAAACATTGCATGGCACATACTGACATTAAAAATTATTTTTTTGCAGTTTATCTAAAACTCCTCTTTAGGCTGGGCACAGTGGCTCACACCTGTAATCCCAGCACTTTGGGAGACCGAGGTGAGTGGATAACCTGAGGTCAGGAGTTTGAGATCAGGCTGGCCAACATGGCGAAACCCCATCTGTACTAAAAATACAAAAATCAACTAGGGGTGTTGGCGGGCGTCTGTAATCCCAGCTACTTGGGAGGCTGAGGTAGGAGAATCGCTTGAACCTGGGAGGTACAAGTGCAGTGAGCCAAGATCACACCACTGCACTCCAGCCTGGGTGACAGAATGAGACTCCACCTCAAAAATATAAATAAACAAATAAATAATCCTTTCTGACCATACTTATTGTCCATGAAAAAGAATAAATAAATAAATAAATAAATATTCTCTTTAACTGGGTATCCTATATTTTATGTTTCCCCTTCCCTGATTCCCACCCAAGGATGTCACAGCTATATCAGAGTTGATTCTACGGGTCCTCTTCCTCACAGGCTTGCCTTGTTACAATTAACATTTTAGTGCTTTAACTAGGAAAGTGGTCCCTGAGTGGTTTTGTGGAAAGTTGATAGCAAAAATATTTTATGTCATCTGTTCATCTTGCTATTGCTCTTCTCTATAAATAGGTATGTGTACACATATTAGCTCTTCTTAGTGGAAAACATTTTTGGTTCAAATTTATCTCTGCATTTATAGTATGCTAAATATACAATAGTTGTAAAGTAAAATAAAGAGCTCTAATAGAGTGCTTCACTCTGCTTTCTGCAGTGATAATTGCTTTACTGAATAAGGCTCTGTTAATGGTACAGCTTGACATTCAACATTTGTCCATTTGATTTACCATTATTCTCACGAGATTGCAAGGAGGCTCTGGTTCAAACCAAAAGTAGTTTAAATTGAACTGTCTTTTCTTCTGAATTTGTAAGGAAACATAGTTACTGCCAGGCAAAACTATCTCATTTACCAAATTTATTTCAAATATATGCCAAGCCCTCTCTGCCTCTATATGTTCTGAATACAGTAACACATACGTAAGAGAAAAACAAATAGAATGAATGAAATCACATCCAGTTAAAAACACATCCAGTTTGCTTATATGTTGGCCATGGATATGGCACCAAGAATTCCTAATCAAACAAAGAAAAACCTACATGAACCACATAGCTAGTTGTCATGAAAGATGTCAAGTCTCTCAGTAACATTCAGAAAAATGCTGTTAAGAGGCAAAAATCATTTGTATTTACAATCTATGCATTCCTTATAAATATTTTCAGAAATGTTTCTGAATTATTCTGCTTTCTTTCCTGATATTCAGTCTATCAGGATGCTTCGTCCTTCAAAGTCTTCATGAAATACATCTGAAATTTTTATTCACCCTTCTGCCTCCCTGCAACCTGTAATACTAACTAAAATCAGACAAATACCTATACCTGACAACATGAAAAGCTGATATGCCACTTTATTAAAAAGATTTTGTATAATTAATCAAGAATCACCAGATTGCTGCCTCACAATAGACCAGTATCACAATATCAGTTGTTGACAGTTATCAAACCACTACAGTTCCACTGGCCCTCCCAAAGCTGAGGTTAAAAGCTGGTCCCTGGAAATCAATCATGCTCTCAGCAGAGGATATTTCAGTGATATGAGAGCTGAAATGGAGACTATAATCTTTTGTGATTACCCTAGAGGCTGAAGCAAACGTAAAAGGGAGTCTATGAATTGCTGACAATTTCCTGTGATGACCGACTCCAGGAAATTCTGACATTACCCTTGCACTGCAACAAAATGAAGGTTCCCCAGTTGCATAGCTTCAAAGAACTCTACATCTGGGTGTCACAATGCTTCTTCAGAAGCTACTCATCCATTAAAGGGGCCAGGCCTGTCTCTAAAGACAATGGAGGGTCTGATTGCACAGAAGTGATGAGCTCTATGCTACAGGCTGTCTTCCTAGACAGTTCTTTTCTGAGGGAACTGATGTAAGATGTATCCGTTTTACTCCCTCCACCACCTCAGAAGTCTAAAGACTGGTAGATTTCTCTGCTGTTCTAACAGCTGCAGAGCTATGAATGTCTTAGCCTGTGTAATTTAACATTTTTTTATTTAGGTGGATATTTGCATTCTGAGAAAAAAATATTTTTATGCATATGTACATACCCTTAAAGTCTACATAGTACTTTTGGATAGAATATAAAACTACTAATCTTTTTTGAGTAGGCAATGAACTTACAGTTAGATGCCATGCTCAGAGCACAGGTTAAGGGGGTCCTTTTCATGAGATTGGCAATTTAAATGCAGGAAAACGGGTGTGTGGGGAGGGGGGAAGAGTGGGTGGGTAAAGGGAGATGTATAACAGTCAAAGTTCAAGGGAGTTTTTGGAATAAATATCCATTATCAATACACGAAGGATAATTTGATATATTGATTATTATGACTTAGTTTAAAATGTGTTTTAAATGGCCATTTTAACCTAGTTGCAATTTGATTAATGAATAATGTGGGAATTAAGGTTCTATATTTGGGTGTCAACAGTATTTTAAAAATATAGCAAAAAGCCTTATGTCTTAGTACTCTGTGACAATGTATCATAGGTACACAGCTCTCAGGTTCAAAATGGCATGTAGTGTTTAAAGCCTAAATATCACTGAAAGTAAACAGGGAAAAACAGAATCCACTCAAACTGGTTTTGCTTATTCCCAACCTCCACTTAATATATTCTCTTCTGATCTCTGCTCCAAATTCAGCTGCAGCACCTCTGTATGGTTTCCAGGCAGTCAAGTGACTGTGATCTTTAGGTATGCTCTAGCATTATTTCATTCAGATAGTATAAAGTGATCACCTGCTAAGTACCAGGAATAACAATTTTAAACTGGAGTGTTAAGTCCTTAAACTCAAGGTCTTAGCTTTATGTATATCTTTAGCATCTACCTTAATTAGGATTGCTGTAATGTACACAGCCAGCCCAAGTGACAAACATAAAACTTGGTTTATTTGAAGTAATTAGGAAGAAGAGATCAAAGGGCTATAAATAGTAATTAAAATATCAATATTACAAGAATAAAGCTTTGCTGTTTTAAGTATCCTTTCATAAACATCATCTCATTTGATATTTATAGGTATTTTATTAGAAATAGTATGGTAATATGTTATATACTTATGATTTTTTCACAGCCTCTCATTAAACTCCAAAAACTTTCTAAATATTCAGTCATGTACCCTCAATTCCTCATAAACATAATAAACTCAAATCTCCATAATGTAAAAATAGGAAGATATTACATCATGAAAATGAGGAAAAGAGGCACAAGGTGACTTTCCTCAGGTCAAAGACTATGAATCTAGACATGGGTCTTCTAACTCCTACTCTGTTGTTTTTTTCCTTATACAATCAAGTAAATCACCTTATCTTGTTCTCCCCTTTATTCTGGGTTCTGCTTCCCTGGACAGCATGAAGCAGAGGCAAGGCCAGGTAGGATGGTTAGAAGTTGACTTTAGAACAAAAAAGTAGAGTTATTTTTCTGAGGTCTGAAAGAACTCTCCAAATGGCTTTTTGGAGGAGGTAGGAAATAGTTGATGAATGAGTGACTGACTAAATAAATAAATGCTACCACTTCCTTAGAAAGGTAAGTGCTTTAAAAATGTACCATGTGATAGCGGTCATTCGTAATCATTTTAGCATCTAACAGAGCTTCAGCTTATTTTGGGAAATGTAGATATTTATGGGTTCCTCAGTTTGGGTCTACCTGGGGAACACAGAAATTAAGTAGGTCCAGACATGTGTTCTTAATTGTTAGAGAATTTCTTTCTGTGTACCTCTAATTATTTAAATCATCAGTCTGTGAAAAAAATCAAGTATATTTTCTCTAATACCACTCAGCTCTTTGGTTGGCTCTAAAAACTATATTCACAATAAGAGAAAACAAGTATAGGCTGACAAGACAAATCTATCTCCTGAATCAAATACACTGCAGAGGAAAATTTTCAACTTGACTTTAGAAGCCACAGGATTTATTGGGTACTTAAAAAAATATTTCGCACATGAATAACCTTAGAGAAGTGCACACATTTAAGTTCAGGATATAGTATGGTGGAGACCAGCTTTTGCTTTTCTGATATTTGGATTTTATGTTTTTTCTTTTCAGTGGTAGGGCTCTCTACCAGAATATATGAGAAGACTGGATTCTATTCTTCAACCTTCTATTTTGCAAAAAGGGCACAACAATGACACATGTAACCTATTTCATGTGTGGGTACATTAAAAGAATTAATGTAAAATGTCTTTGAAATATGCTAAATCCTTCTGATGCTAGAATTCCGTGAAAAAAGGTATCATTTATGTGATTTGTGTCTTTCAAAAATTCCAAGTATCAGAACATAAAAAGGAAGGTTAAAAAACCTGAATTGAAAGCAAATCTGTAAAAAGTATTTTTTCAAGATTCCTACTGAGCTCTGCAAAGATGTTGAAACTTCACAGATTGCTAAACAGCGCTCCAGTTCATCTTTAGCACCCTCAAAAGCAACTATAAAAGTAAAGGAATCAGAATATTCCAACGTATGTCTCTCCAACCCCCAAGGGATGTGAGACTTAATTCTGAACACAAAAATCTAGAAGGTGGAAGAAAAAACAGATCTGTGTTGTTGAATGGGTTCCCAAGCTGTTGATAAAAGTTTTTCAGGGGCCACCATCATTGATTAAAGTTAATAGAGCAACTAACTAATTTAGAAATACCTTTTCTGGGCTGGAGGGAATGTTTTGTACAATAATATTTTGCTACTTTTTTGTATTTATTAGGCTTGCCTATTTTACCACAGAGACATAAAGCTTTGGTCACTGAGAGAAGCTAAGAATTTTCCTCTTAAAATTTTCCTGTTTCCTCTTCTTCCTTTTTAATTATATGGAGATTTGTTAAGAATATTAGTGTAGAATAAGAAAAATTTTGTGGAGAGAGACCAACATAGACACTTTTTCCAAGTTGACTTTACTCTTGAAAAATGCTGACCTGGGACAGCGCCAAGACTAAAGACCTGTCTTGCCAGAAAATCTGATGTCCCCTCCAAGTACACATAATCCTTGAAACTCTAGCACTGAAGATGAGGCCCCAGAGCCATGTGACATTGGGACTAGAATAAAGAAAGGGACATGTAAGAGGACACAGCATGGTGGATCTACAGATGCCTCTTTTCATAGGCTCCTGAAATTTTATATTCCTTTACCTCATAAAGGTCTATCAAAGCCTCAATCTCATACGTTTAGGCAGTTTTTATGAAGTGAATTGACTGTTCACTATGAGCACAATCCTCTGTTACGTGATAGTCAATTATACAAGAGGAAGCAATTTCTATTGAGCAACTTCTAATTCATCACAATAAACTGTCTCCTTAGCACAATGCCAGGGACTTGTAGACACGCAGTAAATAGTTGTGAATGAATTACTTTTTCTAGATGCCCTAAACAAGCAATTTATTAGAGAGAAAAAAAATGTTGCTACACATTAAACAAACATAGAATACATACATACATACCATATAAAGAATATCTGCATATTCTAAAGGGGTTTCAAGAGTGAGTAGAGAAGAGGGAGATTTGAAGACAAAGCCCTTAGTAAGATAAATCTTGAGGCTTTTGAGTAAGGCAAGGGACATGAGTCAAATTGTAAAAGGACATGTGGTTTGAAAGGGTGAGGGATACAATAGTGCAGATGGTCACTGTGTGTTTTTTTCCCCACCCGTGGTATGTTCACATACTTTTTCTCTCCGTCAAATTTAATAGAAATGGGCTGGTAATGGTGGCTAACACCTGTAATCCCAGCATTTTGGAAGGCTGAGGCAGGCAAGTTACCTGAGCTCAGGAGTTTGAGAACAGCCTGGGCAACATAGCAAAACCCCATCTCTACCAAAAAGTATAAAAATTAGCTAGGTGTGGTAGTGTGCACCTGCAGTTCCAGCCACTCAGGAGGTTGAGGCAGAAGAATTGCTTGAATCCAGGAGGTGGAGGCTGCAGTGAGCCGAGATTGCACTACTGCACTCCAGCCTGGGCAACAGAGCCAAACTCTGTCTCAAAAAAAAAAAAAAAAAAAAAACTAATAGAAATGTAAAATTTTCTAGCCATATAAATCAATGCTTAAATATTTGTACAAAATCTTTCTTAGTTTTGTACCACATTTCAAAGATTTCCTATAACTATTTTTTTCTAATGATCTGGAGAATGTTGCTGTTGTGTTATCTAAGCCTAGTAATAGGTATCAACCTCTCCCCCTCTTCAAGTGACTTTGAGAAAGCATGGAAAATTTTTGTTGGCATATTTTAGTTCTATGCACTCCTTTAGAACATATAAAACAAGATAATCCTTCAATATATTTTAAAGCATGTCACAAAAAATAAAAATTCAACCATATTTTCTTTCACTTGACTGTGATGAATGTGTCAGTTCAAGCTGCCAGTTGAACATACTAGTATCCTAAGCAATATGGAATACATAACTTTTTAATGACAGCAAGCACTATTAGAGTGACAAGACTCAAAGGGCAAAAGTTCACATTTGGGTGGCAAAAGTATTCTACTTAAAATAATCAAATAAGATAAAAATACATATTCAAATGTTTAAATGAAGACTTCACTAAACAGATAAAGGTATTAAAGACAAGTTAAAAAGTTAAATGTCCTAGTTTCAGGTTTCCTTACAATAACACTTCATGGGAAACATGGCAAGAATTAAAAGCAAAGCAAATGTGAATTTGATTCCCAATTTCTTTATTTAGAATCTCTCTGATGAATATATTTTTATTTCTACTACAAGAAATTTTTTTTAAAATATTCATCGATATTGCCAAACCATGAATGAGTCAGAATCTCAGAGGTTCTAGAATGATAAAATAAATGGTAATCATGTAGATCATTTCACAGCTTGTCATGGATGATTCAAAGAATCAAACGGTTTGGAACTTTAAACTTAGAAATCATCTTTATTCTGTCCCACGTATTTGCTCATGTCTCAGGAAAAAAATAATTTCAAGGTAGGCAGTAAAAATCAGATTATTTTTTCACAAAATTAAGATTGTTAAGACTCTTGCAATAAAGTAGTAGTGACTGCCATTGTACTTGTACTTTCCTAGAGCAGTTGTAAAAACATGGCAGGACTCAAAAAACATTTCAAATAAATAGGCACATATAACACCTGGCAATTGGCAGAGAAATTGACAGATAACTGCAGTCCCAAGGCAGCTCTTGATTATAGCTATTGCTCTGAACAGTTACACAAATACATCTGCATGTACACAGTGTGTGGCTGCTAAAAAGAAACTTTACTTATGTATTGCCACATCATGTAAGTTGGGTATGTGTCTCAGTCTGCTCAGGCTGCCATAACTAAATACCATAGACTGGGCGGAAAAAAACAGTAATTTATTTTCTCATAGTTCTGGAGGCTGAGGTGCCACCATGGTGGGGTTCTGGGTGAGAGCTATCTTCCTGGGCTTGCAGCTGGCTGCCTTCTTACTGTGTCCTCCCATGGCAAAGAGGAGGAAAAGCTCTCTCTGTCTCTTCTTATAGAGCACTAATCCCATCATGAAGGCCCACCTCATGACCTCAACTAACACTAATTACCTTCAAAGGCTCTACCTCCAAATACCATCACTATCAAATTGGGGGTTATGAATTGAACATATGAATTTTGAGGGGATACAAACATTCAGTTCATAGCAGTCTCTCTATATATAAATGTGTCTTATAAATGTACTGACTTTATCATATTAAGTTAATATTATCTATCTTGGTAAGTATTCAATTTATTTCAATTAAGAAGAAGTCTCTTCTTAAGGGCAAGCAAACACCAAGTATTATCCCAGTTGTTTGTGAACAAAGATGAAAATTTAATCCACAGTAAAGGAAACGGGAGATCCTAATTCTAATGTAAGAAGCAGTTGTGTATATTTTGGCAGCTCCCAAAACATTACACACAGCCACTGAAGAATGACCATGGAGAAATTGGCAAATCTAAAGAAAAATTAATAATGAAAAATGAAAACATCTCTATTAAGAAAAAAAATTTTTATGTTGTTTCTTGAACACTATAAACTTCAGTAACTCTTTTCACTTTGCTTTTTCAAGTTTATTTACTCCATTTTTTTCTTATAAGTTTACTGGGCACAAGTGTATTTTTGTTTTATTTAATTTGCTTATCTTCTTCCCAAACCTAATAGTCTTTACTACATATATTTTCTATAAAATCCAGTAACTAACAATTTTGTTTTTAAATACTCTTAAAGCTGGGTTCCAGGACAAGGAATGTAGTAAACTCCCAATATTCATACACCAGCCAAACAGAGAGCACTGGGCACTATAGCTGGAATAGAGTTTGGAGCTATTACCTTTAGGCTAAAAAACAATGACAGTTCTCAGGAAAATAAAAATAAAGTTAAGCACTTGGGCTTATCACCTGGTCTTAGAAGGGACTCATAAACATTAATATTCCTTTTACTAGACTGGGGAGTATGAACATTGAAAACCAAGGAACTGGGGCCCTTCCTTCTGACTTTTCCTCTCTTCCAAAATATTTTGTTGAGCACCTGTGTCAGACACGCAACTTACTAAGATGAATAAGACAGAGCCTCCGTCCTCGAGGATCTGATGTTCTAGTGAAGAAGAAAGATTAGCAGGTAACTATGGTGTGATAACTGCTATAACTGATGTAATCTGGGGCGACTTTGGAACACAGAGGATGGGTCTTAATTCAGACTTGAAGAGTCACAGAAGACTTTCTGGGAAGGTGATATCTAAGTTGAACTTTGTATGACACATAGTTGAAGGTAGGGTAGCAGTGGTGGAAATGAGCTTTAGTGGGTAGCCAGGCACAGGCTTTGGAATATTAGGATCAAGATCTTTTAAACTTTATGTTTTGGTCCACACAGGCTTTTACCTATAAATGACTCAAAACATCCCCCTCTGTAAAGTACACTGCTGAAGCACAGAGTTAACATCATCATCCTCCAGTCATGTGTCCTTGGCATGTACTCCATCATAAATTATCAATGATCCAAACTCCAGCTTCCTTATGTCTCTTTACACTCTGCTTATACAAAGACTAAAATTATTTGCTTATTTTTTGATACCTAAGCATTGAGAGAGATTCTGTCAGTTGTGGTGGATAAGGCAAGGCAACCATTAAAAGAACCCGATATTTCTTCATCGGTTACAAATTAGCATAGAACAGGCATCTATTCTATATTGGAATACAACATAATCTCATTTAATTCTTTCTGTGTTTATCATATAATGTTATACTTCACTATAAGAAGGAGGAATGCTGAGAAATGCTGAGTGTATGACTGCTGAGAAATGCTGAGTGTATGATAAAATTATATTGTTTGCTAAGAAGAATGATGGCAAAAAAAACCTAGCCACCCCCTGCTAAGGAAGGGCATTCTAAAGTAGCAAAACAGTATATGTATATTATACACCAGTTAAAACAATTCTTTAAGCACGGGATATGTAACCCTGCTCCCCGTGGCTCCCTCGTGGAGAATACTTTCTAGTTTGTCCTTGATCAGTGGTAAGTAGGTACCAGCTGCCTACTAGTTCATCTTGGGTCTATGGGAAAACAGAACACCTGTTTGTTAATAATAATCATTGTTCGAGAGAGAATAAATACGTGGGTCAGAGTCTGCTCAAGGCCCTCAGTTCAGAATGCTGTCAGCCGCCTGAAGCTCTCTGCTCGGAACACTGTTGGCCCCCAAATAGTCCCACTTTGCTATTCTGTCTGGGGTGTCTGCTTCTTAATGCCTTCAGTGCCTCTGGGTGGGGGTCTCTATGGCCAAGCTGGTCTCAGTAGAGGAAAACATTATATGTTTTTAAAAATCTACTTAAAGAGAATAACAAAACATTAAACCTTCAAAACTTTCAGCTATGGTGTCCCAGCATAGTGTTTTCATTCTTCTGATAATAATTATAAGATGAAAATTGGCCTCATTTCTTATATTTACTAATATTAATCTCAGTTAAAAATAAAGAGATATGGTAAATTTCACCTAGTTTTCAAAGAACAAGTGGACTCTTGAGTACAATCAATATACTTTAAAAATTTGCCAACAAGAAATTATAGCTGTTTTTCAAATATATTCTGCTTCGTATTGTTTGTAGAGGTCTATTATATAAATTCAAAAAAACCATTTCCTCTTTCTAGTTAATGATTCTACTGAAAATTGCCTGCCACAGTTCCAGAAAAGAGTACAAAAGATTTCTGATTGAGCTTTGTTCACAGTGAATGAGGTGGGAGGTGATATGGGCCAAAAGACTCAAGGACGTAGGGCCCAAACATGAGTTTTGAAGTTAAAAAGATTCTAATTCAAGTCTCAGTTCTTCCTTCAACAACTCTCTTTCTTCCTCCAGACAATAGGAGAAATAATCATGGCCTACCAAAACGTTTTGAGGTCTAAGTACTTTGAGAGATGGAAAAATCACAAATATACAATAATCCAGTGTCGCTATAAATGGTGATATAATAGTATTTTCCTAGGAAAACGTGGACAATGACTATCATGACATTCCCTTAGGTAGTCTGTTGGGGTGAGTTGAGTAATAGAATGGAAAAGTCTATAGGAAAAGGGTTAGAGTAATTTAAATTGCAACTCACGGTGAAAAATCATAGGTCACCCAATGATCACATAAATTCATTTCTTACAAGATGATAGGGGTTCCACTTATAATGACTTAATATTTAATACACTACTAGAAGAGCTCTCTGTTTAATAAATGCCATGCATATAATATAGGGAGTGTAAAATAATTATTTCATGTAATTCTTTGTGGTATTTTTCACCTTCACCAAATAGTATTTTTATTTGAAAATTACGTTAATTTTCTTCCAAGAAGGAAAAAAAATGAACTTCTATTAATATAATTATTCTTTGGGTTTTCTCAAATATATAATAAGATTAACTGCTGTGTACCATTAATCAAACAAACAAAAAGACATGTTAGTGCACCTATACCCTCTATGCAACATTAATAAACCATTATGAAATTGTAATTTTATCTTTAAAAATCCTTTACGAAAATATTCTCTCAATTTTTGTTTTACAGCTCTTCAAAACAGAGAAGCAGATGTAAGACACTTTGATAACCAAAAATGTGACTAACAGATTAGTGTTAATCATATGATTGCAGTTTTGAAAAAACAAAAATACAAAAATTAGCCAGGCATGGTGGCGTGCGCTTGTAATCCCAGCTACCCAGGAGGCTGAGGCATGAGAATCACTTGAACCTGGGAGGTGGAGGCTGCAGTGAGCTGAGATCATGCCATTGCACTCCAGCCTAGGCAACAAAGCAAGGCTGTCTCCAATAAATAAATAAATAAATAAAATAAAAAGTAAAATAAAATAAATAAAGAAGGTGCACCACAGTAAGCCATTTATGACTACTTGCACCATGAATGCTGCTTCCTGACAGCAGCTAGATTTCAGCAATGGCTATAAATGCCAGCTTCCAAAGACCTCATAAATGTTTTATGAAGTATAGCTTAATTCAGTTATGTTTGGAATATGTCACAAATGTTTGAATAGAGGATACCATTGGCATCATCAAGTTCATGTTCTCTGAAATGGCATAACGTGGTGCTCTGGGGAGGAGTTGGATCAATGGAACCAAGGCAGGCACGATTTATCCTACTGAGCCACTCCACTACTCAAGGAACAATGCTCACCTTTTATAGCTTTTCTTTCGTTAACTGTTTGACTTGTCTCTGAAAAACTCAAAGAAGACAAAAACATTCAATTGTTTACTCACTAAGTCAAGGCCAGTGCTCTGTAAAAAGTTGGTTGATGCCCTACCCGCTAATTACCTTACAACTCTAAGCCCTGACAGAGGGCCTGTCAGTAGATTTTATTGAAAATCCTTAGGGGAAAAATTCTCTTGCTGTTTTTACTTCATACAGAAAATAAGTTTGCAAAATGAAACATGTGGCAATACTTCAGATGCTCGCTATCTCGTGGTGTAGATAATGCAATTATTTTTTTATTACAGTGGCATTTAGAATGCTGTATCATTCATGTAGACCATCATGCCCCAACTGACTGTATTTATCAACCAAGCTGACAATTTATGCATTCACCTGAACTGTTGAATCTTTTCTTTTACTATAAGGTTTAGAATCTGGCTACAGATTGATTTTATGCTAAATTCTATTGTTGAAATATTTCATGCTCCACTTGACACACCTACAAAATGTTTTCCATTCAAATAAAAAGAAAGTCAGCAGACCTGAAGAACATTAGTAATTATAGGTAATTCACTAACATTTATCATAGATTTTAAAATGTCAAAGTATCTTGCAGATAACTAATATGTAGATTTAAAATGAGTGTTTTTCTTTTTCTTAATAGAGTCAAATTCACATAATCTACAATAGCCCCCAAATATAAATTTTATTTGTGTAAGAGTCACATTTTATCCAAAATATCTCCCAAATAAAAATGCAGCCAGAGAGACATGGCCTACATTCATTTTTTTTTCTTTCTAAGAGAAGGGAAAAATCAATGTGTCTTGGTATCTCTAAATTGTGTTCCTGAGCATGTGAATAACATCCCAGAAGTGACATACTGTTCCAAAGCCACTAAAAATTTTATCAAAATTGTACAAAACAACAGGTGAAAAGTTTTCTGTGGAAATATTTGTATAATAAACATGCTGGCTATTGTTTGGGCTACTCCCATGGGTGAAGAATCATCTTTCATAGAACAACTGAGCAGCATAACCAACATATGGTCTAAAATTACACACTTTGGAAACAGGCTGTATCCATTGACTATTCACAAATGTAATGAAAGCAATGGAGGAGGACAGAAATAAAATAGAAATGAATTTACTCACTGTGTTAAAATTTGGAAAGAGCCCAACAGCAGAACTACTGTCCACTGGAAAAGACATAAATGGTTTGATATCCAGTGAAGGCTGCATCATCAGGGGTAGGTGTGCGCACAAGAGCAGGAAGGGTAGTAGTGTGGCATGTACTACCTGCCAAGAACAAAACAAAAATGAATTCAATTTCTGGCTTACATCCATCTCCCTCCCAAACATGCAGTGCAAGAACAAATCTGTTGAGCTGCAACCTGCCAGCAAGAGAGTTATGCTGGAAGTAAGCAAATGGCACAGGAGTAGTAAACACAATAAAAAGGATCTTCCTCCTCAGTATCCAAGACAGTGATGTACAACGCTTCCCTATGGGCAAGGGCTGAGGAATGCTCAGACTCAGCCAGGACACCTAGTAGACAGATCCTACTGGCAGGTGGGTCAGGCCGAATGAGAATGTCCTGTTGGCCAACTCTTTGCTTCTGACTAGCCAAAAGTGCAGGAGAGAAGTGGGGAAGAGCATCTTGAAGCCAGACACTCTTTGCTATTCAGAATTACTGAATGGCAAGTAGACAGGTTTTATGCAAATCAAATATAAGTATAGGGTTTTTACAAGAAAAAGATAACTTGAACCTGTATAGTTACTGTCTGCTCTCAAAGTTATGATTCAACTTGTTCTCTTAAAAAAGAAAAATTTCTGAAAGTTGTTCTTACTTTGAGGTGAATGGGTAGTCTAGACATTGGATAGTTAAAGACTAAATGGGTTTATTATGGCTTGGCTGCAGACAGTATTCGGGGACAGGTAGTCGTTAGAAGAGGGATTCACATTTTTGTCTTTGACTTTTATTTCTAATGAGTTTTGTATTATTGTAGCAAATATCCTTTTCAGCAGTTAAATTAGCTGCCACCTCTATTTTTTCCTGGTTGATTATTTTTAAAAATTATTTAACTTTTGTGGGTACATAATAGGTACATATATTTATGAAGCACACAAGATATTTTGATACAGGCACAGAATGCATAATAATCACATCAGGGTAAACGGAGTATCCATCCCATCAAGCATTTATCCTTTCTCTGCAATACAAACAATTCAGTTAAACTCTTTTAGTTATTTTGAAATGTACAATAAGTTATTTTGACTATAGTCAGCCTATTGTGTTATCAAATACTAGATCTTACCCATTCTACTATGTTTTTATTTTTTTAATTTAAATTTAATTTTATTATTACTATTTTTCAAGAGAGGGTCTCACTCTGTCACCCAGGCTGGAGTGCAGTGACGTGATCATGGTTCACTGTAGCCCTCACCTCCCTGGGCTCTAGTGATCCACCAACTTCAGTCTCCCAAGTAGCTGGGAGCACAGGTACACGCCACCACACCTGGCTAATTTTTGTATTTTTTGTAGAGATGAGAGTTTTTGCCACATTACTCATGCTGGTCTTGAACTCTTAGGCTCAAGCAACCCATTAGTCTTGACCTCCCAAAATGCTGGGATTACAGGTGTGAGCCACCACAGCCAGCCTCTAACTATATTTTTGTACCTATTAACCATTCCCACTCTTCCCAGTCTCTAGCAACCATCATTCTATTCTGTCTCCGGTTCAATTGTTTTCATTTTTAGCTCCACAAATAAGTGGGAACATGTGAAGTTTGTCTTTCTGTGCCTGGGTTATTTCACTTAACATAATGTCCTCCAGTTTCATCCATGTTGTTGCAAATGACAGGATCTCATTCTTTTTGTGGCTGAATAGTATTCTATTGTATATGTGTACCACATTTTCTTTTTCCAGTTGATGGACACTTAGGTTGCTTTCAAATCTTGGCTACTGTGAACAGTTTTGCTATAAACATGGGAGTGCAGATACATGTCTTCGATATACTGATTTTCTTTCTTTCTTTGGGGTATATACCTAGCAGTGGGATTGTTGGGTCACATGGTAGCTCAAATTTTAGTTTTTTGGGAACTGCCAAACTGTTTTCCTTAGCAGCTATATTAATTTACATTTCCACCAACAGTGTAGGAGGGTCCCCTTTTCTCCACATCCTTGCCAGCATTCATTATCGTCTGTCTTTTGAATAAAAGCCACTTTAACTGGGATGAGATAATATCTCATTATGGTTTTGATTTGCCAGTTTTTGAAGATCAATGATGTGTCTTCTTTTGAGAAATGTCTTTTCAGATCTTTTGCCTATTTTTTATTCAGATTTTTAAAATAGACTTGGTTGAGCTCCTTATCTAGTCTGGTTATAACCCTGTTATCAGATGGATAGTTTGCAAATATTTTCTCCTATTCTGTGGGTTGCCTCTTCACTTTGTTGATTGTTTTTGTTGCTGTGCAGAAGCTTTGTAACTTGTAATCTCGTTTGTCCATTTTTGCTTTCCTTGACTGTGCTTGGAGGGTATTGCTCAAGAAATTTTTTACTACTCCAATATCCTGAAGTTTCCCCAATGTTTTCATGTAGTAGTTTTATAGTTTGAGGTCATAGATTTAAATCTTTAATAAATTTTGATTTTATTTTTGTATATGGTGACAGATAGGGGTCTAGTTGCATTCTTCTAAGTATAGACATTCAGATTTTCCACCACCATTTATTTAAGAGACTATCCTTTCCGCTATGTATACTTTTGGCACCTTTGTCAAAAATGAGTTCACTGGGGATGTACAGATTTATTTCTGGGTTCTCTATTCTGTTCCATTGGTCTATATGTCTGTTTTTTATGCCAGTACCACGATGTTTTGGTTACTATATCTCTGCAGAATAATGTGAAGTCAGGTAATGTGATCCCTCCAGTTTTTTCTTTTTGCTCAGGATAACTTTGGCTATTCTGGATCTTTTGTGCTCCCATATACATTTTAGGGTAGTCTGTTCTATGTCTGTGAAAAATGTTGTCATTGGTATTTTGATAGGGATTGCACTGAATATGCAGATTGCTTTGGGTAGTATGGACATTTTAACAATATTGATCCTTCCAATCCATGAACATGGAATATTCTTCCATTTTTGTGTGTGTGTGACTCTTCAACTTCTTTCATCAATATTTCATAGTTTTTGTTGTAGGGATTTTTTACTTCTTTGGTTAAATGAATTCCTAGGCATTTAATTTTAGTTATAGCTATTGTAAATGGGATTACCTTCTTGATTTCTTTTTCAGATTGTTTGCTGTTGGTATGTAGGAATGCTACTAATTTTTGTATGCTGATTTTGTATCCTGCAAATTTACCAATTTTATCAGTTCTACTAGTTTTTTGGTGGAATCTTTAGTTTTTTCCAAATATAAGATCATACCATCTGCAAATAATGATAATTTGACATTTTCCTTTCCAATTTGGATGCCCTTTATTTCTTTCTCTTGTCTAAACACTCTAACTGGAACTTCTGTCACCTCTTTAGATATTTGGCTTAATGCATGAGTAAAAGATTTATAATGCTCCTCTCCAATAATAAGAATTCTTCTTTAGCATATAACTTTCATGTATTATAGATAAGTTAACAGCTGGTACAGGTGGCCTCTGGGAGACAGGCTCTGGCATGTCAGGTTTTTTTTTTTTTTTTAAATATAACAACTTTATTGAAATACAACTCATATACCAAACAATTCATCTGAA
Source organism: Ateles fusciceps (assembly GCA_036589455.1). Classification (NCBI taxonomy): domain Eukaryota; kingdom Metazoa; phylum Chordata; class Mammalia; order Primates; family Atelidae; genus Ateles; species Ateles fusciceps. Next base: position 742,764 of record JAZHEH010001960.1, read on the forward strand.
TTGGAGAATTCAACTGTTTTAGCATATTAACAGAGTTGTTGTATTATTCCATTTTCATACTACTGTGAAGAAATACCTGAGACTGAGTAATTTATAAAGAAAAAGAGATTTAATGAACTCACAGTTCTACATGGCTGGGGAGGCCTCACAATCATGATGGAAGGTGAAGGAGGAGCAAACGCATGTCTTACATGGTGGCAGGCAAGAGAGGGTGTGCAGGGGGAACTCCCCTTTATGAAACTATCAGATCTCATGAGACTTACACACTATCACAAGAACAGCATGGGAAAAACCTGCCAATATGATTCAATTACCTCCCACCAGGTCCCTGCCATGACGTGGGGGATTATGCGAGCTACAATTCAAGATAACATTTGGGCTATTTTGAATTCCAAATCAATTATCATCATAATCAATTTTAGAACATTTTTATGACATCTAAAAGAAACGCTTTTTTTTTTTTTTTTTTTTTTAATAAAGATGGGGTTTCACCATGATGGCCAGGCTGGTCTTGAACTCCTGACCTCAGGTGATCCACCCACCTCCTTCCCAAAGTGCTAGGATTACAGGCATGAGCCACTGGGCCCGGCCCATTGGCAGTCACTCCCCATTTCCTCCTAATATCCCTAGCTCCTGGCAACCACTAGTCTATTTTCTTTATCTCTAGATTTCACTATTCTGGACATTTCATTTAAATGAAATCATATAATATGTGATGCAGTCTTTTGTGACTCACTTCTTTCATTTGACATAATGTTTTTGAAGTTTATTTTGTAGCACATAACAGAATTTCATTCATTTCTAAGGCTTAATAATAGTCTATTGTATGGATGTCCCAAATTTTGCTTATCCATTCATCAATTGATGGGCATTTGAATTACTCCCACTTTTTTGCTATTATAAACAATGCTGCTGTGAACATTCATATACAAGTTCTTATGTGGATATATGTTTTCCATTCTCTCAGGTATATACCTGGGAATCAAATTTTGGAAATTGTTGGGTCATGTGGTAACTAGATGGCTTAGCATTTCGAAGAAGTGCTAGGCTGTTTTCCAAAGGGTCTGAAACATTTTATGTGATTACTATCAGTGTATGAGGGTTCCAATTTTTTCTGGCCTGCCTATATAGGACCACATAATAATTATATGCCTAACATCTCCTATTGACTTCAAGGAGAAATGAACAATATGAGATAATGCTCCAACTATTAAAATTTCCACCAATCTTTTACACAGTGTCCCAGACTCATTAAAATTTATATTTCAATGATCCTTTTTTGGTAATGAATTTTCTTAATAAACTCTGTATCATATTTCAAATTGTTCCAGAACATTATTGGCAATAGTGTTTAATGGACTGTCATATTTCATTTACATTGATCCTAAAAACAGATGAGAAAAAGAGAAGGGTGGTTAAAGGTTGGTTAAAGCATTTATCTGTAATGGCAAATCTTCAGGTCAGTCCCACCCATTAGGGAAGGCAGAGTAGCACTCAGCAAATATAGAACTAGCCGAAAGTATAGATTGAGAGTAATGTTTTTTTCTGATGCTCAAGTAAATACTCTGATCTCAGCCTTTCATTCACATAACCACCCTGTATTTAATTACACATTACTCTTCAAATTAGGTAATGTTAACTTCAGTGCTTGTAGATCTAACATGAGGTATTATATAAATATATCAAATGTTGCAGAAGCCCTTATTAAAATATTTATTTTAAAAGCTTTGCTTTAAACTCTTAGCTAAATTAAAAAACAGAAATATTTCTTATACCAGTGGCCTATCTTATTATTACTATAGGCATTAAATGTCTAAAGTAAGTGTATAGACTCATTCTACTTAAAGCTGAACAATAAACAAATGTGTAATTATTTTGCCATTGTGGGTCTCCTGAAGGGAAGCAAAGTTCTTTCTCTAAGCCCACAGTGGTGGCTCTGATAATACTGTGTACCTGGTACCTGAGGGCCTGGTGAGAGTCACTTTATACTAAAAAATCCAAATCAAATAGAATGCAACAGGGGACTTCACAAACAGATTACTCCATCAACAAAGGTTGGCACACACAATGATCCCCCTTACCCAATCAAATCTCTGTGCTAATAAAGACAAGGCTTGAGAACTACTTAGGTGACACTACTCATTAGCATACAAACTTTGCAGCTATTGACCATTTCATTAGCATTTTAATGACAGACAATTTGCCATGTTAAACACAGATTGTTTTAAAGTACTGGTAGATCTTCTGAATAAATATAAACTATACTTTGCTCAATCCTCCACCTCAACCTTCCTGTTTTCACTTTTAAAACCTACTTTTTAATACTGCTTCACCAGGACTTATTGCTTGTTTTTGCAAATGGTAAATAAATGGGGGACAAAGTGCATTTTTTTGCGCAAGTTATTTCATGCTTTGATCTCTCTGTCTTCGTATTTCAGATTTTGCTGCTGCTGCTGCTGCTGCTGCTGCTAAGAACCCTTTCTCCTTACCTCCGGGTGTCTGAAAGTCAGCAGGAGTTACAAGCAGAAATTTGGCCAAAATCCATTGCACTCTGAAAGAAAATGCTTAATTTCTCCAAAAGTCAAGGACTTGCTGAGAAAAAAGGTTGAAAATATAATGAGCAGGCATTTCAATGCAAAAGGTGACATAATATACCCATTACATTACCATTCTCATAGGACAGAACCAACCTTTGACTTTTGTATAAACTATCTGGCAATATTACATAAGACATCTCCTATTTGTGGTTCTGTTTCAGAGAATAGTATATAATCTGGTATATATCATAAGAGTGCCACCCTATTTGATAATAAAATTTTTTATATCACTGAATGCATATATTTATCAAACTTCCTGTACTAACACATGTAAGCATGCATACTCCAAAGGTTTAACAGGAATAATTTAACACTCTTGAGACAGGAATAATACAAGGTGATCACAGGAGAATAGAAAATTCCAGGCAGCAGTTTCACATGTTTAGCAGTAGAAAATCATTGAAATAGCTGCATAAGGTAGGGGCTGATAAGACCCTGAAAAACCAAGGTGTGGGCCAAGCTGACTAAGACTAACTGGACCCAACATGGAGCTGGATTTGACCTAGGTTTTACCTTGGACCTCATTATACTCTCATTAACATAGTAAATCACACACCTACCAGTGCAATGACAGTTCTGAGACCACCCATATTGGGTGTGAAATGAGTAGCACACAGTTCCAAGAAATCTTCACATCTTTCCAGGAATCTTCATGAATATCCCACAACTTGATTAAAGAAACCCATAAAGATAGCAACTCCAAACCCTGTAGTATGACTTGTTTCTCTTGAGTATGTCCACAATCCCCTTTCTTAAGTGTGTACTTTTCACTTTGCAATAAATCTGTACTTTTACTATATTCCAATTTGTCCTTGAATTCCTTCTCACAACAGCGTCAAGAGCCTGGACACCAGATAAGAGTCGGGGTTTCACTGGCATTTGGGGATCTCCTCTAGTCCACCAGTTTCACTCTTATCATGGAAATTCCATGTATTCATATATATTCCCATTAGATTGCAATTAACTTTCTTCCATACATTTCATTTTGATGGTAAAATACAAGTTGTATTCATCTATAGCTATGAAACCAATAATTTGTAAAAGACAATTTCCTAATAAGAAAACTATTATTTCAGCCAACTGCCTCTGTAACATAATAGGTACCTTATTATGTTAATGGATTATGTCATAATACATCACAATACAACCTAACTTGAGGACAGATGACACCTGAAATTATTGCTTTAGTCTTTGACCTTTAGATATATAATCTTAAAAGCCAATTTAGATTATAACTTTGAGACTTCCTAGTGGCTCTTCTTTATATACCAAAACAGAAGAAAACAAAATATCTCATTTCACACCCAATATGGGTGGTCTCAGAACTGTCATTGCACTGGTAGGTGTGTGATTTACTATGTTAATGAGTACAATGAGGTCCTAAAACCTAGGTCAAATCCAGCTCCATGTTGGGTCCAGTTAGTCTTAGTCAGCTTGGCCCACACCTTGGTTTTTCAGGGTCTTATCAGCCCCTACCTTATGCAGCTATTTCAATGATTTTCTACTGCTAAACATGTGAAACTGCTGCCTGGAATTTTCTATTCTCCTGTGATCACCTTGTATTATTCCTGTCTCAAGAGTGTTAAATTATTCCTGTTAAACCTTTGGAGTATGCATGCTTATATGTGTTAGTACAGGAAGTTTGATAAATATATGCATTCAGTGATATAAAAAATTTTATTATCAAATAGGGTGGCACCCTTATGCAGAGTCAAAAATATGCATAAAGAAGCATTTACATAATGAGATCAAATCTGTATCTATTTGATATCCTGCAGGATAGTTTCTCCATATGCCATTATTACCTATGTTCCCTTCAGTGAGTACTGAAATTAAAATCTTAACATATTACAAAAACCTATTAGGGTAGGCAACGCCAATTGTAGAACTCCAGAAGATTTCTTTAAAGAAATTTAAAAGAGTGGCATTTCAGATGTTCTGCCAAACTGTTTTCTCTCTCTCTCTCTTTTTAATGGCTTTCCCAGCTTTGTTGCACCTAATACTGGACATTTTTTCTCTCACCAGGATAATTACCAACACACCATCTCCTATACTTCTCTCAGCATTTCCATTCTTTCATTAATCTGCTAGGTGAAGAAAATAATTTACCAATAGACTATCAAAACCATGGCCATTAAGAGGTGGCTATATGAATAGGGGAGGTGACTGATAAAGGATTTTGCTTTTGAAAAGGTCTCATAATAGCAGTAAGAGTGATAACATTTTCATAGCACATACTATGTAGCAGGCACTCTTCTAAGCTCATTACATATGTAGGTATATATACTCATTTATATATACTCATATATATACTTATACATATATTTATTTAATCTTCACAATCTGATAAACAAGGTATTAGCCCCATTTTACAGATGAGAAACTGAGGCACAGAGCGATTAAGCCCAACTTCATACAGTTTGTATGTAGAGGAGCCAGAATTAGAATCCAGGCTATTTGACTTCTGAATTTTGTTTTTTAACTACCATGCTATGGTCACCAAATTGTGCAGGTGAAAACACTCCAGTAATATAGATACTGAGGGAGAAACATTTTACCATAAACCTAAGATATTTAAAATACTGGATCTCCAAATAGGTATAGTATTCAGTTGGGAATTAGTTGAAACTTATTTGACCTTAGTGTAGTATCTGATACTGAAATAACTAAGATATATAATGAACATATTTATCTAAAAAGACTCTTCCCCAAATAATATTATTATTTGATTCAATAAATACTTATGAGGGACTAACAAGGCACAGTGCTAACAACTACAGGGATTATGAACTGAGTCAGAACTTATTTTACTTTTTAAGGTAAGAAAATAATAACAACTGCTACCATTTAATGAGATTTTACTGCATGCCAGATAACATGCTACGTGATTTGTGTCCCTTATTCTTACTAAATTATAATGCAACTCTATTATATTTATATTATTATTCCCATTTTAGAGATGAGAAAGGTGAGGTTTAGAGTGACTAAGATCACTTAGCATGTGGTAAAGCCTGGGTCCAAACTCCTGTTCATTTGACTTTAAAGCCCTGTCATCATTCCCTAAAGTAGATTATATGTAAAGTTGTTATATGAAATCTATTCCGTCATCAAATAGATTTAGAACATGTTGCTTCAACAAAGCTTAAAGCGGTTCTTTTTTGCAACACATCTCAGAGTTTTTAACATACTAACAGGCACTGTGAACATCTGGGCAGAAAAAATTTCTTCATTCAATTTTTTGAGCATGGAATCAAACCTTAATTTTTTTTTCAATTAAAATGATACAGGCAACACTGTTCTATCCCTGTTAAAAGTACCAACTCAGGAGACAGATATATATGTTAGAAGCTCAAGATTCCTAGGTCTGCTACTTTCTTGTGCAACCTTGGACAAGTAGTTTTACTTATTTATATCTCTATTTTCTTTTCTATAATTGATAAAAATAAGAATAGCTATATCATAGGACAGGTGGGAAAACTGAGATTTTTTTCTATGCAAAGTGCCTAAACCTGTGCCTGATATATAACCTGTATAAGCTTCAGTTACTATGGTTACTAATCCTTGATACTATGCCATATCCCAGGACAGCATAAATAATTAAATCTATTAATACCATAAATGACAGGGGTTATACATTATATAAAAATAAGTTAAGTAGGTTCAAGAGAGAAAGAAATTGTATCTAGTTCATAAATGTTTCCACAGATGAGATATCTCTTAAGATAAACTTTGAGGAATGGTTTTTGTTTTGAAAGGTATATATGAAAGAATGGTGGAGGGAACTATATAAACAGAAAGCATAGAGAAAACAGAATATATTGAAGTTAAATTTTTTTTCAGACTCTCAAGGTATTCTTAGGGTTTTTGGATTTAATGGTAAAACCAAAAAAAGAAAAACAGAATATCTTTGTGACCTTGGTGTAAGCAAAGATCTCTTAAACAGGAAACAAAAGATGCTAATCATAAAAGAAAAAAAATTGATGAATATATTCTATTAGTAAGAATATAGGAATAAGACATCATCAAGAAAGTGAAAAGATAATCCACAGAGTGGGTGATGATATTTACAATAAATATGTTTTGACAAAGGACCTGAATCTAAATATAGAACTCCTACAGATCAATAAGAAAACTACAACACTAGATTAAATGGGCAAAAGACTTGGACACTTCATAAAAGCATATGTTAAAATGGCCAATAAACTTACAAAAAAGGTGCTTAACCTTTTTAGTAGTTAGGAATATGTGAATTACAACCACAATGAGATATCACTACATATCCACAAGAAAGGTTCAATTTGATGAAGAAAGATAAAGATGATTATGTGTCAACAAGAATACAGAGCAATTAGAACTCTATATTAAAGCGTAAATTGTCACAGCTACTTTGAAAACTACTTGGCAATATCTATTTAAGCTGAATATATACATATCCTATGACCCAGAAATTTCACTTCTAGGTATATACCTAACAGAAATGGTATGTACGAGAATGCTCATAGCAATATTCTTCATAATAGCCCCAAACTGGAAGTCAGTTAATCCATCAACAATAGAAAGAATAATTTTTGTATCTTCACACAATGAAACATTCATGCAATGAAATATAGCAATGAGAAAAAATGACATATACGTACATGCAACAACAAATAGACCTTGCAAGCATAATGTTGCAAACAAGAACTAAAATAAAGGAGTACATGCTGTATGATACCACTTACATAAAGTACAAAACCAGGCAAAGTAACTTATTGTTAGGATAGTGGCTCTCCTTGTAGAAAGGGTGGGATGAGGTGGGGGGTGAGATGACTAGAACAGAGCATTAGAGTGTCTTCTAGGGTATCAGAAATGTTCTTCCCTTGATCTGGGGGGCCAGCAACACATGTACGCTGTATTTGTGTACATTCATTCAGCTACACACTTATGTGCACTTTTCTGTGTGTTATAAATCAAAAGAAATTTTTAAAAATGTACTCAATGCTAATTTTAATAAAATGTTTTGACAAATACCGGGTAAAATTTCCCAATAAGAAGAATATCTTCAAATAATGTCAAGCTGGTATAGTTTTGGGATGACAATGATGCTTTCTGAGTTCTTTATTTCCACCGCCAGCTTGATTTTGCTGAAAACAATTTGTGAGCAAATAAAATTTCTCTTTAATGCTGATGCTTCCTTGCTGAATTTAGGAAGTAAATAGAGGAGAATAACACAGACTCTAGTGATGCCAAAGAGAAAAATGTATATCGAGAACTCTGAGCCTATAAAATCTAACAATTGGCGGTTATGTGCCTGAATTTCCCTTGGGGAAGCTAGGGTTCCCCCCTTAAAGAGCTCTGACAGCAGCCACCACAGCAGTAGAATGGCAGAGTGTTACATTTAAAAATAAATCCTTTTGAGCACTGCATGAAAGTTGATAAGCAATAATGAAGTGCTGCATCAAAAAACATCAGAGAAGCCACATCATGAGGGATTTAAAGCCACGATGTCCTTTGGGTTTCGTAGTAATACGCTAGCTTTTACACAAAACGATGAATCTTTCACCAACATGCAACAGATGGCTTTTCAGATACTGTGGCAATAGAACATGTACAGCCAAGTGGTGATTCATTTAGCCAAGTGGTGATTCATTTATACCTGAATATCTTGCCCACAGACTAAATTTCTTATATTTAAGTGTTGTTAAAAAATGGATAAGATTTATTTGCTATATAGTACAAACTATAGTTTGATCAAACATGTGACATACTTCATTGGCTGCAATCCTTTTTCAAGAAGCGTTGAAAAGTATGAGAATTTAAGAATTTAAATAAATTTATAGGGTTATGACTGAATTTAAAATGTTTTGCTTTATCATAGTTTCTCAACTTATAACCCAATAGTATTAAGCATGATCATGCAAAAAAGGAAATTTGAAAAAGAAAAAACAGTATTCTAACAAACGCGTTCTCAAGTTTTTTGCAATAGTTTTTAAACACCTGACTTATCAAAAGGGAATGTCATGTGCTGTTTCTAAATTACTAAGTCTTTGGAGAAGCCAAAATTATCTCCAGACAGGGCTTTACTAAAATTGTCTGAGGTCAAGAATGGATTGGGAGGTCACAGCGCCTGATGAAATTTTCTGGCAAAAAGACCTAGGGAGATGGTCCTGAGCTACATTTGCCTGGTGACTGTCCTCAATGGCATTAAGACCTTTTCTTGAAGTCTGAAGCCTCTTTCTATTACAAACAGAGGAACTATTTGCTATCCCTTTACAGCATGCTAGAGACCTAATAGCAGTGCAGAACGATCATTTATTTTGGAAACCTCCCTAAAAATACAACTTTCCCAGGAAAAGCACAACTGTGTTTCTCAAGTCACTGAATAGAAAAATCATATTTAATAAAATTTTAGAGGTAAGCATAATTTAGGGATCTACCCTTCATTTTGTATAACAAAAATGGGATTTGGAGAGTCGAATCTAACATGGTACCTGCAGGATGGCAGAACCAAACCTAAAGCTCAGTGCCTGTGAACACTGTTTTGAATATTTAAGTCTATACAACCAAAGACGTATAAGAATCATATACCGTCATCATTACCTTCTGTAAAAATTTAAGGTTAGTATTTGGTCTGTTTTCTTTTTTAACTTTGGCTGAAATTTTAGAGAGAGTATTCATTTATTAAATGAGATTTTTAATTTTACTGTTTTATCAACATGATTAATGGGAGAAATTCAGCACAAGAAAAGCCAGTGTGGCTAAAAGCCAACATTTTTTCTTTCCAGTTTGAAAAACAGCACAAGATTGATTATAACAGCTCATTTTATTTTATTATATATATAAAACATGTATTATATATATGTTTTAGATTCATAGGGTCCATGTGCAGGTTCATATAATGGGCATACTGTATGATGCTGAGGTTTGGGCTGCCCAAGCAATGAACATAGTACCTCATAGGTAGGCTTTCAACCCTTATCTCTCTCACTTCCTCCCTGCTTTTGGAATCTCCAGTATAACACCTCATTTAAATACTTCTTTTGATATTCCCAATGGTAAAGAAAAGAGAACAACAAAGCTCATTACAACCAGGCTTTAACCATACTGTTTGGATCCATATAACTAACTTAGCCTCATGGTAGGAGGCACACTCACATTTGTATTGATGGTTTTTATACTGAAATACTATCAGAATCACAACAAAAATGCTGTCTGAAAAGACACTTTTTTTCAAGCAATGGTAACTGACCTTCCATTTGAGATCAATGCAACAGGGCTATTCAGACCTCTGGCTCTGTCTTCAGGCCTCTCCTCTGCAGTTCACACTAAGAGCCAGGCTAAAGGAATCTGGATACAGCAACTCTGGAGGTCAGCGCACCCAGCTGCTGCTATGAATTCTAGCTCTAGGGCACAAAATGTTTTTTCCCCTAGTTTCAGAGAATTTCAGTTTCTGCTTTCAATGTCTAGGCTGTGGCATTTAAGAACCCAAAGGAGGGAAAAGGAAAGAATGGTGGTTTCTATAAATCATCCTTTTGGAAAGGATATTTCCCCCACACCGAGCTTGTTCAATTTGAGAAAACAGAGTTAATATTTGCTCTACTAGTGCTCTCCACTCCCACCTTGGCAGAGAAAAAGGTCTCTTTAGCTTAAATATTAACCAAACACTTCATAGCTATTCAAAACCAGTTGCCCATATTAACAATAACAACAAAAGATAATAAAATCCCAGAAGGCACAACTTGGGAATAAATAGAAACAGTAAAAACTGCTCTAAACCCTTTTTGCACATGTATCCCAAGGCCATCAGAATTATAATGCACTATAGAGTGTTCATAAACAATTCTAGTAAACTATGATAGTCATGGTAGCCATCATAGAAAAGGCTACTCTTGTTCCTCCATCAGCAAATAAGCCATTCTCACCCAGGAGTGGCAGAGATGGCTTCCATCTGGCAGGCAGGGTTGGCTGTGCAAGCAGCATGAAAGCCCCTGTTCCATCCCTATGGAAACCTGGTATGGGGTGTCTGATCTGGCCATGCCAGGGACAGAGTGAGCAGAGATTGTGAGCATAGGGTAAAATTGGAGCTATAATGGGAAAAATTGGTGAGGGATGATCTGGAGAGCGAAGAAAGAGCAGTGAGTTTTGCTTAGTTTTGCAAAGCGGACTAGAATTAGTACCAATTCCTTATTTGAAATTTCCTAATATCTTACTCCTAAAATGATGTTATTCCCTTTCTCCTCCTCATTGTATGACAAAAGTCTGTATAAAATGAAGTAGAGTAGAGCAAAACTGCACAAGCAGGAACAATCTAGTTAAGCAGGGTATCCAACTCCTTCAAACGCTCCTGTGGGTGGTCGGAAGACAATGTGAACTCACATGACGTGTCCTGTGACCCAGGGAATGCTTGTACTCTAAAGAGTCTCTAGTGGGTATTTAACAGATTGGGCCAATAGTTGGCCTGGCTTCTTGAAACTTTGCCATTATCCTGACATACTAGAAACTGATGCTACTTGCTTCGGTAAGGTAAGCAGCTTCTGGGGCAGTAGCCACATGCAGAACATCTCCAATGAACACCGAAGGATTTTCTGCACGTGAAGGGAGTCATCATAAATGATTGCCCTGTCCCTGTGCATCATGTTACTCTTGTGCTATTATACTGACTTTGTACCAGACTTTCTCATGAGAGATTTTTCTTCTTTTTTAACATAGTCACCAAAATTTTTACTTTACAATTTGAATATCAGGTTCTTTTTTAAATATCATATAAAATTTACTGTATACAATGCAATATTTTGATGTACATATAGATAGTGAAATGATTACTATGGTAAAGCAATTTGACATATATCCATTATGTCACATGGTTACTTGTGTATGTGGTAAGAGTACCTAACATCCACTCTTAGAAATTTTCTAATAAACAAAACAATATTAACTACAGTCCTCATGCTGTACCTTAAATCTCTAGATATAGTCATTCTGTATAATTACAACTTTCTACCCTTTGCCTGTATTGGCCTATATCTCCCCTCTCCCCCCACTCTGATAGTCACCATTCTATTCTCTGTTTCTATATATTTGACATTAAAAGAATTTCTATATATAAGAGAGATCATGCAGTCTTTTTTTTTCTGGCTTATTTCATTTAACATGATGTCTTCCAGTCTCAATTACGTTGTTGCAAATGGTAGGATCTTTTTTTTTAAACCTGAATAATATTCTTTATATGGAATTTCATTTGGGCTTTCCAAATGATTCCCTCCTATCCCAGCAAAGAACACCAAAAGGCAAAGCCATAATAACTTTTTCATAAGGAGTACTATTGAAAGTAGAGCATTTCATCATAGTACTCATTATTTTCCTTTTCAATGATTTGCTTTATGAGGCAAAAAAGGAATGGAAAATTTTCTTCAAAAATATTTGTTTTAACTCTTGGTCTCTTCTGAACTTCAAACACTGTTAAGCTCCTTTTGCTTTAAAAGACACCAAGGAAAGTAAACAATTCTCAAAAATGGACCTGGTATTCAATGCATTTAACTTGAGAAAGTATGATTCCTGCTAATAGAAATGCAAAACGCAATGTTCCAAAATTGCACAATCTCTACAACTTTCCAAACTTTGACTTGTATCTCTGTCTCCTTTTCTCTAACACCCTCTTTCTCTACCTCTCCTAATAACTGTTTCTGTAGTCTCCTACTTTCTCACCTGTCTTTTCTGCCTCTCTCATCTCCTGTGTCTCATGTATTGACATCTCTGTCTCTGTCTCTGTTTCTGTACACGTGTGTGCCTATCTGTGTGTCTCTTTTGTCTCTGGCTCCCACCGTAATACTTCCAGGGAACTACAAAGCATTTAGAAAATTTGTCGTTTGCCTTACGTTGCAACTATACTGTATTAGTTTTGTTTTTAATATTTGCATCTATAAATCAGAAGGTTAATAGCAAGATTATTCTAGGATCAGGACAGGTTTGTCCCTGTGACAAGATTTAACAATTAAATTAGACCATATCTCTAGTTGTGTCTCCAGTAGTCATGCTAGTTGTAACAACCGAGGATTGTTTTCATTACGTGCTCCCATGATGGCATCTGCCATGCATGTGAAGGAGTGGGACAAGTTAGAAACTTAAGTGCACCATAGAATTTTATGGTATATTTTTACAGAAATTCATCATTGTGTCCTGCTTTCTACAAATACTATACCATTTTATTGGAGAGCACAAGGTGCTTTTACATATATTAAGTAGCTCTTTACATGTATTTTATACATACCACAATAAGTCCTTGTCTAAACTTTACATGGCTTATGATCATCCCATGTTTTTCTGATAAAGAAAATGATGCTTAGGGATAAATAATTCTATGAAAATCAAACATAGAAAATGAAGGCAATGATGAATCTAGCATTACAAAAAAATTCTCCCTAAATCAGATATGTAATAACTATACTGAGCAACATTATCTGCGAAGAGGTCACAAATCAGTGTCTCAAGGACCTTGGAAAAATTAATGCACTTTGGCTTTAACCTGTTCATTTTTTGCAAGTCCCTTGAACTCTAAGTGTTTACACGTCTAACCGATGAATAAGACAGAATAAAAGAGGTCAATGCTCTTTCAATATTTTCCAAACCCCCTGAAATCCCACTGGAGACTATGAGATAAAAACATCTTCCTGGTGCCAAGAGTTCCTAGTCCTTTCCTAATACTTCCCTAATAATGTATTTATTCATGATTTGCAAATTGAAAAATTGAAAAAAAAAAAAGGATTTCTTAGGTGGGGAGTAAGGTGGGGGAAATAAAAGATGGGGAAAATAAAGTGATAACATTAAAATAAAAATAAGAACTTCACAAATACCTATTGTATACATATAAATTATACCTACTCTTATAACAGACAATACTCCCTCTTGAGAAGCTAAACTTACCTGGTTTCCAGAGAGATTTCTATGCCCAAGGGTCTAAACAAACATGAAACCATTGAGCTTTGATGTGAACTAGATGGAACATTAACACTTGAAATGGTGCCTATCATAAAAATCATGTGACAAGAGTGCAAATCACCCACGTCACTCAATTTGATTACAGGCTACCAGCCACTGTTCTGTCAATCTGAATGTGGATTCTTGGACATGTATAATCATCAGCTAAAACATACTTTCTGACGAGAAGATAAAAAGGAGAGAGTGTTCTAACATACTTGGATTGACATGAATCTCATTTTTACCTAGTAGTTATTCTGACACAAACTTTGAAAGAAAAGGGAACAGTAGCTCATAAAGATTAAAGAAATGTGGGAAATCAGTCACCTCGTCATTATAGTTAGCACAGTGGCGCAAAAGTGCAACTGAAATACAAACAGGCTAGGAAAATCAAGATAGTATTAGACAAAGGAGTTGCACAACTAGCAAATTCCATTTGTCTTAATGCTGATACTTTTCTCTTTTTCTGAAGTTCATTTGACCTGTTTTATATTTTTGTCACATACTCATAAGAAAGTTTCTTAAGGTGTAAATGTGGGTTAATTAGCAGTGCTTACCTTTGTTTTTAAGGTTAAAGTCCACGTTCATTTCTGCATTTGAGCATTGTACGAGGTATTACATTTAAAGGTAAATAATTCCATCATTTCAACCTGTTGCTCCTGTGAAATGTGGTGCTAGGAAACCGCTGGCAGGCAGTGCCTCTGAACAAATCATATGTCCTGTAATTGCCGCTTTGCTCTAATTACTGTTGAGGATAGTGTTTGCAACTTGATTCCAGGGAGAGGGGCAGACTACCTTCTGATGACAGAGAACCAAATATATCCTAAAAGACTGACAAGTGGCTTTCTTTCACGTAATTTTTCTAAGTATCTCCCAGCGACTCAAAAACTACCACTCTGTCATGGTAAAATAGAAATGAAGAAAACTGACACCACATTTCTCTTCTAACAAAGCAATTCAATTCTCTCAAAATATCTACTTATCATAAAAATTTGGAATTTTCAGTATTACTTATATGTCAAGGGATTATTCCCCCTTAGGTGGGCAACTAAATCTTTTAAAATTGCTTTTTATTTCAAAAAGGAATGTGTTCTCATGACAAACTTCATTTATATTCTGTTAGACAAGAATAATTTATTTGCATACTATTAGGCTTGAAAAATTTGTTTCCTTTCCCACGGATTTTTAGGTTTTAAATAAAGATTCATATATTCAAAAAGACTAAAGTAGATGTCAATTTGATATTGATAAAATAATAGAGAAGTTTATGCATCTCAACTCAAAAACCTAATTTCAGTTATATGGGGCATTATCACAGTAAAATTGAGATTATACAGGCTTGGAACAAAAATGATTTATTATTTACTCTCATATCTAATTAATTTAACTTTGCATCTAGTGGCATCTGACTATATTATCAGAATAAAACATCTGATATATCCATGTTACACAGTGTGGCTATGACTGAATGGTTGTTTTACTTATGCTAAGTCGACTGTCATTGACACTGATGAGTTAGCTTAGTGGGCATTTGAATGAATAAAAGAAACTTGAAATGACTGATACTTGTAAATGTCAGGAAGGATTTTGGACCTTTGGTTGTACAACTTAGCACATTTGCTAACCACAGCCAACAATTTAGTGACGTACAGAAAAAATTATACTTATCCAAATTCTGAGATTTAGTATATCTGCTTACGTCAGATTTGCACAGTAACTATCAGGGACAGGTAAACCTACATGAATAATTAGATGCAGCAAACAAAATGGTAATTATAAAACCAGCTCTTAGAAATGGTACATTTTTCCAGTCTCAATGATCTCAGTTATGAATAATAACAAAATGCTATTCTAAATGAAAAATAGTATGCTGGCTCTATACTTATTTCCCCTCAAATAACAACTGGGCATTCCTCATGATTACAGTAAAATTATAGTCATGGCTGTGGTTTTCATTTTTAAAAAAAGCTTCATCTATGATAGCTCTCCCCTAAGAAACCTCTGCTCTGTAGAGATTATGCTGATGACCTCTTCAAAGCATTTTTATTTCATGAAGCTAAGCGAAGTATTTTATTCTTTCTTGCCTGCTGTTAAATCATGAATGATTTCTTGGAGCATTTTTCTAGAACATCTCTAAGTCTGGACTACTAGTGCATCCTTGAATTCCCAAGTTCTTTATTTGTACCTCTCACATATTTTTAGTTTAGTTCAGTAGAACACAAAGTGTGGTCCTCAGACTAGCAGCATCAGCATTACCTGAGAACTTGTTAGAAAAACAAATT
Source organism: Ateles fusciceps (assembly GCA_036589455.1). Lineage (NCBI taxonomy): Eukaryota > Metazoa > Chordata > Mammalia > Primates > Atelidae > Ateles > Ateles fusciceps. Next base: position 758,596 of record JAZHEH010001960.1, read on the forward strand.
CTTAGGCCTCACTCCAGATCTGCGGAATCATAAATGCTGGGGATGGGGCCCAGTAATCTATGTTTTAGCCAGCTCCCCATGGTTCTGAAACATGCTGATGTTTGAGAACCACTGGTCCATAATGCAGGTATGTATTAAGAGCTGTGGGAGAATTGGATAAAAAACACTTAAGCCTCTATGGGGAAAACTACATGAGAGACAAAGGCTCTGCAGAGAGGCGACATTTAAGTGGTTATCTAAAAGATGAGAAGAGTTTGGATGGATCCAAAGGAGGTACCAGGCATCACCCAGCTAAGTCATCACCTTGAGTTAGTTAATACAGCCCCACCCTCTCTAGAAGACCTTACCCTGTCAAACACCATCTTTCTTTAGTCAGCCCATTCTTAAGGAAACAAAACTTGCTTCATTCTTGTTAGCCTCTTAGTCTACCAACTATTTGCTCTTACCATTTAACTTCTTTTAGAGTAGGCTATATTTCCTTTGTTTTATTTTTTACTATCCCGTCACTTCATATACACTGTAATCTGGCTTATGATTTCTCTAGCAAAATAAAACTAGGGTTCTGAAGGCCTCTATCAGTCCTCCTCAACCTCTCTACCATTGGTAGAATACAATCTTTCTAAATCACCTTTTTTCCAAGATCAGCTTTTGTATTTCTAACCTTAACTTTTGCATTTTCCCTCCCATGTGTATCCCACTGGCACCTCAAGTTCAACTTGCACAAAATTAAACTACTTATCCCAGCCTCCCTGCCCCCATCCCCTCACCTCACTCCCTAAAGTATATTTCTTCTCCACTGCTCTTTACTTCCTCACATGCAGACTCTAAAACTTGAAGCTGTATTTGATTTCTCCTCTTCCTTGTCCCTGAATCCAGTTATTAATCTTTATGACATCTGTCACCTCCTTTCCTTTTTCATACCCATTACCATTACCTTCATTCAGGTCCTCATTAGCTGTTCACAACATAATTCCTTAATCATTGCATTCCCCTTGTAGTCAAATGAATTCTTAAGAAGACTGGTCAACATGGTGAAACCCTGTCTCTACTAAAAATACAAAAATTAGCTGGGCATGGTGGCGCGCGCCTGTAGTCCCAGCTACTCGGGAGGCTGAGGCAGGAGAATTGCTTGAACCCAGGAGGCAGAGGTTGCTGTGAGCTGAGATTGCGCCATTGCACTCCAGCCTGGGTAACAAGAGTGAAACTCCACCTCAAAAAAAAAGAAGAACAGCTCAAATCAGTCTTTACCCTACTCAAATGTCTCCTATGGCACCCCTCAGTGAGTTACAGGCTCTGTAATACTATACACTGGTTTAAATCTCTACTCTGTTACTTACCAGCTTGGAAACATTACATAAATTACTTGACTTAACCCCAATTTTCTCAGCTGACAAGTAGGAAAAAAACAGCAATCATATCTCATGAGGAGCTCTGAAGGAAATAATGCACGTAAATTCTTACCATGGTGCCTAGAACACTGAAGGATTTAGTGAATGACGAGCATTATTATCAACATCACCATAGAATCCAATTCCAATGCTGCAGTGCAGCATCCACCACCATCCTCAAACTGAAATGGAAATTGTTTTCTCACACTTTATAAGATTTATTAAACCAAATCCTCCCTCAGGGCAGGGCCCACATCTTATTTTTCTTTTCTCCTCCGGCCTCATAGGCAGTGCCTTACACTTGGTAGTTGCTCCAGAAATGCTGCCTGCATGAAGCACTAGCTGGTTCTTATACATACACACTTTCTGAGTTCTATCACTTTTTTCATGCTGTCATGCCTTCCAGGATGCTATTCTCTTGTTGTCTCCTTTAAAATTCTCTCCATTTTCAAGTGGCACTTTAAATGCCATCTCTTCCAGGAAGCCTTCCCTCTTTTTCAGAAGAAAGCATTTTGCTTTCCTCTGAACCTGAATGCATTTTTATTTTCACTCCACTACAGTACTTAAGATTGTTCATTGTGTATTACTTGTGCATGTGTCTTCTTCCCCAAAGAGCTCTAAGCTCTTCCGGCTTAGACACCAGACTTGATTCACTGCTGTTTGTCTAGGGCCCTGCTCAGAGAAGGCACTTAATGAATGCATTGAGTGAATGGAAGAGGTAAGGGGACAGCATCTGCGTTTTTAACATAAGAACTGTGCTGCTGCATACTACCTGATTAAAGGTTTTATTGCTCATGATAATTACGATCATCTTCAAAGAGTACACAGATTATGAGAATTACAGAAACAAGTTTAGGAAGACCTCTTATAAATGAACTATGTTCCTAATTTTGGTTTAAAGTCAGTATTCTAGAATCCAGAAGCATTTTTCATGGAAACAATAATTCCAGGGATAGTCCTCAAAAGCTTAATTAACCTGCAGGACAGCTGTGTAAGACACAGCATTGCATTAGCAATAGCACCTCAATGCCAATCCTACTATAAGGGGTATTGAAAAGGAGTCAATAGCCTATGAGTGTTTGTGAAGATACTGTCTTCCTTGCAAAACATAAAACCATGACTTTTGTTTTCTTTTTAGTGTTTTAAGACATACTCAGAAAGTCATAACCTGAAGCCAACTTAGTCGTGTATTCGAATCGTTACTTTTCATCGCCAGGATGAACATGACCTGGTTAAAGAATTTATAACTGTTGATTATAAATTGTAAATGTAGAAAATGGAAGTCCTGTATAAAGTGCACATATTTGAATTTTTAGAAATCAGAAATTATTTTCTTTTTAATTTACAATTCTAAATTATAATTTCCATGTCTTCATTTTGGATTAATTTAAAATGGACTATCGCCTCTGATTCCTCAGCTTCAGTTTCTTCATCCAAATTCCCCTGACAAATGCATAATGACTTGTTTACAAATTTTTAATTACATTCATTGGGGGGAGGGCAGTTATTTTAGAGTAACTCTTGAGTGAGTACATAATCTTTTTTTTTTTTTTTTTTTTTGAGACGTTGTCTCGCTCTGTCACCCAGGCTGGAGTGCAGTGGCACAATATCCGGCTCACTGCAACCTCCATCTCCTGGGTTCAAGCGATTCTCCTGCCTCAGCCTCCTGAGTAGCTGGGATTACAGGTGCCCACCACCACACCAGGCTAATTTTGTATTTTTAGTAGAGAGGATGTTTGCCATGTTGGCCAGGCTGACCTCAAGTGGTCCACCTGCCTTGGCCTCCCAAAGTGCTGGGATTATAGGCATAAGCCACTGCACCCGACCCATAATCTTTTTTAATGAAAAAATTATGGCCCTTCTAATCATCTGAATTGCAATTTTGGATTTTTATGAGCTTACTTGTTTAAAGCAGCAGGCAAACATATAAACAAGCTATCTGGGGGATGAAAGAACGTATTTTCACTGTTACTTTTGCTTCCACCATCACTGAGCTAGATATTATGGTAACTTGAAAAGTGGGGTCACTGGTCCTAAAGGTGCTTGTCTATTTAGAGAACAAAAATAATATATCCAATACAATTAGAGACTAAACAAAGACACATAAAATTTAGTGTAAATTAGAGGCACAGATACAGAAGTGGTACAGGACAGAACATAACATCCACAGGGCAGAGAGCTTTGTTTCATTCACTAATGTATTCTAAGCACCAGGAACAATGCCTTGCACATATTGTCAGCTCAACAACCACTGCGATCAAAGGAGAGACAAAAGTAGGTTAGAAGAGCTGGGGAAAGTTTCACTGTGAAGGCAAGACTTCAACAAGACCTTAAAATACAGGATTCTTTGATTCCTCCTTTAGCTCCCACCTACATTTAGACTATCGGCAAGTCCTGTGGTTTCCGCCTCCAACATAGACTGCAAATTTTCCCATTTCCTTCTATGTCACTGTCAGATACTAGTTGGAGACACCAGCATTTGTCTGTACTACAGCTTAATGGCTGTTAAGGGATCTTTCTGGGACTCCTATGCTCTCCGACATTTGGTTCTCATACAGCAGCCAAGCAAACTGTTTAAAAATACAAATCTGATCATGTCACTCCAGAGCAACAGCTTCCCACAGCACCTGGAATAAAATCAACCCCTTGCCATGGCCTACAGTCACCATGCATTTAATTAAGCCCCTGCCTGCTTCCAAACCCTCACCAAGTAGTGCCTCTCCTCCCCAGCCCCCAAGATCTAAGCTTCCTTCCTCCCTCTTTCCCAAACACATCACATTGACTCTATCTCAGGCTTTTGCCTTGCTGTTCCCCTCAGCATGAAACTCCCTGCTCCCATTTCAGTTGTGCCTCAGCTCAGTTATCACCTCCTCAGTGAGCCCCTCCCTCTATTACACTGCTCTGTTATCTTTACTTCATGGCACTTACTTGTCTCTAAAATGACCATCTTTTACTTGTTTACTTGTTCATTATCTCCTCTTACTTAAATATAATCTCCACAAAGGCAACGACTATATTCCCAGTTTCTAGAGCAGTGCCAGGTCCATAGTAGGTACTCAATACATATTTTGAGTGAATGAATGACCACATGTTTTCAGCACTTTCAAATGTGAAGATACTATTTTAGCACCAAATGGTTTCAAGGACTTCTCACATAGTATTCGTGTTATTTTTTCCCTCAGTATTCACTGATCATATTCAAAGCTGTTAAGAAGTTAGCAACATTTATGGTACAGTGGTATTTCATTATCACAGTAGGGCTGACATACATTTGGCAAAAATATGTTGGGTATGTATGAGAAATGGTATTTATTCAATCTGTCAAACTGAAATCTATCAAACTTAGTACACATTTCCATTTACAGGTACATGAGGATCCTCAGCCCACAGATGTCAGTGAAGCCATTAATTGATATGCAGATTTGCTATAAGAAGACAGAATGGCAGAGGTCCTAGTTAGAACTTAAACTGAGGATAAACTGTTATTTTTTAAACCATCTAACACCTAGAGTTTATTAGTCATCTTTACACATTTGTAAAACAATGTCTAACACTTACATAACATTTATTATGCACCAACACTGTTCTAAGCACTTATGTATATGAATTCACCCAATTTTCAAATTAACACAGTAAAGGAAGAACTTGCTATTATCTGCTGCATTCTCTAGATAAGGAAACAGGGCACACGAAGACACAATATCTTGCCCAAGGTCCTGAAGCAGGCAAGCATCAGCGCTGGGGTTCAAACACACATAGTTTGGCTCTAGAGTCCATGCTTTTATCGCTATGTTATGCTGCCTTGCTGATATAAGGAGGTAGCATCTATATGCTAGTAAATATCTTTTGTACCATCCATAGCATAGGAGAAAAAAATGCATGTCAGATGTCAGTTACTCCTAAATGTGCATATTTTACTCTTAAACATTTTTAAGTAGTATCTTCCTCATTACTGCCAAATAAAGGTCTGAAATACTTCACAGCAAGTAACTTTATGAAGCAGATATATATCATGTGGGAAATCATGAGGAAAATCTAAATCAAATACCAAATCTCACAGTGCCTTTAATATCACTGTGAAAACAGCATAATTTTCTAGGACACGTGAAGGCTGAGGTGATAAAACAGTGTATCTTAAAATGACTTGAAACCAAAAATGTATTTGTGAGTATATTCCCAAATCACCATGAATGTTCTGTTTGGACAGGTTAGAACATGAGGACAACAGAACTTACCTTAATATACAAGGTCTTTAAGTGTGCAAAGCACAGTGCTTTCTGCATAGCGTTGGGTCATGCTGTTTATGAAGAAAGCTCAATATTGGCTTATAGCACCAAGGCTATAGACATAGTCCAAGAAAGAATTCCAATAAGACTTAGGTTGTTCTGTCATTCATATCAGGCTCTTCATTTATTTCTCCATTTAGTCCCTCCTTTTTGAAGAGATTAACTAGCTGTCTCATGAAATGTGAATGAATCAAGGAGGAGTTGAGTATCCTGAACATAACCCATGTTATGCAACATGACCCCTATGTAATAAATCTTTCTAGAAGCAGGTCTTTTCCAAATGGAGGCTGTCTTCACTATTCTCATGTGAGACTTGGCAAATGAGGTATTCTGAAGCTGACTGGCCACTTCTCTGCTCCCAGCTGACAACTCTTTAACACAGATGCCAGCCGGAAAACTTTACTGGGGCACGTAGAGGATCAGAACTTTTGAATCATGTCCAGCCAAGAGAGTCCATCATCCCTCAGCTCTCTGCTGCCCCACCCCATCCCAACACCAACATATCACTTCTGCAAGTCCTCCCAGCTCTGATGGCCAGAACATGGGAGAGGGAAAGGACTGGCTCTCAACATGAAGCTGCTTTCGGGAATTCCTTTGTGAGTTCACTAAGAAGAAAAATCTATACATTTCTGTGATCTATTCTTTAATAAAGACTTGGGAGCTTGGGAATAAATGTGAAGGAATTTAGGGTCTTTTATCCATAGTGTATGTAGCCTTAGAGCTAGACCCCAGTTCAAATTTTGCTTTTAGCGTTTAATATTGAAAAGACTTTGGAGAAGTGCTTATTCTGTGAGCCTCAGCTTTCTCATCAGAAATAATACTTGTCTTTCTTAGATTTGGAAGGGGAAGGACACTTACACAGTGCTTAACACAGTGTCTGGCACAGTGTGAACTCAATAAATATTAGTTCTCTCTTTGTTTCTCTGATTCTGAAGAGAGCCAGGTGTTTGGAGACTGGCATTTAGAAATGCCTACAATATCCTCAGAATATTCTATTTTTATTGGCTTTCTCTTTATTTTGGCTTTATGCCAGGGATTCTTAAATTAGGATCCACCGACCACCCCCTCTCCGGAAATTGTATGCAAATATTTGCAACCATACTTATTACTCAGAGAGAGGAATCAGAGTTAATCAATTCACGAAGGATTCTGTGATTCAAAGGATTAAAAATGTCTGCATATGTTTCTGAAAAGTTGCAGGCAAACCAAATATCTTTTTTAAAATCAAATTTTATTTTTAATGTACTAGAAGAGTCTGCGAGTAAAAGGGACTCTACAATGAATCTTTCTGTAAAGCAAATACTTGTTTCATAAACTACATACTTGTTTCATAAACTACATATTTAATCCAGGTTTTTTCAGTTATTGCATAGCAAGTTTGATAAAAGTGGAATATATAGTGATATTATATGCATAGTAGCTAACTTCCATTAACAATTTAAACACAGCTTGTGGGGTCAAGTTCAAGTTCAGTGTAAACTGAAAGAGAAAGAACTCCTGAAAGTCCTTACTCTTAACTGGACAAAATCTTCGTTATTCTCTGCTCCAAACACCTCATTTTATGGAGGAAGTAATTGAGGTTCTGAGAGGTTATGTGACTTGCCCAAGGTCATCACAACAGTTATGGACAATGAGAAATAACAGCTGTAAAAATAATGACAGTGATTATGATGATGATGATGACAGCCCTGTGATCTATTGAGCATTTACTTGAGCTAAGCCTTTTAAAGACTCTAACCTCATGTACTTTCACTACAAGCCCGAAGGAAGATTACCTCTATTCAGCAGATGAAGCACTCTGCCAAGGGCTTCATAGCCAGCAAAGGGACAATTTAGAACAAAAACGAGCTCACAACTCATACCCGTTTGGCTTTAAACACTGTGCTCTTAAGCAGTACTTGAAACTGCTTCCCAGAACACAACAGAACAGAGAGTCATGTGGTCTTGAAATACAAACAATTAAAAGGTTAGTTACAACCTTTAAGTTCTATTCATATCTCCAGATGGGGTTTTACAAATATAATATTAGACAGTTGTTTTTAGTGCTATACTTTCACAAATATACGCTAGGAGTACAAACTCTAGAACAAATCCAGATCATCTCCTGCTTGGAGTAGGGCTCTTAGACACAACCCTCTCTGGCCATACTCCTTCCCAGTCCGTAGGCCAAAAGGATCAGCCCACATTGTCTATGCCTTTCCCCCCACTCCTTCTAGACCACATCCTGGGTTCCTGGGATTCTATAAGTCCATGCCCTAATGGCCCTGGGACTACTTCCAAGTCCTGTGTAGGTCTCTTTTCCATACCCCTTCCTTTTCTGACAACACCTGTGTGGGCCACCTCAAAATGGCTATTTTCAGGAAATGTAGTTGGAGGTTGGCAGTCAGAACTAGGTGTCTACCTTCTTGCTGAACAGGACAAGAGGTGGGCCAGGAGCCACTTTATGCTTCCATATTCTGGCACAGAACTTTGAGGTGTCTAGTAATTCTAAAATCATACTTGGCCTTCTCAGATGTTTATGAATAAAAAAAATCCATCTCTTCAAATATCCAACTGACTTTTAATGATGGCTAAAAGCCACATATGGTACTAGGTGTTAAGGATACAATGATCGACAAGAAACCTTGAGACTATGCCTTCATGGAGCTAACTGCCTTGTGAAGGGTTCACTTGAACGTACAGGCATTTAAGATACACAGTGATAATGTGGCAATTGGAAAAATACTGATATGCTAAGGGTACATAATTGTTTCATAGGTGTCCCGTAAGGCTTTCTTGAAAAAGTAAAGTCTAAACTGAAAACTTGAAGAGTAGAATTTACCTAGGCAAAAGGGAATATGATAGAAGAAGAAGAACTGATCGAGGTATGTTTTGAGAAAACTACACATAAAGCCAGACCTGGAGCCAGAATAAGAATGGTGTCCTGAAATGAAAGATTTTCAGTATTGACTAAAGTTTTCTCTGGGGTAAGAAATGTTCTTGGAGAGGTAAGCTGGGATCAGACCAATTCAAGTCCTATAAGTCAGTTTAATGGGTTTAGAATTGTCCTAAAGGCAGTGAAGAGTCAAAGACAGATTTTAAACAAGGGCATGCCATGAGGAGGCCTTCATGTTGGGAACATCAGTGGTTGGAGAATAAATTATGTCTATGTGCAAGAGGAGCTCATGGTGAAGGCTGGGTGAGAAAAAAGGAGGCTGGTAGAGCTACGGAGTTCAAGGAAAAGGCATTATAGTAATCCATTGAGAGACAATTTGAACTGAGGGTTAGGCTGTAATGAGAAAACAATACAGACAAAAGAGATAGACTCAATAGGACATGATAACTGATCAGACATGGGGCTAATACCCAATGCACTATTCACCAAGACTCGCAGCTTGGGTAGATGGAGGGGCCTATCATAGAGAAAGAACACAGAAGGAGAGCTCAGCTTGGAGGGAAATGTGTCTAAGCTTCGACCTAAAAACCCCTCCAACTCAGGGATTTTGGTTTTTACCTTCCCATACTACCACCAAGACTAAGGGTGTAAGGCCTGTGTGCTAGACTATGCAGGCCTCCCCCTTCCCAATAAACCCTATTTTTTTTTTCAGTACCACCAAAAAGAAGGGCAAACAACAGCCATGAAAAAAGGGAATTCTTGAATTAGGCTCTTATTTATAATTCCTCTCTCAAAGATAATCATTTGTTTAAAATATGTGGCTATCATTAAAATTACCAGGACCATTTAATAAATAACAAAGTATCGGAATTTCCACAATTACATTTGATTTTCAGGCATTTCAAATCTTATAGCAAGAATTCAGACTTAGTCAATGATTTCAAGAATCTGCTCTCAAGTATTTGATGTTAACCTAATAAATGTTGATACTTAAAGATGAAGAAAGTGACTTAGGAATGACTAATTCATATCTTCTCTAACATGTCTTCTCAGATGTTGCATATGCATTTCACAGTACATCTCTTGTAGCAATTAATCTTTATCAATAGATCTGAATTATTATCTTTTCTCAGTCTCCAAGAACCTCACATGAAAAATTCCAGAAGAAAAATTTTAAGCAATAGCACTTAGACTTAGATGAAAGGATTACTATAATTTTTATTTTGCCAAAACATCAAACTGATATGCTAACAATACTTTGTGAGGCCAGCAGACACCAGGAAGAAAAGAAAAACCAAGAAACAAAAAAACTAAAGGATAGCTTAAGTTTTTCTTGAAAACAAATTTTCAAAAGTAAAATTTATCATTTTGCTCAATATTGATGAATATTTGTTTGTTTTATTAGCTATATCATGTGCTATAAAATTGTCTTTTAAAAAATAAAAAATTTAGATTAAAAGCTAAATTTAAGAAAGTTACTTTCAAACTTTCTAACAATTGTGCGATGTGAATTTTTGAAGTTAAAAAAATAGAAATCAATACTCTGTAAGAGAAAAATAAAAAACGGATGAGAAGGCTTTCAAGGGCTTCATAAATATTTTAAGTAAGCTTGGAGGAAAAAGACAAGTAGTGTGTCAGCAATGCCAAAGTTACTCAGATCTAATGCCTATGTGGCTTTGGATAAAAGTCTCAATTTTTTTACATTCTGGTCTCTGTGAATATGAGAACTAGAATAAAAACAAACTCACCAAAATGCCATAAAAATAAGGTTAATAAGGAGCTCTGACATACAGTTGATAAAAAATTATAGCATTATTATAATATCTATTTTATTTTCTCTTTACACAGAACCGTATCCTCGTGAACCAAGAGAGATGACTTTTAAAATCACTCCTTTACCATAATGCTGTTTAAGATCCATAACAAAATCTCTACCCATGAGGAATGGGCAAATAAAAATTAACTATTTGAGGGTGTTTTAATAGAAGTATGACTCAGACCTGGATTAAGCAGTTTGAATTTTGCACACAAACTACATTTTACAGTTGGGCAAATATAGGTTAAACCACAATCTCTTTGGGGAAAAACAAAACTGTTTATCCACCTTTCTGTGGATAAAATACGGATCAGAAGTGATACTGATCAGATAGGGAGTATTGTTCTTGCTCAGAACAATAAATGAACTCAGACAATTAAATGAACTTTTCTATTTATCCTTTTCAATATTTTTAGGAGTCAGTGCAAATAAAGTAGAAAGTCTATGGAAACAGAATCTAAAGTATTTCTGTTTGGCTCTGAGCAAGGTATTTATCTGCTTTATCCTGCATAAGGAGCAGAGTGGGCTAAAAAATATTTTTGAGTAAACAATGATAAAATCTGCTGGGTAAACCACTAAAATAATGAATATTGAAGAACTTGTATGACAGTCAAATCAACTATAACTACTTACAGGAAAAGACCATTAAAAGCCACAAAGCCTATAAACAAACTAGATGGAAGCAATACTAAGGAAGTTAATCTGAAGTCATACTTGTACAACAAAGAAATTATATCCTTCATATAGCATAGATTGTGAACATTTATAAGTAAGGACACAACAACAACTAACTACTGTCTTCTCTTAATGTTCTGAGGAGTTAGGGAAGGAAGGAGGATGTTAGGGAGTCAGGGCTTTACCTAAGGAGAGAAGCTGTTTGCTTCACTTGCTGTCTTACTCCTTCCTTCTTTAAGTTCTCGAAGGTTTGCCTTCTAGGATATTTCTCTCTCCAGGCCCTCCTCTAGTCTCTCTAATCAAATTGCTTTCTCTTTTAGAACTGCCCTTCTTCTTTCATTTCTGTGTATGTTGATACTGTTCAGGTGCCAACATCAGTCTTCTGCTGGTGGCCCTCTACCCCCTCTGGATGGTCTCCCTACCTCTCAGGGTATCATCTCTCTGCCAATGACTGCTTGTCAGAGCTCAGGCCTCTGCCCTAGTCCTCAGCTCTGTATATCCAAATACCTGCTGAGTATTGCCAACTGGATGCCCCATAACCATGCCAAAAGCCAAATTTATTTGGGCTGGGAGAATTTGCTCTGCGATGTGGCAATAAAATTACTCATTCTGTGATACTAAAACATATATGTAGAAGAGGAAGACAGCCAGTGCTAAAAAGTGAGAAAAAAATTAAACAAGATTTCTTACAAATCTTCACTATATCAGAATTAGATATTTCAACTATAGTTATAATGATCTGATTATAAATTAAATGTAACATTATTTGAACTTTAAGTTCAAATGAACAATAGCTTTGTTTCATTGGGTTCTTTTTGCCCCTCACCAAATGTTAAAACCAGATTGAGAAGCAGAAGTAGATATGCTCTGTATTTGGAATTCTCCTTGGCCTGCAAGCATTGCTCCTTTCCTTGGAAAGCTTTTCTTTCTACAGGAGAAGCTTTCAAAGGTCACTTGTCTGGGAGTGAGGCTCCATGTGGTAGCTGATTCTGTCTACTGCAGAATGCCAGACCCAGGAGAATATCAAGAAAAAAGGAAAGCAAAAGGGAGGAAAGAATTAATACAATTTTCTCTCTACCAAGATTTCTGCATGAAGAATAAGTGGTAGTTATGCCCAAGTGTTTCGATAGTCTTAAAAGACTTTTGTTGTTGTTGTTGTTTTAAAGCAAGGTACCCATGTTTTTAGTTTATATTCTTGATCCAGTGCTGGTATAATGCCCATGGGATATTTAAAAATTTTAAAGTGCTACAAGATATTCATTAAAAATCTATTAGAATTTCCTCATGGGTTCGTTTCAAAAGTAAAAGTTGGAACACATTTAAATTATAATATGTTGCATAAAAACTTTAACTTGTTTCTTCCTTTAGATAACTCCTCTCCTTGTACTCTTTAAGTTAGATGATGGCAACTCTGCCATAACACTTGCCCCATACTTCTCCTTTTCTTCCTACAGCCACACAGTCACCAGGTCTTAGATGTTCAGTATGTCTTAAATCCATCCCTGTGACTGCCTTCTGCCCTAGTTCAGACCCTCATCTCTTCCCGTCATTACTAAACTCCTCCATTCCAGTTTCAATCTCTTTAGATCCATCTCTGACGCCACTGCCAGAACAATATATCTAAAAATCCGAAGTGAACCACATCACTCTCCTGCTTAAAATACGTTTTTTCCATTTGTTCATTTGACATAGATTTGCTAAGGGCTAGGGCCTATGAGCCACGTCTAATGCATGATATTGGGAATGTGGTCTCATCAAGACAGCTGGGGTGTCCATGCCCATGGAGCTTTACCTTCATCATGTCATTTACACTAACATAACCTACATGGTCATAAATCTGACTGTTTCTATACATCTTTAAGAGAGGAAGTATCTTTTTGACTCACTCAGGTTGGATGAAGTATTCCTTCACTTTGTTCCTGTAATACCTATATTCACATCACCATTACTGCATTATATTGTGAGCATCTTTATATAAGAGCACAGTCATACACCAAGTTCTGGACAAATAGTTATTCGATGACTAACAAATGTGAACATGATTCATAGATTCAACATAGTCTATAATGACTTCAGAGAAAACTGGTAGCAAGGAGATACTGATAATATAGAAACATAATTCAGGGAAGAGACCAGGAAACAAGAGGTGTTTGGATCTCAGCTCTAAACCCATATCCACATGGGATTATAAAATTCAGGCAGTTCAACAAATACAGGGTAAGTCCAATTGATCTTCCTGTTCCAGGAATCTCTGCTGCACTGTTTGCCTCCTTGATCAAGGTGTTAATTGTGTTATGATAAAAACCAGTCCTTTTGCTAGAGGAGGTTTGAAGAAAACCTCATAACAGATGGCTTTAAGCATTCCTTAGATGATATATAAGGAATCTAGGAGAAAACTGGATATGAAAATATATTGAGGCAGCAGAAAGTATCATTATCTGCAAATGAATCTTTATGCATGGAGAAGAGCCCTATCACATTGGGCTAATAGAGTAAAAGACTTTCCATGAAGCTTTAGAACCGTCTGTGAGACAATAAGCAGGCCACCCAGGCCCAGGTGTACTAAAGGGATCTTATTTTTTAAGGTCAAAATTAGTGAGGAATAAGCCTAAACTATTTTCTGAGACGGTGGAATAATATTTTTTCCATTTAAAGCTACTTCTAGTTCTAATGAGAGTACTTGATATAAAGTTGATTACGTATCAGATATATAAATCTCACACTGAAACATAAAGCTGCTCTAATAGCATATGCCAAAAAGTACATGAATATAGTTCCTTTCCTTCTGTAAGACCTATTATTGTAATTCTCTATTTATATGTTGCCAATATCTACTTTAAAGAGAAACATTGCCCGTGCATGCCAGTATATTTCTGGTAGAAAATGTGAAAACTGGACCTATGCCTCTTTATAATTACCAATCTTGGGAAAACAATAAGGTTAATTTAAGGGTTTATTAAAACCTTATAAATTACAAAATTACTTATTATGATCAGAAAAAACTATAATTGCTTTTTATAAAAGTTTGGATAATTATGTATCAGTATTTTTAATAAATTACTAATATGAATACTAGCTATGGCCGCAGTAAGGAAAACAATGAATAAACTAATTGTTTAGTGGTTTGTGCCATCTTTACTAAAAACCAACCAACAAACAAAAAAACCCAAAACTGTGGCTGTGAATAAATATCGATGTGTTTGCATTTCTGTAAGTTTCCTTAGGCTGATATATTTAACTCTCATAATGTTTATAAGCTAACATATATCCATTTTTCATGTTAAGCAATCAGTAAACTTCTAAATAGTTTTTCCTTCCTTCACAGTTACTTATTACTTAATTACATAATCATATGCTATTACTGTTGGCTAGACCCTTAGACATTAATCACTTCCCTTAACTAGTGAACATGGGATGTATATGTGTGTTTGTGCATCCATATACACGTTGAGAGATTCTTCGGATAATGTTTATATTTATGTATGTTGTACATTTAAGTACTATAGGCTTCCATTCAGAAGCTCTAACCCATTTATACATTCATTCAAATATTTCTTAAGCATCCGCTATGAACCAGTGTCTGTGTTCACCCTAACTAAGACAGAGTCCCTGCTCTTAAGAAGGTAGTTGGGAAAAGAAAACAAATATATTACAAGGGCAGTGAGTGAGTTATGTACAAGGTAGCTCTCCTTTCTGAGTACACACTACAATTTAAGCCATATTTTAAAAATACAGCAATGATACACAAAAGCAAACTAATGTAGTAGGAATATTCATCTTGCCCTCCCAAATCAAGACCATTAGAGAATGGGTGTGGTACCTGTCCATGTGTGTACAATCACTCTGAGACTATGAGTCATAGAATGAAAACAATTTTGTTACAATCTACCTCACTCATATACACATTCATAGTTGCCCTGCCCAGATACTGAGAACCATTTTGGATCAACACAAGTCATTTGCATTATTAATTGCCAATCATGATGATGGTCAGAACTGAATAACTTCCATACCTAATGGGAAACAGTTCTTTTGCTTTCTAAGGTCATTAGATTCTGTTCCTAAAGCTTGAAAGTCACAGTGGCCCTTCATTGTTTGTTCAGCTGATCACAAATCAGAGGTAATGACATTTACATTGCTAATAAACTTTGCACCAAGTGTGTTAACTCTTGGTTTGGTATAGTTTCTTCTACCTGAGAAAAGCTTATTTGACCTCCTCTGTGTGAAATCTGAACTAGAACTAATTATCTGAATAAGAACATTCTCTTACTTGCATATCCATAAACATACACACATATTAAATCTAGAAGTGTATATAATTTCCTAATTAGATCCATATGAGAATCAGGAATGAAGTGCAAAACAAATTAAAATGTGTATTGTTACTTTATCCTGACATACACATTAAATTACCTGACAAATCTGGGAACATCAGGAGAGTACCTTCCACTCAATGACCTCTTATGTTGGGTTTGTAGAATTAGACTAACAGAAAAATATGTATTTTGATGGAGATTAAATCCTGGCTAATGTAGAGAAAAACTGAAAGTTTTATTAATTAGGTTTTTCAGTATACCAAATTTCAAGTAGCTAAATCTTTACTTCCTTAATATTTTTTCGTCATAATTATTAGCATATACTGAATGTTGTTGGCTTACTGGTGTGAGATAAAAACTAAGAATACCAACCACAGTTTCTTTTATTAATGAGAACAAAATGACCTCAATCTAAAGCTAGATAATGAAATGACCTCATACCAAAGCTAGATAACTAAAAAATCCCACTGGCTTGCCTAAAATATAACTGAAAATATACCTTAAAATATAAGCTGTTTAATATATCTGCTAATTGTTAACTGCTTTAATCTGTTGCTTGACCAGGCATGAATATATACATGAATAAATATATAAATAAATGTATACAAAGAGACAGATGTTGACAATTAAGATGCTCATATCTCAATAAAATCCATATTATAAATTTTATAACACTTACAACTTTGTAAATCATTTGGAGATCTGTCAATAGCTCATATAATTTAAATAATACTTTATTCTAAAGTCCAATAAAACATAAATTCAGAGTTAAAGTCAATGAATAGGATTTGATATGTGCTTAAAATAATAACCAACAACTTCGAATAATTTTCTATGTAGCAGATACTTTGCTAAGTTATTTCTACACATTATATAATTTGATTTTCATTAGAACACTATAAGGTAGACTTTATTATTTGCATCTCACAGAGAAGATTGAGGGTTTTAGTGAGTTAAGTAACTTGCCCACTTACTGTTAATAAGTGACAGAAGTTGGATTGAAACCAAATTTTTAGTGACTCCAGAGCCAAATTCAGCTCATATTTGGTCAAACGTGATTTAGAAATTTGAAGGCCTGGAATGGAGTCTCAGTGTTGATCAACTATTAGTCCTGAGACCTTAGAGAAATCAGTGAACATTCCAAACTTCAATTTTTTAACATATAAAATAGAGCCAATGCAACATCCCAATCGTTCTCATCAAATTACCATAAGGATTAAAGAAATAATGTAAGCAAGAAAAGTTTAAAGTGCTCTATAAATACCATTTTATTTTAATTTATTAACATTTTATAACTCCCAAGGTATTCTATGGGTCCAAACACTGACATTAAACCAGAGATCTCATTAGAAAAAGAGAGTTTAGGAAGCCACTGGCACAATCTTCCACCATAGGAAATTTTAGGCAGGTTGTCCAGAATGGCACAGGGAAAATAATAGAAAAAACACTCACTCTTTGTGGGTAATAAAGAAAAGAAAGACCAGTGTTATAGGCTGAGTATTTATGTCCTGCTTACCTCCATAATTTAAATTTTAAATTTTACAGTCTAACCACCAATGTGACTGTATTTATAGTTAGGCCAGGAGGCCAGGTGAGGAGGTGATAAAGGTCAAATGAGGTAATAAAAGTGGGCCCTAATCTAATAGGGCTAGTTCCCTTATAAGAAGAGAAAGAGATATCAGAGCTCTCTCTTCTTAACATCAGAGGATACAGTGAGAAGGGGGCATCTGCCAAGAAAGAGGCCTCGCCAGAAACTGAATTGGCTGAAGACTTGTTCTTGGACTTCTCAGTCTTCAGAACTGTGAGAAATTTGTTAAGCAAGTCTATTGTATTTTGTTACGGCTGCCCAAGCAAACTAATATAGTTGGTATCATGTTCACCCATCATGTTGCAAAGAGCAGGGCCAACTGAACCCTGTCCAGCTGCCAGCTGGGTAGTAGTGTGGTCTGACAAATCACATGAAGGACTGACAACTTGGAGTTGTGGCCTATGAAATGTAAGAATGTCCTAGGCAAGGTTATCATGAATGGGGCTCAGTATAAACTACTTTCCCTGGAATACAACTGTCCAAGTTCAGCATGTTACTGTAAATATCCTCAGGAAACAAACCAAACCAAGAAAGATGAAAACAGATCAATAAGAGTGCAGCCTCGTGTATGTTAATACAAATTACAGCTTAAAGCTTGAAACTGAATCCATGCAAAGAGTAGACAGGAGAAAAATTATGATTACAGAATTTACAACTGTGCAACAAAAGAATTTCTACATTAAAAATAAGTAACAGTTTACTTTGTATCTTTTCTTTTCACCAAGCATGGTTCCTTCTAAATCTATTGAGTTTCCTAAGCTTGAAGGGAAACTAGCTGTTACATACAAAAACAAGAACACTTTAAAAAATTACTCCTGCAGCTTATTTTCCTTAAGATGAATAGAAGATCTTATTTTTGGAAAGCTGTGTTTTAATTTACAAGAAGATGAACAAATTTTCAAATGCAAACATAGCTTCCGAGGAAGGTCTATCCTTAATTCTGAGTGATTTAAAAGTCATAGTTGGTCAAACGTTTCTCCTTACCTATTCTTTTCACACTAATTATCATCCAGATGATTTAATGAGAATGTCATTTGCTGAGCATTTATTCCATGTGAGACACTACTCCAGGTAGTTATGGTAGGCACTGCTAGTTGTCTTTCCAATCTCCATAATACCAGAAGTAAGAGCTCTGCAAATAGCTTCCTAGCTAAAGAAAGCATTTCCCAGCATTTCTTGCAGCTAGCTGGGGGCTACAGTGACTGAGCTCCAGCCAATGGGATATGAGTAGAAGTGATAACTTCTGGATCATACCCTTAGAAAGAAACGTGTATTTCCTTCTTTTTTCGTTCCGTGTTTCGTTAATCTGGAATGTGTAAGTGGTAATGACTTAAG
Source organism: Ateles fusciceps (assembly GCA_036589455.1). Taxonomy (NCBI): domain Eukaryota; kingdom Metazoa; phylum Chordata; class Mammalia; order Primates; family Atelidae; genus Ateles; species Ateles fusciceps. Next base: position 776,875 of record JAZHEH010001960.1, read on the forward strand.
CCTGCAAAAAATGATTGCATACCAGAAGTGTGTAAGCAACAAGATGGAGTAGACTGGGCTCCCAATAAGCTGTAATATCATTTCCGAATTGTTAGGTGAGACAGAATGAAGCCTCTGTCTATGGAAATCATGTTATTATTGAGCTCTTGTTATAGTAAATTACCCTGTATTTTCATTAATAGAGGACTGTACAGATACCTTGCAATGTCTCACTACTCCAATTTTACTAGCAAATTTAGGCTTAGAGAGATTTTAAAACGTCCTCATAAGCACTTCGGTAGCAAGTGGTGAGGCTGGTTTTTTAATCAAGTACCTTTCCTGTTAGATCTTTTTTACACTAATAGAGAGAAAATGACTAATTTATAGAAAACTAGAACTGTGCAGTTTTCAACCCCTGATCTATTAATCTCACAGGATTATAAAAAGGCTTCAATTTCCTTGGATTACAATTAGTGCTACAAACCCTTATTTTTCTAATAAAGTGTCTAGCAGTTGGTTACCAACTCCTCCAGGACCTATATTTCATAAAATGTTCCATTAGGAAAATTATGGAGAAAAAGTATGTTGATTCTCCTGGACTATGAAATGGAGAGCTGCTAGTCAGGATGCTGTAACAATTTACAGAATAATACACTGAGCACTCACAGTAACTCAGAAACGATCGGAGGGGTTTTCTGAGTGTGTGCTTTCTTCCCTGGTATTATGCTTATGTACTTTTTTAGTTCTTGAGGAGACATGAAAGAACAAATTAGACAAAGTCCCTACATACATGGAAATTATACTCAAATGCATCCGCTATATATAATGCCCTACAAAAATTAACCAGTTTTCAATGTATGCCAGTAATCTGCATTTTTAAAATAAACTTTATAATTTGGAATAATTTTAAATTTATAGAAAAATTACAAAGATAATACAGAGATTTCTCATATACTGCTTACTTCATTTCCGCTGTTAACGTCTTATGTTACCATGGTAGTTTTGTCATTAAGAAACCAATATTGTTGCTTCGTTTTGTTTTGTTTGTTTTTGTTTTAGATGGAGTTTCACTCTTGTTGCCCAGGCTGGAGTACAATCCTGTGGTCTCAGTTCACTGCAACCTCTACCTCCCAGGTTCAAGCAATTCTCTTGCCTCAGCCTCCAGAGTAGCTGGGATTACAGGCGTGCTCCACCATGCGCAGCTAATATTTGTATTTTTAGTAGAGACAAGGTTTCACCATGTTGGCCAGGCTGATCTATCAATATTGCTTTTAAATTGACAAATAAAAATTATATACATTTATGGCATATAATGTAATATTTTGATGTATGTATGCCTTGTGGAATGACTAAAATTAAAACAAGATAAACTAATATTGTTACATTTCTACTAACTAAATTCCAGATTTTATTTATATTTCACTAACTTTTTTTTTTTCACTAATGCTCTTTCTCTTTCCATCATGTTTCCTTAGTCTCCCCTACTCTGTGACATCTTCTCGTTCATTCCTTTTTTATTATGACCTTGAATAGTTTGAGGAGTACTGATCAGGTGTTTTGTAAATGTCCCTCAGTTTGGGTTTGTCTAATGTTTTGCTCATAATTGAATTGGCATGTTGGATTTTTTGAAAGAATACCACAGACATAAAGTGCTCTTTTCATCACAATGCTAAAATGTTGGATGATGGCAATATGATTTATCACTGTGATGTTAATCCTGATCTTCAAGGATTTCTGGTTCCTTTTATTAGAGAATTGGTACTTAGAAACCCAGATCTGGGTATTGGGTGTGCTCCTTGCTACTGGGATATCACTATTTCCAGGCCCTGTCAGTGAGAAATATGATTTTTAAAATGAAATAATTTTTGGTGTTAGAAATAATGAGCTCCATTACTATAAGTCTGTATTTAAATATTGGGAATACACACACACATACACACACACACATACGCTCACTCACTTACAGGCCATAAAATAATGTTTGGTATAGAATGGTAAAATGAATTATTTAAATACTACAACAACATTTGTTTCCTTTATATTTGAGATGCTAGGTCTTAAGGAATTTACATAAAAGAATACTTACTATAGCAGAAATGCTTCTGGATGGTTCTTTCAAAGAGAGAAGGCATGACCTTCTTCACCCTGTCCTACAGTCTGCTACTTGGCACATAGAAGTGACAGGCATTTTGAGTTCCAGGGCCACACTTTAGGCATAGTAAAATGTTGAGGCTAAAAAGGGATGGAATTTCTTAATGACTCTGAGGAGTCGTCAAACCAATCATGTATTTCAGACCCCCAGACTTCTTTTATGTGGAATAAAAATAAACTATCAATTTAAGCCATTGTTATCAGGGCTCTGTTTCTGTGTCAAATGCAATTTCTAACTAATATAGTTTGGAAAAGAGGCAGACGGAAGTAACATTTATTGAGGACTTGCTATGTATCAAGTACTTTATATATTTTCATTTATGTAATCATCAAAACAACTCTATGCTTATTAGTCGAGAATATTGAAGATTAGTGAGGCTAAGGTTCTTGCTTAGGGTTATATGGCTCACTTTGAAACTAAGCCAGGTTAATCCAAACTTTGTTTTCCCACACAGCATGCTAAAATATCTTGCATATAATAGGTGCTCAGACCTATTGTTGGTTACTAGCTATGGATACAAACATGTACGTTGTTATACCTCACTCAACAAGTAATATAGGTAAATATCTAAATAAATACAATGATATATACTTAAACAGACAACAAAATAGAAACAAGCATCCATAGTTTGAGTCCTCCTACTTCTCCCCATGATCAGCACCTCAAACAGTAGAATTGGCGTCAGGGCCATTTCAGGAGTGAAACTTCAGATCTTACTGCCCTCAGTCTACATATAATTACACGTTTTCTCTCTGGGCCAGATTGAAAAACCGTTCAAACCATCCATCAACATACCAACTCAGTTTATACAGTCATATTTACTGAGCATATACCATATGCCAAAAACATGCTACTTCTTGTGTACACATTGTTGAAGAAGACATAGTCCCTGTCTCCAACAGCTTATCGTCTAGTGGGAGAAACAGAAAATAAGTAGGTAATTACAACAGAGCAGAGTTTTTCAACCCTGGTATTAATGACATTTTGAACTGAATAATTCAGTGTTGTGGGGGGTGCTATGCACTGTAGAATGTTATAGGGATGTAGGTAGCATCCCCAGCCTCTACCCCACTAGATACCAGTAGCATCCTAACCCCTTGCTATAACCAAAAATGTCTCCAGACATTGTCAAATTTCCCTAGGGGTGGGTGCACAATCATCCTCCTACCACCTGTCCTCTCACCCCCTAAGCCAGTGAGAACTGCTGCAATGCAGTATAAAGTACCATAAAATGACAAAAGAAAGACAGGCATCGAACAACATGAGTCTAGGGGCAGGAAGGTTTTCTGAAGGAGGTAGTATCTTCACAAAGGCCTGAAAGTTCCATAAAATTCAGCCAGATGAAGAAAATATGTTTCATATGTGTATCAGGAAGGCTTCTGAGCATGTGCAAAGACTCAGAGTTTATAATGATTACAACATATCTGGAGGATCAAAGTGGCTTAGAAGGCACGCAGTGGGGGAAGTATGCATGAGGGAAATAGGAAAAGCTACCTATACCTACTGAGGTATGCCGGAGAAGAAGAAAGAAGGAATTCAGTTTTAGATGTGTTCAATTTGAGTTTCCTGAGGGACAACCAGGTGTAGATGTCCAAAAGAAAGTTAGATTTTCACTTCTCAAACATAGGGGCATGACTCAGGCCAGAAGAATGAACATCACCTATATAGATGCCATATGTATAAATGAAATGACCCAGGGAGAGTGTAGAGTTTGAAAGGAGCCCATGGACCTGACAGTGACAAAGGAGACAGAGGAGAGGGAAAATCAGGGCAGTCCTGATGTCACACGCAGAGGGCAAATGAGGAGAGTTTCATAACATAGCATAAAGGTCAAGTAAGATGAGGAGTGACACACATCCACTGGATTTGGAAAATAGGAAGACATTAGTGACCTTTGCCAGAGGTACCTTATTGGTGTGTTCTGGGTGGCAGCCAGCTTACAGTGGGCTTGAGTGAATAAGATGGGATAAAGAGAGATACTTTCAAGATATTTGGCAGAAAGTAATGGAATGATATAAAGACAGTGCTCATGGTAGGATAAGTGACAAATGTACCCAGAGTAAAAAAGGAAAAAATTAGCATGAGTTCTGTCTTCAGGTTATGTGGATACTGTTTATAGGCTGCTCTTGTTGCTGGCTCTCAGAGTCTCTTGGGTATTTATATTGACCTACCTGATGGAATTTCTGAATGTAAGCACAAATGGATTTTTTTTTTTTTGCCCTTTAACAGAGCACCACATGATTCAAGGTGTTTTTATAGTACCTATTTATTTGCCTATAGCATGTCTTCTAAATGACAAATTAACTTTAATACCTGACTCATTCTGCACTACCATTATAGGGCTCTCTTTAAAAAGACAATGACTCCAATAGTTGAAAAGTAACAAATTCAAAACAATATGCCATTATATCTATCAAGATCTAAAAATATATTTCCATTAAGTGTGTTTATGAAAACCCTTCCTTGAATCAAGAGGTTTCAGTGTGTAATCTAACAGTCTTGGAATAATTGACTCATGGGAGATGAAAGCTGAAAGGGTGTTACAGGCTTTCCTCCTCTTTCCTCAAACCTCATTTAATCAGTGATTTGATAGAAATTACTTTCCTCACATCTTATAGTTCTGTTCCTTCTACTCGATGGCTACTACTGTGACCTTTATCATCTCTTCCATGTACCTCTGCAGTAGCCTCCTAAATGGTTTCCTTGATCACCCTTGGCAAGCCTTTGTCATGCTTTGCAAGAATGAACTTTCTAGAACACATATATGAACAGTTCACAAAACTCTACTTAGAACCCTGTCGTAGCATCTCACAAATTCTGGAATCCTTATGTCATAGAAAGGCTTTTCCATTTGTTCCAATGATCCTTTGCATATTTTATCTTATACTTACATTCCAGCCATAAAGGAGCCCTGTTAGGTCCTGGGGCTTTATGCTGACTCACTCCTATAAACCTGTGCTCTATACTTTCCATCCCCATGTTCATCTGGTTACTGTCATTCAAAGTCAGTTCAATCATTTCATCTGTTAAGTGAATTTTATCTCTCTTACTGAAACCCAGATAGGATTGACAACTTTTCTTTTGGCGCACCTAATGTACATCATACAAATTTCTGTAATAGTCTCAAAACCACTTCTTTGCATACATTTGTTTTTATAGATGTCTTTCCTACTAAACTCTCACTTCCTTGAAGACAGGGGCTGCTTTTTATGTCTCCCCCAAAACATGGCATATCAGCAGCCCTGTAGAATCTGTTAAAGGAATCTAGTCTAAGCCATTATTATTACTAATAAGGAAACAAGGCCCAAAAGAAGTTAAATGACTTGTTCAAGGTCACTCATCTAATTAATGGCAGAGTGAAGAATGGAAGCTGTAGCTGTTGCCTGACTTACATAGCTCTTGTGCTATACTGGGCTGCCACCCCACTGACTTAAAAGGAGGGCACCCAGGGCCCAGCTCTGTAGGTTGCCAACTTGGTTCAAGAAGGTTTGAATATCAAATATTGAAGTAAATATTTGATGAGGAGCTATCACTCTTTTTTGGTTGAAAGAAAAAGTGAGCTAGATCATTTAAAAATGATGTATTATTTTACTGTATATTCACCTTCCTCCCTGCACTCCACTCCCTTCCACCTGGTTGACCTTACCAATTAGCACTTAGGTATTTTTAAAGGCGTTCAAAATCTTTAAATACATACCAGCTGAAGACAGTAATATGGTGCCACATTCTTGTTGGCAGAAGAAATACTTGTCTCAGATTGAGAAATTACTCTAAACATTTCATAAAATAACCTATAATAGGCTAAATTGTTTTAATTAGTTTGTTTGGCTTCTAAAACATATGAATAAAAAGAGAGGGTAATAAACTCTCTAGGACTTTCCCAGAATTATGTGACTAAGTTACTTAATATGAGAAAACTACCTTTGGAATAGATTATAATTTTTTAAGTGACGATAACTAGTTTGTCCTTTTCATTCATGACCACAGTAAAACAGAGCACTTAACTGGTGAATCTGCTTTATTTGGAATATTTTAATAGTTCCTGGTATATAACATAATAAGTAAAGGCCCTAAAGAGCCCATTAAAGCACTGTACAACAAACTGAATTTTAATAATGCAAAGACTATCTGAGATGGAGGCTAGTTTCTGTTGTTTAGGTACCATAAACAAACACAAAAACTCTCCCAAAAAGCTGAAACTTTAAGTAAAAGAGGTTTAAAATGCACATGTCCTACAGATGGCAGAATTTAACATCACTCCCAAAAGCACAGGAAAAGAGAAAAGATTTAAAAAATTCCCTCCAAGTCCAGGCTTGTTTCAAGTCTTCTGTACATAAGAAGGTCAAGGGTACTATAAATATTCAACTTCTATTTTCTCCTAATACTAAATCCCATTCTGAAATCTGTGAATAAAGCAAAAGATAAAGTGGTTTTTCACATTCCTTTAGGTGTTGATGGCACTTAAATACAAAGACTTTCCATACTGAGGTGAGGTGAAAAACTGAGTGCCATTTTGTCGATGCCAGTTTCTAACCTCTGTTGCAAAGACAAGCATTTGGCAGGCCCTTCTCTCTTAATGAGCAAAACGTCTGATATTTAAAAAATGATATTCTGGCTGGTGCAGTGGCTCAGACCTCTAATCACAGCACTTTGGGAGGCCAAGACAGGTGGATCATGAGGTCAAGAGATCAAGACCATTCTGGCCAACATGGTGAAACTCTGTCTCTACTAAAAGTATAAAAATTAGCTGGGTGTGGTGGCGTGCACCTGTAGTTCCAGCTACTCAGGAGGCTGAAGAAGGAGAATTGCTTGAACCTGGGAGGCAGAGGCTGCAGTGACCTGAGATCACACCACTGCACTCCAGCCTGGCGACAGAGTGAGACTCTGTCTCAAAAAAAAAAAAAAATGCTATTATGCTTGGGCAAATTTTTATCTCAAAGAGGCGGAATGAATAGGGAAGATTATTTTCCTCATCTTTTATTGAACATGCTAGAAGTTAAGACCCAGTCCTGCCATTCCTCATGCAAGCAGGGAGATAGGGAGTGGTATTTGAGTTCTGTCACACTTACCCACCATGATTGCTAAAATCATTTTCCAACTTAGACTCTTTCTCCTGGGAAGGAGCCCGAGGCCATGAAAACCACTCATTTATCACATGCCACACCACGGTGATCCTCTGAGTAGACATCCTGGACTGGCATAATTTGCTTGACAGCCCTGAGGTCAGCCTGCCTAGTGACTGAAGATTCTTTTCTTTTCCATCTTTAAATGTTACAATGCACTGTCCTTTGTGTACATGGATGATGTTTCTGACCCACCACCAATGGTGGTGAATCTGAAAAGGAAAATGTGCTGATACAATAGAGCTGAGCTTTAGCAGCTATACACACAAGGAAAATGTCACAAAAAAACAAGAACTCTTGCAAAATGCTGCCCAGCACTGCAGAGAGAGCTCTGCATCAATCTACATGTTAAGATTTCAGAAACCTGCTTCTACTTGAGTTAAACCTCCTGCCTCTGTGGTATTTTTCACATTTTGGTCTTAGTTTTCAAGCCAATTTCTATTACCTGAAAGAGTTTCATGTGTTAACTCATATCCCATATCTTTTTAGTGACAAAGCAGCATTAAATAAAAATCATACCCAAGCACCTTGGGAAGAATTAAGGAAGGTATGTCAGCTTTAATTTTGGATTTTCTTGTTACTTGTCAGTTTGCCTCTCAGGCTTAACGCCAAGAGGGAATAAAAATCATCATTGCTCTCTAGCTGCTCAATGGCATGAATGAAATGAATAGGAGGCTTAACTCTGGTCTAACTGGCTCAATTTCTGCTTGTATCAGCAGAGAGCCAGAGACTGAATGATCCAACTTTCTATCCATTATCCCATCAAGTCCAAACTGGGTAGGGATGCCTAGATAACATTTTCCATAGGGAAAGAAGAACACCAGAGAGGAGAACAAAAGAAGGGTTGGAAAAGGGAGAGCATGAATTTATTTTTAAAGTGGGCTAGTTGGGAAGTAGTGTGAGCATTTCTTTAATCCACAGCTCTTCTCTGTCTCCCAGAGAGGGAGAAAGAAATGGTAGCTCTCTCTCTCCCCAGTAAAAGCCTAGATTACATGCCTATTTCCTATTTGTATATACCCACTGATGCTGAGCCTGCTATGTGAATATATTAGAGGGTCCCAGAATTTAGAAATAATTAGGCAAGCCTCACTTTACCTCACTAGCTCCATGATTAAAAGGAAAAATGTCAATGAGACACCATCAGTTTAGTCACTGGATACAAGCAGGTTTGTTAAAAGTCCCACTGTGCACGTCTTATGGAGAGCTATGTACTGGGCTACTTTGAAAGAGGATGTTATTGTGATGTGAATGCTTATTGCTAGTCTGAAACCTAGTGTTGATCTGCTAATTTTTCTTTTGTGAGGCAGATCTAATTATAGTCAGATATCCAATTCTGTATTCATTAAACCATCACTAAAATGACAAAAATGACAATGGGATAATATTTAACATGGCATAGCAGAAAGCACTTGTTTAAAAAGGCCTGGGTTAACATCCCTGCTATTGTGTGAGGTCTGTGTGTGACCCTGGAGAACTCACCTATCTTCTCTGATCTTCTGCTGCCACTCCCTGTAATGGGGAAACCATTATTTACGTCAGTGGGTGGTGCTCATCTTACTGGGTTATCAGGATTGAGCAAGAGAGGGCACAGACCCTGGAGTCAGACCACTGGGACTTGAACTAATGTACCCCAACTTCAGACAGCTTAGGCAAGGAAGCGAACCTCTTTGTGTCTCTGATCTCTCATTTGTAAGAGATAGGTTATGTTAGAATTTGTTTCATGGGATTAAATGAGACAATGCAGACATGGGGTTCAATCCCAATGCCTGGCAACTGGTACTTTTACCTGTGCCATTTTGCTTATTTTACCTTGACTGTTGTTACCACTATTTTATCATCCAGAATATGGTATTACTGTTCACTAATTTACGGCTTTATTTCTCCATTTTAGATTCTTTTTCTGCACTCCTGAGAATTTTACATGTTTAATGCTACATAAATATCATTCAACTATTTCAGCTCTCCGTTGAGACTAATGTTTTACTTGACTGGTATAGTTTGGCTCTGCATCCCCACCCAAATCTCATCTTGAATCGCAGTCCCTACTTGTCAAGGGAAGGACCTTGTGGGAGGTGATTGGATCATGGGGGTGGTTTTCCCCGTGCTCTTTTCATGACAGGGACTTCTCAGGATATCTGATGGCTTAAAAGTGGGTTTCTTTTGCACTCTTTCTCTCCTGCTGCCATGTAAGATGTCCCTTACATCCCCTTTACCCTCTGCCATGATTGTAAGTTTCCTGAGGCTTCCCCCACCATGTGGAACTGAGTCAATTAAACCTCTTTCCTTTATAATTATCCAGTCTCAGGTAGTATCTTTATAGCAATGTGACAATGGACTAATACACTGACCCGCATTTACTTATAATGACTATAGTGCCAACAGTCCTAGAAAGTTAAGGTTTAATGGAATGTTAGGGATTTTCTAATTATCTACTATCTATTACAAAGATAAAGCATCTTAGTCCCAGAATGGTTCATTCTCTCCAAGAAACATGTATATACGAGAGAATGAACCCCCAACCCGCCACACACACACTTACTCAAACTCTTGGAGAGTTTCCTTATAGTAATAGGACATTATTTTTTGTTATTTTTAAAGTTCCTTTAATTGTATATTTCCTATTCATTTCATATGATTACAAATGTTCCCTCTGTCCTTTCTACATTATGTGAATGGTGAGGTTTCAAAACAAATTTTTTTCAGCTTTCCAGTAGTTCTTTGATTAAGGAGAAATGGGAATGTTTATATTAGAGCATGTCTTACTTTGAGTAGAATATATACTTATTGACTAGGGAAATACAGACAGCAATTAAAGGGCTCTGGGCATATGACTTTCAAGCAGTATTATAGAACCCAGTGGGAGGCAGGGGTTGGCCTGGCTAATACTGCTTTTCTTAAATTACTGCTTAATGTTCATCTCTAGAAAGTTGCTCTTTGCTAATGAAACTTTAACTTAATCTTTTCTAAGCAGGGCTAATTTAAAAGCACCCCAAAACTGTTCAGTCCAAATGGTGACCTCAGAACCTGGTGAGGCTTCAGGGTAGAGAGTAAAGCCACTGAACTTTCTCTCTCTGCTTGGCTTATACTTTGCTCTGCTTAGCTAACATTAAGACCTGGTCCTCCTTGAGAATTCACATAGATTCTCTCTTTTCTCCCATAAACTGGATATGATGAAACATGTGGATTGTCCTCATTAATAGATAAACTTAAGCTCAGATAGAACCTTTCCGTGATTTATCGACTGTCAGAGCTGTAGGCTGAATTCTGAGTTTCCCTCCAGGGCCATTCTATAAGATCAGCTGGACTCCAGGGTTCCTTCTGCCCCAGTGACCTTAAGTAGCAGCTTATTTTCTTTTTCCTAAGTGAAAAACAGGCCCAGAGCATGCCCTGTATAGTCCATAGTGTGAAAATGAAGTATATATAATTAGAAGCAATATAATTAGATATCTTGTGATTACAAATTGGGCAGGAACAATATCTTTTCAGTACTTACACCACTGAAACCTGCACATGCTCCATTTATGAAGAATAAACAGCTATGAATCCTCTAAAAACTGAGACAAATCTCAAAACTGGCAGATTCTCCTTCCCTACTCTTCCTCCCGTTTACAATATCTTCCAGAAAACACGTTGCTCTTGGCAGTAGTGCAGTTAAGACTTCCCTACACACTCTTTCTCTGGTTATTCAGGCAGGCAAATATAAAGTCTATTTGGAAAAAACCTGTTTCTTTAAATAACTTAAATGCCATTTCTATAACTCATAAGTATAGCACTGACCACTGTAATTTAATAGCTTCAGTTAGTTGGATGGCTAAAATACACAGTTCAATCATAACATGGGCTCCACTATTTTCGTAGAAGGCTTTCTTTTGGTAATAAGTATACCTCACTAAAAACCTGAGAATGAAAGCATGACATTGTGATTAACTCGATGTCATCTTTACCACAGCAGTAACTCACAGCAAATTCCACCCTAGAAAAGTGCTAATACTTAGTAATTGGAAAGAACACTGCAGAAAAATATACTATAAGGTCTTTGGACAATATTCTTCACAGAAAAGAACATACTATGAAAACTCCTTTGGAATTATGTTCTATTGTTTCATGGTCCAGATGGGGTTGTTGCATTATGTTAATTATTAACAGGATTAAAAAAATTAAACTGAAGTATATTAGTTGTAATTGAAGGCCGTATGCCTAAACTGCTCATGGAAGGTTTTCGGCAACTCTAATCATCATATACTCCTCTGTGTCTTTTTTGTTATTGAGAGCAGGCTCTAACGGGTTCTCAAAAGTCTCTATAATCTTATATTAAGTACATTATAAGGGAACATTGTCAATTTTCATATGAGAATACCATCTGTTACAACCTACTTGGGACTCTAAAACCTAAGTTTTGGCAGTGAGCTTTATCTATTCAACCCACCATAAAAAGTTACTGCTCCAAGGGAAGACAAAGGAAATAACTTCCCCAGGATTGAAATAAATTCTCCCCAAATATTAATATGCTTTCAATTATGATAAAAATGGATTACTTGCTATCAATGGGAATGAAAACCAAGTTTGAGGGAGGAAACTTTTTAAAAAACTGTAATAAACACTGAAACATAACAAAAATAACATTCAGAAATTATAAATAAAAAAAATTAAAGTATCTGAAAAAAGATATTAAGTTTAATTGTTTGCTGAGCATTCCAAATATTCAATTTTCCATTTCAATAATTTTTCCTTACCAACAATTATTAGCAACAATGGTATTCTTGAACAACTTATTTTTTAAAAATCCATGAGGAATACATTTGATTAAATCTCCATTTATGTTTCTGAAATACAATTTCAAATAAGAATTCTCACTAGGATTATTTTTCTTAAATCACTAAATTGAACATATCTTCTCATTTATTATAAATGTACAAGAATACTGAGCAGTTCAATTTTCATGCATATATACAAGAACAATTACTTAAATACTTGAAAACACCCCAAAAGATAACATAGTTCTGAAGAGTACACAGATACTCAAGTGTCAAGAAAGGCAATTCTGTCCTCATGATTATTAGTAGGAGGCTAACTAAAACTGTCTCTACCAAAATGTCAACTGCTGTCAACATTTTTAGAGAAAGTTCTTACACTTGTCTATACCATCCTTTAACTCATCAAAGTTATAACTAGGGTGACAATGTATCTGTTATCCAAACCAGGACAGTTTAGAGAATGAAAGGGGATGCTATTAATAGGCATAGGCCAAGAAGTTCTCAAGAAAATTGAGCTAAATGGTCACCTTAGTTATAGCCATCCTCCTTTATAATCTTTTTCCTGTTAAGAGCACACACATGCAATAGACCCCTTTTCCCAATTACAATTTTCATTTCCAGGGCATATAAGTCAAGATGAGAAAGGAAATAGGGGGAGAGGAAAAACAATCAGGCAGTCTTCTTTCAACTTTGTAAAAGAAAAGCAGGCAAAAAGGAACAGAAGACCAAAGAAAACAGTTACTAAGGGAGGGCAAGTTAAAAAAAATTCCCCTCACTCCCCTAGTTATTTGTTTTGAGCTTGCTTTTGCTTTCCTTTTAGTTCTTAGTCTAGTAGTGTAGATTGGTAGTTTGTTTAGATTAGTAATTTGTTATTGCTAAAAAGCAGCTGTAACTTCAACTTAATTTGGCAGTCACACAAATAAATCTAAATAAACATTAGAATAAGAAGTGGTTAATTCCAACAGGTTTCATTAATGAGCAGTACTCAAAGCTACTGAAAACGGTCCAGTGCTCTCAAATGGCAATATGCTAATTTAGTCATGGTCAACTCATCATCATACACTTTATAAAATACCTACTTGTTTGCGTATGTTACAGCAAGGAAGAGACTGTTCATCACTACTGAGTTCTAGTCTTCTTTGTGACTACCTACATCTAAGCCCCAATGTTCTGACTGTAAGTCATAGAAAATAATACCCTAACATATGACTTGAGCCAGCTAATGGCATTTGGCCTAAGGTTGACTCAGTTACTAAAACTACCATCACTGCTGTAAGCCCATTATAAGCTGATGTTATTTTTGACACTAGCATTTTTGAAGCCAGTTCAGATAAAGAGGAGGCTCAATGCCAAAATATGCTTGTAAGTAAGGAGGACTCTCATCTCAGGACAACAATATTTTATTCAAACCATGATACCAAGCCATTGTCTCAGTAGATAACAGGTAAACTCTTTTCTTTGCTTTATTTTTTTTTTAAGACAGGGTCTCATTCTGTCACCCCAGCTGGAGTGCAGTGGTCCAATCATGGTTTGCAGCAACCTCAGCCTCCTGGGCTTAGGCGATCCTCCCACCTCAGCCTCCTGAGTAACGGGGTGCAGATGCATCTAGTGAACTTAAATTAGAAATGACTAAAAAAAGACTTTGTAGACCTGTGATAATATGATAAAGCAAATTTTATGTAGGCATAAGATAAATGCCGATAAAAATAATCTGACTTTTATCTTTATTTACTACTAATCTTCAATAGGGAATTTATACTGAAAAAAAAAGAAAACTATCACTTAAAAGAGTTAATGAAAGTCTGAAACTAGGAAGATTCAAGGGAATAAAAAATCATCCACCAGGTATCTGATCTTTCTATTACTTCCTCCAAAATGAAGAATTTTGCCTTCCTAAATGAAATGGCTTTCTAAGGCCTTCTTAATTTAAATCATTAGGCCCCTGTGGGAGATACTTATGGGTTATTCAACAGCTGTGCCAAATTTTCTCTAATATTTATTCCCGTAAAGCTTAAAAACTACATTTCCTGTATGCTCTCCCAGATATGATTTAGGTTCCATCATTCAGGAATGCTAAATTAGGTCACATGCAGAGACTGGAGGCTACGGCATCTGGCTGTCATGCCGTGGGCTGTGGCAGAGGTGCAGGGTGGTGATGCTTCCTAATGGTGGCAGCAGCTGCAGCTCTTTGAGCTGCCCAGTTCTGTGATAGGGCTTTAGAAGTCGTATCTAGAAACTCAAGCTAAAGGTTGCTTTTCAGCCATTCCAGATATTCTTTTTGTTTGTTTTGTTTTTCTTGGAGACAGGTTCTCACTCTGTCACCCAGGCTGGAGTGAAGTGGTGTGATCACGGCTCACTGCAATCTTGACCTCCTGGGCTCCAGTGATCCTCATACTTAAGCCCCGCCCACTGCACCCACCCTCTTGGCCCCCAAGTAGCTGGAACCATAAATAAGCACATTAAGTACGTTATTGCACCACTGTGCTCTACACTCCAGCCTGAGCAACAGAGCAAGACCCTGTCAAAAAAAAAAAAAAGAGAGAAAATAACTGGTGAGTTCCTGAACCCAGGAATATGTGCATTTATAACTTCATAGAAACCATCTACAGAATACAGTATTAAAAAATTGTTTTCAGAGCAAGCATTTTGTAAACAATTTAGGAGTGGGTATACATAAAAATTTCAAGGAACTACTATTTTCTTTACTAAATTCTTTAAACTCTTCTAGTGGATTGACTTTCAATATCTCTAATAGGTTTCTATTCCTGCATAACAAATTACTCAAAAAAATCAGTGGCTTGGAACAATATCCATTTGTTACCTCACAGTTCTGTAGGTTAGAAGTCTGAGTAGGCATGACTGGATTCTCTGGTTAGGGTCTCACCAGGCATTGAACAGGACAGACTCTTACATACAGGCTCTCAGTTCTTCCCTCTGGACTACTGGTTCTGCCTGCTTAGTCATTCATCCTTTTTGAACAGCAGTTTGAAACTAAGTAGTTTTATCAGCCTGCTTTCTGCAAGTAGAATTTTGGTGTCTAACAGCCTCCTTTCACTTTGTAGTCTCCCTGTTCCTTTCAGTCCAAGCTGGCAGTGTTTCTGCTAATATAATTTTCTCAAAAACTTTGTGAGCCTCTTGTGGATGACATAGAGATGTTCTCCATCAGACAGAGACCACATCTACAAATCTTTTTGAGATGTCCTCTATCTTTGGCTTCTGTTGAGATGGCTGAGGGCAACACTCTTAAGGTTCACTGAAGCCCTCTAATTTGAGATCTGTTAGGCACAACTTTAATGTCTTAGGACCAAACATTCTAATCTTTTGATCTTTCAAAGGTTTCAGCAAAGAGTTGTACAACCACACCCTTGGCTTTTTTTTTCCTATGCCGCACTTTCAGAAGCAATGTTTTACTTTTAGCACCTTTTGCCATCTGAATAGACTGATAATTTCTCAAAGTGTCAAGCCTAAGTTTCTTTTTGTTTAATAGTTTACCTCAATTTATTTCTCTCCTCTGACATTTTACTCTAAGCTGCAATAGTAAAATGGTAGTAAAGAGTAAAACTCTAAGCAGGCCACATTTTCAATACTTTGCTTGAAAATTTCTTTAGCTAGATATCCTAGTTCATTCATCTTTCACAGGTTCTCTTTTCCACATAAGAGGCAATTCCACTAAGCTTTTTTGTTTGTTTTAACCACTACATAACAAGGATATATCTACATTCTTTCAATTCCCAACACTTTGTTTCCCACATCTTACTGAGTCCCTACCAGCAGAGACTTTAGTGTCCATATTTCTACTAAGAGTCTGTTCAAAGCAATCAAAACATTTCTATCATGATCCTCTAAATTGTTCCAGCCTCTATCCACTTTCTGATTCCAAAGCCACACTTACATTTTTAGTTATTTGTTATAGCAGCACCCCACTTCAGGTACCTAATTTATAACTTCAGTAAAGTTCCACTTCCCTTGGTGGTTTTTTTACCAGCCACAAATCTGGGTTTCATATTTTTATGGTGAGCTTACCGCACCATTTTATCTTAAAAGGTACAACAACACTTTAACACAGTTCAGTGGTAGCCAAAGTCTCTGATGTATATATTACTTTGACTGTTTTCTTTTTCTTATAAAATGTACTGCTTTGACACCTAAGTTTGGATATAGGCATAACTTAATATGTCAATGACTGTATATACAAAGTTAATCTGTATCCTTCACAATCAGTAGCGTTACTTTTGAAATTATTATTCCATTAGTTTTTCATGTTCTTTCCATCTGTCTTTTTGTAGTCACTCCATCTGAGCTTATCACATGACATATGCACAGATATCTTTGTGCCAATTATTTGTGAGTCTTATTGTTACAAGCTATATAATACCATCTTATCTTGCATTTTAATGTGGCCTGGGAACATTGGAATGTTTATGAGGTTGATATGAAATATGTATTATGTTCATGTCTTACAGTCAGAAAAAGAAAGATTAATAATATTATTGTCCCATAAGTCTTTTTTTCTTGAAGTTCAAATTCTAATTTGAAGTGTCCCAATACCAAAAATTAACCACACACAAAACTCTCTGAAAAGATTAATTCAACTTTTCACAATGTGAATAAGTAAAAATCATCTTCACTAGAGCTCAAGATTTGAAAATATCAGTCCAAAGAAAAAATCATGAAGTCATTCCAAGTCAACAAGAAAAAAATGACGTATAATATAATTGCCATGGTAATTACAGTATACCCTGTTACGAACTAGTTTGTGGCTAGTAAAATGCTTCAATATTACATTCTTTAGGATGAAGACATACCCAAGGAATGCAAACTTTTGAAAACTAAAAAATAATATTAGAAAATTGTGACATGCTTTCAGAAAGGTATCTTAAAAATACAGCCCAAACTAAAAGCCATTAAAATGAGCTTGTTTTCTTAATATTCCTGAGACTCTTCAACTGCCTCCTCTGCTGTGTTTATTTGCGGTGCTCTAGTTCATGTGTTTTCTAGTCTGCATCCTGCTCTACCGTGATGAGAGATGCTATCTTGAATGGAGTGTGGACTGGGTTTTTCTGTAATTCATGCTAATTGTTGTTGTATTATGGGGCTCACTACAGAAGTTTCCTTGTTTTATGTCCTCCTCATCATGGCATAGTTCTAATGTGCTTTAGTCTAAAGTGTTCAAAATATGTTACAGATTTTTTTTGCTGAGTAAATCATGTGATATATTTGAATATGTCAGATAGGAAGTCTATTCATTATATATATATCTCCTGTAATATTCTGGTATGTATTTATTAAAAAATAATCCCTATGTATGAGGTGGTGGTGAGAATATGCACATGATACATCAAAAGCATGAATCATATATTAGAATTTGGATTCTGAAAATCCCATAAAGTTGTAATAAATGCCAAAATAAATTCCATGAAACTAAGGCTTTGTTTGCATAACAGCTTTTGAAATTGTGACATCTTTTACCTGGATATTTGGTACATAGAAAAATTAGCCTTAACTTTAGTGTTCATCCTTCTAGAAAGAGTTAACTAATTCTTACGGTTCAGGAATTTTATTTTGAAAATAAGGATTTGTTATACTAATTCTTTAAATAAATTAGTGGGATACTTTGCTATAAGCAACAGATTTTTCTATTAAGTGCTTTAGATGGTTACAGCAAAAAAGAAGAGAATGATCCCTAATTAAAGACACTTACTGTGAAGAATTCTAAAATATGTGAGGAATCATGATTTAATCTATACACAGTCATGAGCCACATAATGATGACTCCATCAATGATAGATTGCATATATAATGGTCCCTTAAGATTATAATACTGCATTTTTACTGTACATTTTTGATGCTTAGACACACCAAACTTTCTGGATTTAGAAACAGAGGTCCAAGAAGATTAAGGAACTTGCTCAAAACTATGTCTTTTGAATTTTATGATCAGAATATCAGACCCAGATCTTCTGATACCAAAAATCACAAGCCTATACAACTTACTACTTTTATGACTTAATGTCAAGTTCATGTAGATGGAAAGTATTTAAAATAGTAAAAAGTAATGGGAACAAAATGATAACTTTTGATAAACAAGTGTTTAGTTTCAACTAATTGCCAAAATTTAACAGTCACAACAGAATTAATGGGAGAAGACTTAGAGAAATGCTTTAATCTTGCTTAGTTAATATTTCCCCAAAAAAACTTAAAAGTAAGAATGCTTTTATAGTTTTATGTGGAACTATTTTCTCCCCAAGTTTTCTGTCTGTTAAAATGTCTCCATTAAGTTATTTAAATGTCATGGCATTACATGTTGACGCAGTGTTTTTCCTAAAGTAGGTACCCAATAAGCATGCTGAAAGACAAAAGCAGATCCTAGGCATTCCTTAAACCACCACCAAGTATACCAGCAGTAACTGGATCAAACCAGTGATTGTATAGAAGAGAAATAAGAGAACCAGTCAGTCTCTTGAAACTTCAAACAACATTCTGAAGACCAATGGTAGCTAGGTTTGATGACTTAGTAAAAAATAGAATATGGAAGTATATATCAGTGATTCAGGAAGAAATTTCTTCTGTAATGATGGGTAAACACCCTTTCCCCAGCCTATTGGGCCATGAGGCAAAGCTGCTGGCTCTGGGCTGCTCTGTCAAGGTGGATGCTTCATGGTACATGGATTGTGTTAACCATTTTGAATATGCCACTATTAATATGTAGAAGAAAGAAGTCATCATGAACTCCATCCACTAACCTGTATTGTGATCTCTCATTTGTTTATTGGCTCATTAGTAAACCTAAATGAAAACAACTTTAAATGATGTCTGATTCCTCATTTGTGCTAGTCTTCCAGCCCAGAGCAGATTTAATGGTCTGGCTTAGCCTAAGGCCATATCATTGCTTAGAGAATGTCTGCAAACGTAAGGGTTATATAATGAAAGATAAAATCTGAATTGCAACAATGGGCTCAATAAAGAAAATAACTCCAGCGTGTTGAGAACTAAAGACATCACTTAAAAACACTTGACATTTCTTTAAAATATCATTTCAATATGCAATTAAAGGAGGAGGTTTAGCATCGTGACTTAAAAAACTACAAATGTAAGTTGGATGCTGACAAGTTTGACAATAAAGTGAATTACTTCTGCAGGCAAGTCAACTAGAGGAAATCTAATAATATTCTAATAAAAGAACAGTTGCATAGCTTCCTAAGGTGGCTACTCCAAATGAGAAAATATTTCTCTGGATATGTAAGTCAAGGTAAGTTATCAGGTATCCATTTCTATATCTTTTGAGTCAAATAATTTCTCTCTCAAATCTCTGCACAGGTAGAGTCCTTTATATTGAAAGAATAATTAATGTAATATCTTATTTTTGGTCCTACAGGTGCATTGCCATTTAAGTTGCTTAGCAGAACTAAAGTAATAGTTTTGCATTTATTGTTTTGTATGATTCTGTTTGTCAGTTTTAACTACTTCATTGTGAGCTCCTTGAAGGCAAGAACCAACCCTGTGTTATTTGCTTTTCTTCTCCATTACAGAGTGCCTAAAGAAAGTTCCCAAAATTCTATCACTCTAGTAGAAAGACCCACATTACATTTAAAAAAAAAACATTTCCAACTCTGACTTTCCCACATAATAGCAGCATTTATACTCCCACTGAAGGAAATGGTATAGTACAGATGAGTTTTCAAAAGTTTTATAAATATATGTGGATAGAAAAGAGAACAAAGTGAAAGTGACATTATAAACACATAGGCCCATTTAATTCTTGGATGAATGCATGCATATAACCCAGGTGGGTAACCCAGTCAGCATCATTTTCTTGTATATAAAAGATAAAAATGCATATTATTACAAATCTTTGAAATATATACATTAGAGATCCTGGGTATATTTCTAAAGCAACATCTGGAAGCTGCATTTAGGTTTGGGATGCTGCCAGCTTATTTGATAGCTTTATACTGAGGGAGGAGGAGTAAGGATTTTGGGCTGGGTGAAGCAAGAATGAGATTTCAAAGTTCACTCAGCAAATTCTGAAAATATCTCAAAGCAATAATAAAATATTCATTTTATGTATAAAATTCTCAGTTATAATCTAGGATTATCATTTTTATGCCTTATGAAACCATATAACAGCTATAGAGTAAACATTTTTTCTGACTTTTAACATAATAGCAACTAGACTATAAAGTTTCTAAATCTAAGTATGATAACAGTTTGCAGTTTCATTTTGCTAGTTCTATTTTTTCACAGCTCTGGCATTATGTATAAAATAGAACCTAATATAAAAACTAATCTTGCTTTGTGCCCCAGTGATTTGAAGAATAAGGATTCTTTCAAATTACATTCACCACTTGAATTTGGAACACATTTAAACAATGTATATATTTACATTCATATATCTGAATTACTTGAAATTTTGTATTAATTGCAATGTACCCATTGCAAATATTCTGTGAGGTCAATAACTACAAGGTCCCTTAAAAGAATCAAGAGAGCCATCAATATTATTACACTGAAATGTCATGATCAAAGAAAAAGTTTCCTTTCTTTAACATCTTTTGCCCCAAATATGCTACAAGGATTATCTGAATTTCTCCTGTTAAAGCTGTGATCTGCTATGCTTTTTGCTTTGACAAGCTCTGAGAGCAAATGAGAAAAAGATTTTAGGAGCAAGATGAAAATGATTCTGTTTTTACTACTTAGTAACTAACCTACAATTCTCATCGCATTGATGGGAGATGTATATAAAGTCTATTGCATCAAATAACATTAAATGTCTCTTTGTAGTATATTCTACAAGAAAGAAAAAATATAAACATAGTATGATATATCAGGATTTTCAAAGATATGTAATTGCAATACTCAGAACTATCCACTAAGAAAAAGTGCAATTTGAATTAGACTATTTGTATGAGCTTATTTTAAAGACACTGTACAATTACATGTTCAGTCTCATTAACCAAAATGCGACTTACATGCTTTCTTTTTTTTAAAGTTACAATAATTATGAACATTCTACTTAGCATAAATCACTTAAGACTGCTAATTGGAATTACATTTTTTTTTATATGTAAAGGTTTGTTTTTCTGTTAGCCCATCTAAATGACTATAAATGACAAACTTTTTTGCCTTCTACAGTGGTAACTACCCTGTAATTTTTCAAGAGAAAAATCATATATATTGGCAACAAACGAGAGTCTGGGAAACAAGAAAGATTTTCTAATGGTGTAATTTTATTTTTTAATAGAAGTTAATGATAATTCAGATGTTACATTAGAGAACAAACTCTTGACATAGGAACAAACATTACATAGTTAGAAAGTATATGCATTGCCACAGGTATGTCTTACTCGAGGAATAACTCATTAAAGCAGTGCTTTTTGGTATTTATTTTTCATTGTTGATTTGTATTATTTTAAAAGCTATTTACGTGTAAAGATACTAAAATTTTCCTTAAATACCTTCAAAGAGCAATATAATTCCACAAGTATTTTCACACCAATTTGAAATTAAACAATGTGATTCACATTATTTAATTTTCTTCTTCATGGATTTTGATTTCTCTAAAATTGACTGGGCCTTTTGTAACAGTATTGCCAGGAGAGAAAATAGAGGGAGCACATTGGTGCTGAAGTAAGACAAATGTGGATTCAAGTTTGGCTCTGCGTCTGTTATCTTTGGTCGGTGGGGATTGGGGGGGGTGGTGCCTAGACACATCAGTCAATCTAAGCCACAATTTCTTCACCTATAAAGTAAGGATAACAGTATTACCCATCTTTATAGGGCTGTATTGATTAAATGAGAGGCAACGAGTCTCTCATTTAAAGCCACGCAGGGCTTAGCAGAGTGCACACACTCAATATATGTTAGTGAGTGTTCGTATAATCTTCCAAGGCAGCCCAGATTAGTTTGGTTGTGGTAGGGTCTGGTTCAGCGTATAAACAATGGCAAAGCTTTGCTCTTTTAAAATAGAGTTTTAGAATCTCTATTTTTCAAAAGAAATTGTTTTCCATCCCAAAATCAAGACAGTGGCTTAGGATCTGAAAACAACAATTTTGTTTTATAACCTTCAGTATATCATGGTAGAGACTGGTATAATCACAGCATACATTTGTATGGTTCTTTATAGTATTCAGAGTGCTAGCCCATATATTATGTCATGTGATTGTAGCAACAATTCTCCAAGGGAGGTAAAGAAAATAGTGTCTCCAGTTAACCCTTGATAAAAACAGATTGACAGTGGTTAGTTACTTGAAAAATCTCACAGGGTTAGTCACTGATGAAAATAGGACTAGATTGAGTACTTTATCTTAGGCCAGTAATTCCTTCATATACTCACTCTCCAAATGAACTACAATAATTCTAAATTTATGGGAGAGTAAACAGGAATGCATCAAATAAAATTAAGTGTCTCTTTGCAGTAGATTCTACAAGAAAGAAAATAAAATAACTACAGTATAATATATTAGGATTTTCAAAGATATTTATACAATACACAGAAGTATCTACTAATAAAAGGTGCAGATAGCATCAGACTGTATTAGTGAGCTTATATTAAAAATAATGCTGCATTTTTCACCAATGTTTCTTCTATTGCAGATAATTTACTGGAAGTGAAATCCAAGCCTCCATTCAGAAAGTGCTTTTGTAGTAATTTGTGACCAGTTTTAAAGCCAAGTCCATTCTGAACCCTTTTATCAAAAGGCTTCTCTAAGGATTGGCACAACACTTGACCCAGCGGGAGAAATCAAAGCAAAGTTGCAGAGACTCTGCTCTCAGTAAGTTTAAAAGCTGACTGGAAAAAGCAAAACAAAAATAAAAAATCCTTAAGGTATAGGACTGTTAAAAAACTAAGACATAAAATTTTTAAATGGATTCCTAAGAAGGCGGTAATGATGGTTAGAAAAAGGAGCAATTTTAAGAAGGGAAATAAGTGAAAAAAATACAAAAATTATTCTGACCCAATAAAAGAATGTTCTATTATCTAGAACTTGGAATTAACTGCCAAAAGATAACTAGTTGGAACCCAGAATTTCCATCAATCATTGCTGCAATTTAAAACAAATTATGTTGGTAATCTTTTTCTGAATCCTGTTTATCACATAAATTAAAATGCAAGTAATCTATAAGTAGGTCTTGCTGTCCAGAGAGGTTTTTCCAAAGTAAATGTTTTGTATATTATAAATATTTATAAACTATATTACAGGACTTACATAGACATTAATTTGTTGCAGAGTCAAATGGCGAGACTGTTTTTGAGAAAACTTTCTTGCCTACTTATAAATACTACCCTTATCAAATTAGTTTCTGTAGGGAATGTCTCAAACTATATTTCCTCAGAGTATTATAACATTTAAAATTGTGAAATGTCACTGTGTCTACAAATACCTTTAACTGAATCCAAGAACATATTATTTTCAGTAGCACAAGAGAGTAATAAGTATTTTCTTTTCAAGCAAGGTGAGTAACTGACGAGTAATTTCTTTCCCATATTGCATATTTTAAGAAGTATTCATATGATGTTGTTTGTTTCTGGCTCCATATTTATTGAAAGTATATCCTATATCTTGAATATAATAAAGTCTGTCTCCTTTATCTCAAGGATTTTGGATGCCTGATAGAGGCATGTTTAAAACACACATTATGATTTTTCAAAATGCACAGCAATGTATTTTGACAGGTTAAATGTTAATAACAGATTTTTTATAGAAGTATTTCAATTTTACCAGATGTCACTGTACCTACTACTCTTAGGTTGACTAGAAACATGATTTTTCTTTCAGTGAGATTTACTTTCTGATTAAAATAGGACATTAAGACACACTACCTCCTGTGCTATTTCATTTATGTCATATGCTCTGGTTTATAAATTAACTAAAATACCTACAAACTTGAAGTGTGACTTTCTAAATGTGAAAAAACTGAAAATTTCATTAGAATCATCAATTGTTAATAGGCAGTTTTTTAAAAAATGAGAGACCAAGACATGAGTTTGAGTGTATTTATGCTAGTCAGTTATGAAGGTAGGATCTAAAAACTCATTCACATTGAGTCATCTAAATGAATACCACAGCTCACTGTTTAACAAACAAGAGTAGCAGCAGGTCCTAATGGCTATGATATGTGTGCAGTGGCAGGCTCTGAATAGCTGTATTTACTAAGTGATTTGGTTCAGTATGAAAAGTGAATGGTCAGGAATCATTTTCTCTGAAGATGCATTTATTTTTATAAATTATCATGTGAGCATAATAATTACAGGGAGGCCAAATGGCCATTACTAATTCATGTCCCTAAGTATGGTATTCTCAAGTAAATTAACCAGTTTTCACTATCAAAGATTAATGGTATTAGAGGCTGGAAACCTCTAGGTTCCCAAATCAAGGCAGCAGACACAATGAGAAAGTCAACTTTCCTCCCTTTTCACAGAGATAGTAACCTGAGACTTAAGAAATTTAAGGTGAACATTAATATCTAGGTGAGAAGGGCTTTTTAGCACCAGTGAATTCTGAACTGTTTTAGAAACTACTTTTAGAAGATAAGTATCCATTATCTTGTAAATCTGAGTAGAGGTTATTATATTTTTGTAATAGCATAGGAAGTATAAGTAGTAGCTGGCAGTAAAAAAATCTGTAGAAATAAACTAACCGTATCTGTTAATATTAATACAAAACTAACTCTGACATCTCATTAGAGTTGATCAAGAGATCAACTAGCAAAAAACACGCAGTATATAGGTTAAGGCTGGCATTTGAAGTAGAATTTGGAAAGTACACTAAGCATTTCTTTAAAAGGTGTCTAGAGTTAGGGCTGACCAACATCATGCGCCAATATTTCTGAAGGCCCTTCTCCTTACTTTAGGCCTGGACAGTAGTTGCCTGTGTTTCACCAGTACAAGGGAGTTACAGACTTTCTTGAAACGCCTCATTAGACATTTGGCAGTACAGTATTGCCTTCAGAAAGCACAATTTCTGCTTTTCTGACTCTTCACATATTTACCCTCTTTTGCTCTGAGGAAAAGATTTTTCCTTTAGGTTGTGGGTGCTGTGGAAATCTAGAGTTTCCTAAACTCTAAACTAAAGTTTGGGGAGATTTGCATCTATGTATGTTCAAATAATTTAAACTTTAACAGCCTCGTGTCATTCTGGTTTTTCCTTATTCTGCTTTTAAAAGAATCTCCTTGCCAAAATATATTATTTCACAAAAATAATGAAAGAGATTCTCATTATAAAAGCAGTACAGCTTTATCACAGAAATTTTGAAAAGCACAGGAAATGATAAAAATGAAAGGGAAAAATCTATATTCTCATTGTTACAGATAACTACTCATTACATTTAGGTGTTGGACACATTTTTGTAATTTTCATAGATTCTAGACCAAGTCAAATCTGGATGGTCTGGATGAGAATTTCTCATAGTGGGAGCGCTCTGGGAGGGCACACACTTTGGGGGTGTGAGTGCTATGTATCTCCTGGGTCTTATGTCTGCCCCACTCTGGGATCTGTGGCTTCTCTTTTGATATCTCCTCCAATTTGCTTATCTGGATTTACTAATCCAGATTATTTGGTTATTTCTGAACCTGATTTTTGGCTTATCCAAGGAGGATGTCAGCATGATGATATCAAAACAGACATGTGTGGGGTGTGGTTCAGATCAGTACACAGGATGAATAAAAATGGGCCTGAGTATTCAAGATTCACAAATGCACCACAGGTATCAATAAATGTGGGGAAGCAGGGTGAGTGATACGGTTTGGCTCTGTGTCCCCACCCCAAATCCTATCTTGAATTGTAATTCCCATGTGCTAGGCGAGGGACCTGGTGGGAGGTGATTGGATCATGGGGGTAGATTTTCCCCATGCTGTTCTTGTGATAGTGAGTTTTCAAGAGATCTTTAGAACTGTGGTACCTCTTCCTCACTCTCTCTCCTGCCGGTGTGTAAGATGTGCCTTGCTTCCCCTTCACCTTCTACCATGATTGTAAGTTTCATGAGGCCTCTCCAGCCATGTGGAACTGTGAATCAATTAAACCTCTTTTCTTTATAAATTTCTCAGTCTCAGGTAGTTCTTTACAGCAGTGTGAAAATGGACTAATACAACTAGAAACCTGGAGATAGAGGAGGAGCTAATAATGGTTATGTGGAAATCCTGAGTGATCTCGAAGGAACAGTAGGTCATACTCAGGGAGTCAAAGAGTACTCATGAATGTCAAGAAGAACAGTAATTCCTAGTCATGATGATAATTTCTAATATAACATTCACAATTCTATGGTAAATTACCTTGTCTGGCAGAGAGGGTTTTCTGTATTTCTGCTGACTGACAAATAAATGCTATTTTGATTTACTTCAAACTTATCTGGATGGAATTTCCCATATGCACTATTTTGAGACACAAACTTTGTCTTAGAAACTTTTATTTTTATTTTTTTGAGATGGAGTTTTGCTCTTGTCACCCAGGCTGGAGTGGAATGGTGTGATCTCGGCTCACTGCAACCTCCACCTCCTGGGTTCAAGCGATTCCACTGCCACAGCCTCTGAGTAGCTGGGATTACAGGCATGCACCACCATGCCCAGCTAATTTTTATATTTTTAGTATAGGCAGGGTTTCACCACATTGGCCAGGCTGGTCTTGAACTCCTGACCTCAGATGATCTGCCCACCTCCGCCTCCCAAAATGCTAGAATTACAGGCATGAGCCACCATGCCCTGCCCATCTCAGAAACTCTTAACTGCTCCCTTATTTTTCATTTCCTTGGTCTGCACCTGCTCCTCCACTTTCAGAGCTGGACTTAGTAACCCAGAATAGAAGGGGTGCAGAGACCATGCAGTGGTATGAACTTCAGTCTGTAGAAAGCAGGATTCAGGAGAAAGAGTTTGGTGTGAATCTTCCTTGCCAACTGTGTGCAGGGGGGAGAAGTCACATACAGAACAAACCCACCTGCTGAGTGACCTGCTGCGCCCCTTTAGACTCATTTTGAAGTCATAGCCACCACATTATTTCATTGTTTACAGCTTCCTTTTCCTCATTTCTCTTTCCCCTCTTTTTACTCTATTGGACTTGTGCTTTCAAATAAAATCAGAATTTTAATCTTTACCTCAGGCTCTTTTCTACAACAGCGATTCTCAGATTTTAATGTGGATGCAAATCACTTGGGGATATCATACAATAACATACAGATTCTGTTTCAGGACATCTGGAAATGGACCTGAGATTCTGCATTATTTATTTATTTATTTATTTTAAAATAATAAGATGGGGTTTCACCATGATGGCCAGGCTGGTCTTGAACTCCTGACCTCAGGTGATCCACCCACCTCAGCCTCCCAAAGTGCTAGGATTACAGGCATGAGCCACCATGCCCGGTGAGATTCTGCATTTTTAACAAGCCCCTAAGAGACGACTCATCATTGGTTCTTTACACAGCAAAGTTCTCAAAGATGAGAATAACAGAACTCATCACCATTACAATGTAAGTTCCTGAAGGGTCAGAACGGTGTGTCTGTGTGTGTGTGTGCGTGTGTGTGTGTACTCTTCATTTTATTTCATCAATGTTGTACAGTTTTCACTGTAGAGATCTTTCACTTCTTTGGTTATTTCCAAGGTATTTATTTGTAGCCATTGTAAATGAGATTATTTTCTTTATTTCATTTTTAGATTGATCTCTGTTGATATATAGAAGTGCTACTGATTTTTATATGTTGATTTTGTATCCTGCAACTTTACTGAATTTGTTTATCACTTCTACTAGTTTTTTGGTGGAACGTTTAGGATTTTCCAAATATAAGATCATACCATCTGTAAACAAAGATAATTTGACTTCTTCCTTTCCAGTTTGGATGCCCTTTCTTTCATTCTCTTCTCTGGTTGTTCTAGCTAGGGCTTCTAGTACTATGATGAATAACAGTGGTGAAAGTAAGCGTCCTTGTCATGTTCCACATTTTAGAGAAAAGGCTTTCAGTTTTCCCCCATTCACTATGATACTAGCTGTGGGTCTGTCATATATGGCTTTTGTTGAAGTATATTCCTTTCATACCCAGATTTTTAAAGTTTTCTATCATGAAGAGATGTTGAATGTTATCAAATGCTTTTTCATCATCAGTTGACATGATCATATGGTTTTTGTCATTCATTCTCTTGATGTATCATATTGATTGATTTGCATACATTAAATCATCCTTGAATCCCTGGGATAAACCCCACTTGGCCATGATGGATGATATTTTTAATATGTCGCTGAAATCAGTTGGCTAGCATTTTGTTGAGGAGTTTTGCATCCACGTTCATCAAGAATATTGGCTTTTAGTTCTTTGTTATTGATGTGTCTTTGGCTGGTTTTAGTATCAAGGTAATACTGGCCTCGTGGAATGAGTTTGGAAGTATTTCCTCCTTCTATTATTTTTTTTTTGAATAGTTTGTATAGGATTGGTATTAGCTCTTCTTTAAATGTTTAGTGAAATTCATCAGTGGTCCCAGGCTTTCCTTTTCTGGGAGACTTTATTGTGGCTTTGATCTCATTACTTGTTATTGGTCTGTTCAGGTTTTGAATTTCTTCATGGTTCAATCTTGGTAGGTTGTATGTGTCTAGGAATTTACTGATTTCTTCTAAGCTTTCCAATATATCAGCATATAGTTGCTCATAGTAGCCTCTAATGATCCTTTGAATTTCTGTGGTATTGATTGTAATGTCTTCTTTTTCACCTCTAATTTTATTTATTTGGGTCTCTTCCTCATCCTCCCGCTCCTCTCCCTCCTTATTTTCCTCCTTCTCCCCCTCCCATTCCTGCTCCTCCTCCTCTTCTTCTTTTGTTTAGTCTGGTGAGAGATTCTGATAAATTCCGCAGTATTTCCTTTGCATTTCTAAATTCCAGAATTTCTGATTCTTAATTATTTCAACTTATTTGTTAAATTTATCTCCTAGGATTCTGAATTCTTTCTCTGTGTTATCTTAAATTTCATTGAGTTTCCTCAAAATGGCTATTTTGAATTCTCTATCTGAAAGCTCACATATCTCTGTTTCTCCAGGATTAGTCCTTGATGCCTTATTTAGTTTGTTTGGTGAAGTAATGTTTTTCTGGATGGCCCTGATGCTTGTGGATGTTTGCCAGTGTCTGGCATTTAAGAGTTAAGTATTTATTGTAGTCCTCACAGTCTGCCTTTGTTTGTATGCATCCTTCTTGGAAAGGGTTTCCAAGTATTTGAAGAACCCTGGGTTTTGTAATCTAAGTTTTTGGTCTCTGCAGCCATGTCTGAATTAGGGGGCACTGCAAGCCCAGTAATACTGTAGCTCTCGCAGACTTGTAGGGGCACTCCCTTGGTGGTCTTGGGTAAGATGTAGAAGAATTCTCTGGATTATCAGGCAGATACTCCCCTTCCCTTATTTTCACAAACTAATGGAGTTTCTCCCTCTCTGTGCTGAGCTATGTGGAGTTGGGGGATGGGTGACACAAGCACCAGTACTGGGACTGCACTGTGTCAGACCTGAAGCCAGCATGGTGCTGGGTCTCGCCCAAGCCTGCAGTAACTACTGCCTGGCTATCATGTATGTTTGCTCAATGCACTGGGGCTCTACAATCATCCCTGGGTGGGCTGGTGGCAAAGCTTATGTCCTTCCCTTCAGAGTAGTGAGTTCCCTGAAACCCTGGGAAGGTCTAGAGATGCCATACAAGAGCCAGGACCTAGAGTTGGAAACCTTAGAAATCTACTTGCTGTTCTATTCTTCTGTGGCTGTGCTGAAAGCCGAGCCACAGGAAGAAACCTTTCCCACTCTTCCTTTCCCTTTGCACAAGCAGAAGAGTCTCTCCCTGTGGCCACCACTGTCTTAGACCCACAACAAGTACTGCCTTGCTACTGCCGATGTTCACTCAAATCCCAAGGGCTCTTCAGTGTTTCTGTGGTGAATACTGCCAGGCCTGGGACTCTCCCTTCTGGCTTCCCTCTGGCCCATGGAAGGTCCAGAAACGCTTTTCCAGAGCAAAGCCTGGAACTGAGGATCAAGAGCCTGCTTGGTGTTCTACGAACTGTGGTCAAGCTGGTATCTAAGCTCCGAGACAAAATCTCCTTTACTCTTCCCTCTCTCTTTTTTTTCTGCTCTAATGTCTTCGATTTTGGACTTGGCCCTCTCCTTTCTCAAGCATGGGTGTCTCCCTATAGTAACCACAGCTGGGAATGTAATGGCTCACACCTGAAGCCAGCATGTCTCCGAATCTCACCCAAGGCCCATGGTAAGTACTAACTCGGTCACTGCTGTTTGCAGAGTCCAACAGCTCTTTAGTCAGCAGGTGATGCATGCTCCCAGGACTGGGTCCTTCCCTTCAAGGCAGGGGGTTCCCTTCTGAACCAGGGTGTGTTTGAACCAGTACTTAGCTTCTGCTAAGGACTAGAATGGGAGCCTTAGGACTCTGCTTGGTGCCCTATCCTACTATAGTGGAGTTGGTATCCAAGTTGCAAAAGAAAGTCCTCTTTACTCTTCTCTCATCAAGTGGGGGGAAGGAGTCTCTCCAGAACTGCAAGATGCACTGTCTGTGATTGGGGGAGGGTGGTGCAAGCACTGCCTTAGCCAACCCAGCTTATTTCTCACTAGCACCAGGACTTGCCCAAGAATTGCAGTCTTTGTAGCCTAGACTTCCTTTTAAGTTTATTTGGATCCCCAGAACACTTTATTCTATGGTGGCAAGGCTTGCCAGAACTCAGGTTCTGACTCCAGAGATGTGTGATTGCCCTCTGGCTAGGGCTGGTCTAAATGCTCCCTCCTGAGCTCCAGTTGAGTTCTGCCTGGCCTTGCTTTCTGTTGCGAGGGGGCAGCACTGAGTTCCAATGCAAAGTTCTACAATCACTATGGTCTCCCTTTCCCAAATCCACAGATTCTCTTTCTGCGCCACAAGGCTGCTGCGGTGGCATGGAGGAGGGGTGGTGCTGGCTACTCAAGACTATCTTTCCTACTCTCTTCAGTGCCTCTTTCAGGGATATGAAGTTAAAATCAGGTACTGTGATCACTCACCTGATTTTTTATTCTTATGAAGGTGTTTTTTTGTGTGTGTGAATAGTTGTTCAACTTGGTACTCCTGTGGGGAGAACGACTGATGAAGGCTTCTAATCGGTCATCTTGCTCCACGTGTGTGTGTGTGTGTGTTTTCACTGTTCTATCCCCTGAATCTACAGTAATGCTTGGAACATAGAATAATAATAATTTGTATTTTTAACAGTGAAATACAATAATTTCACTGCTCTATCCCCTGAATGTACAATAAGGCTTGGAATAATGCTCAATAGATATTTGTTGACTGAATCATAAATGAATGAATTTTCCTAGATGACTTTTAGCAGTTTGTAGTCATAAAGAACATCTCTAATTTTAACATTTAAACTTCTAGGGTAAATTATATTGTCTGAAAGGGGTTTTTCTGCTGATTGACAAGTAAATGTCAAATATCAAATATAGCTGTACACTTGTATTACTCCAGTATCAAAGAGTTAAAGCCAAAAGCCAATAAAATGATAGAGTTACATTTAGAAATTGGTTGCTGGTGTGGAAGCACAGATTGACAGTACTGAGGTATCTAGTTCATGAATGCTTCTGCTGGATTTCCAAAGGTCAACCCTACTTTTAAAAGCTTAGTCTTCTGTCTCGGGCTAGATAGCAAAGAGAAATGTACTTAAGATCCATTATATTGGTAGCCTCTCATATTTACACACCTGGCACTTCATTTTTCATACAATTCTTTTTATTATAGAGGGTAAATGGCAGTTTTCTGCTGAATTTTAAAATAGTGCATCATGTATAATTCATAAAAATTGCCAGTAGCATCAACATCCTCCTCTGGTATTTGTCCTCCTTAAGAAATGTCACATATTAGACTTCTGTGATTGGTGTTATGCCTGTTACTGGGTGCAACTGACCTTGTCCTACTGTCCCTTCCATCACTACCAGTAGTCATCTGGACATTTAAGATTTTTTAGCTGACAACTTCAGCAGCTATCCTTTTTCTTGTTACACTTTTACTGTTGTCATAGAGACATGGAAACAGCTGAATAGAGTTTTCACATATGGAATTCCTGAGGAAGGAATGATGTTAATCATGCTAGTATATGTCACTGAATTTGTTTCTAAGTAATGGCATCAAGGTCAGGCTCTTGTACTTGAATCTTAAGGGATTTCCAAAGACCGTAAGAAGAGTTTCTACCACGAACTCTCATTTGGAAGTACTCTCTATTACAGTGGTTCTTAAAGTGTGGTCCCTGTATCAGCAGAAGAAGCAATATCCCAGAATTTGTTAAAACTGCATGTTATTGGGTTCCATCCCAGAACTAACAAATCAGAAAGTCTGTAGTCCATGTTTTAACAAGTCCTCTACGTAATTCTGATGCAAACTAATGTTTGAAAACTACTTCTGTATTAGATATTTTCCTGGTTCTAAAACAAAATAGCTTTGATGAAAAAAATCAAGGCACTCTAGAATCTAGAGATAAACTAAGTACAGGATGTTCTGCACAGAAATATTTGAAAATCTAAGTTATAGAATGGTGTTTTTAGAACTGGGCTTGAACTATGGCTTTACAGAAGAGGTACTTATTGAAAATACACAAGCCTTGACCTTACCCAGACTTCGTGAATCAGAGTGTCTGGGCTGGAGCTGATTTCCTGCTAAAGGGCACCCTAGATGGTTCAGAGGCACTAAGTGTAAAAATAAAGTACTGCATATGTTGCCATCATAATCTCTGGGTGATGGGACCAAGAATGATCTTTATTTTACAAATACTTTCTGAATTTTCTGAGTTAGATGCAATGATCATATATTCATTTTGTAATCAGAAAATAACAATAAGACAATTATTTTAAAAGGATGATAGCATATAGAATAGTATGTAATCATCTTGGAGATCTGATAAATTGAGAAGTTTATATGTGAAGAGCTCAGATCCTGGAGTAGGACTGCCTGGTTCAAATCCTAGAGGTTTACATACTAGCTGTGTAACTTTCCTTTTAAGAGCCTCAGTTTCCTCATCTCTTAAGCAGAGGTAGTAATAACAGTGTCTATTTCACAGGGCTATTGTGAGAATCAAATGAGAGTACTTAGTACAGTGCTTGGTACATAATGAGAACTCAAAATGTTAGTTACTAATAATACAAGAATATCTATGTTTAATGGTTCTTTATGACAGTATATTTTATAGTTAGTCTTACCCTCCTTTCTCTTTTTATTTGAGACGGAGTCTTGCTCTGTCACCCAGGCTGGAGTGCAATGGTGCGATCTTGGCTCATTACAACCTCCACCTGCCAGGTTCAAGCAATTCTCCTGCCTCAGCCTCCCAGTAACTGAGACTACAGGTGCATGCCACCACGCCTGGCTAATTTTTTGTATTTTTAGCAGAGATAGGGCTTTCTGTAAGACATGAATCAATTAGGTTTGTTTTTTTCAGATGGTGTCTCACTCTGTCACTGAGGCTGGAGAGCAGTGGTGTGATCATAGCTCACTGCAGCCTTCAACTCTTGGGATCAAATGATCTCTTTACCTCAGCCTCCTGAGTAGCTGGTATCACAGTTGCATGCCATCGGGCCTGGCTAATTTTTTTATTTGTTGGAGAGATAGGGTCTCACTATGTTGCTCAGGCTCATCTTGAACTCCTGGGCCCAAGAAATCCTCCTGCCTTAGCCTCCCCAAATGCTGGGATTATAGGTGTGAGCCACCGCACCTGTCCAATCAATCAGCTTTTATTGTAATTAGACTCCCACTCCTCTCATCTGCCTCTTGTTCCTTGCTGTGACTCTTACTCCATTCTCCCTCCTTTTGACAAAAAGCTGCATCTCAGCTCTCCTTATATTTAGTGACCACAGCCTTCATATTTCCACTTGTCCCCCTTTTAGTGTGGTGTCTGTTACCTTTGCCATTTTTATTTGATCCCCCAAAGTTGCAATTACCAATTATCTCTTGGCATTTAATAAACAGCTGCTAAATTCTCTTAAAGTTCAGCATCACCAGCTATATGTTTGTCTTGGATATCATTAATGATTCAGTTTCTGAAGCTCTGTCAAATAGAACACTTCTGAGTCTCAGGTTAATAATTGATTTAAAAAATACCCTTCCTGGGTTTGTACATCCAAGGCAGGGACTGATGCTGTACGATGCACCCCAGTTGGGTGCTCTTGCAGTTGCTGTTTGTAGGTCTGGAGCGCAGCTACACTTTTCTTTTTCAAAGGGAGAATAGTGTGTGTTGAAAGCCTAGCACCACCTGATTGGGTTCTTTTTATTTCTCCTAGATTTAATCAGAAAATTGTAAAGCATTGAGAAAAGGAGTGTGGAAGAAAAATGCATCAACTTTCTACTTTCTGGAGTACTTTTATATTGGAAAAGAAAAGCTTTAAGGCAGTGTTTTTCAGATTTTAGTGTGCATGAGAATCACCTTGAAGGCTTTTTAGAGCAGATTGGTGGGTTCCACCTCAGAGTTTATACTTCTGTACGCCTAGGAGGAGGCCTGAGAACCAGCATTTCTTACAAGTTCTCATGTAGTACTGAGGCTGCCAGTTCAGGGACCTCAATTTGAGAACTATGCTTTAAAAAAAATTAGATCCAGAGGGTACATGGGCTTGTTTGTTACATGAGTATTACCTGCATAATGGTGGGGGTTGGGCTTCTGGTGTATCCATTATCCAAATATTGGACATTATACACCAAGGAGGTAATTTTTAACCCTTCTAGAGATAATTACTCTTTTAAAGAATGTACCCATAAGAATCTTGAGAACTTGATCCCCCTCAATAGGGAGGAAAGTTAGCATTAGCTATGCTAGGAGCCTTCTCATCACACATTTCTCTTGTGTTCACTCTCTTCTTCTTCCTGCTTATTATTACTCAGGTCTGACAATTGTAGCCTGAGAAAGAGGGAACAAAAGAAACATGTAATTAACAGGCTCCTAGTCTAGCTATTTATAATACTAATTTTTCCTCCCTGTTTCAGGTACCAAGAAAGTGATCACTCCTACGCTCGTTAAATTCCCAAACCTTATCAAAGAAGATTTAAAAAAATTTTTATCCCTTATCTTAGAGAGATTATCAGTTTACTAAAGATTATAATTTTAGCAGCAAAGTGTAAAATTTTGCTCTACTGATGCCAGCCTCTGTATTCTGGCCTGCTTATTCCTTAGCCCTAGATACCTTTTCATAGTCAGTATCTATGGTTCATTCCCACTATAAGCTTTTGCACGTGCAGTCCCCCTGCCTTGAATGTCACTCTTTCCTGTTTATCTATGTTTATAACTCCTTTCAAAACAGTTTCCTAAGATTCAATTTCTCCAAAATGTCTAGAAGCTCAGACCACCACAAATAATTCACTTGTTTTGCCTTCCAGTTCATAGTCCCTTATCTCATTTTCTTCTATTTTCTGGTATCTTTTGGCTGATGTCTTCTTATTTTTCATTTTGCCATCTTCCTCTAACCATAGCACTCTTATTTAAAATCAAGCGGTTATAGAGAGAATAAAAGCTAACAATAGCATCTCCTGTCACTGCCTGAACTTCTTGGCATATGATGCATGCATGGAGTAGGGGCAGCCAGGTTATCCCTGCATAGGAGAACAAGAGGACTCAGGAAAGCACTAAACTTTACTCTGCTTGCCTCTAAGTTAAAAATTCCATGTTCCTGCAGCCAGTAGTGACAAAGTACTTCAAGAGTTCTTGGCTTCAGCAGCCCCCACATCCTAAGCTTAAACTGCTCATTCTTTGCATCTACTTAGAATAGACAGTTACTATGGTTAGGAAGGTAGCACAGCCAGAAGTGTGGTGGCTTTGTTTTGCTTCAATTTTTGATTCAGTGTTCAGAGAATATAATGCAGTTACTATGAAACAATACCTGGTCTGTTTACTAACACAAAAATTTAAAACATGATTTTAAAAAAAGAATTAAATGACTGGACCCGAGGACAAAACTCACCCACAAATTACCACTTCACACTCATAATTACCAGAAAACTTTGAGCAAGGAATAGATGCCCAGTGATTCAGGCCAGACAGGTTAGATTCCCCTGCTGTGTTGATGAACGTTTCAGGTGCATCACAACATTGCATTGCTGTGAATATCAAAAACACAGCAAGGGTCTCCATGAAGCAGATAATAGCCAATATGCTTATGGACTTAAGGCTTCCAAAAGAAATATACATATACAGCATTTGTTTTATTAAAATAACTGATTCTGTCAGATTAATAGCTTTCACATTTTTATTACCTTCTTTAGTGAGACTTTTTGAACTTTCATATTCAACATGTATATGCAATAGCTTAGGCAAGCTGGGTAACCAAGCCCTGCCTGAATCCTTTCCCTGTTCCCCCATCCAGCCAAAAAACGTCTGTGAGGATCTCAAAGTACCTCCTGTAAAACCTCTAGAGTTCCACAGAGCAGAGCTGAAAAAGAAGCATTGATACTTCCTATCAGAATACAGCTTATTGATTAATAGCAAAAGTAATCACTCTAAATATTAAGACATTAGAATCCCATAATCCTCCTGATGCAGTCACTCAAAAGGTAGATTTTCTTATAAGGAAGGAGGGACACTTTTATTATAAACCAGCTTGTGAACAGATGTCTGTCATTTCTAAACATTAAGACCTGGTTCTCTGAAGGCCATTATTTCCAAACTAGGTAGTATGTGTATAAATACATAGAAAATAAATAAAACTCACATTAACTATAAAAATTACTGTTTAAGCATCCATTCAACACAATGTGAGTAATGTGGCACAATAAAAGAGAAAGCTAGAAAGATATAGGATGAAATACTGTCATTCACTAGCTTTGTGATCTTAGCAAGTCTCTCAACCTCTCTGAATGTCAATTTCTGACTTTCGGTGATAATATATTTCAGAGTAACTATGTGGGTTAAATACAGACAGAGTCACAGTCCTTTCTCCTTTTGCCTAAACCTGATAAAAGGCTAGACACAGACCCTTCTCATTTTGCCCCTAGTCAACTTCCTATTCTTTGTCTTTTGAGTAATTAGCTAAGATTATGATTCCTTTTCCCCAGAAACTAGCTAGACACAGAGATAAACCTTTCCTGTTCATCTAGCTGACTGAGACTTCCCCGATTGCAAAATTCCTACTGTGGATCCTCTCCACTTGTAACTTGTTGACTCCTACCTATAAAAGTCTAATACAACACCACTCTGCAGAGACACTCTGATCTTCAGCTCTAGGACGCCCTCCTTATTGTGATATCCCGAAAAAGATTAACTTTTCCAGTTTTAGTCTTTGACAATATAATATATGTAAAAGTGCCTGACATAATTAGTCATAGGTAATTATAAACTTTTATTACAGACCTTCTATAAACAGTGTTCTCAGAATAACCTATGGAAGGCACAAAGATGAGAAAAATGCATTCTCTGCATTGGTATCTTCTGAATCTAGTATCAGTTCCATATATTTAGGACTTTAAAATTTTATTTTTGCTGTTTTCCTAACTCCGATGACAATAAGCTAATTTTGGCAGATCAGTAAACAATATGAATTAAGTTACAAACTACTTTAATGTGAGTCTTATAGTCACATATTTATATAAAACTAAAAACTTCATCTTCAATATGCATACCAATCATTTAAGACTTCGTTTAGATGGCTTGGTATTCATGAGGCCTTCTCTAATTTTTGCAGTCATAAATAATCTCTATTCTCTGTGCTTCAGTTTGCATTTTCTTTGTACTTTTTAAAAAAGCATCTTTCACATTATGCTCTGCCCTAGTCTTAATCATACACATGTCTGATGTTTTCCCCAGTTTTCAAGTTGTTTGAGGACTAGGTACTGTCCTTTATTTTCTCTGGCACAGCATCTTAGGCAAAGGAGATACTCAGTGTTTGCTGAAATGAAAGAATCTATAATACTACTTGATGTCTTGTATCATACTAACTAGGCAGTATGAATATTAATACTTCATAATATATCAGGGTCTACACTGAGAAGACCAAGAAATTATGAGAAGATAACTAAGAATGGGGTAGAAAAAAAGGGGAGGGGGCAAAAAGATAACTATGCAATTGAAGAAATCTAGCAAGGTAAAATAGCACAGGAAACAAATGCATACTGGATAATTTTAAAATAGAGAATGAAATCTTCCAACCTTGAATATCTTTAGTACACAAAGGTATAAGAAAGAAAGACTATAGTCTAGGTCTTTAGAAATTTTACATACCTTGAAAAATCAGAATCAGGTAGTGGTAATAATGTCAAGGTTGTGATACACAACGTTCCTTTCAACAGCAGGTCACCAGTGGAATGCTAATAAATGTAAACAACAAAGTCTTTGGGAAGAGGGAGCCCTGATTTGTAGCACTGCCAGTGATTATAGTGTAAATCATTCCCACCATGGCTGATTTTAAACTATCAACATGTCACTTAGTAAGTTTGCAAAGAAATGCATGCAGTTGGTTCCCCCAAGCCAGTGAGAGCTGCTTCCATCACTGCAAATTCGATCCTGCAAGTTCCCTTTCTCCTTTCTTTCTCTACTTCTTTCCTGTTATAGCAGGTTTAGGTGAAAGGGCACATAAGAAACCAGGTTTCAGCCAGGCATGGTGGCTCACACCTATAATCCCAGCACTTCGGGAGGCCGAGACGGGCAGATCACAAGGTCAGGAAATCAAGACCATCCTGGCTAACACGGTGAAATCTCATCTCTACTAAACATACAAAAAATTAGCCGGGGGTGGTGGCATGGGCCTGTAGTCCCAGCTACTCGTGAGGCAGGAGAATCACTTGAACCTGGTAGGCAGAGGTTGTGGTGAGCAGAGATCGTGCCACCACACTCCAGCCTGGGTGACAAGAATGAGTCTCTGTCTAAAAAAAAAAAAAAAAAAAAAAAAGGAAAGAAAGAAAGAAACAAGGTTTCACATAGAATTCTGTGCCTCAGTAGTTCCTTTGGGATTGTGTTTTGGGGACAGTGAATCACCTCCATTTCGCACCTTTGATCTCCTTTTTCAGTGCAACCTGAAATTCCAAGAATGACTTTGGAAATAAAATGAAAACCTACTATCTTCTTTTAGGCCACTGATGAAAATGGTAGAAAGATTTGCTTCATGTTAAATGTTACCTTCAATTTGACAACGTGATGAGAATTTAGCATCTTTGGATCTTGCAAAAACTATAAAACCACACATGGGAAACACTGACGTCACCAATTTACCAAGATTTTTGTCTCTTCCACTGTATACTAAGCTATAATTTCTTAGCTACAAGTTACAGCTTCTCAGCCTGGCTACCATTTTCTTATCAAAAATCTATTTGCTTGTTTTCCCTTAACACAAAATATACTGAAATAAAAAGAAAAAATTAGCGTGGCTCTGAGCTCTTATGCAAATTAGTAAGGCTCAAAGGCCTATGGCTAGAAATGAATCAGATCGCAAGACGTGCAACTATTAATAAAAATGTAGTATAACAACCCAGCCCTGGAACTCATTCAGGGTCATCACTCTCAGCTGTATCATCACGCTGACATCTTTTAGCCTAGTTTGGGCTGGTATAAACAGTAAGCTCATGGAGTTTCCTGGATGTATCTTCAAGGATAATGAAGACAAAATCTGGCTTTGTGCAGCACGTACTCTGTCTGTGGCATTTAATGACACTGGAAAATCCCTAAGAAAAACCTTCCTGGAATAACTCAGGGAGGTACCAAAGTTAAAAAATAAACTTTATTTTCTAAGTTTAGGCTAGAATGGCTTGGGAGGACACCCTCCCAGGAAGGGTTATAGAAGTTCCTTACGTTCCAACTATGAATTTAGAATCTTATAGGAGTTATTTAAGTTCTTACTCTGCATTTTCAGAGCTTTGTGTTATTTTAAGCCACACATATAAGAATAAAAATTTTTAATCACAACCACTTTGGTAATCTTTCCATGTCCCCCACTTGTACAACTACCACATTGGAGTGTGGTCTGGCATGGATCTCTGTAACTGGCATTGTCAACTTACTGGAGACAGGAGCTTGGCCTGCACTCTGAAAGAGCAACAGCTGTAGAGAGGACAGGGGTGGCTGGTAGGGTGCCTAGTGAAGGGAAGGACATGCCTACACCACTGGCACCCGTGAGGGCCAGTTTGTGCACTATCATCATTATCGAGGCTTTCCTGAGAGCCTTCAGAGGGCACACACAAACTAAAACCTCACACACTTAGATTATTTTCAATTATACCACTTAAAATATAAGCACCAACAACAGAATAAATTTAATGTCAAAACTTAAAATGTTGGCACTTGGCATTAAGAAGTTGTGATACACTTGAGGCTTAACTGGATCTTCAAATGGGCAATGGCTTGAGGCATGTTTGAATTGCATTATTTAAACTAGAACAGAAAATCAAGATTCACTGGATTGCCTTTTCTAGGATGTCCTGAGAATTTAGCTCCAAAAAGCAGACAAGAACTCAAGAATAAATGAAAGCTTGAGCAGAAATTCTAGTGGACATTTGTCTTTTTTTTTCCCCTGGATTCCCAGAATCTAAACCTATGTCTCTCTGCAGAATTCTGCACCTTAATGAGTTTTGAGATAAGACAAAGTCCACTTCTCACTATAGGAGCACAAATGGCTAAATTCTCACTTTCTCAGTGATTCATGATGCTAAGATGTGAGTACATGACTTATACTCAGCCAATCAGACATATTTCATCTCCCTTCCCTAGTCCTCCACCCCATAAATCCCGAACAAGTGATATCAAGAGGCAGGAACAGGGGGAGATGCCATTTTGGAGACTGCACAGTAGCAGCAGATGTATCCAATCTCCAGAAGAGGGTGGTGGGCAGGAGTGTGGTCCAGTGGAGGGGTGCAACTGTGGTAGACAGTGCTTAGTGGCACTAGCAGCCCTACTCTTACCAGATGGGTTTCATGGCATGAATCCAAGCTCTGGTTCTAATTCCCTGCTTCCCTTTGCCTTCTCCAACGTCCTGAACCTGGTTCTGCAGACTTCTGGTGTTGCTGTGAGGTCCCCAGTACCTTTTCAACAAATTTCTTTTCTGCTGCAAACAGCCAGTCAGTTTATTGGCTAACAACGAAACCTTCTGATTATACAAATAAATTACAGCCAAACATTTTCTTTCTCAAAAGAGTAGTTTGACTCTAAAAAGTAAGACAAATATCTTATGTTTCCTTCTAAGGGGGTTTTCTCTGCAACCACATTTTTTAAATAAAGTGGCTGCCTAGTAGTAGTTTCTATGCTTTTTCGAAGATCACCTCTCCTTAGGTTCACGAGAACCAGCCCAAGGACAACTCATCATCTCTTCCTTACTTTCCCAACTCTCATTTTTTTCTTTAACTGCATTTTAGGTTTTAGGGTACATGTGAATAACATGTAAAATTGTTGCATAGGTACACACATGGCAGTGTGATTTGCTGCCTTCCT
This sequence comes from Ateles fusciceps, assembly GCA_036589455.1. Taxonomy (NCBI): domain Eukaryota; kingdom Metazoa; phylum Chordata; class Mammalia; order Primates; family Atelidae; genus Ateles; species Ateles fusciceps. Next base: position 818,243 of record JAZHEH010001960.1, read on the forward strand.
CCCCCATCACCTATATCTGGCATTTCTCCCCATGCTACAGCGGGGGGGTGGGGAGTTGGGGAGAGATACCAACTCTCATTTTTAAGAATCTGCTTGCATTTCAATTAGCAGTAACATTTACCAGGTCTTTCCTACATATCTTTATTTCTTTTCTCTAGGTATTTGCTATCTTTTCACTGCCCCAAAATGCCTTATACCTCACCACCTGTGCTTAATCCCTAGTTTCTTATAGTGACTCCTCCCAAAAGGGTCTGGAACTCCCCACCATCGTCCACATTTTGTGGCTTATCTTTACTAGTATGCTCTTTACTGTGAACTTTCAAGTTGTAGAAGTGATTCTTCCACCTCTGCACAAAGTAGACATTTCATAAATACCTGATTATTCTAATATTTCTGTTTGGTGCTCCAAATACTAGGTCTTCTGTCTTTCTAGTTTACTCCCAACTCAATTGCCGACTGTTGTAGGACAACTAATAGGACCTCCTGACATACATGAAGACAGAGAAAACAAAAATAGTACTACTAGAGTGAGCAAAAGCTGGTGATTAGCAGTAATCCAGAGAAGAGACAAAGCAAAGTATAAGCAAAAATTATTCCCATGTGCTCTGAAACTGCTCTGAAATGGTACTGTAGATTCAAGCCTTCAAAATGTTTGTTGCACAATGGCTTATTTTTGTATGGAGGTAGAATTGCTCATCCCATCACTCTGGTGGGGATGTTGGTAAAGTTGCTAATTTCCACCAAAGGATATTGATCTAAACCCCTAGTCATGATTTTTTTCTGAAGCACATGAATTTGCTATCAACCAACAATTATAAATGCCTATCATCAAGGCCCTTGCTAGGGATTGTAATCTTATACTCTCTACCATCCAGTTCAGTTAAACTCTGGTTGAGATAGGTAGTTTCTGGGGAGAATTGTTTGAACAATTTCTTTTAAATGTTCTAAGTGATATTGTTAGGGCAAAAGATTCTATACCGGACCACAATTTCCTGTCTTCTTAGAGACTGCTGGATTTTGTCATAGTCTTCGGCATTTAGGGAGGAGCAGAAGAAACAGAGAAATAAAATCCATTACCTGGAGGGGTGATGTAGATATTTTCCAGTCCAGACTCACTGTCTCCTCCATGAAACTTCATGTGAGGAATGATTTTGGCCATATATACAAGGAAAATCTTTGTTTTCCCTGAGAGTGTCTTTTTCTTTAGTAAGAATTTATGTAACTGATAACATATTTATTTTCACTTTGCCTACTGGGAAGTTCAGATGCAAGAATAAGACTGAGAGAAAGAGAACTATGAAAGAACTTAGAGCCTATTTATATTTTTTCCTCTGGCCTTATTTACTTATTTTATGATATATTAATACATATATATTTACACATGTATATATGTTGAGATATTATGGTTATTTTTATTGACAATTCAGTCATTATTTTCTTATTTATTCATGCCTTAATAAACTGCTGCAATCCTTTTATATGCATAAATATATAAACAGATGAATAAAGATGGCTAAATAATGTTGTGTGAAGTTTAGCCATTTTCATTATTAACAATAATTTCTTAGTAAGTATATATTACCGTGTGTGTGTGAGGTGTTTGATGAGTGAAAAGATTCCAGATCCCTAAGACAAAGTCCCTGACCTTAAAAGTCTTGAAATCTAATTGAGATAATAGGGCTGGTACAAGGAATACAATATCAAAACTATATTATGCTAAATTATGTATGTGTGTGTGTATATATATATATATATATTACATATATATCTATATAACTATAAAATGGATGCACAGGTCATATAGTAAGATCTTTCCTGCCCAAAAGGATAAAATTAAAACAGATACAAGATGCATCTTTACAACCATGTCTCCCAAAGAGTGCAACTCCCCTCTCATTCTCTGCTGTCTCCTAATGCCTAGGCAGTACCCTACCCACTTCTAAATCTAGGATGATTTTATTTAAAAAATTTCAACAATGTATGGATTATAAAAGGAAGAACTGTTATTTTTTCAATATCTTTTCTTATTGTACATTTTAAAGCATCAATGCTTTAACATGCCTCAGAAGTAAATTTTATTTCACAACTCAGAATGTATATACATAGACATGCATACACACCTGAAACGTAAGTTTCACAAAACAGTATCTTTTCTATGTGTGGTACACTAATAGTTTCTATTTTGTTCCATTTTCTTTCTTAAAACATACTTCTTAGGAGCCACTTAATTCAATTTATTATAAATAGCACTGTTTTCAGAAAACAGGAAGTTCAAATTTCCAAGGGCCAAATGTTTTAATTTTCTGAAGGAAAAATTATTCTTTTAAAGACCAAAGGAGATGGGATAGATGGTACAGCACACTGCCTCAGATGGAGGATACAGCATACTGCTGCTTATCTACTAAGTATTTGCTCAGAAATTCAAAATACGTAGATTTATGATTCATGAGACTCTCCCTCAGAGGGAAAAATACACCCCCAAGTTATATTCCCAGTAGGAACACATCAACCCAGATAGGTAAATCAAATTTCAAATGCTTTTAGTATTAGTGTCTGCAGATTGTAAAAATGGGCTTAACTTATAATTCAGCTTTTCTCTAGCCTGAGTTATAATAAAGTGAAAAACATTTATATATGCATATAATTCAGTAATCTTGAAAACTACATTATTACTGACTAATCAGTGATTACCTTAACCTTAGATTTCTTCACTGAAGAAATGAATTATTCAGCAAACAAAGCAAAGAAAAAAGTCAACCCTCTTTCATGAATTGAGACATTGTTAATCACCCAACTTAAAGAATTTGGAAAGTAAAATGCCATTATTAATAATTCTGTTGAATCATGATCAAAATTGTGAATAAAAACACTTCCAATGTTCCAATATAACCTCTAGGGTTATTCATGCCAGAAACATCTCATCTGGGCCTCAGCATTCCCCAGGAGAAGATTAAGAAAGTTATAATCTCTTTACCATGTCAAGTCTAAGATAATACTTAATTGTTACTGTGTACTTGCAATTCCAGATCACATTGGACAGAAACCCCTACCTTTAACAAATAGTTCCATTCTAGCTATAATCATATCACATTCACTTCTCAGCCTACCAATTAATATCCAACCAAATTAGAGCTTGGTGAATTTCTGGCAGGTTTGTGACACTGTGCCTGAAACCTGTAATTTTAACTAATTATAGAAATTCTGGGCAAGAAGCCTTCTGAAAAGATGATCAGCTTCATTTCCCTCATTTGAAACTTTGAAACTGCCCCAGACCAAGATTTCTCTCTTCTATTTTAACTTAAAGAGAAGAAACAATATTAGCATGAATGATCACTCACTGTGCAACTGGAACCAAACTAGGTCCATTACATGCGTGACTGATTTAACCCTTATCTTAATGTAGTAGGAATTATCCCTATTTTTAAGAGGGGGAAAAGCTCAGAAAAACTTAGCCGAACAAAGGGAAACAGAGCATTCACTTTAGAGTTGGGATCTGACCAAAGATCCATAATCTGACTCTAGAAACTAATGATTCTCTGTTGTCTTTCCAGATGTAGGCTGGAGGTAGCTGCTCAGAGCACACATCTCTTCCCAATTCCACAGTTCATGAAGTCCCATCAATAGCTCGAAATCAGCCTCAGTAGAAGTATTCACAGCTTGCAAACTGGTAAATACTACAAATCAGGGCTTTCTTCTTCAGAAAGCTATTTACTAGCACACTACTGCTTATAATATATGTATTTAACATTTCACAAATGTCAAAAATTGGGTGTTTCTATTGATCAAGTTTTTTTCAAAAACAAATATAACAGAAAAGTTTAGGTACAGTATATTTCAGCATTTGCTTCCAACACTTACTTTCTATGTACCTTTGACTATCATGAAACAAACTTAGAGTTTTTAGTTATCTAAAAGTAGTTGCAATAATATAATTCCCCATGCCTCCATTATCCACATTTAATAATGATCAACATATGGCCAACCTTATTTCATTGTACACATCAAACATGGTTCTTTTCTCCCCAGCTGGATTATTTTCAAGTAAATCTCAGACATTTTATCATTTTATTTGTAAATACATTAGTTTGTATTTTTAAGAGATAAGCTCATTTCAAACATCATCACAATACTATTATCAAATTTTATCAGTAATTCTTCAATATTTCTAATAATTGGTCCATATTTAACCTTCCCTGATTCCATCAAAGCTCTTTTTTACAAAGTTGCTTTGTTCAAATCAAGATCTGGAGCATCTGGATGAAATGTCTCTTAAGTATTAATTTATTTTAATCTGTTAATTAATTTTTTGATAGTCCTCCCCCCTCTTTTTCTTTGCCATTTATTTGAGTCATTTGTCCTGTAGAATGTCTTACATTTTGGATTTTCCTGATTGGTTTCCATGATACCGCGTGACATGCTCCTCTTTCTTCTGAGTTTCTTGAAAATTGGTAGTTAGACCTAGAGGTTTGATCAGATACATGACCTACTTTTTGGCAAGTATATTTCATGAGTGGGGTTGTACTTCTACATCACATCAGAAGGTGAGTAATTTCTGCTGTCTTTCTTTTTCTAATTAGTGAGTTTTGGTCTTCTCATCCTATGTCATCTTATAAAAATTATCCACCAACCTTTCATCTAATTGTGTGGGCAGCAATTGATGATCATTTCCTAGATTCATTATTTCAGTAAGGGTGACAAAAGAGTGATAAGTTTAGGTCTTTTATTCCTTTTTCATGTATTGGCTGGAATTCTTCTGTAGAGCAGACATTTTACTTATCAGCTATTTGGTTAACCTGAATTACAGTTTGTACAGGAACAACAGCATATGTTTTCTTTCCCTTTACTAACCCAGTTTACATAATGAATTTATACCCTTGTATCCTTCAAGGTTAACAGAAAGCTTATTTTCTTTCTTTTTAAAAAAAACTTTTTGCTGTCTTTATGCACTAATATATTTGATGTTTTTCCATAAATTGCAGTCATTATTTTTTCAATTCTTGGAAATTATTTTATATGTCTTTTTGACATGACCACAGTATTTTTTGAGAGCTTTTTGCTTTCAGGTATATTTCAGGCTCTTGTGTATTTTCAGACCCAGACATTTTTAGAAGGAAGCTGACTTCTTATAATGGGAAGTGGCTCTACCCGCCATTGAAACTGATTGTGTCTTAGGAGAGATTCTCAACTAGAACAGGCTGAGCACTCACAGAACACAGATGACATACAGAGTACTGTCAGCCAGCATCTGAAATTTTATTACTTAGAGCAAAGGTTGCCAATTTATTACAGGATCTGTCATGGTAAAGTATACAATATAATTTTTACTCATAACCTAATAATTATTGATAACCTCAAGCATATGAATGAGTGACTGTCTATAAAACTACACTGTATGCATCCTTTATATATGAATAGAGCATTGGGCAAATTCAGATTTTCAGAGACCTGAAGTCTAAACAATTTGTTGGGTATAGTCTTAGAAAATTAACATAAAGTCACAAATAAAAAATTAGGCAAGAAAGTGAATATTTATTTAGGTTAAGGGAAAGATTTCATAGCAAGTTATTTAAATATAAAAAAGCTAGAAAAATAGAGAAATCACAAAATATGAAAAATAATATTTTTATAAATGTATTGCCTGTTATACTTCTATATTACTCCTACATTTTTTGGTTGCCTACTCTTTGATTCCCTTTTCATATAATAATTTTGTGATATCACTCTATACAGATATCAGAAAGATAATTCAGTCTTTCCTCTGGTGTGATCAGCCAGACTTAAATTTTTGATAGTTGGAACACATAAGAGCTTGTGACCTATACAAACATATTCTTATTTGTAGGACTCCTATGGTTTGTGCTTTACTCAGAAATGTTATCCTATAAAAATTTTTAAAATCATATAAAATTTTATAAAATTTATAAATTCTATTTTAAGCAACTCCCCCCAGAGAAAAAATGTATGATGTATTTATAATTATATATACCAGTATATTATCTACTATATTTTTGATAGGTGAGAACCTACATTTTGACTAGAGATCAATTAGAAGAAAACCATCCTACAAGTTTACATGTTTGGTGATTGAAAATTTTCCACAGAATAGCTTCTGTTTCTGTACATTGAAATCATCATTTCTCCTTTACTAACTACTTGTAGGTCTGGGTGCTGTAGGGTACATTCGTGACACAACATAGCCACTAGCCTTGCTGGGAGAGTCAGCTGAGTGTGTGGTAGAATCTAGAAGCCAGACATTCCTTCCCTGGCATGGCAGGCAATAGCTTAATTATACACAGAAGTGACTACAGACCTTATGCACATCCCACTAAACTCTGAGTAAATGTATCTCCAACCCTTAGTCTCCTCTGCCCAAAGCTATCCCCAATACCACCCAACACGAGGAAAAGTGAAATGAAGGAAAAGCTGGAATGGAACAAATCAGTTGTCTGAACCAATTGTGATTAAAATACCTCACTTCAGCAAATACTACAAAATCATATAACCATGTGAACATACCTCTCAGGCCCTCTTAGGGCCTTGGAAGAACCCGTACAAGCAAGGGGCCCTGAAGTTTAAGCTTCACTGGCCTCACAGTAATCATCTGTCTTGAGACAATCATCACCTCACTGTTCCATCTTTTCCAATGGTGAATCAAAGCATTTTGACTTTCCTACCTACAACTTTTTTTACAATTCCTTTAGCATTATCCTTTGACTCTTGGACTCCATCCTCAGGGGTCCTCACTACACACACATAGAAGCCAAACATACAATAATTTTACATTGTCTTGTGGAATAGAAGAATCGTGTCAATATAATTTTTTCTCTTACTGCATTGGTGGAATGAATAGTTAATATGAATCTATAGCTTATAAAAAGCTGTTTGTGGATTAAAAATACAACTATATAAATATATCTAGTCACTCTTGGCTGAAACCCAAGAGCACTACAAGTAAAAACATAAAGAAGCCATGGCAAGTAATTTCTAGCTATTATTTTGGTTAGTACTGTAGCATACTCATTAGCAAGAGTAGAAATAATGTCCTCTCTTTAGTTATACTATGCTATGTCTGTCAACCCTGGGAGTTGCCAGCAAGTATTTCAGGAAAATTTCCAGAGCTATTATTAGATATAATACAGACTTTCCTACCTAGTTTTCAGCCATGAGATCTCTGGCAGATGCCTCAGTGATTATAGAGGCAGTAATGCTCGGCATCCTGACAGAGACAGCCTGTCCCAGGACCAGCAACAGCAACTGACTGGAATTTTACAGGGGAAATTTTTATTTTTATTTTTCAGATACTTCAACACAAGGACAAGGTCATTCCCAATGCCAAAATTTCTAGTTAAACTTTAACTTTTCCTTATATATCAAAAGTACTGAGACAGAAACAGAAAAACAACTCCCCCAACCCACAGAAATCCCAGTTACGAACACAAAAAAAAAAGGTCTTGAAATTTAGTATTAGGAACTCTGGATTTATAAAATACAGTTTCAAATTGAACACTATCACCCCTGAAATCATAGATAACATTTATTTGGGTCTTACTATTCATCAGGCATTGCACTGAGTGTCTTGTAGTATATCAACTCTGCCACATCCTGATTTTACAGATGAAGAGGACAAGGCAGTGAAAGGATAACAAACTGGATCTGGTTGCAACTAGCAAATGTCGGGTGGGGTGGGGACCAGACTTTGCCTTTCGGCAATCTAATCCCAGAGACAGATTGTTAATCATCCCTCCATATTTCCTTGTGGTATTAGTATGTTTGAAAAAACTCTTGAAGTTGGAGAGGTAATAAAAATTAAAATCTTTGTTAGTACAAGAAAGAAAAATATACTTTCTCAAGTTTCTAAATAGATCACACGTATGAGGACAACACTGAATTTGGACTGGATTTCGTATAGCTGGAAATGTAACATTTAGATTTCCTATCACTTAAAACCAGCATTTATTTGCATATTCAAAACAGAGTAAATCAACAACGTTGGAAAAATTCTTCAATAGACTATATTAAAAAACAAATATGAGAAAAAATTGTTGATTAAGCAGGACGAATATATTAGAGAGGTCTTCTGTACAACATTATACCTGTACTTAACAATACTATATTGTGCACTTAAAAATGTGGTGAGTGTAGATCTCACATTAACTGTTCTTATCACAACAAAATCAAATTAAAACAACAATGGCAACAAAACCCCTAAGCCTATAGCAACCTGTTAGAAGAAAAATGAAGAATTAATTTACATGCTTGCCTTTAAAAATATTATGACTGTATATAAAGAGACAAATATTCCAAGGACAAAATATAATTTAAGAATTTTTGAATCTGACTCAGTAAGTTTGTTGTTGGTAGCAGTCCTGGTGTAGCAAATCTGAAACTATTTTGTGTGTGTTGTAGGACTGAGAAAATAAGTAAATATGTTCATTCTTACCTGGGAGAATGAAAATGCAAATATTAAATGTGGACCCAGCAGTGCTGAAATGAAACTGATGGTAGCTGTATAGCAACATTATACCATATAGCTATAATGCTACTGTGTATATGTGAACTCCTTCTATATCCACTGAAAGGACCTAGAAGCAATGCCACTCCAGAAGCAAGAAGCAAACCTATATCTAGATCTGGGTTTCTGAATTCCATTCCCTCCAAAAGGGACCAGGGATAGGACCAAGTTAGGCCTGAAGTATCTCTATGTACATCTGAATGTACCATGGAGGATGTGCTCAAACTGATGAGGACAAGTCAAAAAGAAATAAGCCAACTCAGAAGGTTCTTGATGATGATTGCATTTGGTACAATTTGAATATCAAAGTGAAAAATTACAGAAAGAGATCATAATACTATTGAATTGAGAAATGGTCAGGGTGAGTGGCTCATGTCTATAATTCAAGCACTTTGGGAGACTGAGGCAGCCTGGTTGTTTGAGCTCAGGAATTTGAGATCAGCCTGGGCAACATGTCAAAATCTCATTTCTTCAAAAGATACAAAACATTATTAGAGCATGGAGGCATGTGCTTGTAGTCCCAGCTACATAGGAGGCTGTGGTGGGAGGATCAACTGAGTCCAGAAGGTTAAGCCTGCAGTGAGCCAAGATAGTGCCACTGTACTCCAGTCTGGGGACAGAGTGAGATCCTGTTTCTCTCTCTGTCACACACACACACCAAAAAAAAAAAAAAAAAAGAGAGAGAGAGAGAAAGAAAGGAAAAAATGAGATAATAAAAATGGTCAAAGGATATGAAGGTTTACTTTAGTTAGACAGGATGGAGTCCCAGAGATCTATCGTATAGCATGGTGACTGTGGTTAATAATAATGTATTGTATACTTGAAAATTGCTAAAGGAGTAGATTGTAAATCTTTTCACCACAAAAAATAAGTATGTGAGTTGATGAATGTGTTAGTTTGATTTAATCACTTCACAATACATACAGATATAAAAATATAACATCGTACACTATAAATACATAAAGACATTTGTCAATTATACCTTAATAAATCTGAGAAAAAACAAAATTATCATGTTAAAAAGTACAGTAAAAAAGAAAAAGTTATCCATAAATAAACAGTGATTCTAAAAAGTTAAGGGTAGAGGAAGGAGGGAAAGCCAGGCAAACGAACTAATAAATGTAAAAGTCATGATAGAAATAGAAAACTAGAATTTCACTACCACATAATAATAGCCAGTTCAGGCAATGATTATCAATGGATGTTAAAACCACTAGGGACAAATCTGGGAAACAGAATATTCACACAATCTCAAAAGTATCACTGTGTAGATTACGTTTGAATTTTTAAAAAGTTTCTTTACAATGAAGAAATCATGCAGACACTGTCTTTATCTTAACATTACCAGTAATGAAACACATTGACGTCTTACGTACTCTGAGAATGACACTGGGAAGGACACAGCATTACCTGTGCAGATAGCCTGCCAAAAATGCTCAATCTTAATCTAATCATGAGGAAAGAATCAAACAAATCCAAAAGGAAGGACATTCTGCAAAACAAATAACCTGGATTTTTGAAAATGTAGATGTTATATAGAACAACAACAACAAAAGTTGAAGAGCGTTTAAGTTAAAGGAGATCACAAAGATCTGACCGTTAAATGTAGTTCGTAATCCTGGATTGGATCCCAGGTTGGAAAAAAATTACCTAAATGATATTGTTGTAGCAATTGAGGAAATATGACAAGACTGTGTGCTATATCATAGTACTCTACCACTACCACTTTATCAATATTCCCAGGTATTTTGCAGAGAATGTTCTTGTTCTTGGGATGTGCACGCTGAAGAATTTAGGAGTGAAGTGTTTTCTTATCTGTAAAAATTCTCAAATGATTCAGCATGAGTATATATGCATATGAATGATATGTAAATGTATGAACAAAAGTAAATGAAACCTAAATCAACATTCTATAGAGTTCAAGAGAGTAAGAGAATAAATGCAAGTGTGGAAAAATTAATATTTAATAGAGTTAGATGAGGGAGTATATGGATATTTTTTGTACTATTCTTACAGTAGGATATGGTTTGAAATTGATCAAAATAAAAAGAAAATTATAATGGGAGCCATTTAAATTCAGTTTGAAAAGGATGATCAGCAAATTGCTAAGCAGAAAGAACATACGGCTGGGGAGATGACGGCAGAATAAAGACAACCACCACTTTGAAACAGCTTATGGGGAGCAGTGGAATAAACGAGCGAACTCAGGAGGTCCCATTTGGTGTTATACTTGGTTAACTGAGTAAAAAACAAAACTAGAAAATAAATCTTAAGTAACGTATTTTAATGTTAGCCTGAACAACTTTTAGTTTCTTATTTGTGAACACAGTGGTATGACAAACACCACCTATGTCAAGCACATGGATCATTTGGTCAAAAATTCTTTTCTCTGATTTCCAGTTTCAAAGTTATGAATGCAGTTTCTCTCTGAAAAAGGTTATTTTCCCTTAACTTTTATTATGGATCTATTAAGCACAAATTTTCCTAAATCCTCGTAGAATCTTTTTTTAGAGGTCTGCATCTACATGATTTCCATAATGTGACCAATGCATAAAAAAGATTATTTTTATTTGTTATATTTTATTTTCTGACTTAGAACTCCATAGTTTTTCCTTTGTGCTGCTTTTCAGAGATTTGATGAACAGGTGTGTTTGGTCCTAGCCATATGTTACAAAGTTTTATAGTCTTCAATCATATTCCTTTGTTTTCTCAGCCTAAAGGAACGACATTCTAATCTTTTTAATCAGTTATTGCCACTTCAATGTCACCCACTCACTTTTAATTGTCCTTCTCACACCTTCCCCATGGAGCTATATTTTTCAGCAGGCAAAACAACTGAAATATATATATTTTAAAAAAACAACTATACTTTTATTTAAATATATATATGTTAAAAAAATATATATATATATATATATATATATTTTAAAAACAACTATATTTTTCTGCAGGCAAAACAACTTATTTCTCCAAGTCTCTTTATACAGGCTAAGGTGCATTTACAGTTTCATTTCCCATACTTTGATAATTTGACAGCTTTTTTTTTCCCTAATGAAATAAAACTTTTGTTTGTAGCTGTACTTCAGCTTGTTAGTTCAAGGGACAAATTGTAGGACTTTTCTTGAAGCAGAAATGGACTTTTGGAAATTACCATTTTATACATATAAAATATAATTTAGATTTTTTTCCCCTAAAAGCAATGTGTTTCATATGCATACAATATTGAACTTCTGTGGTCCCTAAACATTCAGAATCTACTTCTGATACTTTTAATTCTATGATGTGGTCCTTAAATATATTTAAAAAATCAATTTACAGCCAACTCATCCCTATAGAAAAATCTTACCAACCAGAGCATATCTTGTTCAGCCCTTGAAGTAGCTGAGCTAAAGGAAGGCCAAGCCCTTTTGTCCCAGAAGCCACAGTGTAAAATGGACAATGATCAGAAGCTCTCTTGTGTCCTGAGATGCTTTCAATGAAGGTGGGAAGAATGTACATCTGTTAATGATTATCTGCTCCCATTATTCCTTAGCATGTGTGGGAACAACATGTGGTTCCCTTAGTGGCATCGTCTGTCTCAAAGTTTGATTCAATTCTAACTGCAAGTTATTAAGTACAGCATCTTGCAAGGGGCTCTGGGAAACCATATGAAAGTGAAGACTGATTTAGAATGAAATTGCATTTTCAGAGATATTGAAAACTTTGGTTTGAAAGAAAAAACGTCTACAACAAAGATAACTATACTTATAAAGCTGCACATCCTTAGTACCACAAAATCCTAATATTAGAATATCACGGAATCATTTGGCCTTGTCTTCTACCTTCAGATAGTTAAAATAATAAGTGTCTTAAGAGAGTAAATGTGATTCTGTTTTGAAGATCTCTAAGGCATAAGACACTTCAGCCTTCCTTCTAATGGCCAATAGTGTTCTTCCTCTAGTTTCATTTACATCCTCAAACATGGAGGACAAGTGATCTTCAACTAACTCAAATATCTGATGACATGAATCAAGCCACTCCTTCATCCATGTCCTCTCTTGTCTCAACAACTCCATTCCTTTTTTTTTCTCATAGAAACTATTTTCTATATTGATCTTAGTTATTCTTGTTTGAACCAACATGAAGCATAATTCAGCAATTTTGCAGTGCAGTCTGTAGACCCTTAGGCATTCTGAGACACCCTCAGAAGGTCTGCAAAGTGAAAACTATTTTCATAGTAACACTTTTTATTTGTCTTTTTCACTGTGTTGCCATTTGTGCTGATGGCACAAAAACAATAGTGTGTAAAACTGATGGTGCCTTAGGAAGAGTAAAGGCAGAGCTGCCAAGCTACTAGCTCTCATCTTCACCACCGTGTACTTAGAATTTTAAACAGAAAAGAAAATTTCTCTTAAGAATATCCCTGGATAAAGTAGCAAAAATGATTAATTTCATTAAATCTCAACCCGCAGTAAACATCTTTTGAATATTCTGTGTGGAAAAATGGAAAGTATGCACAAAGTATCTCTGCTGTGTATGGAAATATCATGACTGTCTCAACAGGAAGCTCTTGAATGACTGTTTCAGTCATGAGCTGACCCAGCTCCTTTTCTCATGGAACACAGTTTTCACTCAAAACAGTGATTCAAAGACAAACTATGGCTATTAAGATTTGGATATTTGACAGACATTTTCTCAAAAATAAATGAAGTGAATTGATGAAGGGAAACTCTCTTTTGTTTTGGTCAATTACAACATTAAGATTGGTTTTTCTTTTTTTAGAGTCGAAGTTTCGCTCTTGTTGCTCAAGCTAGAGTGCAATGGTGTAATCTCAGCTCACTGGAACCTCCACCTCCCAGGTTCAAGTGATTCTCCTGCCTCAGCCTCCTGAGTAGTTGGGATTACAGGTGTATACCACCACGCCCAGCTAATTTTTTGTATTTTTAGTAGAAACAGGGTTTCACCATGTTAGCCAGGCTGGTCTTGAACTCCTGACCTCAGGTGATCCACCGCCTCATCTTCCCAAAGTGCTGGGATTACAGGAGTGAGCCACCACGCCCAGCCAACATTCAGAATTTCAAGCAACAAGATTTTGAATAACTAGTATTCACCACAGTGAGCCTGGCAACCTCTCAATACTTAAATACTTTTCTGATGATATTGATGATGATATCAATGAATGTGATTTTTTCAGTATTACATAAGGAAATGTATCAACATTTAGATGATCTGTGTGTTTCAGATGATCAATGCAAGAAATTACAGAATCAAACACAGTTAAAAGATCCATTCAAAATGCAGATAGACCAATGCATTTAATATAACAAAATATGAAAATTCACTGATACAGTTTCAGATTCCAGGTTGTTACTGAGGTTTAAAAAAGGACTACTCATCTAGTTCTACTGTGGTATCAAATGGAATGAAATACTGCTCAACAATAAAAAAGGAATGAACTTTTTACACATGCAAAAACAAGGATGAATCTCAAAGACTATGCTGAGTGAAAGAGGCCAGTTTCAAAAGGTAGCATATGGTGTGAATCCATTTATGTTACATTCTGGAAAAGGTAAAACTATGGTGGTGGGGAACAGCATAGTAGTTGCCAAGGGTTAGGGATGGAGAAACAGTGTAAGTACAAGGGTATAGCACAAAATAAGTTTTTAGAGTGATGAAACTGTTTGAATTGTGATTGCAGTGGTAGTTTCATGAATCTATATATATGTGGTAAAACTCCCAGTTCAAAAAAGTCAATTTTATTGTTAATTAAAAAATGAAAATAAATCATATAGCACAATGTTAGTTCACAGATGATACTTCAATAAATGTTATGTTTATAAATGTTAAAAACATTCAAAATCCTGAGCACCACTCTAAAGGTGCTTGCTTAATTATCTGAGAAGATTCTACACTTATAAGCAAACACCCCCCACCCACAACGATTTTTCCTGATGATACTGAAGTTTAACCATATTTGAAAACTGCTAGTCTGGTGAAAAGAATATGGAAGCTGAAATCCTGGAGTTTGCTTCCAGTTTGGCTTCTAACTACTATATAGGAAAGCAGACATAATCCATTCTACCCTCACTGTCCTAGATATTTTGGCGCTCTTCTTTGTTAGTGCTGCCGGCATTCGATGAAGGTAATGTTAGCAGTTCACTTGCTTGCCTTGAATGATTGCTATCTTCAGCCCCTGTGCCAAAATTTATACCTAATTATCTCATTTAAACCTCAGAACAACCCTACCAGTTAGGCTCCCAAATTTTATGGTCATATGGCTAGATTGCAGTCAGACCACAAAATGCATGCACACAGCCACTGTGCAAAACATGCTTTCCATTGAAGTTATCAACTTGTTGATATTTACCAAAAATAGATGTAACAGAAAAGCTGCCTTTTGTCATATATTCTATAAGTCACAAATCTCTTAAAACTCAGTTTAAGAGACATAAATCTTTCAAAGTTTCTGGTGAAAGACTTACTCTCATTGTGAAAGTTCAAATCAAGTTGCCAACTATTCCAAAGATATTGGAAACTTTTTATTCCTATAATTTCCTGAATTATAGGTGGTAGGACTCAGGCATTAGACTAAAATAAAACATGAAGAAAGTCTCAGCCCATCACCTGATCAATTAAACATCCTCATTACTCACAGACTCCATCACTCACTGTGTCTCCTCTTTCTCATTTTCCTAAAAAATGTCCCTTTGAGGAGGGGGAACAGCACACACCGGAACCTGCCGGGTGGGGGTGGGGACCTGGGGGGAGAGAGAGCATTAGGAGAAATACCTAATGTAGATGATGGGTTGATGGGTGCAGCAAACCACCATGGCACACGTATACCTATGTAACAAACCTGCACATTCTGCACATGTACTCCAGAACTTAAAGTATAATAATAAAAAAAGTATCCCTTTGAGCATCTCTCTGACCACATTGTGTTTGAAATGGTGATTTCACTTTGTAAAACTTCCTGTCTTACAGTCCCATTTTTACATACTTTGTTACATCTCATATAGATCACATAATTTATTTAAAGTTTGTTATAAACTGTTTTAAAAATGTAACATATATACATACTATAATTTCCCATTACTATTTATTGGCAGGAGGATGGCTTCATGCTGAAGCAGTGTCATCCTTCTCTAGAATTCTTGTCAGAGAAGGAGTTGTCAGAATTTTAATGGCAGAGAAGTTTGTGAAAAACATTAAAATACCACAGGTACACTCCAAATTACCACTTTATTAGACTAACAGCAAAAGTAAGAAATGCCTAACTTCAGTGTGGCTCTGCGTGGCAGCTGGAACAAATTCTGTCACTTCCAGGAGTCATGTATTGTGACACCCAACCTTACAAAGCAGAACTTTGTAATTTCTGACAATGTGGTTGAGAAATGCTAAACTTTCCAGGGCTGGCTTTTAGCACATTTTTATTCCTAATACTGGGGACTGCTGATATAATTAAGCCATTGCTATCAAATAATTCTCTATCACTCTGGAGAAAGAACCACATATCACATACTATCTTATACGTATTTTGATGTGCTTAGTAATAAAAATAACTAATATTGACTGAGGTCTACCTAACAGGCAATATGCTACAGGTTTCATATGCACTATTATATAATGTAACAAGGAAGAGTTCTGAGGTGGCTCCTGGGAACCAATTACTCGTAAGACTCAAGCTTTATGTTCTCCCAACACAGTTCATGAAGACTCATACAGTGCTAAAAGCCGGGAGACTGCTTATGCCATCTGAAGTGCCTTCCAAATCCTCATCTCAGGTCCTAGCTCGTGTACCCCTTCCTCTGTGGAGCTTTCTTTTCTCATGAGCCCAGTCTGATGTGTGTTCTCCCCGCTTGAAGTCCTATAGGGCAGGGCTCATTGATGGATGTCAGTTGAGACCTCGAGAATCCAGGCCTGTGCCCCTTTTCCTGATGGGAATGATGAAGGGCAGGCCTTGTGAAACTGTACTTTTATTCATGCCCATATGCACGTTTCCCTCTGTCACGGTCACAGGCTTTCATCTAATGATGAGTGGCTCACAACCCTGGGGAAGTTTAAGAACCACATAGGGTCTAATCTGTCTCCTTTCTGTCGCCATTCCCACTTCAAGCCAGCTTCTTCCCCCAAATGCTGTAATTATCTCTGGCTGGCTCTCCTGCCTTTGTCTACCTCTCCTGTATTTTATCCTCCACAATGCTGCCAGAGTGATCTTTTAAAAACCTAAACCTGACGTTGTGCTTAACTGTATCCTTTTACCTACTTAACGGTATGTTTAGCACAAGAGGTGCTCAATAATATCCACTGAATAAATGAATGAATAAATGAGCTCCTGCTGACAACCTGAGCCCTCAGCCCAGGACCCAAAACAAATCTTCCTGACTTGCTGCCTGTAAAACCTTCAGGTTCTCTGAGCCTATGGGCTTGGCACCATAGTTGGTGTAATGAAAGAAAGATACCTTAACATGTCAAAATAAAACCATATCCTCCAATTTGCAAAGTGAGTACATTTACAGAAATGTGCTCCTAGTTTTTTTTTTTTTTTTTTTTGAGACAGAGTCTTGTTCTGTTGCCAGGCTAGAGTGCAGTGGCACAATCTCGGCTTACTGTAATATCTGCCTCTGAGGTTCAAGCGATTCCCCCTGCCTCAGCCTCCTGAGTAGCTGGGATTACAGGCACATGCCACCATGCCCAGCTAATTTTTTGTATTTTAGTAGAGAAGAGGTTTCACCATGTTGGCTAGGATGGTCTCGATCTCCTGACTTCATGATCCACCCACCTCACCCTCCCAAAGTGCTGGGATTACAGGAAGGAGCCACCTCGCCCAGCGAAAAATGTGCTCCTAGTTTAAATGTCATGGATAAACAGATTACAATCAGGTCAGTAGGTATGTGATTTTTGAGTTTGTTTAAAATGGCAACAGTGTCCTCCTTTGGGGAAAATTTTCCAAGATCTACTGCATGAATAAATTTATAAACTATTTAATATGTAATCAGAGACATAGACAAAGCTATAACCCATGAGCAGCAAACTTTTAGGAATTAAAATTTCATACAAACATTACTTTCGTTATCAGTGTCAGATGTCACAGCTTTGACTTTTAGACAGAAACAGACTGCCTGCCCTCCAGGTCAGGCTGACACAAACTCGCCCAGCAGCACAAACCTCCCACATCATGTCTTATCTATATGTGAATAGAACACTCAACAGCTGCAAAGTTCTACTGCAGTCTGGAGCATCCCCCAGAGACAATTGCCTATGTTCTGTAGTTAGCATGAAAGAATCTAACAAACCTTAATGTGGCTAAAGTTGTCCCTATACTCTCCTGGAACTCTCAAATTCCCTGAGCCCTGAAGCTCCTTTAATCTTTTTTAGATACATCATATTTGTACATATTTATGTGGTACATCAATATTTTGTTACATGCATGGAATGAAATCAAGCTATGGTATGGATGTCCTGAAGTGTCCAGCCTATTGCTACTTAAAGCTGTCTAGAGTCCTCCTACCCAACCCCGTCCATAGGCCTATATAGCATACTGCTGAGTCTTGATCCTGAATCTGACCAGGAGATCACTGGGCTCTAAGTAAGTAAGAAGTGATAAAAGAGGACCACAATCTCCTGCTTTAGTGACTATGGTACTGGAATGAGGTTGCCTTCAATAGCAGCTATACTAGAAACAATAAAAATAGCAGGTATGTGGCTAGGAGTTACCAGAGATAAGGGAAACGAGGAGGACATTCAGGCACACACAATGTTCCTGTAGGGTTCCTAAGATAAGGACTACCTACATTAAAAAGACGAAACATACACTAACAGCATCACTAATCACTGATTACTCTCAGTGGTGGGAAAGAAAGAGACTCAGAAAGAGAGATGAGGTGGTCTAAGCCACTTTAGTCATCAAAACATTTAGTGATACTATTTTTTATTCCTCCTTTATCTTTATTCAAATTAAAATACTGGCAGACAATGATCTTACAAGAATTCACTCTCTCCTTAATTTTCTTGAGTAATTCCCTTCTAAAGTTGTTAGATGGAACAGAGCAAGGTACAGTCTGTATCACTGTGGGGGTGGGGGACCCTTGGAGACTCAGAATGGGGGATAAGAACAGACAGAGAAAGGTGACTGTGGTAGAGGAGTACGCAGCATAAGGAGTCAGGGCTTCCAGAGGACAATGAAGGTGTCCACACATGGGGGCAACCCGAGTGGGGTGAGGAGGATGTCTGTGCTAGGGGGTGGGACTCAGCTGGCCATGCGGTATTGTTGCATGGGTGGAATCGGGAAGGGAGGGCTTCCACATTCGGGTGGGGGAGTAGGGTGCTGGCAGCCCCATGTGATGTGTCAGAGCCCAGGTGGGAGGAGGAGGCATCTAAAGAGGAAAGGTGGCAGTGGCAATAAGAGACAGTTACACAGGGGGTGTTGATCGATTCCGTGAATATATTAGGATAATGAGAACCAGCTTCTCACTCTTGGAGAAGTAAGTTATAAATAGGGAAAGGGAGAAAATAAGAGTACATTCTGTGGTGTCAGATTGGAGGTATCAGTATGAAGTCATGGTTTTCAACACACTCTGACAGATATAAATGGAGGTAGATGTGCACATGTTTGTGTATGTGCATGCACATATATACATTTGCTCCCAGCACTGGTCACTGAGAAAGTTTGAGAGCAGCAACACCCCCCCCCAAAGGCACCCAAATCTTGGTTTCCAAATACCACTCTCCATTACAAACAACGAGGACGTCTTAGAGAAAAGGCTGACATCAAGACTGGGATAAGGAAAGTACAAAATGAGCCTGAAATGTCTTACTGTGACAGATAGCAAGGAAGTGCTCAAAAAATGACAAGGCTCCTGAGTCAAAAGGACACTGGAGGCAGCTTGAAGGAACTCCCTCTGGACCAATCAGGGACAATTTGCACATCAAAATAATTGATGATAGTAAAGGGTTATAACTCATTGAATAAAACAGGAAACCATCATCCATATGGATAGAAATAAATGAATAAATGGAAAGTTTGACAAAGAATGAGATATTTATAAGGTTTCAAATACTTCTGCACAAAATGCTATTAATTATCAAGGATGAAAAGAGTAACTCCATGGTAGAAAATTCTGGAAAATATCGCCTTTAAGATCAAAGTGAACATTATCAATAATGAGAGAAATTAAAATTACCTGAGATCTGATAGGATACAGTAAAAGGAATATAGTATCATTTTCACGATATTCCTACCAAAGATACATAACCTGAAGTCAATCAAGAGGAAACATCAGGAAACACAAACTATTCAGCAATTTTCAAGAGTCAAGATCATGAAAATTACATACACACACACACACACACACACACACACACAGAAGAATTTTCCAGACTAAAGAAGACCAAACAGACATGACAGTGAAATGTAATCAGTGATTTTGAAATGGATTCTGTAACTATAAAACATATTATTAGGACAAATGCCAGAACCTGAATGGGGTCTGAGGGTTAGGTATAGGATGTATGTATGTTGATTTCTCTATTTTGATGATTATATTGTAGTTGCATAGGAGATTGTCTTGCTTATAAAAAATCCATACCACAATGCTCCAGGGTGATAGGGTAACTCACTCAGAAAAGAAAAAGTTCTTGGTTCCATATTGCAGATTTTCTGTAATTTTGAGATTGTTTCAACATTTTTAATTATCTTATGCGGCAAATACGTCATCCAGTGAAAAAGACTACAAGATGATACACCAGATATAGTACTAAGTAAAAATATAAAGGTGCAGAATATTTCATATAATACAAATGTGTGCATGTATATATGTTTGCATGCCTGTGTGTTTTCAGTTTTGATTTATTTTGTTTTACTCTGAAACAAAGCACAAAATCCATTAGCAAAGTATGTTTGGGGAAATTAGGATTGGAGGTTTGTGAAAAAGGAAAGAAAGTTTTGCTTTCTGTTACATTTCTTTCTAAATTCTTAAGTTTTACCATGTTACATTTTGCTTTAATTTGAAAAAAAAAATGTAGTGTTAAGCTTAATAAAATAAAATCAGTACAAAATACATTTTAAGAACATAATTCTAATCATAAGACCTGTTTATGTTTCCCAATATTAGCACCCTTCCTCTTCCTGCTAAGAGAAAAGAAATGTCATGACTGGAGACCCAGTGCTCAGCACAGAGCCTGGTACCTGGTGGGCAATACTTACATATGGTTAAATAAATGCATGAGCCAGTACCTCATATACAGAGCCAGTTCACAAATAGATGATTTCAACAGTTTTGAAGCACCTACCTGTGTTTACTGCCATCTATGTAACACATGGACTACACTCAAAATAGTTCTTCTCTAGAAGATTCTAGAACACTAAACAAGTAGAGTGAGAGATTTCACCTGGAAAGATTGGGTGCATGTATATATTTTGGGAAAGGATGCATGTATTTGAGGTATGAGAAAAGGAAAATAAATTCTAATTCACATTTAGTTCCATTATATCAAAGCTTCATGTTTAGGACACTGGTCCATGGAGAATGTTTCCTTGATAAATAAGGTTTATTCAGAGGAAATCACAAAAATAGGTATGTATGAGAGAAAGTGATATATATTATTCAAGATAAGGGATTCTTGGAGACAAATGAAAGCCCAAGTAAAAGATACTACGAAATGCTGAAAGGATAACATGATATCCTTCATGCTTGAGCTTGGTGCAAAGGCTGTAGGGTTTTATTATTGAAAGAGGAATCCTGTAACAAGCTGTCATGTGGAGAGTGGCACTGTGCCTTTGGCAGTCATTTGGCTATGTCAGTAACTCACATTTATTCCATACAGGATAGATATTTCATTGCCTTTATCAGAAGTAGAAGAAAAGCAAATCAGTAAGGTAGGGCAGTGAGAAACCAAGACACAAAAAGTCTTTTGTGTTTATGTATATGACATTATGAATTTTCTTTGATTCAATGTGTCACAGCACAAGACTTAGCTGACTGATAAGTAATCCTATCCCTGCCTTACCAGACAGTTAAGAGGCATTACATCCACTAGACAATTGACACAGTTATGCCCTATTACAATGTAAGAATTTATTGACAAAATACCATAATAGTTATCGTCAGCATTAAAATGGCAAACATTTGGAAACAATGCCTTTTGATTCCCCCTGTGCCACTGGTATTACTCAAAGAAGAAAGGGCATGCATTACTTTAACTGCATAATATAAAAGATACACATAGATTTGTTTAAATAATTCTGACTTTAATGTCTTCAGAGTATGTTTTCTCCTAAAATTTTTTTTACCATGTACAAAAATCTGTCAAAAGGGTAAAATTATACAAGTTGTCTTCAAATTAGGTAACTGACAGAGGATACACTTATTTTTCAATACTGTATATGCTATATTTTGAAACAAAATGTTCAGTATGTCTTCGGGTGAAGGATCAATAAATGTAAAGTGGTGCATTCATTCAATGGTTCATCTGAAAAAAAAGTTGATAACAAATACTGAGAATGTCAAAAAAGTCCAGAAACAGGAAAATAAGATATTTGTTTCACTTTTTTAGATTAATAATTTGACAAATGGCTTTACATTTAAAGGTCCTTCACTGAAAAAGATGTCTGGAGACAAAACACACCAAGCATAATATTTTAAAATATAACCAACATACTATATAAAAATAAGTTTATACTGTTTCCCAGTTCCTTGAATACACTGTATATTCTACAGTACATAAATACTCAACCTCTTTCACTACAAATAAAAAAATAAAAACAAAACCCCAAATTCCAGTAAGATAGTCCCGGAGACTGAGTTTTAGGAGAACCTCCAAATACGATCTGTAAGTGAATGAAGGAGAATCTGAATGTTGCCATGCAGAGGCCTCCTTGGTGTTTGAGTGCTAAACCATCTGTGTGATGAGCTGGTGTTGACAAAGTCAGAGCTAAGGTATGAATCCAGTCCCTGTGGATGTCATGGAGAACCTGAAGAAGATTGTGCTGCAAACGGAAAATGGCTAAGATTCATTTCCTTTATCGTTATCAGGGACACCTTTTCTCCAGAAAATAATGGAAAAGAGAATCAGAAAGTGATGAAAAACAGGAGTGTTTCTATCATTTAGAGAAGATAGAAAGAACCAAACTGTAGGCCAAAACTATACTTCCAGAGAAAATTTTTAGTCTCAGATTAAAAAACAGAACTGAGCTCCATTTTTAATATGTCAGAGGATCAGAGAGCTCTTGTCTAGACAAAGCATTTTAAGATGTAGATTTGGAAACATGACAAGATCTATTTCCTATGTAGCTATAAAGAGTCCATAGTTACAACCGTTAAAATACACAAATAATGCTATTATGAGGAAAACATTTTCATGATGTAGTTTCATTTTTCAGAGTTTCAATGAGTATCGTTCTAAAGTATAGGCTGTAGAGGCTAGTGAAAAGTACATGTCTAATGATCTCTAAAAACACAGTTTCTTCTGAGCTCCCTAATTCAGAGTCACATAGTTTATCCCAAACAGTGTTAACACTGTACCTGAATTGTTCTGTGTGTATTTCAAGGGGTTGAACAGTTTGTGCCAATGGATTCTGGGAAACCCTGCTTTTACAAGTGAGTACTTACGGGACTCCCATTAAATAAAAGCACACATTACTAGCACAGAGTCTTTAAAGTGCTCATCCAAGCAGCCAGGAAATTGGGTGTTACGGTTATTATCACAACTCTCATAGTCGCCTTCATCCAAAACAATGGAATCATTTGCTAGTCCCTTGCTCTTGACACCTTGCCACTGTATTTATTTGCATATGTGTTTTCAGCTAGATGAGAAGAACCCTGAACCCTAAGATATCTTACTGATTTCTCAATCTCTACATATACTAACCATAGTAGATGCTCAGAAATAAATTTTTGAATGAATGAATGACAATGATGCAAAATAGAGTACTATAAATACTTTAACTATTGATTTGCTCATCTCAATTGTTTAGAATTGAGCAAAGCACTCCCCCAAAACCATCAGAAGATTGAGGATTTCTAGAAAAGTCTCTGAGTTCTTAAAGCCATAGTTTAGGCAGGGAAAAAAAAAGTCGATTAAGGACAGGGATCTTTTCTGTTTCATTCACCTTGATATCCTTGGAGCCTTTCTAACATTGTAGTTAGCCCATAATATATGCTCAATAAAAATCTGTTAAGCAATTGGCTAAAGTAATGATCATCTCTTTTCTAAATGCACAGAAGAATGAAAACAGTTGAATTAGAACTAGGAGCTGGAGCTGCTATAGACAGGCTCATGGATGGCTGTGACACATGCCAGCTGGTGTCATAAAACATGAGATATTGAAAAAGCATGTCAAAATGCAAAAGGACAAGTTGGGACCATTTCTTTTAGAAGCCAACAGATCTCCCTCACTAGACCCTGTGCACTACGGCTGCACAGAAGAAGAGAGAAGTCAGGGTATTTCCTTTGAGTTCTGTTTGTGCCTGCATTCTGGCAATGGCCTCTCTCTAGAACAGCTCTTGTTGAATAGTTTCCATCCAGCCTCCAGTTTCAGCTCTTAATAAACTTAGGCAACTCCATTACCTCCCCTTCCCTTTCAGGAATGGGGAGACTTATAGTGCGTCAATAAGTACCTTAACATCAGCTACTCACTACCCTAAACCTGCCCACATCTCTGCAAGGAGGTCCTTAATGAAATCCTAATTGAAAATCTGAGCTGTTTATGCCTTCAGTGTTCAGTCAGAACTCTGATATCATGTGGAAGAGAGTCAGGCTCTAATACTTTGTAAGAGACATAGAACTAATATGGCAGGAAAAAAAATCAATTATCAAGCCATCTCTATTTCCTTCTACCACACTGAAGTACCCTAAAAGGCCCAAGAGAGTTGTAAAGGAGAAAAAAAGACAACATATGAGCAGCAGTGGCAGGTGTTCCCTCATTTAACAATACCCCAGCTAGCGAACAAACTCAGACCAGTTAGCGCCTTCTCCACACTAGCCAAGGCCACTTTAATCTTTCTAAAGGAATGAAAAATAGTTGACAATGTTTCTCCAAATTATTTTGAAATATTTCCAGAGAAAGACATAGAGATGCACAACAATGAGGAGAAACAAAAATGGTTTTAATAGAGAAGAATCCTGGGTCTGGCCCAATTAGTTTTTTAGTATATTTCAGAGGAGGAAACACCTTGGATTTGCTGACAGAGGTGCAAACAGAATAAATGGATGGATTCAGGATCATTTTCCTAAGTCACCAACATCACTTATTTCCCACCAATGGCACTGAACCTTAACCTAAAGGGAATTCCCATGTGAAAAGACCGCCCTTGTTTAAAATATCCTGTGTATTTTATACAGGCATACAGTGTCTCCAACATGACAGGATAATGGAAGCCAAGAAGGGAGAAGTAGAATCGCAAAAATAGAGTAAAACTTTAAGAAATCATTTTACAGAGGAAGTGACCCAACGGTTAGAAGCAGTCTTGAGGAGCCAGGATGAAAACCTCGTTCTCCTATTTCCGATCTCCCCCACCCCCTTCCAGTGCAGGAGGATAGGAGCCTGTCACATGGACAGGGCTCTGTCCAGCCTACTAGATGGAAACAGAGGGAAGCAGAATAAATGTTTAGAAAGAAGATTGTATTTTAATTCAAAATTTCCTAGATGAGACATCTTGATTAAGTCACTTTTCCTGTCTTAACTAAAATAAATTGGGATAAAGAATACCTTATTAATTCTTTATGATACTGTAGTTCCAAGTTCAAGTATGTGAACATCATTCTAACTTCTTGGGGCTGTCACTTTTACATTTCCAGGTTTGGGGAAATTATTTCACTGGGAAGTTCTCAAAGGAGTTCTGTTTCAAATCTCTGCTAAAATATTTGCCTCTTACTATCTTGAAAACTCAGCTTCTTTCATTGAAATGGCAGTAAGTAAACTATGAGAATACTACATAAATTAGAGACTACTGATAGTGCACCGAAAATTCCAGGATGCCATTTAGTATGCACGTATTCTGAACCCAACTTGCAGCCTAATGGCTTTTTAAAGTCAAAACTTCCATAGTCCTTTTGGAGTATGATTTTTTTAAGGCATATGAAGAGAGAATCTGAGCCATTATATTTTATTCCAAATGAGGCTCTTGGATTTCTCACATGCTTTTGAAATATGATGTTTATCTACCATGGAAAACTCTGTCCTTTCAACTCTCTGGAAAGCTAGGAAAGGTTTGAATAATTATATCATGGATAGTTTTGGATTCCGCTACTTGTGGGCTACTTCTGCTGGATAAATGTGTTGCCTGCACGTACAATTCTCTTAATCCTGCTTCTCAAAATCCTGTATTTTCTGCTGTAAGTCAAAAATAACAAAGCCACACTTTGGCATGGAGAATACTATTCTGTAGTTACTTATTATTAATGATTGCTAGTACAGAAAAGTGAATACATTGTTGAAGAGATAAATTACCAAAAAAGAAGATAAGCAGAAAAGGCAATGGAGAATATATCATGCATATCAGAGTTGCCCATTTATTCTACTTTGCCAAAACAATGGTACAACTGAAGCACTTCTCCTTCTCCATTGGAGTTTTGTCTCTAGAGGTATTAAATATTAATCTTATAAAGAAAAGAAAGCAAAAAAAAAGAAAACCTGGAAACAATGTTAATAGGTTAGAGTTTTAAGAGCAAATCACAAAAGCGGAACAAGTACTTGGAGCAAAATAGAGAGAAAGAGAGGTGGGATAAATTGTGGACACTCCTTTTAAGGAAACAAAATTTTCCACAGAGTTGCATTAATACTTAAATTGGACTAACTCCACATGAATTCTCAGGAAGAAAAACTACTTCTTTTCAATTAATTTATCTATCCTACAATTACATGCCTGAATATCTAAAGGCAAGTACGTCTACCCAGTAAGGAGATAAAGGAATAACATTCTAGGCAAAAGTGATGTCACAAACAGATGGGGAATTCCAAATAACACTGAGTTATGGTTCTAGGGGAATAAAACAATTACTTTACAGCTAAGTGCAATGTAGTATTTAAAGAAAATGTATTTTAATAGAATGGTCAGGATAATTATTCTACATTTAACAGAAACTACACTAGTCTAGATATGTTAATTTGGATTTTATTCTGTTTTTTATTTATGTTAATAGCTTTGGTTACTGGTTTAAAAGAAATATTAGAAGTTTATCTTTCTTTTCTATGACTAGATTAACATTTGTCTTAGAGGGAGTCTGCCCTTCATGGACAATACCTTTACCTCCTAAATCTAGATTTCTTTTTCTATAATAAGTTTTAAAGCCAGTATTTGAGGTAAAAAGGCACAACACATAAAATTATAGCTACTCACAGGCATGTATTTATTATGTACGAGGCAATTTGCAGAAAGTTTTATGTATATTATTATGATTAATCTTTATGATATTGGAATTCCATCAGGTGGACATTTTGATTCCCAAGTAAACTAAATAGAAGAAAACTGAAGCTTAAAAAGGGTAAGTGATTTGCCAAGGGTCATGGAACATGTAAGAGGTATAGTTGGATTCAAGGGTAAGTATATCTTTTCCTCAAGTCTTTCTTCTTTATTTCCTACTAAAACTAAAAAGAGTAATGGCACAACAGCTGATCATATTTGATGTATTAGAACATAAATACTGGTATCAAATATAAGTACTAAATCAGGCATCAGTTCCTTCATACTGAAAACATTAAGAGACAATTCAGTAAAAATTCAAACTCTGCAATCTCACAAAGTCCTTTGATATCCTCATCTACAGCAGTGTTTCTTAGCCTTTTTATTCATTGTTGCCCTCCTAAGGGGACTTCTTAGACATTTTTCTTACGTGTCTCCCATAAAATTTTAATACTACAGATAAACCATGTATCTATGTACCCTATGTATATCCATGCTCATACATAAAAAGAGAAGTTTTTTTGCTCCCAGGAATAATTTTTTGCCCACTGGGGGCAATGAATATGTATGATCTAGAGATTATACCTCTATGTTTCTCCAAAAGCTTTCAAGCCACTCATTGCTTACAATTGTATGCTCTTAGAGCTTTAGATTTTTAGCTTAAATGGTTCAGTGTGTTAAAATGCAAATATATAGAAAATGTTGATGAATGACAACAAGCCATTTGTATCTTGGTGTAAAATAGAAAATCAGAAAGCCAGTTTGATAAGGGAAAGGAGGAGAATGTGAGGGCAGTCTGTTTTGGGGCAGAGGAGGGGAAGAGCGGAGAGCCTCTGGGGTTGAAATGCCTGCGTCACAATTGTGCTTCAGTCTAGTCCCGTTGAACATATTAACACAAGTCTCTGAAGAAAAGATGCTAGCTCCTATTCATGATGAACAAGAAAACTTAGTCATAAGCCACCTTAGTGGCCATCACCGTATTATTGTGTAAATATTAGGTTTCCTGCTTGTAAAGAATTTGCTGTTTGGTTCCTTTCAGGCCTGTTTGCATATTCCCAACTGCTATGTGGCCAAGAATAAGTAAGTTTATGTAACGTTCCAAAGAAACTGCTCAACACCATGGCTCATTTTAACCAAGGTATGAATAGAAGGCAGAGATGAATTCACAAATACTTCTTTCACATGCACTGTAAAATATAACTTTTTACTCCTCCTGGCCAAAATGGTCTTAACCATTGAAGTAATTATAGCTCACAACTATAATTTAGAGTTAGATCTGGTTGACTCTAAATTCACACAGGAAAATAATTCAATCATCTTACTGGAACACTGAAGTGAGTAACTGCATAAAACCAAAACGATTTCAGCAATCCTAGAAAGTATTGTGAATCCAAATAGAAACAGTCAATAATTTAATAAGACAGTTGATAAAATAATTTAGTAAGACAACAATAATTGCCTACCATTTATTGGTTAAAGTATTACACTTGACATTTTATAAATATTACCTATTTAATCCTTACAGTAATCTTTAATATTGGTACCCTCATTTAGGAAGGAAATGAGTGCAGAAAGGACAAGCAGTTTTCCTGAAACCACTTGGAAGTGGAGGAGAAGGGTTTTGAACTCCCATCATCTCAAGCTCATGCTTTGCCACCTCACTACAGTGAGATGATTGAAAACTCAAGTCTGCAAACTTTCAATTTTCAATCAAATGGAGGAAACCTTGGGCAAATGAAGAGGTCATGGATATGGTATGAAAATATTTTATGATTCTGAATGTGAAAAGCTACTGCACAGATGATTTCAACTGCACTATACCTTTTAAAAATATGTATGTCTTAAAGGTGAATATTGGAAATATATATGTCTTCAAGGTCGGTATTGGTCAGAATTTTCTTTGAAGGTCATGAAACATGCATGTGTCAGGACCTTGGTAAATGATAACAAAATGGTGACCATTTCACACAAGTGTAGGTGCTCTTTCCAGAGGCTGGAATCATTCTCCTAAATCACCAACATCACTTATTTCCCCATCAATGGCACTGAAACTCACGACCCAAAGGGAGCTCCCATGTGAATAGATTGCCCTTGTTTAAAATGTCCAGTGCATTTCATACAGGTATACAGTGTCTCCAACATGACAGGATCATGCGAGCCAAGAAGGCAGAAGTGGAATTGCAAAAATAGAGTAAAACTTTAAGAAATCATTTTATACAGGAAGTGACCTAATGGTTAGAAGTCTTGAGGAGCCAGGATGAAAACCTAGGTCTCCCATTTCCCTGACCAGCACTCTTCTTCAGTTATAGTACTGTTACCAGGTAGAATAATGGGCTTGAAATTATAGCAAAACTTGATATGCAAATACACAATAAATTATAAGCTTTCTCTGTGCAGATTGACCTAATATTTAAGTTATTTAAATACATTGACAACAAAGTAAAAGTATCATTTAAGGTATTAATATAGTCATCTTTACAATATCCCAAATGGGTTCTCAAACATTCCTTAAAATAGTTCCATTCTGTGTGTGTGTGTGTGTGTGTGTGTGTGTGTGTGGGTGTGTGTGTGTATTTGAGATGGAGTTTTGCTCTTGTTTTCCAGGCTGGAGTGCAATGGTGTGATCTCGGCTCACTGCAACCTCCCACTCCCTGCTTCAAGTGATTTTCCTGCTTTTGCCTCAGTAGCTGGGATTACAGGTACATACTACCACATCCAGATAATTTTTTTTTTATTTTTAGTAGAGATGGGGTTTCACCATCTCTACTGTCCAGGCTGCCTTGAACTCCTGACCTCAGGTGATCTGCCCGCCTTGGTCTCTCAAAGTGCTGGGATTATAGGCACGAGCCACCATGGCTGGCCAAAATAGTGACATTCTTAATACCTCCAAAATAAAGACTTAAATTGTTGTCACTCGTGAGGTAGTATTTACAAGTGGTGAAAGTATAATCATTGCAATGAAAGATATTTTCACCTAAATTTCCTGGAGCTTTCAGATATTTGTTTAGCCTTTTTTAACTGGAAAATTCCTCAACTTATTATGTGTTTACCAATAGATTCTTTTAGGAAAATGTTTATTTTCCAAATAAATAATCCAAGCCCTAAAATTCCACCATATTTTACAATATTAACTTGAGAGTAAAAGAAGGATTCTATCAATGAAGCATTTTAAAAGCATTTATATACTTTCCAATGAAATTCTTATTTAATTATGCTCTTTTATAAAATGAGAAAGCTTTCTGTATCATTTTCTTTGAAAGGTTTGTCAGATTTCTATTACGACTAAGGCATGCAAATATTGTATTTAAAAATATTTTATATTGCATAAGATATAATTATGAGTATTACTAAAGATGTACAGCATATTAAAACTTTATCTTTTCATTGTTCCACTACTTGAAACTAATTTTAAAACTGATAGTCTAGGGATTTCAATTTATTTTAAGTATTATAATAATCACATAGAACTAGTCCTTTTTAGAATACATATCAGAGCATTTAACATCATATAGATGTCCAAAATATTTTTAAACAAAAAGTCATGCTAACATTTAGATCATGAAGACTCTATTGCCTTTAAAAACTGCTAATTAAACCCAAAAATATTATGCCAATTTTAGTGGAAGAAAAAAATACAGATCAAATACTGATCATGACTGCTTCTTTAACTTATATACACATTTCCAAGATTATTCTAAATTGCCAAACCTTGCTACCTAAAAATCTAGTAGGACAAATAATACTAATCACAACATGGCCCAGCACAGTGTGAAATCTGTGTAACTCTGGAAAATTACAACAAAAGCCAAGTATAGCTAAATATATATATTTCCTATCAGTTTAAAACAAATCAACATCTGTAAATTAGGTTACTTACCAAGAAGCATTTTTCTTAGCAATAGTCAAGTCAGTCAGTCTGTAATTTCTGTATAACAAACGTGTCAGGAGCTGAGAGGTACGTTAACCTGCCACCAGTTTTATTGCAGATTGAGTGTGAGGCTTCACAAACTCTTCCTTGTATCCTAAGCCTGCTGGAGTACTGGCCTGACTCCACTCACTCACTGTGTACCTCATTTGAAACTAACAAACAATACAGTGACTGTCAGTACATGTTGCCTCCTCAGCCTACAGAGCCAACAAAAATTGTGGAAAAGTAGGTTACTTAACTGGAGTTTGAGATATAAATTCTGAATTGATCATGCTGTTTCTTTAAAATTCCCAAGTAAAATTTTCTACTCAATTCACAAAGAAAAAATTTACATGTATGCCAAAAAGTTTATTAAATATTTTTAATGTAATTACTTTTTCCCCCAATGTTTTTTGTCTAAGAATTTGAAATACATTTCACTCTAAACTAAAAAGAAAATTCTGCTACAAAAGAAACTGCACACTATGCATGTTTTAAAGGAAGATTGAGTATTAAAACTATATTACTCACCAATGATCAGAAAATGCAGGTATGTTTATTATTTGGTGTTATGAGCTTGAACCTCCAGTGAGATTTCAATTTTATGATGGATTATTTGTTTGACTCCAATACAAAGAAAATTATTTCTGAAATAGGTTTCTCCTGAGAGAAGAACAAGCCTTACAGTTTTTAAGCAATAAGGAGATCACAGTGAACATACAACAAAGGAAAATCTCGTCTCTTGTTATTTTTCTACTGCATGTGTATTAACAATTTTGAAAAGAGAAAATATGTCTGGACCCAGAGGAAGAAGACACAGCATGCAAGCCAGCACTAAAGCCAGGGAGATGAATGTGATTTCTGAGACTATGTTTTCTAAAATAGAAAATAAATGGCATGTCCAAGTATTACACATTTTAGCAATTTTCTATATTATCCTCTAATAGATACTATCTTTTACTTGTTATAATGACAGAGGACAGCAGCGCAACTTCCCAGAGTCCTAATTTTTATAGATACTTGTTCATATTTCTGTATTTCGCTATTCCTTAATTTGGAGATTCAATGTTAACATGACTAGTTACTTTTATTTTGGTTAAAGCAAGGTTAAAATGTTAAAAATAGGAAAAGTGAGGGAGAGAAAGTCTGAGAAAACTGTAAAAGGGAAATGAATGTAATTTGGTAAAGGAAAAATAGGGAAGGGCTATGAAAACAGGATAACTTAGAGCAAAGAGAACAAAGAAAGAGAAATGGCTAAGGATGGCAATTATAAAAGAGACCGAGGCCTATTTTTGCCATTATGAAATGCAGGTCTCTTGCATATCCAATAGATATATCAAATGTATGTACAGTCCCTGATTCTGAGGCCTTGAACTTGAACTCAGCCATGCCACCAGTA
This sequence comes from Ateles fusciceps, assembly GCA_036589455.1. NCBI lineage: Eukaryota > Metazoa > Chordata > Mammalia > Primates > Atelidae > Ateles > Ateles fusciceps. Next base: position 850,441 of record JAZHEH010001960.1, read on the forward strand.
TCCTGGGTCTCCAGCTTGCAAACACCCTGTCATAGACTTCTCACCCTCCATAATTGTGTGAGCCGATTCCCTTAATTCCCCTCATATATCTAAATCTGATATCTACATCTATATCTTATTGATTCTGTCTCTCTGGAGAATGCTGCCTAATACACCAGGTGATGCTGATGTTACCTGTCCTGGGACTACACTTTGAGAACCATTGCTCTACCTTATTAGGTTACCCTAACAATTAGGATAAGGACAGTTTCCATTATAAATTGTGTTATTACCATATTATGTAGAATCTAAGACTTTTTCAAACCCATTTTCACAGCTCTGAATCAGTGTGCATCCATAACTATTTGCATCTTACAATAACTACCCACAAGGAAGTATTCACGATGGTGGTGGTCGATATTAGTTTCTGCATGAACTTGTGTTTAGCTGTTCATATTATCTCCTCAGTTGAGTGATACCATTTTTGAGTCACATAAATGACATCACTTCTGCGTCATATCATGTGTTGAGTTTAATTGCTGCTTAAAAAATGGTTTTTAAAACTTACACTTAAAAGAAAGAAGTACTATGATTTGGCATTAAAGTCACTTTAAAAACCACTGTGATTTGGCTTTATAAATAAAAGTCATTAAATACTAAGCTAGCATATAAACAGGTGTGGGATATAGATTTGTTATTAGTGAAGCAGATGTTCATTATTGGAGGAATTACAGCAGTTTCAGATTGTTTTGCAAAGTAGCAATCCATTGCATGAAAAGACAGAAGAAACATAACCGCAGTGAAGGAAGCTGGGTATATACAAATTTGCCTATCACAGGTCCAGCAATGCAGCTAACTGAAGGCAGAAGAAATTGCTAATCCTTCTGAATAGAAATATCAAAAAGATGAGTAGCTGGTGTGAATAATTCATAGATCCAGAGGGACTTTTTTAAAGGTCTATGTTATAGTTTATGGAGAGTGGTGTGTGTCTGTTGTGTGTGTGTGTGTGTGTGTGTGTGTGTGTGTGCAGTGAGATACTTCTTGCCTCTAGAACTGTGAAACAATACATTTTTGTTGTTTAAGTCATTCAGTCTGTGGTACTTTGTTACCACAGCCTTAGCAAGCTAATACAGCATCTTTACCAGGTGCTCAATATTAAGTATATGCTAATTTCATAAAAGGAATTGGATAACTGAGCACCTACATCACAGCCTACATCATGGATGCAATCTGGTCCTTCTTGAGGGGATTTTAGTAAAATGTGAGAAAAGAGAACTAATTTAAAGATAGAATTATTAATAAAAGGGAAGCAGAACTTAAACTTTTGGGAAATTCACAGCCTATCATATTGAAAAAGCATGTTCAAGACAGAACACGAAGGGTGTAGCCAAATGACGATGATCTGAGAAGACTCGTCAGCTGTCTAAACAAAATGCAGGACCTATTATTCTCCAAGATGATTTAAAAAATGACTCCAAAAGCAATTCAGAAATCATCAGGGCTGCCACCCTCATCATAGGCCCACAGTAGAAGGGAGGTAGGTGGAACAATTTCTAAGAAGGGACTGCAGACACACAGGAAACTTCATTATAACCTTGTCCCCCAGCCCCTCTGTCTCAAAGCTCTGCTGCCTCCACTCTGAACTCTATCCTACGTTCCCTGGCTGCCCCAGATGTAGCATGCACTACAACCAGCAAAGCAGTGGGGGTGTGGCTGCCTCCACCTAGATTTGAATGCCATGGAGAACTGTGGGGGTCCAGGCAGAGGACTGTTGCCAGGATAGCACCACTGCACAGAGCCCCCACTAAGGCAATGCCCAGCAGAACTGGGACCAAATGGCTTCTCCTGAGACCCTAGGATGGTAGAGACACCCGGGTAAGATTCCAGCTCGAGAGAACTGCAGGTGCCAAACCCATGCTCTTGAGAGCTGTGACATGGGCTATGCCCTGCAAAGCAGTGGGGACAGGGCTACCTGGAAATCTGCAGACCCAGCCTCTGCCCCAGTGTGTCCAGAAGGTGGGACCACAGCTCCAGGAGGCCTGGAAGGCAGAGCTTTGAATCAAAGATTATTCTTGAGCCTTAAGATTTTGTCATTGCTCAGGATTTATCACTTCTTTCTTCTTTTCCATTTCTCTCTTTTGGAATGGGAATGTGTGTCCAGTGCCTAACCCACCACTGCATTTTAGAAGCACAAAACTTGTTTGATTTCACAGGCTTACAGCTGAAAGGGAATTTGCCTCAAAATAAATCATACCTTAAGTCTCACCCATATCTGATTTTGATGATATTTACTGAGACTTTGGACTTTAGATTTTTGAGTTGATGTTGAAACAAGTCAAGATTTTTGGTTCTCTTGGGATGGGATGAATGTATTTTGTATACAAGAAAGACATGATTTTTGGGGAGGAGTAAGGGGTAGAATACTATGGTCTGAATGTTTGTGCCCCCCCCCCCGCCCCCTGCCAATTTTATGTTGAAATGCTAACTCCCAAGGTGTTGGTATTAGGTGGTGAGGCCTTTGGGAGATAATTAGGTCATGGGAGTAGAGGCCCTGTGAATGGAATTAGTGCCCTTATAAAAGATGCCCAAGAGACTCCTTACCTCTTCCACCAAGGGAAGATTCAGAGAAAAAGAGGCATCTATGATGTAGTAGGTCCTTACCAGACACAGAATCTGTTAGCCCCTTGATCGTGGACTTCCCAGCCTCAGAACTGTGAGAAATAAATTTCTGTTGTTTATAAGCCACCCACTTTAAGATATATTTTTTACGGCAGTCAAAATGAACTAAGCAGTACTGCCATGGGTCTCCTGAGGCCATCTGCCACTATGGGTATCCTAGAGCCTTAGGTCTGACAGCTGAATGGAAGCAAAAATCAAGGCTTTGCTCCTTTAAAAGGTGGAGAATTAAAAATGAAGCTCAAGGCCAAATCCTCTGCAGAGAAAATCTACTCACCAGCAAAGGGAGATGGCAAGAAAAGCCATCTGTTTTCGTTAGATATTGAGGGGAGAGTGTGGCTTTCTGAGAATTTATAACCATAGTCCTACCCTTACATGGTTCAGGATTTAGATATTCACTATCTTCCTGGTCCAAGAAACCCCAAGCCAAGCAAAGTAGCATATATGGTCCAGGATTGGTTGCATCCTAGAGCACCTGGAAGTAACTAAAGTGATTCTTTCTAGAGAAGTGCATCCTCATCCCATGCCTTGAAGTTCCCACAAAGAAAGCCCAGTGAAACATGAGCTCACCATCAAAAATTATGAGCCACCATGAGCAAAAGACAGAAACAGAAAACATCATACATGTTCAGAAATCTCTTAACTGGAGTTATAAACTATAGAATACAAAATATGAAACAATTAAAGAATTATGGATTGTAGACCCCATAATGGTCATTAAATGATTAAATAACTTGTATTTATATGTTTTACATGGAAAAATAATTTAGAAGAAAAAATGAGAACATGTGTTGGAATTATGGCAGTTTTCAATTAAGACCCAAATAAAATTTAAAAGGCAATTTTTCTCTCAGGCCTACTCTGTTGCCCCTTTTCCTTCTGCCTCTTTCACTTGACTTTCCTCTTCTCCAGCCCCTTTGGAAAGCCTAGCATATTCATATGCGTTCTGACTCATCTCAGAACAAGATCAACTCAAGCTACAGAAGCATCACTGCCAACAATAACGGGAATCTATGTAATCTAAAGACAATACTCATGTTCTAGTTTTATTTGAAGATACTATTTTATAATGTTTTAAAATACTCTCACAAGGAAATATTTCTTAAACTTGATAAAAAACCACATTATTTCATTTACAGTAGTAAAAAAGATTTATAAACCTTTTTATGCAACATAAAATCAGACTTTTATCTGAAAATGAAATGTTGTTTAACTATCAAAAGATTAAGTGTATTGATCTTAGAAACACAATTACTATATATGTTATTGTATATCATTGTTTTTAAAGAATTATATCCTAAATTATTAATAGCTTTCTTAAGGCCAGGGACTACTTGCAATGCCATTATTATATATTAAAAGGCTAATATTGCATTCCTTTTAAAGTATTTATTCAACAAGATTTAAATGAACATCTGCTTTATGCCTGGTACTACAATATGCTCTGTGGATAATTAATGAGCAAAAAAAATGGTCACAATTCCTGCTCTCTTGAAGCTTTTCATGTAGTGAAGGAGACAGATTATTACTAATTAAGTAAATGTAGAATTGCAATTGTGCAACTATGACATATTTTTCTTGACTGTAGTAAAAATACATTGGCTTTATGACCTTTTTAAAAGAATATTTAATTTGTCAAAAGTTAGGGGGCAATGGGTAGTTTAATCTTATGAATGAATTCATTCTTAAAAATATAACCCAAATTTCACATGGGAAACCTTCACCTGATACTGATTTCTACTGAATCCTTTTAAAGTCATTATCAATCTTGCCAATATTTTAGAATTTTCAGGATCCTTTCCTTATAATTCCAAAACACATATTGCTGAATTTATTAGCTTCGACAATTTAGCAAATTATTTTAATCTGCTTACAAACTATAAAGTGATACATATTATATAAAATATTTTAATAGATTTTGAAGGTTTCTGCTTTTCCTCATGTTATCATTACTGCATTTTAAGGAATTTTAAACTTGATTCTGACTACAGCTGTCTGCTAGATGGAGACATATGTCAGCACATGGGTAGTCTAGTCCTGGAGAGGGGAAAACTGAATAGAGGGACAGGGCTCACAGGTATACAGACAGCCTTCTAACCCCCAAATTCCCAAATACTAACTCCTTACAACTCTCATAGATCCCTGAAATCCCATCTAACCCATGCAAAACTCATTGTAGGAAACACTATACAAAGTAAAAAGAAAATCAAGATTTTGTTAAATTTGTATACAGTTACCCTTGAATAATATGGGAGTTAGGGGCAGCAACTCCCATGCAGTCAAAAATTCACATGTAACTTCAGCTCCCAAAAACCTGCTAATAGCCTACTGTTGACCAGAAGCCTTACTGATAACACATTTGGTTAACAAATATTTTATATATCAGATGTATTATACATTATATTCTTGCAATAAAGTAAGCTAGAGGAAAGAAAATCTTACTAAGAAAATAATAAGGAAGAAAAAATATATTATTCATTAAGTAGAAGTGGATTATTGTGTAGTTCCTCAGGTTTGTCATCCTCATGCAGAGTAGGCTGAGGAGGAGGAGGAAGAGGAGGCACTGGCTTGCTGTCTCAGGCTGGCAGAGGTGGAAGAAAATCTGCATGTAAGTGGACCCATGCAATCCTATCCCATGTTGTTCAAGGGTCAACTGTATTTGGTGACTTAGTTCAATAATCGGGTCTTTTGATAAAGTGGTTTTTGGATAATTGACTCTAATCCAATTGACCTAGAATTACCAGCACCATGTCAATCTTACTTGTTCTTAAATTGACAGATAAGAATATACTGGCAGCTTGAGGCTGAAGCCAGAATTGAAGAGTGAGTGTGAGTCACGTAGGTGAGTGGAGAGGGGTGGAGTAAGGCAAGAGCAGGAGGTGAAGGGGAAGTATGAGGGCCTGACCTGGCACGAGAAAGTGGGTTGAGGTGAGGTCAAAGAGTCCTTTGTGTCCAACTAGGATGAATGTAGACCACTTTCAAGAGTTGTATCTGTGTACTAAGTCATTGAAAAATACTGACAGTATTTTTAAAGGGAGTAACATGATGAGATTTGGGTTTCAAAAAGATCACTTTGGCTACAATATGGAGAATGACCTGGAGAGCAGTTGGGGGACAGGCAGGACAACCCCAAAGGGAGCTGTTGCAATAATCTGCTGAGAGATGACAGTAGCCTGGTGCATGGCAGTAGTGAAGGAGTTGGAGGGGAAGTGGACAGGTTAGAGTGGAAAGTAGTCCTCCGGTGGGGGTGATTTTATCCCTCAAGGGTCAATTGGTAATGTCTGAGATGTTTTTTGTTGTCACCACTGAGGTGGAGAGAAGTGTTTACTGGTATCTAATGAGTAGAGGCCAAGGATGCTCCTAAACATTCCACAAAGTACAATATAGCTCCGTATAACAAAGAATTATCTGACCCCAAATGCCAAATGGTGTTGAAGTTGAAAAACTGTGAAATAGAGAAATACTTAGGGAGTAACATGGGTTTGTTGTCAGAAATTAACTTTTTTAAGTATAACCCCAGGATTTATGAAAATAAAATGCAGTGCACACAAGAAAAACTCAAGTGTCAGTAACTGCTTTAAGAACAACAAAACTTAAGTGACCAGATGCAAATCAAAGCAGTCATGAAATACATGTGTAGCTATAAAAATGCTTAGAAGGGCTGGGAGCTTCAAACTGCAGTCCCATCTTGACAAAAATACACAGAAACTAAATCTAGCATTGTCTGCAAAAGAGACATGCACTTGCTCCAGCAACAGTCAGCAGGATCTAAATTTAGTTTATACTCTTAGTTCATTAAAATAGCATCATGAAGCACAGGAAGTCTAAAACCATCACACTCCAAGTTTCTGTCTATACTGTTAATAGCTACTTGCCAAGATCTCTGTTGCCTGTGTGATTATAGCCTATTAAAAATATGTTCTCTGCAAAGTCTTCCCAAACAACAGGAAGTAAAGTTAAAAGAATGATTCTAGAGAAAATAATTGGCAACACAAATGTCACAATGTTGGCATTCATAAGGAATATATCTTAACTTCTGAAACGAATGAAGTTGTTGCAAGAAGCTTTATGAGGCTTTTTTATTGCTTACTATAAAAGTTAAAATGTTTCCTCTGAGTTCTAGTGTTACAATGGTAAATTAGAAAGGCAAATAAACATTTTTTATTTGAAAAGATCTACTAATTGCCTAGCATGTGATTTGGATAAAAGTTGAGATGGGAAGGGCAGAGCCAAACCTATGCCTGAAAATGGGAAAAGATGAAGATGGTGCCTCATGCCTTCATTAATATGTTTAATCTCTCTTCTGTACAAACAAAAGCCAGACTAACCTGAAGAGATTCAATTTTTCCCCTGTCCACTTCACTGGGCCTTTCTGCTAAAACACTGTTTGAGATTTTTTACAGAATTGTTATTTTCTAAAATTTTAGTTCAAGATGCATTCCTTCTAGTGTAGTTCTCAGTACTTCCAACTGTTGCATTGTGCAATAATGTGAGCAGATACAAACCAACAGAAGAATGAACCTAGAGACAGTGCAGAATTATTTCCACTTAGCAAGGATGATAAATAGCTCTCTTTTTTTTCTATCAAGGGGCCACAAACCAAAAAGAAAAAAGAGTGACTTCATTGTTAAAGTCAAATTGAATAAGATTGGATTTTTCTTTAAGAGAATTATCTGTGATTCCCTCACTCATGCCCAAGTTGTTTTCTTGTATTGGATATATGAGACAAAAATTATCTGTTTCAGTCAATCTGTCTCCTCACACTTGTCCAATATTCCTCACGCCTACACTCCCGTGCTGATAACTTTGGCAGAGTTCTCCTACTCTCTCAATATATGTTTGTCCCTACTTTATAAATAGAACACTGATCTTTAACTAGGTGCATGGCTGCCTGAAATAAAGCCTATATTTCCCAGCATCTCTTTCAGGCAGGTATGGCCATGTAACAAAGCTCAGGTCATGCAGGGCTTCTAGATATTATATTTCCTTAAAGGAAATGGAAGTGCCTGCACTTTTTTTCTTCTATATAACTACTGGTGCTTGAGAAGCCATATAGGACACTGAGGTAAAACTGTGTGCTTGAAGATACCAGAGCAAAAGAAAGTAAGAACCTGGTTTCCTGACACCTTGGAATATCATACCAGACACAGATGACTGACAAACTAGGTAAAGAAGAAATACATTTCTACTTTGCTTAAGCCATTGCTATTTTGGGTTTTCTTTCAGTATAGATGACCTTAATCCAAACAAACACAGTGCCTTCTCAAGCCCACTTTCCTAGCCCACTGTGTCCTCTGCCATATTCTCTGTGATTTTAAGTTTTAAACAGTATCAGTGGAGTTCATATGCACTTGGGGAACTCATCCAACCTCCTAACCCCACAGAAATTTCTCTCTACATTGAACTAAGATTTGCTGTCCACACATTCCCACATGATGCTGAGCCTTAATAATAACGTGTATGAAAATTTATTAATTTGAATTTAACTGATGTTCCTACAACTGGATTATAACTTCCTTAAGGTTAGAAATTGTGTTTCTTAGAATACAAAGAACACTTTGTATTCTCAATGCTTTGCAAGTGTTAGATGCTCATGTAACTGTCAGTAGTCTAATATATAGAAGGAACCACAGTCACGTAGCACATAATGACATTTCGGTCAATGACCAAACTGCAGTTCAATAACATCGGTCAATGACACAATGACAGATCCCATTTTAAATGGTGGTCTGTTGGGATTCACTGGGGGTGGCTGGCAAAATATTAGGGAAAGTTACAAGATTATAGTGTCAAACCTTTTGGAAGGCCGAAAGGTTTTAATGAGAACATGCTGAAGGCAGCCAGTTTGTACGTTAGAGTATTAAGTCATAGGGTAAAGATTAGGAATAATAAAAGCTTCCCCAGTTAAGTCTGCTTACCCCACAGTCCTTTGTCCCTACTCTAATTTGTTTACTTATGCAAACTTTGTGCTGGATGGCCCTCTCAGGTGAAGGTCGAAGGGGAATTACCAGTTAATGGTGTTTATTCTGAGCTCCAGAATCAAAAACTTTTATCATTCATAAAAGCACTCTTTTAACCATGTTAATTATCCACAAGCATGTTGACTTAGAACTTCTGTTACTAAATCTATTAAATTCAAGGAGGAACAGGGAGTAGTTGTCAGTTAGCTGCAATCACCCTCTGAGAGCAGCCAATGACCCTCCCCAACCTACTCAAATCACTGTACTGGGTGTGAGAGTGTATTTCATTCATCTGTCTCTGAGTCAGGGTCTTCAGGACAGACCCCCGCAGGTGGTGATCAACATCTCAGTGGTCCAAAAAGATTATATTTTTATAGTACCTTTTTCATGTTTAGAAACTTTTAGATACATAAATACTTACCATTGTGTTATAAGTGCCTACAGTATTCAGTATAGTAACATGCTGTTTAGCTTGTAGACTGGGAAAAATAGGCTATACCTATTTCTGTGTAGTAGGCTATACCATTTTGGTTTATGTAAGTACACTCTATGATGGTCCCACTGTGAAATCGCCTAATGACATATTTCACAGAACGCATCCCCATCATTAGGCGATGCATGACTGTAATTTTGTTTCAAGAAACTGAAAAATACTTCTAATCTGGCAAATTCAGCGAGAAGACTGAGTTTCTTAATTTCTGTCAGTACCAGTGAGAAACTGTCCTAAACTGACCCTGGCTTATAGATGTATCACTGAATCTGGTTTCTTGCTTTTCTTAGATTGAGAAGACAGTTTAAATGGTAATCATTCTGAGCTTTCATTAAATTTCTTAGCCTTCTCTCATTTTATTCCTTATTAACAGTTATTATTGTTGTTATTATTATTATAGCAAAGAATTTCAGCAGAATTGTTTGTGGAGATTCCTACGCTTTTGACCCATGTGGAGTTACTGTCAGGTGAATCACCTCCCACCCCCAAAGATTCCCACCCAGTTATGCCTCTCAATGTACTGTTCACAGTTTATCAACTGATTCTGAAATTCTGAGTCTTAACAGTTTTAAATTGACTGTTTACATTTCTTACTTATGCTTTTGACTACCTCGTCAGTCTAAACCTGATCCCTGGTTTCTATTTTGTCTTAACTTTGTGTGAAACTCATGACTTTAAAGTGACTGTACGTTAGTTTTGACTACAACTAAACCTGGCTAATAAATGGCTCCACCACCTTTCTCATTTTCTTTCTTTTAAAAAATAAGCTTTTTACCTTGAAATAAGTTTGTATTATTTACTTGGATAATGAAGTTATATTTATTTTAGGAATGCAAGATTGGCAAAACATTCTAAAATCAATCTAATTCTTACTATTTCAACAGAATAAAGGAGAAAAATCATGTGATCATCTCAAGAAATGTAGAGAAAGCATTTTAAAAGGTAAAACTTCCACTCATGACAAAATAGAACTTACTAAACTATAAATAAAATAAAACTTCCTTAATTTGAAAAAGTATTTCTGAATAAATTATGGTATATTTGAAATATGAAATAGTATTTAGTAATAAAGATGACTCAACTACAGGTATATATAACATCTCTAAAGAAGGCTGATTTTTAAAATACATATTGTATAATTCCATTTACATAAAAGTCAAGAAAAGGCAACCTTACATTATAAAGTTAGAAATCAGGATAGTAGTTATCTTTGGAAAGAGACTAGTAATTATTGGTTTATAACAGAGCATACAGAGACCTTCTGGTTGCTGATAATGTCCTATTTCTTGACCCGGCTAGTAGTTACTTACGTTTGTTAACTTTTTTATAATTAATTAGGGCAAACACTTAGGATTTATACACTTTTCTCAGCTATGTTATACTTCAATATAAAGCTTACTTAAAATATTCTTATTTTTTGATTTTCCTTCCATTTCCTCTCACCTTTACTGGTTTTAACTTTAGAATGTTAAATATTAAAATCTAAGATTTTGTTATCTTGAGAGAAAATATGTTACTCTAATTATTAAAAGTAGTAAGTAATGTTACAGGTGTAAAGCAGTTCACGAATTATCAATCCTTTATCTCAATACTCAGAACCACCCTGTGAGAGATAAGAAGCAGCGAAAATTGTTTTCTAAATATCGATGTAAGAACTGAGACTTAGAGATGGTCTGATTTTGCTCCCCAAGTTCACACATCTAGAATGTGGCAGAATTCAGTCTCACACTTCAATTCTTGATCCCTGGATCTTTCTACCATACATGCAGCTGTTTAAAATAATGTGAGAACAGAATAAATTATCTATGACTTAAACAACTGGCTTTTTTGTTGTTGTTGAAACTTTTGACTCTAACTAGACTCATTGTGAGTCTTCAAAACTGGCATTGATGTTTTCTCCTAAACTTATTTGTTTTTAAAAATACATAAATTTATTAAGGTCTACAAGAAAAAGGACATTTTCCATTTATTTTTGTTTTTTTTTCGCATTAAATAATGTTCATGAACAATGTTTCATACTTTCTTAGATACAGTAAAAAATTTCAAATGTGGGTAGAATTCTGTTTGGATGCTTTTTTAAAATGATATCATGTTAGCATAACCAAACTGTTCAGAGACTTTATGTTCTGAAGTTCTTTAGTTCATTTTTCTAGTCTTAGGGAAAGAAAGAATTGTGTTTCCTTAATAGTGGCTACACAATAAGAAGTATGAAAGAAAAAGAAGTGCTTCACAGTATGGTTAGAGAAATAGATTGAAATACTTTGGTAATAAAATAGCTTTATGACTGTGATCCCTTTGTATAGCTTAAATACTCTTCAATCACTGTAGAATACAATTCTGACCTCCTCATGGTATTTTTAAATTGCATATTTATGATCACAATGGGTATCAGGAAAAAGAGTTTATATCACTTAATTGACATCTTCTACATTATTAGAAAAAATAATTCAGAGATTTCTAAAACTGATCATGTGTTAGCAGTCTCATCTTTGACCATGGAAAATGGTTGCTATTCCATTGTTGATGGCAGGGTGTATTGGCACAAACTGTACAGAAGAATGTTTGGCCAGAAATATTAACTGTTGAAAATGGGCATTCTTTATGGTCCTGTAACTCAATTTATAGGAATTATTCAAAGTAAACAACAAATTATACACCCCAAATCTTGTAAGATTTACATATGAGGATATTTGCTGCAGCATAATTGATAATAGTAAAGAGATAGCATTTGGCTGGGCAAATCAGTAATATTCAAATCATGTCCTCAACCAGTCACTGCTCACTTATGATGCTGCTGAAGGTCATATTGCACACATGCAAGGGTCAAGCAAAGGAAAACATTATGCAAAGACTCCCATAATTTTCAATACACGACAGCAGAAGCTGTTCTTGCTGACACCTTTGTCCTGCATCAGTAGGACCTTCTTTTACTTATTATAGTGTTCCTCTTCCCTACCCTCCCCCTTCTGTGACCCTATTCCCTTTCAGCAGATCCAGAATGCAATTTTTGAATTTATGCTCTGCTTCATTTGATGATCTTTCCCTCTATTTCCACATGCAGGGCAAACAGGATTTGCTGGATCTATGTGTCCTCCCAGCTTTTTTCTGTTGCCTACTGTTCCTGTTATATCTGCAAAGTAAATACACTTTTTTTTTTTAATTTTTAAAACTGATCTCTTTATCCCTTCTTTCTGTTTCTTTATGTTCTGATTCCAAAATCCCAGCCATCATTTCCTTGTTCACTTACCACATTCAGATGCCTTTGCCTTCTCATTGTGGTTTAACTCTGTCTCTGAACAAATTTATGTAACAGAATTTAGAATGATTATGGCACAGGCCTATGTAATCTCCTTCCTAGTCATTGGGTTTGTGATAGTTTCACTGAGTTTTTATTCCTCCTGAATCCAAGAAGAAAATAAACCCACTACCCTCCTCCAAGGATTGGGGTCTCCAGTCCTCTTATGTATGTATGTGATTGATAAGTATACACACACACACACACACACACACACACACACACACACACACACACACATATTAAAAAAACGGACTCCACTGCCACCATGCCTGGCCTTAAAATGTTTTACAACAACAAACCTGCGTTATCTTTATTATTAGAAAACATCCATGTTTATTTTTTTTCTAACCATGACATTGGCAACTTTATCTCAAATGCCCTGAACAAACTGTGTTCAGGGCCTAAGTTTGTTTTCTCTGTTTTCAATTTTCCCGATTCCCCAATTTCATCATCTTTTAGCGTTATTCTCATATTAAATGTTTTTTTACTTTAAAATGAGAAATGTTATAAATTTAGGGAAAAGTAGTTTTTTCTCATTTCTGGAAGATGGACCTTGGAGCCTTCGAATAATAATGAGCATATACAATTTAGTTTTTAAGACTGAGATTCTGGAAATCTCCCATTTACATTTGCAATCTGCTATCAGGAGCCTCGATTAGCATGTCACAATCATTAAGAATATTAGTGACTACTTCTAACCATTCTCAGTGTGTGTTCTGAATTGCCTTTGTGTTCACATGAGAAATAATTCCTGGACATATTTATACTCAGAGTTTAGCTTGTTGGTGAACCACAGTTGGAGTGGTTTTCATTTTATCCTGTTGAGGTAAACAGTTACATCTTCATTCTCTGGTTAGTAGCAAATAACAAGAAATACTATCTCCTCAACAAAACAAGAAAGCCTTAGGTTACTTAAACTCACATTCTAAACTTGCTCCAATTCAAAAAAGTAAAACGAAATATTCATGTGCTATCATTATGTGGTTTAACAAAGAGGAGGGCATTTCCTCTTGCTTATATTAATCCATGATTGTCCATAGCCTTATACCGAGTCAATAATTTACACTCACATCTAACTTATTTATGAATGAGGAAGGTAGAAAAAAATAATGGTTGTGCAAATGATGCTGGTCAAATGACATTAGAAGCAACAAGTGAGACAACTAATCAATCTTCCTAACATCATGACACACTGAATCACATTTCCAACATTCACTGGGACTTTGAACAGAAAACAGTACTTAGTTCATCCACAATAACCTATTTCCCCAAGGGATGTCCAAAGATGCCCAAGGCAACTTACCCGCCCCAAGGATTTAGGAAACATACATGAACACTAAATGCAAGTTTACTTTCTGAGCTAAAATTTTAGGCACATTATGTGAAACAGCAATACTGAAAGTAATTTAACATCTTTTAAGATAATTTAAAGTGCTAAACTCATTTAAAATAATTATGTCTTAACATTGTTATATTGTCTGTATTTTCCTAGTGCTCTTTAGAAAGGACAAAATACTCTGCCTAATACTATAATTTCCCCTTGTCTATATCTAACTGAAGAGCTTTCTATCAAGAAACTTGAAAAGTGGGTAATTACTGCTTTGGGGCCTTTCATCAACTATGAACCTGGGAATTAGAGTTTCTGGCCTTGCTTAATGAAAAGTGGCTGAATTAGATTTTCTTCATCTAACTAGTATGACTTTTTTTTTCTTTTGGTAAAAAGTTTCTTAGAGAAGCTCTCTTAATAGCCACTGGCAAAGCTCATAATTCTACTACTGAAACAATGAGATCTATTTTCCAGACCATCAATCTTCATTCTCCAGACAGATACAATTGTTTGAAGAGTTGCAATTACATTATCCCTTGATGCTTCTTCAGCCTCCACGTTTGACTGATTCCATAGTTAACAATTAAAAGGCCAAAGGGATTGAAGATTAATTTTTATCTCTAATAATAAAAAGTTCATTGCATTGAATTTCTTGGTATCAGCATCATTACCTGCCTAATTAAAAGTGCAATAGTTATATAATCATTAGGAAGGAGAAATGGTAGTCAACACCAATGCATAGCCTATAGATGGAGTATAGTAACTGCTATCATCCTGACTCTATGGACAGCACAATTTTTTACTGCCTATTAATAAATGCTACATTTTAAGTGCCCAGCACAGGGTCTGACACACAAAATGCTAAAAAAAAAAAAAAAAAAAAAAAAGTCAGTTCCCTCTTCTGCTTTGCTAGGCTTAGCCTGTATACCTAAAACTTGGTCGCCCTCTGATGCTAAACATTACATGATTTTGAAAAGCAAACCATATTTAGCAAAAATAGGCCTGGTAGATTCCTTATAAAAAGTTGTTAACCAAGATGGACTACACACTAGCACATATATGTTCCACATTAGCTGGCATCAGAGGCCAATATGACCCAGTGTAAAGATGATACGGAAGACTCTGAGCCAGCTGCCTTCTATTAATTGAGAAGGAAGTGGAGGCCACCTCCTCTCTATTTTCCTTTCTTTCCTTTCAGCACCACTGCTCTTTTCAGACACATGCTCTTTCATTTTCCCACTTGAATCAAGGGTCATAAAAAACCTTTAGCTAACATGATAGGGTGAGTTGACAAATCCATTTACATAAACATATTTTATTCCTTTTATTTCAGCACTAACCATCAGTTGTTCATGTTGCTGTGTCCGTTTTAACAGCTGTAGTGAGGGCCAGCCTCTCCATAGGTGCTGATTCCACAAGCCTCCTTAAGCAGCCCCAGTGTCACTGAGCTGTGGTCTTTGGGGTTGTTCTTAAAAACAACAGGCTGGGTGCCGTGGCTCACGCCTGTAATCCCAGCACTTTAGGAGGCCGAGGTGGGCAAATGACAGGTCAAGAGTTTGAGACCAGCCTGGCCAACATAGTGAAATCCTGTCTCTACTAGAAATACAAAAAATTAGCTGGGTGTAGTGGCGGATGCCTGTAATTCCAGCTCCTTGGGAGGTTGAGGCAGGAGAATTGCTTGAACCTGGGAGGTGGAGGTTGCAGTGAACCGAGATCATGCCACTGCACTCCAGCCTAGGCAACAGTGGCGAGACTCCATCTCAAAACAAACAAAACACAAAAAACCCACAACAACAACTAAACTGCTCCATATTGTGAGCTTCTGAGTACTCCGTGGTCTCTATATTCCAAGTGCTTGGCACAGTGCCTATGATGTTATAAAAATGTGGTGAAACTGACACTCAAAAGACACGTTCGCCTGGAAAATGGAGGATTTACATTAGAAATTGGTTTGGGGAAAGGAAGCCTGAAGGAGATCTGGGTTCTACATGTGCTCTTTTACACACTATGCCCCTGAGTCTTACCTCCTTCACCTGTAAAGTTAGGTGTTGGGACGGGCAGAAGGGTAAACAATGTGAATGACTGTCCAGCAAGTAGGACAATGGTTTGAGTTTATGATTTAGCATACATTTCCATGATTCCAAAAGCATGGTTCCCCTTAACCTCCTTGCTCCTGAAATCAGGAGAGAAAACCTGAACGCTCTATAAATCTTGTGAGAAATCCACTAAAAATATATGATATTTATATTTTAATGCTAAAAATTATCTTAATCTACTAAAAACTGAATACCTTTCAATTAAAAAAATGAAAATTTTGTTTAGAAATACGTACCTTAGAAAATTACCTGAACTCTACAGTGCAGTTCATCTGTGAGCTCCTGAGAATTATTTCACAGCTTTTGAGTGTGTGTCAATTCTCTGGAGGCAACTTTGTCTAGTCTAGCCAAAATTTGTACTGTTTTTTTTTTTTTTTTTCAAAATATCTTCACATTTTATTCACTTCAGAATTAGTAGGCTAATTTCAGTGTCAGGACTCATCTTCCACAAAATTATCACAGTCATATTTTCAACTCAATGCAGTACAATTCCTTACCTTCTACTCTGATATTGCTTGGCATGACTAAGAGCTGTCAAGAATACCCACGGGTGCTTGAGTGCAGTCTAGTACTAACTAGGAGCCAATCGTGGAGGAAATGATCCACACAATTGGGAAACTCCCCAGGGGGAGGGTGACGATTCCTAGGTGATCTTTAAAGGAATGCTGTGAATCTTCAATCTCTTCCAAATCTGAGAATGGGCTAACTGATAAACATCAGCTTAAAGAATCTACATTTTGTAATCTGTCTTTTGGTTCCAGGTCCACAGAGTCATCTGCTATTTCTGATTCTCTTCATTCATATGATAAATGCCAAATTTCTCTATTTTAAAATAGTGAGACTTTATCATATGACTAACTGGCCTGTGTTACTTCAAGCCATATCTCAGTAGCTCCTGCCACATGGATTCTTTCTTATCTCTTAAAAACATCCCCCCTACCCTGGTGAATTATCTAGAATTATCCAGGGGATGGAATAAGGAGCTACTGTACTACCCCTATATACCTAGTATATAACATCATAAAGCAGATATCATGGGAACATTGAGCAGTGATTTAATCAGATCTGGAGTGTGATAGACTTTAGTTCAAGTTGTGGCTCTGAAGCACACTAGCTGTGTGGCCAACAAAGTGCCAAAAATTTTCCGTACCTTAGTATCTTCATGCATAAAGTAGTGGTAACAATACGACTACCTCATTGGGTTTATGTGAAAATTTAAAATGAAACATGCATGATAGGACAGGACTAGTAAAAATATTTGTTCAATTGCTAGAAGCTAGTACATTGCTATTATTCATGAAAAAGACACATACTAGAGTCACAGTTAGTTCAAATCATGGCTCTGTCATTCAACTTCTTCATTTATAAGCTGGAGCTGGTACCACCTACCCCATAGATTTGATTTGAACATTATAGGAAGGTCTTTCTAATCCTCTAGCTATATAGAGGGACTCTGACTCTGCCAGCTCAGTTTCTGTCCCTTTTCTGTCCCCAAGGAGAGTTTTGTTGCCTGGCAAGTTTTCTAGGACTTCTGTGGTCTAGAGATGAAAGAAAGAGAGGGGAAGAGTAGAAAGAAGGGCGGTATATGAGTTAGAGGTGGGGAAGGGGCTTGGGGACGATGAGAGAAAAGAGGCCTGAGGAGTTAAGGGATGTACACAGAAGTTGAGGGAAGCACAAAGTTGGGGGAGGGGGTTATGGATCCTTTTCAGAATATTCAAGGAAAGCAAGTAAAAACCTTTATTTTTAAAAAGAGCTTCCAGACTCAGTGGCACCCATCTGAAATCCCAGCTACTCAGGAGGCTGAGGTGAGAGGATCCCTTGAGCCCAGGAGTTCAATACCAGCCTTGGCAACATAGTGAGACTACTCCCAACCCTATCCTGTCCCTGCCACCAAAAAAAAAAAAGAAAGAAAGAAGAAAGACAAGCCTTTCATTGTTGAACCATGTTCTTTGAGTGCCAGTGCTCTGAGGCTGTGCCAAATGTGTCCTGGATGCTACTGGGCAGTAAGTGTTAAAGGCAGAGAGACTTCCACTGTTCCTGGCACAGAAATGTCACAGGACACTTAACATGGGCTCTCCAGCATTTTTTGAGAATACAATAACATTGTTATTAATTATAGTTACCGTGTAGAACAATAGGTCTCTTGAATTTCTTCCTTCTCTGTAACTGAAATTTTGTATCCTTTGATCAACATCTTCCCTACCCCCTACCAACTGCCCTAGACCCTGGCAACCATGATAAATACTACAATTTTATCTGTTATTTTTTTTAAAAAAACTAGATTTTAAAAATATATTATTTTATCATTCTGAATTCTTGCATGTGTTGTAACCATTAACCTAAAGAGATATGTTGAATATTAGTCTGTGAAGGGAACTCTTCCTAGGCTTTTGGTGATGAGGAGATGCGTATGACATTGCCTGCAACCTCAGTTAGATCTATACTTAGAGGATGATATGTCAATAATTATACTTCAGTGCACAATAAAATAAATATAATTAATTTAAAAATTAAATGTTGTAGGAAATTCGCACTGCCATGGGGACAGAGTCTACTTCATTTCCTAGGAGTGTGGCCATGGAGGGGAAACACCTTTAGGACTCTAACACTCTGGGCATGGTGAGGCAGATAAACAGTCTGCCAGTGGTTATAACAAGGAAGAAAGGCTTTTCAGGTAACAGCCGAGAACCAAGGAAGAAGGTGATGATGGAGGAGGCTCCTAGTGAGAACTGCCACAGCATATGCATCTCTATATGGACTTAAGAATGGAGCTGGAAAGAACCTGAAGCTTTGCAGGCACGGAGCCCAGCACCAGGGTAACATCACTTAAGTGAAGGACAGAGCACTAATGGCCCTCGTGCAGAGCAGGGCATGGAGGGCCAACTTCAGGAGCAAGAACTTGGGTGAGAAAAGGAAGGGAATGTGGAAAACAAGAGTGCAGGGGGAAGGGAAGGCAAGCTTATGGGTCTACATGACCATGGCAGTGAAGCTCTATGGAAGGCATATGTTCCATTTGCCCTTCTAGATCTAATATTCCCCCATTCTTCACCCTGTACTGTGCCTGGGAGACTGACCTTTGTGGACTACATCAGTGCCTCCTTTCTGCTCTGGTTTCTGGTTGAGTTCCATTAATGTTAGCCACTAGCAAAAGACAGGACTACATGAACAGCGTGAGGGCAGAGGTAGGCGTGTGTGTGTGTGTGTGTGTGTGTGTGTCTGTGTGTCTGTGTGTGTGTGTGCATATTTGTTTATCTCAGACTTCGTTTGGTTCTACACTGTCCTGATGTCATTGAATTGGCTTTATCCTTTTTTGGAAGACAGCAGCTCCTTACCTGTTGGTTCTCCCTCCTGTGGATAAAGCTCTCTTTGTCTTCTAGTAACTTCAGAGTGTAGGAACACTGATTCCAGCATTGCTAATCTCTGGTTCTTCACTCTTCCATTGGTTCTCTTAACCTTGCCCATATCTTAGAAAATATTACCTTCATTAAACTATCTTTAATTACTCTACTTGAATATATACCATCTGCTGCCTGCCCAGGCACCAACTGATAGACTCAGGCAAGATGATAATGGCACGGTGAGAAAATGCAGAGAGAGTGTGTTGCCTTCCTAGACGTGACAGGGTTGGGGGAGAGAGAGAACTGAGACACTGGACTGATGATATATGCGTTGCACAGAGCTTCACTGCCATGGTCGTGTAGACCAATAAGCTTGCCTTCCCTTCTCCTGCACTCTTGTGGGTTAAAAATGCTTATTATCTTCATATGATCTCAGAGTTAGCTTTATGGTAATATGATCTACTTGTACAGTAGTCCCTTAGTATAAGTAGGGATTGGTTCCAGGACCGTCAGTATCTGCACATACTCAAGTCTCACAGCTGGCCCTGCAGAAGCTGTGTATAAGGAAAGTTGGTCCTCCTCATATGCAGGTTTTGTATCCCATTAATACTGTATTTTGATCTGCATTTGGTTGGAAAAAGCCATGTATAAGTGGACTGTGCAGTTCAAAATCGTGCTGTTCCAGGGTCAACTGTAATTATGTTCAATTGCTGATTTTTTAAAAATAAGGCAGTATTTTGCAGGACTGTATTATTCTAAGAATGAGTTGATATGCAGTGTTGTATAATAGAAAAAAATTTAGGTTCAAATTCCACTTTCACCACTTACTATGTCAAATCACTTCATTTTTCTATGCCTAGATTTTCTCATCTGAAAGATGGGATCACACCTTCTGCACAAGATTCTTATGAAATTAAATGAAATCATTCTTGCTCACAGTACATCCTTAACAAATGAGTTGTAATTGTTATTCTTGCACATCATCAAATCCTTTTCTGCCACTAGTCTCAGTTTAAGAATTCTTACAAGATTGTGGTTTTATCAAAGGTGCTTGAATCTGGGTGAACTGTTTCCTGAGCACTGACTTAGATCTACAGGAAGGTGAAGATGACTCTGATCAACTCCACCTGCACCTGTCTTGCTGGCAGGGAGGCGTGGGGAAGGCTCCAGAAATCAGCACCTCTGTCATGTTTCCCTTTGGTGAAAAACGAGTTCTGACATGTTTTTTCTTTTTGGAAATATATTCCAAATCACATCAATTTGTGCTACGTGCCACATCTTAAATCTTTAAGTTATTAATCAATTAAAGTCCTAAGAATTAATCTTGTAATTCTAATAAACTAGTCATCCAGAACTTTCAAACCCTAATATCACTCAAAAGTTCATTTTCAAAATCTTATCTATCCTTTTAATCATTTATGTTATAGTGAACATTCTTGAGAAATTTGCTCTAGATCTGCTCTGCTAAAAAATGAAATATAAGCCACAGAGAATATCTTCATGAACAAATACCTAAATGCCAGTTCTGTTCTTCATTATGTTAAGCATAGTGTATGCCACAATGTTTTTACTATTGTTACCATTACCATTTCATTCTCTCATTATGAGTGATCTACATCCTGGGGAAATTCTGAGAACAAACACACACAGAAACTCACATCCTGATGAAGCTTGCATCCTAAATACAAGGTGAACAGCAGCTCAAGGAATTTATTTTCCTCATCTCATATCTCTACTTACTAAAAAGAGTTGAAGTTTCAATGAGTCTAGTGTTGCCAGATAAAATATAGAATGTTCAACTAAATGTGAATTTCAGAGCAAAAACAAATAATTTTTCAGTATATCATATATACTGGACCTTATGAGAGGTATTCATTGGACACATTTAAACTAAAAATTATTTTTGTTTATCTGAAATTCAAATTTAACTGGATATCTTATTGTTTTTAAATTTTATTTTAAAGTTTATTTCTTAAATATTTAAAAATTATGAATATATAAGTTGTACATACTTATGGGGTACATGTGATATTTCAATACAAGCATACAATATGTAATGATCAAATCAGGCTAACTTGGGTATCCATCACCTCAAGCATTCATTGTTTCTTTGTGATAGGAACATTCCAATTCCACTCTTTTAGTTATTTTGAAATATGCAATAAATTATTATTAACCGTAGTCACCTTATTGTACTACCATAACACTATGTCTTATTCCTTCTATCTAATTCTATTTGTGTATGCACTCACCACATCCCTTTCTTACCCCTTTACTCCTGGCCTCTGGTGACCCATCATTCTGGTATCTCCGAATGCTAAAGGGGTCACTGTTCTGCTCCGCACTTGCTGAGTCACTTTGTACACATAATTTAGCTTTCCTGGACCTCAGTTTTCTCATATATAAAGTGAAGGATCTGGCTTAAGAGACATTTAAGGTCCCTCATAGCTCCCTGGTTCCAGTTCTTCTCCAAGCAAAATATCTTGTCACCACATGTGTCCTTCTCTCTCCTCCATTCTCTACATGGACTTTAAAACTGGCTGTTCATTACTGCTTCAATCCCTTCTTTCCTCAGTATCCCTTATAGATAATCTTGCTGTGACACCCCCCAACCCCATGACCCCATGTCAGTTGATTTGCCCAAGGCTATTAGATTAACGATAAATGACCTATATTTGAGTAGCACTTTACATTTCACAAAGTGCATTCACATGTATTACTGCACTTTGATATGCCAGTTTCCTCTATTTCACTCAGAAGCTGGTTGCTAAAGCTGTCTTTCATGCCATTGTGTAAATAATGTTTCTCATCTACCTCTCCAAATATTAGCAATCTTCTGAGAGACTGATCTTTTCTCAACTAAAACAAGTCTGCTCTCATTGGTGAAGATTTTGCAGGGATCCAGACTCATTACTCCTTCATGATAAGCGCCTCTCCCTTAGTGCTTGCTGGAGCTTCCTCCTAGACTATTCTGTTCACAGGAGCAAGTACTTGCCTCCTCTTGCGATAGGCTCTGTCATTTCATCTTCCAACTTCAGTACCCTGAGGGGCCAGCCCACTGCAACCTGGGGGACCTCATAGACCCTGGCTATTTGATGTGGTCCCTGCCACCAGCAGTGTCCATCTCCTGGAAGCTTGTTAGAAAATACAGTCTTGGACTTCACTCAAGAACTGTTAAATCAGAGCTTGCTTTTTTAAGTTTGAGAAGCACTGATTTAGAACACTTTTATTCGGGCACAATTTTTTCATATTTTTCTAAGAGATCAGAAGTATACCATTTGGTCTACATTTATTAGACTATTCCAGGAGAAATGGTTCCTAACCTTGTTTCTACCAACTCTCAGGATAATGCACACTCACTTAAAGAAGAGAGTCTCACTTATGTTAGCAATTCTCATCCAACCTACCACACAGGTTCCTTTTGTGAGTCACACTCTTTTAGTATCAGGGAGGATGCTGAATGACCGCAGGGAGAAGGGGGCAGAAACATGGCCACCATGTCTCAATATCTGCAACACTATTCTGTATATGTATGAATAGGGAAATATGAATTATGATCTTCTATTCCTCACTGGCTGTCTGATAGGGCCAATAAATCGACCCAATATAAAAATGGAGAGAATAATGCAAAAAGAAATTACTTCTGACACATAAATGTTTAAATAACTTAAAAACACTTATTTCAAAGTTCTCAGAGCTTAATAGCTAATAAAAACAATCCAGAGTTTCACTGGCTATGTTTTTTTCACATTTATTTTCTGCCCCACAGAGCTGTTCCTGAAACTGATAAGCATGTAACCTCATTCAAAATACTTTTTATGAAATAATCACAGGTACAAACAAACTGACAGAATCAAGAAAGCAATAACTTCCTGTCTTGGTCAATTAGACATTTGGTCCCTTCGTCTCCTTCAGACCCAGGGGACACAGTCAAGCAAATGTGAAATAATCAGGTGTTTGTCTGATTGTAATATTAATCTTTGGATATTATACAAAAAGACAGAAAAAGAATTCTGCTCTAGACTAAATCTTTAAATAACTCAAGTTTGCAGAGTCAAAAATAAAAACACATTTTTTCTTACAGTCAGAGCAATGTCATCAAAAGTATGTTACCCAATTGTATATGAAACCTGAAAATACTAATATATAATTAATAGACTCATTTATCTTCAAATATAGAATTTTGTTTTGGACTACATGTTAGAAATGGGGAAACATTTCTTAAAGATTTAAATTTATTATTGTTATTAAATTCTAAACAGGAGTATACCACATATCATTGTTAACTCATAACTAAATTTACCTGATAACCAATTCATAGCCATGTAGATTGTTTATCAGGTCTAAACTGCAATACTGTAATTCATTCAATAGAGTTATACAGTTAGGACAATGAAACTGATATCCTTAGAACTGGTAGAGAGATGACACATGCAGAATTTGGAATAGCCCTCAGCTTAGCTGCATCAACACTTTTTTTTCCACTGTGAATTTATATCACTAAACTTAGCTAGCTGTGTAACTATTAGTCACTAATTCCAGCAAATTATGAAATCCAATTGTAAAATATACTTAAATTATTTAAGAGAAAATACAAAATTGCCTATAAACTGACATTTTAAAGTTAATAGACACCCTACTGAGCATGTTGACATACAGCCACACTGTTTCAACAGCAGAAATTGAATATAATATTCTAGGAATGAAAAGGGATTGGATTTTGAGGCTTTAAAATATAGTTGTAGGCTTTTGAAAGAAGACATCTAGGCAGAGCAAAGTGGCTCATGCCTGTAATCCCAGCACTTTGGGAGGTCAAGGTGGGCAGATCATTTGAGGTCAGGAGTTCAAGACCAGCCTGGCCAACACAGCAAAACCCTGTCTCTACTAAAAAATACAAAAATTAGCCGGTGTGATGGTGTGGGCCTGTAGTCCCAGCTACTCTGGAGGCTGAGGCAGAAAAATCTCTTGAACCTAGGAGGTGGAAGTTGCAGGGAGCTGAGATTGCACCACTGCAGTCCAGCCTGGGTGGCAGAGTAAGACTTCATCTCAACAACAACAATAAAAAAATAAAAAGAGAAGACATCTGTGAGCTTTGGTTTCTCTTCTTACCCTCTGAAACATTCTATCTATCTTACAAAAATGGTTTTCTCTATATTTCTTTAGTGTCATACTTATATGTGGTGAACTTGGGTTGGTAAACTGTGTTAGAATATGATGCCCTTGAGATTACAACTACAGTTATGATACTGTCATAGGTCAGGGAGCTTTACTGTACTTCATTGATGGTACTGCTAATTAGGGTGACCATATAATTTATCACACAACCAGGGACATTTTAGGTAGTAGGAAGAAATGCTATTAATAATTATACCTACTTAAATCATGTTTAAAAATTAACTCAAAATGGATCAAAAACCTAAATGTAAGAACTAAATCTACAAGACTATTATAAGGAAACACAAGGTACATTTTCGTGAGTGTTGGAATTTGGTAAAGGATTTTTAGATATGACACTAAAAATATGAGCAACAAAAGAAAGAAAGAGATAAACTGGACTTCATCAAAACTAAACAATTTTGTGCCTCAAATGACACCATCAAGAAAGTGAAAAGACAACTCACAGAATGGGAAAAAATATTTTTAAATTATATAACTGAAAGAAACGTATCTATAATAAATCTATTATACATTTATTATAACTCAAGAATAAAAAAAAAGTACAATTAGAAAATGGGAGACAGATTTAAATATATATTTCCCCAAGGAAGACACATAAAAGGCCAATAAGCACATTTTAAAAATGCTTGACATGATTAGTCATCAGGGAAGTGGAAGTCAAAACCACAATGGAACTTTATACCAACTAAGATGGCCAGAATTAATAAGTCAAATAATAAGCATTCATGAGAACATAGAGAATTGAAATCCTCATGCATGGTACTGTGAATGCAAAATGATATCACCATAGAAACACACAAAAGCTTGTACACAGTTGTTTACAGCAGCATTATGCATAACAGCCAAAATGTAGAAACAACCCAAATATCCAACAGACAAGTGAATAAACAAAATGTGGTATATGTATACAATGGAATATTATTCAGCCATAAAAAGGAATGGTGTGTGGATATATGCCACAACATGGCTAGGCCTTATAAACCTTATGCTAAGTGAAAGAAGTCAGTCACAAAAGACCAGACACTATTAATCTTTTTATATGAAAGTCCAGAATAGGAAAATCTACAAGAGACAGAAAGCAGATCAGTGATTCCTTAGCACTGAAGGTATTGTGGGAAATGTAGACAGGGGGGATAAGCAGGTAGTAGCCAGAAGGTACAGGGTTTCTTTTTGAGGTTATGATAATATTCTAAAAGTTACTGTCATTATGGTTGCATGTATCTGCAAATATACTAAAAACCACTGAATTGTATATCATGTAAATTATATTTCACTAAATCTGTTTAAAAAGAAAATAAATTATATTGGGGTATTAGGTACCAACTAGGACTATCCTAGACAAATTTGGATGCATTTTGACCCACCTCCAACCTCACCCAAGAGTCTGACCAACTACTTTCCACTCTTCTGGAGAAGGACTGGTAGTGAGAAAGCCTGACCAATTCTAATGGCTATACTGATATCGTTTTGAAAGTGCAAGTAAAACAATATATCCTAATGAAGTGGCTAGGAAAATGTCTCCAAATGAGAAGAAATCATTCATAGTCATTTAGTGATACTCCCATGCACAGTAGCCCCTAGGCTACTTTCGGTACACCTATGAGCAGCACTGGCCCACCTAGCAGGTAGCTTAAGCATGTGCTTAGAGTACACACAAATCCAGGTTTGGTTTTAATGAACCTTTCAAGAACTTTGCATTTAAAAAAACTATAGAAAGAAGCTATTTTCATATCAACATATGTATTACACATCACTACCTGAAATCCAACAGAACTCAACATTGATATACTGAATTTGGAAAGCTTAGTATGACTCTTATTTTAATTATAATATTCTCAATACTGGGACCCTCTACCATTCTTAATTCAGCCCTGGAAAGTAGGAAAGGGACAACGATAGTCAAACAACAATGCCGAAGCTCAGCACAGGCACAGACAGAAGGGTCACAGGAAGGACCAGTGATAATCAAATACCAAAATAACATTCCCATTCCCTAGTTTCTCTCAGTGTAAGATGCTGGTATTTTCCAGAGACCTTCAGGGTGTGGGAGCCTCCAGTTAACTAGGATTAAGTGTCCCCATCCCTTTGAAGTCTGATTTAATTTTGCTTATGAAAGCAAGCCTATGTGCGTTTTTTGTTTTGGACAACTGATTTTGTAGAGTAAAATTCATACTCAGTCCACTACCCATGTCCATCTCACTATGACTATAAGAGATATAGTTTAGTTTTGTGTTCTCACCCAAATCCTTTCTTGAATTGTATTCCCCAGGTATTAAGGGAGGAACCTGATGTTCAAAAGTGATTAGATTATAGGGGCTGTCTCCCCATTACTGTTCTCATGATAGTGAGTGAATTCTCATGAGATCTGATGGTTTTATAAATGGTAGTTTTTCCTGTGCTGTCATACACTTCTCCTTCCTGCCGCCTTGCAAAGAAGGTGCCTTGCTTCCCCTTTGCCTCCCACCATAATTGTAAGTTTCCTGAGGCCTACCCAGACACACTGAACTGTGAGTCAATTAAACCTCTTTGCTTTATAAATTACACAGTCTTGGGCAGTTCTTACAGCAGTGTGAGAATGGTCTGCTACAGTAAGCTAAGCCTTTTGGCTTTCTCCGCAGTCCAAATGGAGATTAAAATGGAAGATCCCTACCTGTGCTATATGATCCCAACCTGTTTTAAGATGATCCTAATCAAAAGAGTGGATGTGCTCTTTTCCTTTTTTCATAAATGGAAACGAAATCTGTAAATATGGGAATTGTACACCTGAATTCTATAAGAAATGGAATAATTAAAAAGAACATGCTAACCAGATAACCAACTACATATGCAAAAGGTAGTTTTCAGTGAGTCCTCTAATAAGAAAACATAGTTTGATATTAGAATACACAGCTATCATCCACAGTTAAAGCAATAGGTATGGTAAAAATTATTTCTATAACAAAGGTTTAAAATTGGGTTTTAAAAGAACCGTTATATATACTGAAGATTCTAGAAGGCAATCATTATTTATCCAACTCTGACATTTCAAAAAAGCATTTCAGCATCTGAAAGGGCAGAATAACTTAACAGTATCACATAAATTCCAGCATCATTTATTCAAATCAAATATCCATTTTTAAATCAAGGGCAACTACTTCTTCATAAAAGAACTGTGTAATATATTACCTAGAAATGAATGTTACATATTTATAACTCTGGCTGGTAAATCCCAGTCATACTATTATTATGCCATTAAACTAGAAATATATAGAGTTGAAAAGAGAAGTGATCATAATAAAAGCACTTTATTCTGTGCATAATACCCAAAATTCAATCTAATACAACTTCCAGATATCAGAAGCTTAATGTTTATGGTTTTTATTGAATAATCTCCTTCTTTGACTAAAGTCAATAAAAAGTCATCTCTAAACTTAGCAGTCAAGCTAGGAACCATTACATTAAACTACAAGGTCATGAAGATAAGAATAAAATCAAGAGATCATCCTCTGATCCCTGCTAACTAATGTTTTAGTGTTTTTCTTCTCAATACCAAGACCAGTTTATTTAAATAATTTCACTATTGAAGACTGACAAATGTTTTATGTTAATACATTTTTTACTTGCATATTTATATTGGATTTAAAGTTATTTCAAGGAAAATGATATTATCAAATAATGTTGTAAATATGCTGGAAAGCTCTTTAGATTTGGAGGAGACAATTAAAAAATTTGTGGTAAAATATACATACATAAAATATATCATTTTAACTATTTTTAAATGTACAGTGCAATGGCATTAAGTATATTCATATTGTTATACAATCATCACCACCATTCACCTCCAGAACTTTTTCATTTTCTCAAGCTGAAACTCACTCCATTTCTCAAGCTGAAGCTCACTCCATTAAACAATAATTCCCCATTCCCTTCTCTCCTCACTGAGGAGAAAATTTAAATAACACGTTTTTCAAACATACATTTATAAGCTGGAATAAACACTCAAGCAGAAATCCTCAAAGGACTCTAGTATTTCTGTTTTGCACTTTAGAAGCAATGATTTAACATAGTCATTCATTGAAATATTGCTGGTATTAGTGACACGTCATTTTTAGACATAATTGTGGATGTCACAGAGCATATATTTTGGGTTTTGACTATACAATTATTAAATATGTAAATATTAAAGAATAATAATCTCTTATATGACTAAGTAATTTCTGCTTTCAACAAAAGATGTAGAATATATGTAGGAAGTGTGGCTAGAAACAGTATGTTGCCATTTATACAGCCACATGACAAACCTGACCCACTTGAGCAGGGAGGTTTCTTGTGTAATTTCCCTAAGGGTTCATCTATACTTTCATATGATATATTCTCTGTCGGTGGTTGATAGCATATATTTGTGACTAAACACAAAAAATGGTGTAGGAATAGGGAAATTCAATAATTGGCAGTGAAAAGTAACTTACAAAATAAATCAGGAAGAAAGAGTTGCTCATAAATGCCATCGAGCAAAAAAAAAAAAAACAAAAAAACAAAAAACAGGTCTTGCCAAAAAAAAGTTACCATTTTCATCAAAAAAGCCTCCAAAAAGCACCTTATCCAAAGTACTTTCCCTGAATGGAATGGATGGAATCTGTCTTGAATGATCCTTCTCTGTTTGTACTCAGTCCTCAAGTTCTGCAGCCCATGACTCCACAATGTACCCTTACATTATGAACAAATTGCTGAGTCCTCACGGGTCACATTTATTCCACTGGATCCGCATTCCATTGCTCGTATGATATGGAACCCCTTCCACCGAACTTTTCCAATGCCTGAGTATACCATATTTATTCACCCTAGATTTTACAACCTTATTCTCAAATCCAAACTACCACATCAATATGCCATGTGCCAGGGACTCCCTGGCCTTATGCAAATGTTGCTTTCTTTAATGTCGTCTTTTGATCTTCACATTGCACATCTCTGCCTACAGAACCTGGAGATGCTCAGAGATGATGGTAGAGAGTACAGCACTATAGCAAAGAAAGACACGATTCATCTTTGTGGGATGCTGAATAAATTGTTTGAAGAATGGTAGAAATGATAAAGCAGAGACAATATGTCCCAATTTTCAAAGTAAATCATGAGTGCCATTTTTACAATAAAGCTCATTGGTATCATTGGTATCCTGTTTATTTTTTCAAAATTAAAAATGGTTACAATACCAACCACCTCTATTAATTTTCTAATATTTTATTAATATTGATAGAAAATTTTATAGGTCATACACTTTGAAAGTCTCACATGCAAGTTAGAAATCCTCCCTACCTGGCTTCTGGCAAGAATACTACCCAATGATGAATACAAAACAAAAAATGGTCAGGATAAGGATTCCCTGGAACTATTTTCTTTCCACGCTTATCATATTTATCACTTTCTACACTTTATTCTTAAGACATAATTTATATGTAAACTCAAGAGTTCCATTGTATTCTTAGACAATAGTAACTAATGACTATTGAGAATTTATAGTGTGCTAGAAACTGTCGTACTAGGGTTTTTTTTTGACAATAAACTATTTATCTTCACAACAATCCGGTGTAGTAGAAACAATTATTATTTACATTTAATATACAGTATAAAGAAAGCAAAAAAGATATTAAGAAACTTATCCAAGGTCACCTAGACATTGTCCAAAGTCACTGGAAATGCCAGATCACACTTTTAATCACTAGTTTTAAAGTCAATATTATTTTCCACATGTAAGTTGTTTTCATTTTTTAGTTTTACCCTTTTTAAAATATTTTAGAGAACTGAATGGCATGCATATTGTTTCTCAGAAATGCCTGGCACTTGTTAGTCATACCTGAGATTTTTGCCATCTCAGGTGCCTTTGCTGGGTACCTTGAACATTTCAATTCAGTAACGAGCATCTCAACAATGTTTTGAGCATATTTTATAAGCAATTCAGTACTGAACCTCATAAAAGAGTCACTTAACTTGTACAGTTGATAGTCACAGTCCTGCCTAAATGACTCCTCAGGGTTTAAAGGCAAAATTTGAAAATCCACTGGAAAAACAGAAAGTAGCCATTCTACGACATCTAGAAAATAGGTACATCTCTAGCTGTTCCACATATAAAGGTATCCCATGGAAAGGAAAAGGCACTCATCCAAGTATCAACTGTTTGTTCCATCCTCAGCCTCCCAGAGATGAAACCTCAGTTAAGAAATGTGAGTGAAAGGAGACAAATACCTGTTGTATCTAGCGGTGCCCAAAGAGTCCAGATTGCTGCATCAAGAGACTTTTCACATTATCTTTTTTTAAAAGTGACAGTCCTTGAATTAAGATGATTTTTCATCATTGTATTTCTAAATAAATCATATCCAAATTATTGAAAAATACATGCTAGTGCAAATCTATTAATATTACTCTGTATTTTAAGACTTGTGATTCTATGACTTTAAAATAATTTAATCAAAATAGAAAACAATCCTATTACTATAAGTATTTTATTTCAATTTATAACTATATTATTAATATAGTCACTAGAAAATTTGTGAGTAAAAGGCAGGCTTGCTTTATCTATAAATTCATTTAGAGCCATGTGGACTCATTTACTGAAAAGTGATCCAGGTGCTAAACAAATGCAGTTACAACATTCAGGAAAATTTGATTACTAGAGCACCGGTCCAAGACATTTTATAATAAATATCAAAACTGGATTTGGGTACCATATGTGATTTGCTTATTGAATAATGAAACTGGTTCCATTAAGACACAAATACACAAACTAGTCTCCTTAGGTTATAGTGACACCACATAATCAAAAACAAAATATTCAAAAAATAGAGTTATTTATGGGACAATTCCATTAAATATAGTTAAGATGGGTTAACTATGAGTCTGAAATCAGGCTAATGGGGCAAAAATAAGTAATTTCTGGGTAAATAGAACTTTCATTGTTTTTATGTTTTGAGGGATGGAGAATCTTGTTGTTATCTGTGATTCTGCTCTTTCTCTCACATCCCATGTCTGTACCATAAACAAATATCTTCAAAAGAAATCCACAATTCAGTCATTCACTGTCACTCTCACTGCCACCATCCTGGTTCTGATAACAGAACTTCTGCCTGAATGACTGTAATAGCCACCTAATTGGCCACCTTCAGCCTCTTTTCAATACAATAGCCAGGAAGATTCTGTTAAAAAGTAAGTCATGGCCAGGCCGGTGGCTCACATCTGTAATCCCAGCACTTTGGGAGGCTGAGGCAGGCAGATCACGAGGTCAGGATATCGAGACCATCCTGGCTAACATGGTGAAATCCTGTCTGAACTAAAAGTAATAAATTAGCAGGGTGTGGACCTGTAGTCCCAGCTACTTGGGAGGCTAAGGCAGAATTGCTTGAACCCAGGAGGCAGCGGTTACAGTGAGCCGAGGTCATGCCACTGCACTCTATTATAACTTTGGCTCTTTCTCTTTGGCAAAGGCCA
This sequence comes from Ateles fusciceps, assembly GCA_036589455.1. Lineage (NCBI taxonomy): Eukaryota > Metazoa > Chordata > Mammalia > Primates > Atelidae > Ateles > Ateles fusciceps. The sequence continues at coordinate 882,241 of JAZHEH010001960.1, forward strand.
GAGTTCTGACAATGCTATAGCCACCTGGCTTGCTATCTCCACTCTTACTTCATCTACTCTCCCTGTAGTTTTCTCTGAAGCAGCAACACTAGCCTCCTTCCTCCTCCTCCAACTTATCTGATGTGCACCTGCCTCAAGATCATAGCACTTATTCTTCTCTCAGCTTAGAATGCACTTCCCCAGAAATTGCATGACTAGCTTCTACCCTTAAGGAAACAAGCTTGCCTCCCCAGCCTATATAAACTATCAACCCCACTCTTTGAACATACACAAACTTCAAAACCTTCTTCCTTACTGTATTTTCTTTCCTTAGTACTCATCACTCTTTAACATAGTATACATGTCATTTATTTACCTTATATTTTGTCTGTCTCCTCATTAAAATGTCAGGCCCAAGAGGTTTTGTTCACTACTTTTCAATACCTATAACAGTGTCTGGCATATAATAGGTGCTCAATCTGCTTTTGTTAAATGGAATGAACTAAAGAAGGAGTAAATTGAAGATTATAAGAAAACACAACCTATAACAAAAAAGACAGAACTTATTAAAATACCTCCAGGAAAGGAGAATGAGAAATAAGGAATAAAATACACATGCGTGTATGCATTCATTGTCTTTCTTGCAACCAAACAAATACTGAGTGCCCTCACGTAACTATTCTCAGAGACAAAATACATAGTCCCTTAAAGAGTTTACAGTGCAGCTGGGAAGATGTAAATACACATTGATAATGCCTCATGATGGAGGTATTAATGGGGCACTTAAGCAGACCTCCTGACCAGAGTAGCAGGTGTGGAGGTGTATTGAGAAATCAGGTTGGAAACAGACCAAGTCAAATGATAAATGATCTTTTCTGTCATGCCAAGTGATTAAATTTAATCCCAAAAGTCACAGGCTAGAGAGCCACTGACGAATTTCAAGCAAGAAACTATAACATGATCAGATTTTTGTTTTATAAAAGTCATTAGTATAAGAATGTTCATTACATTGTTCTATATCATAGCAAATAAGTATAAACCAAATTCAGTTATATGGAATTGGATAATAAATCAGGACAAATCCCTATAACAGAATACTGTTGGCTTTAAAAATGATATAAATATTTATTGAGAGAAAGAGTTCCATAATCTATTCTTAGAAAATAAATTTTAAGAAAGTGCATATAATATGGTTCCACTACATAAAGACAATGTATCCACATAGAGAAAGTCTATAAAGACATAGAAAAATGTTAATAGTAGTAACTCTAGGATGTAGGATTTGAGATAATTTTGATTTCTTTATTACAGTTTCTGTGTTATCTGAGTTGGTTTTACAAGAAGCATGTATGGCTTTGATAATTTAAAAAAAAATAGTACTTTTCACTTGGAGGGTAGCAAAAGGAAACACCTTTGGGAGATTAGGCTAAAGAACAAAGGCCTCCTAAGACACTGTAACAGTGAATCAAGGGAGAATGTGAAGGCAGGAAAGAAATGAAGATGGTAGAATGGAGGTACAGGTGATTGTGAGATTTCCAGCTTGAGCAGCCATGTTGTTGGCAGAGTTATTGACTAATGAGCAGCTGCCAGGGCCAAAGGTACTCTGAAGAGGCTAAAGTTTCTTCTCTACCAGGATCTGTTGTCAATTTGTAACACCTACTTAGAATCTTAGGAATTAACTAATACCATAGCCTGCCTGCTCAGCTGGCTGCGATGAACATATGGTACAATGCCTCCCGGCATTTTTAAGTACAGTATTTTTATAAAACCAGACTACTCCTCTGTGTCCACCAGACAACCCTTGATGCCAATTCCTTAGAATGCTTGCAGCTACCTAACACTTGGTCACCTCCACACAGAAGCACATCCTGCTATCTATTACTTCCCGTATTCTCATTCCTATGCTGCTCTGCCCCATTTTCCCCCTGGCCTAAACTCACAGAAAGTATCTCATTCATAAATATTTCTAATTTTTGTTCCAGAATTCTCATTCCATAGAAAATAAAACAAAAAAAAATCCCCACTATCCTCCATCTCTGCCCTAAAGTCTTCCTTTACTTCCTGCTCCAAATGAAGCCTAGATCTCTGAAGGCATTGCTCTACTGGGTCCCTCTTAATGAGTACCACTCATCTCTGGTCTAGGAGTGCCCAGATTCCTGTCTTCCTTGCTCCTCAATTCCTGTCCTCCTTGCTCCTTAATTTCTGTCCTCAATTTCTCCTCAATTTCTGTCCTCCTTGCTCCTCAATTCCACCTTAGGACCACTAGTTCTCACTCCGCATCTGTAAACACAGTTCATGTTAACAGGCCATATCTTCTTCCATCCTTCCATTTTTCTGGTTTCCAAAGACTTGGCAAACATCTGTTTGTTTCTAAGATGTTGGTGTTGGGTTCACCATCTTTATCACCACCCACAAACCCATGTGGTTTAATGAATTCCCTAACACTTGGCAAAACTTTCTATGACTGTTACTATATACGTTTTTTTTTCTGTTGTTGTAGTTTGTATTACTGCTGCAGTGTCTGACTACAATGCTCTTCTGTATATACCTGGCCCCAGGGAAATAGTGGAAGAATGACATGACAAGAATGTGAGGCCCATTCGAGGGTATGCTGGGGTGGAATGTATGGCAGATGTACCTCACAGCAAGAGTTTAACTTAAGCATACGCTGAGAATGACTCTATGGTATAAAAAGAATGTGTTCAGATTCCAAGCTAAAGAATTTGGGAGTGGCCAACCCAGAGATTCATTCCTTATTTATCAGGAACATCTGAACCCTGGTCCATCCCATGGGATCAACGCCCTTCATTTTGGGTTAAATGAAGGTTGCCAGTTAGAGGTTGCTAGCGGGGAGGGTGCTAAGTGAAAATACTATATAAATTGTATCTTTTTCAAGTGATAGCAGTTCTGTTCCCTACTGCAAAAATGATATATAAACTGCCTGTTCTTTTTTTTATTAATGAGTGGTAGCAGTTCTGTTCAGCCTACTGTGAAAATGCTATAAAAACTGCAAGTTTTTGTTGTTGTTCTTGTTTTACAAGTGGTAACAGTTCTCTTCAGCCTACTGCCACTGGAGTGCCACATATGTAAGTCCCCTTGATAAACTCTATGTTTTGTTTGCTGGCTTTGGGTCTCTTCTTTGGCATCTCAAACATGATGCCATCCCTGCTGAAGTCATCCCTGATGAGTCTGGCATGACACTCATCAACATGGATAACTCTATTGATACACTATCTTTGGTCAAGATTCCCAGAAAAATTCAAATTTTAGACAAATCCAACTATTACATTCTCTACTCTGGGTTGCTACATTTTGTTTGAGAAAATTATTCTTTCTCCCACTAATAACACTATGATTTCTAGTCTCCAATCCCCAGCCTTCAAAATTTCATAGTAAACGTTCTACATTTTCTTAATCCATGTTCTCTTCAATACTCCCTGGTAGCAAATTCAAACCTTTTCCACTTTTCTAAAGAATTCTACCCTACTACAAGCTTCCTTGTTCATACACAAAACAGAATATGTTAAAACTCCCCAAACATTCTAGAGTAAGTAGCACTATCCACAACCAGTTACATAAGCCCGAAACATAGACACCATTCTTGGTATCTCCTCTTTTCACCTTGTGTCTCATCTTCTTCTTCACTATGCTCTTTTGCTTTTGTTTCTCTAATCTGTCTTGAATCTGTCCCTTTCTATTTCCACCACCATTACTATAGTTTCTTCTAGGTACTCACTGCTCAGAGTGAGGTCTCAGGACAAGAATTGCCAGCATCATTGAGGGCTCGTTAGAAAGGCAGATTCTCAGGCTCCATATCTGATGTCCTAAATCAGAATTTGCACTTTAACAAGACCCCCAGATGCTTTAGAAGAACACAGAAACACTAAAGTTTGAAAAGCATCTCTCCTAATAATCTCCTACAAACTTTTCTTGCCCTCTCTTCAATCCATTGTGTAGAGAGTCCCCAACTTACAATGGTTTTGCTTGTTAATACAATATTTAGACTTTATGATGGTTTAAAAGTGAATTACATTCAATAAAAGCCACACTTCACATTTTGACTTTTGATCTTTTCCTGGGCTAGTAACATGCAGCATGATACTCTCTCATGAAGCCGGGCAACAGCAGTGAGCCACAGCGTACAGTCAACCATGTGATCAGAAGGGTAAAAGACCCACACTCCTCAGTGGACTGTGTCGTCAGATGATTTTACCCAACTGTAGGCTAATAGAAGTGTTCTGAGCACTTTTAAGGTAGGCTAGGCTAAGCTATGATGTTCAGTAGGTTAGGTGTATTAAATGCATTTCAACTTACAATATTTTCAACTGAAAATGGGTTTATAGGGATGCAACCTCATCCTACATCAAGGAGCATTTATATTTTCAAGAGTGGAAAATAGGATAAATGTGTTGTATGAAATGGAATTAGTTCTTACCTATATTTACCTCTCTGACATCATTTCTGACTCCTGTTCCTCTTTCTCTTGGCTCCAGCCATGATGGCCTTCTTTAGTTCCTCAAATACATCATCACACTTTCTCCTTTTGCTTAGAATTCACATTTCTTTTTCCAACTAGTTAACTCCTATTTAATCTTCAATCTCAGCTAATTTCCTTTCTGATCACTATAACTACTCCCTCTCCCCTACAACCTATACTCATTCTCCCTGCAATTTATTGCAATTTTTCTCTAGGTGCTTACTTCACGGTACCTATCACGTACTTGCATGATTATTTGATTAACACTGGTTGCACCCATTTCACTGTAAGCTCCATGAGGGCATGGTCCAAATCTGCTTTACTTACCAAGTATCTTCAGTACCTAACATAGGCTTGACACAGAATAGATTCTCAATACATGTTAATGACTGGCTGAATAAATGCATGTTATAAAAGAAATGCCTCTAGTTGGGTAAGGAATGGGATTAAATGAATCCTAAGTGTTATCTAAAACATTGAGCTGTGTGTTTCTTCCTTAACTCATGAATCTTTATATTGGTCCACTCACAGTGTAAAAATTTTCTTCCACACTTCCAGTCCCCTATTCTTGCCCTATGTAAGCTTAGGACATACTAATTTTCTTAATAATCTAGCCTCCAGAATAGACATCATAAAATAATATTCCTTGATAAATACTTATCGTGCCAGGAAAGGTTCTAAGCAAAATGGGTACAGTGGTAAACATGAATGTTGGAAAGTCAAGCAAAATGCCAAGTCAGTTTACTCTGCCCTGCAGAGAGCCATGCCCAGTCAGACAAACCTGTGAAGAACTGAGCTACTTAGAAAGTCTAAAGCATAGAAGGAGGAATAGAAAGGACCATGGAAGAATTAAGGGGCTGGAATACTACTACTACAAATAATAACAATAACAATGACCATAGTCAATATTTACTGAGTACATGTGCCAACATCTGCTATTCCAGCAACATTAACTCAGTTAATTCCATGACACCTTCATAAACAAGCACTATTGTTATTCCCATTTTATATACAAGGCAACTCAGTCAAAGAGCTCTTAAGTTACTTACTGAAGAATATCCAGTAAGTGGGTGGTAGAGCTAGGATTTAAACACAGCAGTCAGCCTTATTTTCAACCATGCAATGCTTCCTTAACAAAGGAGATAGGTTAGGAAAGGCAGATTTGGGCAAGTGTTGTATTATACACAACAAAAAGGCTATGGGGTCAAAAGCTATGGCTGTTAAAGGGTTAGGGTAACAGCCAGAAGTATCACCCTTAAGAAGGTTAAAATTTAGGACCACATCTATGATCCTTCCCAAATCTCAAATCTTGCTTTTGAAAAGAATTTTGGGCCGGGCGTGGTGGCTCATGCCTGTAATCCCAGCACTTTGGGAGGCCGAGGTGGTTGGATCACAAGGTCAGGAGTTCGAGACCAGCCTGGCCAAGATGGTGAAACCTTGTCTCTACTAAAAATACAAAAATTAGGCAGGTGCAGTGGTGGGTTCCTGTAATCCCAGCTACTTGGGAGGCTGAGGCAGGAGAATCTCTTGAACTCAGGAGGCGGAGGCTGCAGTGAGCCAAGATCATGCCACTACACTCTAGCCTGGGCTACAGAGCAAGACTCCGTCTCAAAAAAAAAAAAAAAAAAAAGAATTTCCTGGTCAGCTGTGGTTGGTAGCTTATGCTAGGAACACTTGGGTGTTGCACTTTGGGAGGAAGAGGTGGGAGGATCACCTGAGGTCAGGAGCTAGAGACTAGCATGGCCAACATGGTGAAAAGCTATCTCTTCTAAAAACTGCAAAAAAATTTAGCCAGGTGTGGTGGCACATGCCGGTAATCCCAGCAACTTGGGAGGCTGAGGCACAAGAATCATTTGTGCCCGGGAGGCGAAGATTGCCGTGGGCTGAGCAGCACCACTGTGCTCCAGCCTGGGTAACAACAGGTAACAAAGCAAGATTTTGTTTAAAAAATAAAATAAAGAATTTCCTGAATGTAGAACTGTTCTAATGTGGGTGGTTTTATCTCCCACATCTGTCAAAATTTTCCTGTTTATACCTACCCCCAAACGATGCACATCAAAAGTCATCAGTTATTGCTGACAAAGTTAAACACATGTGTGCACATGCAAGCCATTAAGACAAATAACCTCACTTACTCATTCACAAATAACCTAATTCTAACTCTCAAAAAAATAAGGATAACTTTTTGTGATAACAGCTCATGCAAAATCCTGTACTTCTTGGTACCACTTGATCCCTTCCCTAAACCGGCCATGTCCCACCACTGTAGGTGATGACTTCCAAATTCACATCTCACTTGGAACCACTTATACTTCCAGAATCCATACCCCACCTCTGACTTCCTAAGTGCTAGATGTTTGTGGTCTAAATGTCTAAGATGTCATATACAGAGTAAACAACCACAAACCACAGATTTCTTCACAATTAAAAGATTTAGAAGTGTGTTTGCATGAAGATTGTAGGTAGCTCTAGGAAAAGAAATTTACTGAGAAAGCACTGGGACCAAAAATCACATTTACAGCTGGTTCTATGAGTTAAGAGTGTATGATAATGAATGCCCCACATCTAGAACTTTATAAAATAATCAGTTCAAAGTCTATTGCAGTCATCATGGAATAAAATCTAGGACATATAAACGCAACTTCTTTGCCCTGTGTGATGAAATACTAAACTAAGGTTGATATATGCAAAATACCCTCTTACTTTATGATGAATATTTATCCATCATAAAATAATGATACGCATCATAAATAAATATTAAATTATTAAATAATGTCAAATAAATATTATTAAGTTTTACATTATGGGTAAATGACGACTATTCATTATTTACCCATTATAAAGTAATGATAAATACCCATCATAAATAAATATATATTATTAAATTTTGCTTTTATTCTTGCTTTCATCAAAAATGTGGGAGTGGTATGCCCATTTAAATAATTGATGCCTATATTTTGTCTGCTTTTGAATATCATTGAATTCCACGGCCCATAATAGCTACATAATGGAATGCAAGGCATAATAAGAACCACCTCAAACATTTTGTTTAACACCCCATCAATCCTAACAAACACATGATTTTGTTAAGTTCAAAGGGTTGTGCTTATCTTCTTGCTTTAGAGGGGTTGCATTTGGAGACACTGGTCACTATTTTTTTTAATCCTTACCAAATTCATCTAAAGAACTGCACCAGTCTGTGCTCTAGTGACAAACACACCCAGAGAAAAGGTTAAGTGAGAGGACAGTCATCATGAAATTGTCATTTTGGCTTAAATAATGGTTTTCATAATAGAATAGGTCATATTTTTTCATTTTTAAAATCTCAGTTGTGAAGAAATATCTCTTTAATAAATCTCACATGCTTATAAAACTATGTGTAATCCCTGATCTATTTTCCATTTTATGTTGCAGCTCTATTACAGGCTAATCTAGACAGTTTCCACATTTTCTTGAGGAAATGCTTTAGTGGCACTAAAAAAAATCTTGAGTTTAATTATGTTCACTACATAAAAATGTTGTATACAAATTATGTATCTGATTTACTTAAAAATTATGTAGCAAACAGTATATTCTAAAGATGTCTTGTCCCTCTTATCCCACAGTCTCTTCTAGAGGCTTCAATTCTAAAAGGTAGTCTAATTCCTCTACTTTTTATTCTGGGTGAATTAGCAAGTTGCTTTTAACCAACAGAATGTGGTGAAAGTGGCAGTAAATGTCTTTCTGAGGCTAGATCATTAAAGGTGATGAAACAGATATAAGCTGAAACACTCTGGCTTGGACCCTTGATCCACTGTATCAACTATCAGATTCTCCTAAGGCCACCAAGCAGTGAGAAAGCCCACATTAGCCTGTATGGAGAGACCACATAGCTGAGACCAACTGGGCGAAGACATAGAGGCGCCCAGCTTGTCTTTAGCTGTTCCAGCTCCAGCTACTGCCTACCTGTAACCACGTCAGCCTCTGGGTCTGAACTGCCCAGCTGAATTTTTCTTGAATTACTGACCCACAGATACTCTGAGATATAATTAAATGACTCCTGTACATTAAGCTACAAAGTTTTGGGGTAATCTGTTATGCAGCAATGGTAATTAGGAACAAACTGTTTAAAGTTTTAGGCCCTCAAAATGAATATTCAAAAAAAAATTAGACCAAAAGTAGGAATGTTCATATAAAATAAGAAATAAAAAATTATTTCCAAGTGATTGCTTATTTTCTCATAGCAAGACAGTTTCCATTTTTGGCTTCCATAAAAGTGAACCAAATCAAACAAATATATACATTCTGAAGCTTAAACTTTTATGGAGATAAACACCAGTTTTCTTTAGATTTTATGTAAATATTTTTCCTTGCCTAATGGCATCACTTCTACCTTGTTCTGCCAAGACAGATAGATGGAGGGAAGGAGGGTGGGAGGCAGAGAAAGAGAGAATAAGAAAGTATGGCTGGGCACAGTGGCTCATGCCTATAATCCTAACATTTTGGGATGCCAAGGTGGGAGGATTGCTTAAGCCCCAGAGTTTGAGACCAGCCTGGGCAACATAGTGAAATCCTATTTCTACAAATTATTTTTAGAAGCTAGCCAGGCATGGTATAGACCTGTAGTCCAAGCTGTTCAGGAGGCTGAAGTGGAGGATCACCTGAGCCCAGGAGCTTGAGATTGCAGTCATGCCACCGCCCTCCTGCCTGGCTGACAGTGAGACCCTGTCTCAAACAAATAAACAAAATCCTTCTTACGACAGTTTCAACTCTCGCTGAGTTTTTGCCTACTTCTCATTACATTCACAAAAACAATTATGAGGATAAGGAAAGGGAAAAGCATAGGACATCATATATAATTATCTGTTATTACATAGTATGTTATTTGTTATCATATGTAATTATTTGTTACTACATTGTATATTATATCGTATGTAATTATTTGTTATTACATCATATGTTATTTGTTATTAGCTCTTAATACTTGCATAAATGTATCAGAATCCTTGAAAGTAACTTTTCCTTTCACAGATTAACACTCATCTGAAGACATTTTTGCTACTCAATTTCTTGGCAAACAGGTTTCTCATTAGGTAGCTGAATGTTTATGCTATGCTGAGCCAGTGAGATTCATAATATCTCATTTAGTAAATCCTCAATTAATGAAACTTCACTATTCTACCATTATTTTAAATAGAATATGATATGAAGCATCAGTATTTCTGAAAAATAATCTTTACTATTACAAAGGATATTGTTCTTTAATGTAGAAAGCATTTATCTAAGATTTTATTTATCCACACGCATGTTGACACATCAGTAATGAGAATTTTAGCTTCACTTGTTTTAAATATTGGGTCTTAAAAGTGTTTTCCTTACTTTATGATTTTATATATATATATATATATATATATATATATATATATATATTCTTCCAGTATAGGATGATTCTAATATCTGTACTTTGAGCTATACTTAAATGTACTACTTTTACAGTTCATTACACACTAAATCATCAAAATAAACATTGAGAATTATGAATGCCTGGCTTTTAAATGACTCCTTCTATATAAATTGTTTCTTTACAAATTTCTATTTTCAGCCAGTTGTGGTGTCTCATGCCTATAATCACAGCACTTTGGTAGGCCGAGATGAGAGGTTCACTTAGGCCAGGAGTTCAAGGCTAGCCTGGTCAACATAGTGAGATCCTGGCTCTAATAATAATAATAATTTGAAAAGCCAAATTTCTATTTTCATTTTAAAGGTAACTACTCATAGAAGCAGATAACATAAGTGGGACATGATGTGAAGATCACAAATTTACTCACACTTTAAAACTGTGTATGTGTGTGTATATATATATATATTTTTTTTTCTATAATTAATCTGATATTCCTCAGGAACCTCCTCACAAACAAGCTTATCATGAGCTGCTGGGAACTTCTGCATATCTCTCCCTCCTAACCACACCATGCCACCATTTCCGCTCTCCTAAGTTTCTATATGTTGCCAATGGACAACTTCGTCTAGTAGGTCTCTGCTTCCTGCCTCCACCTATGAGCCCACTCTGGGTTTCAAAGGGCATCAGGGGGTAAATATCCCTTGTTTTCTGGCTTTCCTATTAATCTATTTAAGACGACCACTCCTATTGCATGAGTCGACCAAGCTGGAGAGGAAGAAATCACAATACCTATCAATCCCTCACCACCTTTAACTTTACCTGTCTCTTGCAGTGCTCACTGCACCCAGGTGAAAGGGGTAGTTTCTCCACCTCCTCTTTCATTAAATATCCATTACAAATACATCATGCTCCCTCTTTGTAGGGTGACACTTTGCACTGTGTTTTTCCCAGAGGCTATAATGGCAGATGAAGTACAAGGAAATACTATCTTACTAACATCTGAGCTTCAAGAAGGAATGACCAAAGCTATTGATAAATATATGAGCTGCAGTGCCCACTTGGAATGACCAGCAGTGGTTTGGGTTCAGACTAACTTTCACATAGAAAATAATAGATTTTAACTGCCACCAGGTTTACTAAGAAAGATACAGCAGTGAGAACAGCATTTTAACATGATAGCATCAAATACATCTTCAATAGATGTTCTTGCAGCAGCCTAGCTATTGCTTTCCTGATTCTATAAAAATATGCTTAACTGCGTTGTAAGAAATGAGATCTCACAAATGCATGCAGGCTACTCTGACACAAGGAAGCTTCATACATGAAGGGGACCACATCTTCTAATTACCTGTGAACATAGTTTTCAAGTCCCTATAAGGTATACACACTCAATTAAGAGGGAGCCATCCAAGGAAGCTAAGGTTACATTTTCTTCAACAGATTTTTCACATATTTGTAATCAGATGAGCTCCCAGGTCGGTATGTTAATTAACAGTTCTCTTAGTCCAAATCAGGAGTTGTTTTCACAGTAAACAATATTGAACAGAGCTAACGTTCCACATTTATCTTAAATAAGTATGTTCCTAAGGAAACAACACTGGGAGAGGGTAAAGCAAAGGTCATGCAAAACAGATTTAGACTCGATAATGCCTTCTCTCAAAGGGTAAATCTAAAAACATATCAACAATTTAAAATAGTGATAATAATGCCTAATTTTTGGGAGAAATAGCATGAAATTAAAATAGCTAGAGTAACCATTAAAAGAATATATGTACAATAAAAACTTCTAAACATATAGAAAGCTAAAATGAAAATTTAAGAACAGACAAAGGGTAGTCCATCCAAATGCGTGAAAAAGGAGGAGAGGAAAGGAGAGCAGGGGAGACAAAAGAGAGCAGGGAAAGAGGGGAGAGAAGGAGGGGAATGAGAGGAGGGAGGGAGGAAAAAAGGGAAAGAGAAAACACAGGTCAGGTGCAGTGGCTCATGCCTGTAATCGCAGCACTTTGGGAGGCCAAGGCAGGTGGATCACTTGAGGTCAGGAGTTCGAGACCAGCCTGACCAACATGGAGAAACCCCATCTCTATTAAAAATACAAAATTAGCCAGTTGTGGTGGCACATGCCTGTAATCCCAGCTACTCAGGAGGCTGGGATTATAATAATCACTTGAACTTGGGAGGTGGAGGTTGCAGTGAGCCAAGATTGCACCATTGCACTCCAGCCTGGGCAACAAGAGCAAAACTCCATCTCAAAAAAAAAAAAAAAAAAAAAAAAAAGAAAGAAAGAAAGAAAAAGAAAACACATAAGATGGTAGAAATCCAAGAACATCAATTATCTCTATAAGCACAGATGGACTCAACTGTTTGGATTCAATTCAAAGTAAATATTAGGTAAAAAATGATGAAGTTTCCATACATCACAAAGGAATACAAAAATGAACAATGTTAGGAATGAAAAGAAAAATATAATTAGAGACGTTTCAACATTTTAAATTGGTTAAGGGCTATAATTAATAAATTTATAACACAATGTGGAAAATATAAATGAAAATATTCCTAGGAAAATACAACTTGACCAAAATTGACTCAAGAAGAACTGGAAAACCCAAATCATTTATGTAAGATTTGTTACAAAGGCAAGTTTTTCTAATCTTTTAAGTAATAGAGAAATTCAATCTCACAAATTTTCATCCAAAGAATGAAAGCTCAACTTATTTATCAGGCTATTAAATATTATAACGAAACCATATTAGCAAAATACAAGAAATCAGTTCATTCTTCCTCAGGAAGACAGGCTGAACAAAATCATCATCCCACTGAATTCAGCAATGGATTAAAAATTAAATACTATGAACTAAATGAATTTACCCAGAAATCACAATTGGTTTAATCAGAAGATCAATTCATGTAATTCAGTATGTACACAAACATAAATGTAAAACCATACAATTATTTCAATAAAGAGAGAAAAAATAATAAAATACAATATTATTTATAACAAAAATTGTTAGCATACTAGTAATATTTAAAAATTGCATAATATTTATAGGATAGCTATTTAAAAAACTCATACCTATTGATGAAATTTGAAAGTATTTCCTATAAAATAAGGAATAAAGGCAATAACACATACTTTGACCATTTCTATTTAAGTTGCTAGAAGTTCTAGTCAGTGAAGTAAGACAAAACACACACACACACACACACACACACACACACACACAAGGTCTGAGAAATAGAGAAGATGAAACAAAGACACAACATTTGCAGATTATATGATTTATATTTATATACAATATAAAATAATCTAAAGATAAATATAAGAATTATTGGACAATTTAACAAGACAAATACAAATAAACATACAAAGTCAATTACATTTCTATGTATTAACAGTGATCAATTAGTAAACATGTTATACAAAGATATCACTTAAAATAGCAGCAAAACATGTAGAATACCTAGACGTATATATAACAGAGATGTGTCAACCATTTTTGAAGAAAATTATAAAACTTATATGAAGATTTTGAAGAAAACATAAATTTATGGCGAGGTAAGCCATGCACTTAGATAAAAATCTCAACATTTGTATGGAAAAGCAAATGGCCAAGAGAGATACCATTCCTAAAGAAGGAAAACAGTGAGGAGTGCTTTGATCAATCAACTATGAAGACATTTTATACATTAACAGATACTAAGACATTATGACATTGGTGTAAAGATAAGCAATTCAATGGAATGGAATAGAATATAAAAAGAAACTTGTACATACACAGGAACTTAATTTTTGGCACAACGAATATTGAAAGCCAGTGGGAAAGAAGAAACTATTCACTAAATGACTCTGGAACAACTGGTTATATATGTAGAAAAAGAAAAATGCATAAAATTGATTGCATAAAAACAGTTGCAGGTAAGTTCAAGATTCAAAGCTAAATTACAGCAATTGTAGATTAATATATTTGAGATCTGCATGACCTCAAGGTAGAGAAACACTTCTTAAATGGAATATTAAAAAGCACAATTCATAAAAACAGTAAAAATATTCGATATTAAAATTAAGGATTAATTTTACCAAGATTCACCAAAAATAAAAACTCAAGCCATTCTATGTGAGAATCTATCTGCAACATAGAAAACTGAAAAAGAATTAGTCAACTCTACTGTATAATTATTACAAATAATTTTTTTAAATTAGTGATTGTATTAAAATGGTCACTGGATATGAATAGGAATTTCACCAAAAAGGAAACTCAAATGGCCAATAAACATGAAAAGATGCTCAGTCTCATTAGTTACCAGGGATATGCAAATTAAATCCCCAATGAGACAGCATTTCACAGCCACCAGATTGTCAACAATTTAAAAAAGTCAGACAGTCTCAAGTGTTGCAGAGGATGTGACATAATAGGTTGATGATCTGCTGCTGGTCAGAGTGTAAATTGATACTACAACTTAGGAAAATACTTTGGCATTCATTCATTCACTTAATATATAATAATCGACTATTTACAATGCATTTGATAGTATTCTGGAGCTACATCATGAACAAAACAGAATAAAAAATACCATTTCAAGTTGAACATGCAGATCTCTTAAACCTTAAATTCACTTCTTGGAGATGATATGCCCTCAGAGTATAATTATATAACCCAGAGAAAGCTGTACATATGCATGTATGTGAATGTTCAAACCAGCACTGCTTCTAATTAAGAAAGGTAATAACCAAAATGTGGATTATCACTAGGACATATAAATAAACTGAAATGTAGGATATAAAAGAATATATTAGGTTGATGCAAAAGTAATTGTGGTGTTTGCCATACTAAAGAAGTATTTCATTCATGAAATACAGCTATACATCAAAAAGTATGAATCTTTAAAATTATATTATGGATGAGTATGTGACAGTAGGCAAAAACTAAATATATTTAGAAACACACATATTTAGTGGTAAAAAGTAAAGAAAAGCAATGGAAAAATTAACACACAATTCCAGACAGGAATTACTTCTGGGCATTAAGGAAGAAGCAAGGGATATCTGACGTAAGGTTTTATTTTTGAATAAGGGGGTAGATACATTGGTGCCTGACTAATTTTTTCAAAGCTACATAAGGTTTTATATACTTTTTGAAAATATAATATATTTTTCATTTAAAAACGTTCTACATTCTGAATGTACTAATTAGGCTAAGTTTCTTTGCTTGCTTATCAATTGGGACCAAAACAGTAAAGTAGTTAAATCAAGGACTCAGAAATGTTACTGCTCGTACATCATATAAAAACTAGTATATTCTAGTATTGCCAGTTAGTATAATCTTGTATTAGTGAAAATTAAAAGAAGCAATTTAAAGGCATCAGGTGGGGCATGGCGGCACACGCCTGTAATCACAGCACTTTGGGAGGTTGAGGCAGGCGGATCACAAGGTCAGGAGTGTGGGACCAGTCTGACCAATATGGTGAAACCCCATCTCTACTAAAAATCCAAAAATTCACCCGGTATGATGACGGGCACCTGTAATCCCAGCTACTCAGGAGGCCAAGGCAGGAGAATCTCTTAAGCCTGGAAAATAAATGTTGCAGCAAGCCAAGATTGTGCCACTGCACTCCAGCTTGGGCAACAGGGCAAGACTCCATCTGAGTAAAATAATAACAATAATTAATAAAGAAAGGCATCAGAAAACTAAATGAAAGCTTTGTGATAGTATGTGGTTATCAAGAACAAAACATATAGTATTGAAAGAAACTGTCTAAAGCCTCAATTAAATTGGTTCTCAAAAATATTTTAGTTATGTAAATTCTTCCAAAGACATGTCGATCAAGGTAGAATCACTCTATAATTCGCCCTATTAATAATTAAACCTCAGCTGGGCGCAGAGGCTCATGCCTGTAATCCCAGCACTTTGGGAGGCCAGGCCAAGGTGGGTGGATCATGAGATCAGGAGTTCGAGACCAACCTAGACAAGACAGTGAAACGCCATCTCTACTAATATAAAAAATTAGCCAGGTGTGGTTGTGGACACATGTAATCCCAGCTACTTGGGAGGCTGAGGCAGGAGAATCACTTGAACCCAGGAGGCGGAGGTTGCAGTGAGCTAAGATCACATCACTACACTCCAGACTGGGTGACAGCGAAAGACTCCATCAAAAAAAAAAAAAAAATTTACTAACAAATATGTTAGAAAATAATGTGTAAAAGTTTATATCATGGAAAGCCATTCATATAGGCTTTTTCAGCAGAGCAGTTACAATGTTACAAACCGTATTTAGCATACATTATTCAAACAAAATTTCAGTTTAAGAGGAGCACATGAAGTTAAAGTGATAGTTTGCAGGATAGAAATACTGAAATGGAAGCTCCTGTTTAGAGGTCAATAATTATTTTGACCCTTTAAGCCAAATTCTAATAAATAATTGTTCTCTAGACAGTAAGCTGGGAAGCTAGGGAGGATAGGAATGTATGT
Organism: Ateles fusciceps; assembly: GCA_036589455.1. Classification (NCBI taxonomy): domain Eukaryota; kingdom Metazoa; phylum Chordata; class Mammalia; order Primates; family Atelidae; genus Ateles; species Ateles fusciceps. The sequence goes on from JAZHEH010001960.1 coordinate 898,541, forward strand.
GTCATCCTCGATGCATAGAACAGTGTCTGTACATATAAATGAATTATTTTTACAGAAAATTATTAATGTAAGATTTTTACAATTTAAACCATTTTGCTATGAAATTAGCTTATTTTGAAAGTGAATTCTGAATCTAGGTCACTGTTGGTAGGCATCTGTAAATATTAATATTTAACTTGAGAAAAATTATAGAATTCACATAAACAAAAGCCTTGCAATAAATATCACTACTGTAATCTATGTGTAACTATGTAACAGTAATAATAGTAATTAAGCTTATATAATATATATTTAATTTCACCTATCAGATCAGGAGTCACAGATATTTTTCAAAACACAGTAAGAAAAGAGGCTTGTGCGATTAAAGGTTCAGTATACACTGTTCAATCAAATAATCTAATTTCTAAACACCTAAGTATTCAGAAATGTCAAGTGAAATTATTCCAGCCTAGGAGAGTTGTAGATTTACAATGAAAAGGTTAGTTATAAATGAAATACTGCTTTAACTACACTTCCCTATAACATACTTTGTATAGTCAATAACAAAAACAAGATTCAGTTACCTTAAAATTACTCATCACATGTATATAAAAACATACATGCATGTATATGTCTATACGTATATATAAATACAAATAGTTTCCCTTTTCTTCTAAGATAAATATATGTATATAAATCATATATATATATTTTATATATATGAGATTAATTTTTAGACATTTTCTTTGGATTCTATAAATTAAGTGTTGGCTTTTTCACAGTATATTTTTGGTATGTGTTCAAAATGTTCTGTATTTCTCTAGCTCTGTCAGTTTCACACTGCTTTACAGTGTGAAATTGACAAGAAATGGTGCAAAACGACAACTGAAAGCATAGAAATTTAACAAAAAAATTACTATGCAAATTGAGAAAGGTTAAAAAATAGATATTTGATAGCAATGACTATGTTCCAATTGATAAGATGTTTCAAAGAAACCCAGATTCTTTTAAACATATGAACCTATATATATATATATATATATACGCACATACACACACAATTTTATATATACATATGAGTAATCTACCTCCGTAAAGTGATAGCTCCTAGTTTTGCATTCTTGTGTACAACTATCATTTCAAACTTTCTCTCCACAGCAACCTTTTTAATGTCCTTTACAACAAGTATGAAATACCAGTTAAGAAAAGGAGTAGTGTGGTAGGTTCACCTTTGGTATTCTGTATCTTTCCCTTCATTAAAATCTCATCTATTTATTGTCCTAACAAACCAGTTACCATTATTTGGGAGCTCAGAGGTAAGAGACTGCTTTGTGCCCCTTTTTATCTTCGTAATGCACGTCTTGAACTTCTCCATATCCTTTATGTGTTTCCTTCTATCTCTCTGGCCCATTCAAATTCCAGACATTGTTTTAACAATATAATTACATAAGTTTGGAATCACATTTCTCACTCTTTGACTTACTAGTTTAAGACTTAGGGGCCGTTACCTTCTGGGCCTGTGTTGCTCATTAGGATATGGGAGTATTAGTACTATCTTGAAGCAATTTTTTATGCAGTAAATGTGATTATACATAAAGCACTTAACATAGTGGCTGGCACAGGGTAAGACTTCAATACACTGTGGTGGTGGTGGCCTAGTGTTTTTACTACAAGTCACCGTTTAGTGCTCCTGTTATAGGCTTTCTACATCATTTCATGTTAACAAAGTCCAATATCAACACAGAAGTAGTCAAAAAATTATGTGCTACTTTTGTTTAATAAATAACTTGTGATGATGATGAGGAGGAGATAATATAGTAGTATCACTACATTTGTGCTTTACACGTATCTATAGACACCATCTTACATAATACACTTAGTATATCTATAAGTTTTATAGACATATAACATTTTTCTTATTTGAAGCATAAGAAAATAAACCACAGAGATGTTAAGTAAGTAGTATAATTGGAACTGGACATTGACCTAGTTAATGAAGAATGGAGATCAGAATCCACATTACTTTAATCCAAGTACTTTAACCACAATGTATGAATTAAATGAGTATATCATTTTGTCTTGAAGTAGGCATCTTGTGGTGCAAGTAGAGTTCCATGTGTGTGTTTCACGGAGCAACCAGACTATAGTGATGAGTTCAGATGAGATGAACAGATACCGAACATTAAAAAGAGATCTCAGCTGCCTTTAAAGGTGGGTTGAGTGAATCAGAAGCAAAGTATTTTATCTGATAATCACTCAATTTTATGACTTTATTATTTTTATAAATTTTATATTACAATAGATTCTCACTTCAATTATCCCACTTTTGAAAATCCATCAGTTTTAGCTTTCCAAAAATTAATCTCCAAACAATATAAAATACCACTGATTTAATTTCCTGTCCACAGAATTTTCAAAGGGAGATGTGCTATCTAAGCAATCTTAGGATCCTGCAGCATGAGCTATCTTATAATGACATACTTGGGAAGTCCTATATAATAAGGAAAATCATATCTGAAAAATATATGATTGCTACAGCTATAAATAGCTACTTCTGTCCTTTAAAAGATTAACCGTGGGAAACAGCAACAATATTTGCCACCTCAAAATATTTATAATCTACTTAAGTAGACATAGCAGTATAGTCATTCTGCATAGATATATTTTTATAAACTTAGAATTATATACAAAATAAGAATAAATTGAGAATTATATGATTAAAAAGGTAACCAACAAATACGACCAAATAAAAACTGATTTGAATAACCACCATAGAAAAACATCATGTGACACCTAAGTTCTATGTATTTAAGCCATATGGAGTGCATCAGAAGCTACCATAAAGTGACTAAAAAGATTTATTTTGAACATTGAGGAAGTCTTATTTGTGAGCAGATGCCCAGACTAGCTTGGAGGCAGCAGGTTTTCACTGGGTGACAAATCATATCACTAGGGCATTTTTGTGAAGTCTATAAAAAGAATGTTTAATAGTAAAATGCATGAATATTGATAATAACAAACGATATGGGCAGTTTAAGATGTTTCTGTAGAGCATCATAATCACAAAAAATGCCCAGAATCTTGAAACAAATGCAGCTTATTCCCATTCCCAGAGAGCAAGTGCCCTTTGTCAGGTTTCACTCTTTTAGACAAAAATAAATGAGAAAGTTGTCTGAATGAAATGCATACTACTGAACCCTCCAAATGTAGTTATTTCAATAATAATCTCCATTTAATCTTTTGTGTTCTCAGAACAGCTAATTCTGTAGAAAATAAAAAACATTACCCATTTTCTTTTTTTAAAAACTGCTAATGCTGTCAAACTTCAAACATCTATGAAGTCACAAAGTTTCCTTAGAATTTTCTAGCTTAAATGGTTCTTAAAGAGTACTAAAAAATATTAATCTTAATTCCTTGTTTTGGAGATGAGAACTTTAAAACCCACATAACTACGTGACTTACTCAAGGTCTCAAGATCCATTGGTACAAGCCTCAAGATGAGAATCCAGAAAACCCAGCTCTCATCTGGTGTTCTTTCCACCACACCATGACCTCTTTCATATGGAAGAGAGTAGTGAGTGTGAAAAACACACATTTGTGGATCTTGGGTCTTGAAAATTTATGTTTCTCATAATCTTTTTTTAGTCCAAAATATAATAGCATTATAATATGTGAGATATATTTTTAAAACATTTGATTTTAAATTTGCTATTAGCTGGTCTCAATATATTGCACTTTCTTTCCAAAGAACTGATGTCATCAAAAATCTTTAATATCAGTTAGCAAACTAATTTTTAGGGGAAGACTTTGAGACAGAAAGAAAACAACACTAACAAATGAGTAATAGAAATCAATGGAAAAATATTCTTCAAAAACAGCCATTTTATTTTATATATTTATAACTTTGAAGCCCATTATGAATCATTGATAAAAGATCAAGTCAGAAAACTATTAAAAATTATTAGAAACTCGGGTAGCACAAGTACTTTTCAAATTTTTCTTAAATCCAACTCCCAAAGTAATGGCTTTTAAAAAGATTCAAGTAGTTTATGCTTTAGAGTATTAGCCAAAGAACAGGCCAAATTCTAATAACATAGTGGAGTAAAAGCATGACTTCAAAGAAAATTTAGTTCACATAAAATATTTGGTCTGAAGTCAAAACTGAATTAAAGAAAACTCATGAAAATATTCTTCTATTCTCAAAAACACAAGGAAATTAACTTCCTTTTCAGTTCAAGTTCCCTGAAAATCCCAAAAGGAAACATTTAATTTTCTAGGACATGCTGAAAGACACAGGTAAAAAGGAAACACAGCTAGAGCTGAATTAATCAAGCAAACATCATTGACAATCAACAGAACTTTCCTGGTGATTAAACACAATTTGAGACAGCTGGAGGTGGACTCAATCTAGTAGTAAATTCCAAGGAAACAGAATCTTATGAGTGCAAAATGGTCTTAGAAAATGGAATTTGTAAACAGACATAAACCTCTCAGAAGTTTCAAGACCACAGGGACAAAATCAGAGTGAAAACCAAAGGATAACCCTTGCATTTTTATGCTTAGAGATACATTATTAACTTGTAGCTTCTTGCCTCGTCTTGTTCTTATATTTCAAGTCACATAATGCTTATATGAAGTACTCATCCTCTCCAATTTTCTAAATATTCCAAGGGTCACATTACGATTAGTTCTCAGGAAGGCAGAAGATTAAATATCATATGATAATGGTTGGACTCTGTGTCCCCACACAAATCTCATCTCAAATTGTAATCCCCATAATCCCCACATGTCGAGAGAGGCACCTGGTGGGAGGTGACTGGATCATGCTGGTGGTTCCCCCCATGCTGTCATGAGATCTGATGGTTTTACAAGTGTTTGACTGTTCCTTCTTTACATGCTCTCTCTTCCCTGCCACCATTTAAGATGTGCCTGCTTCGCCTTCTGCCATAATTGTAAGCCTCCTGAGGCCTCCCCAGCCACGTGGAACTGCGAGTCAATTAAATCTTTTTTCTTTATAAATTATCCAGTCTCAAGCATGTCTTCATGGCAGTGCAAAAACAGACTAATACACCATAATATCCCCAGGCTAGGATTGCTTTAGTTGTTAATTCTAAATTGTTAAATCTAAATATAACTGGATTCTTGCTCAATCTGGTCAGGGTTCAAATCTGCGGCTGCCTGATACACTAAATCATAAAATCTTTGCCATTTGTACTTTCTTATTTCACTCTTAACCGTTTCTTTACAATCAATTTGTTTGTGGTGCTTATTTCAAAAACTCTCCAGCACCTGCACCGCAAGCACAAACCAACCCCTTCAACCAATGATTCTCAAAGGTAGCTTTAGAACAAACTGAGGAGCTCTTAATAACACCCATGCCAACAATTCTGATTTAACTGATCAGGGTGGAGTGTAGGCACGGTATTCTTTAAAATTCTTCTGCCACAAGTGGTGCCTCATGCCTGTACTCCCAGCTATTTAGGAGGCTGGAGTGAAAGGATCATTTGAGCCCAGGAGTTCAAGGAGGCAGTGAGCTGTGATTGTGCCACTGCACTCCCACCTGGGCAACATAGCAAGACCATGTTTCTAAAATAAACAAACAAATAAAAGTTTCCCAACTGATTCTAACATGTAGCCAGAGCTGGGAAGACTACTGGAAATGTGCACACCAGACCCTCTGCAACCAGTTTGCCTGCTTTGCCACCTCTTGTTTCTTGACAGTCCCTGACAGCCACCATACCCTCTAGACATGACACAAACAGACCACCATTTGGCACTAATCTGGACATAAAGAAGGAAGGCCTTGCAAAGGAAAGAGATTTATTTGGATTAAGATCTCTTTTTTGCACAAATGTTCAGCCTTTATACTTTGAGGTTATATTTCCTTTGCTGATCCTTGTGCACCTCTCTGAACCTATTAAAACTGTCTCACAGCAGGAGTTTAATGAGGCATTTTCCCCTGCTCTGTTTCTGCTGTCATTTTTCATGAGGCAAAGAAAGATGGAAATTCATAGAATTTTAGCATTAGGTCAACTGATTGTGTCCCGTTCGCTCAGCCAATTTAGAGCATGGCGCTGAGACTAATACCATGGCGTTTCTGTTGTCCAGTTGGCTCTTTATGGATTCACAAACACTAGCTTTACCCTTAATCCTGTGTAGGAAATGCATAAATGCCAGCAATTATCCAGCCTGATCATAATAGGAAAAGGGTATGTATGACTTGGTGAAAATCCAATAGCATCATCTTCAAATGCAAAGAATAACACATTTCAAAGAGCAGCAGTCCAGCCAATGTGGACCAATTAGAAGACAAAATGAAAATAGCTAGTTAATCAATAGTCAGCTGATCATAATATTAATCAAACATTTCATGTTTCCATTCTGCAAGTTGATATTGAATATAAGATAAAATAACTCCCATTTGGGCTCAGCTGGGATTTTGAGCTTATTAAACAAAAAGAATGAGTTAAATTAATATTCTAACTCAGCATTAAACCCCTAGAAGCAAGAGAGTTCATCATAAAATGTCCATCATCCCATCATGATTCTGTATTACAACCCCAAAGGTAAGATCACCCAGTGTTATGAGTTTCTCAACCAGAGAACTAAATGCATGAGATTAAAAAACAACAGGGTGAGCTCAGTGCTGCATGGAATGCTGTCATATTTGCAGACTTAAGGTATGCTTTATTGTTATTTTAATGTGGCTTTGACCATTCTTCCTCTATTTTTTATATGGTGGTGTGACTTGCCTTGAGCAACCTTGAAAATTTTCATTTGCAATACAAGCTGAAATTCCCCAAGGCCCTTAATGTTTTACATGGACACTCAAGAGTCAGAAAAGTAAAAGTTTTAAGGGAGTGATACTCAGATGACTATGTACAATCATGAATTCTTGCGGAGTTATTTCCAGGAATTATGGAAGGTAAACATACATTATCAGGCAGGCTAAGGCTGGATACCAGAAGTGATCAGAGAGGGTCAATGCAACTCCTGCTCAGGACTTAACCAAACACCAGCTTTCACCTTGAACTTCTAGGTAACATACAATTAGGAGGACAAGGGCAACAGGCTGGATCATTATCCAGTTACCTGGTGGGATGACTTATTCTATCTTTTCCCATCCATTAACTGTGACTAGAAACCATAAAGTCATCATCTAGCAACTCTACAGGCTTTTTCTGTGATAACTTTTGGTCACATCACATTCCTTCCATTTTTCCCTCTATTTCTTTCATCTTTTATATTCTTTTTAATGCAAATATATTTGTTATTCTCAAAGTAAGCCATGTGTATGTTAAAAAATTCAAAAGTACAAGAGTATGATAGTTTAACATGTCTACTTCAAACAGCACAAAGAGCATACAGTTTAAAGTAATTCTACCTTCAACCCAGTCCCCCAGTCTCCCATGAAATAAATTCATTCTTTTCCTTTTTCCTGATCCCCTCCTCCTTTCCCCATATGTATGTATACATGTACATACACACATACAAACTTTGTTCTGCATATTGCTAATTTTTCTTATATTTTGCACGTTATTCCATATCAGTTCTTACAGACATGTCTTATTGTTTTAAATTACTGTGTAATACCACATGGCATGGATGAACCATAATTATTATCATCTATTGCTGAATATTTTTTCCTATATTTTTCTACTATAAATAACTTTGCAATAAAATCTTCATGTATATGTATATACACACATTCAAGGAAATTTATTTTATGTGTCTTTGTATATGCAAGGTATCTGTTGACTAAATCTGGCAGTGAAATTGCTGGATCAAAAGATATGTACCTTTTAAGTTTTAATAGTTATTACCACATTTCCCTGCAAATATTAAATGAATCAATTTATACTCCATACAACAATGTATGAGATTGCCCCATGCCCACACACGAGGTAGCTCACTATGTTACCATATGGTTTGATCTTACCCACCTGATAGGCAAGAAAAATAGCATATTTTTTCCTCTATCAACTTTGCAGATGTTTTTTAGCTCTTATTTTGGTTGACAAATCAAAGCACAAACTTTAGTCCCTGTCCTTGGTCCTCCCTCAACTCATTGGACCATCAAACTTGTACTCTATGGTGATTCTTATTAACTATTGGATTTGTTATGCCATGCTAAAGAAGTTTGCCCTTTAGCATGAGTTGTGTTGAGGATAGTTAATTATATTACACGGAAAGCCCTTCCAGTAGTCAGATATGATAAAATGTGATAACAACATTAACATCATTGAATTAAGGCTACTTCTTGAGCTTTTAATCATCATCCCAGCCTTCTTTAAAGGCTGACTTCCAATCAATAGAAATGCTTTAAAACTTTATACATGGAGTAAATGCAAATCACTAACCCTATTATCTTTTCAGGTCTTGCCTTCATTTCCAAACCTCATCACAGTGTTTATAGTCTCTACTGTTAAGCTGTCATTCAAATGCAAACATTCAAGCTGGGTTGCACACAGAACTGGCAGAAATTAGTGTGAAGTATGAAAGCTGTTGAGTGGGGGTGTGGGGTTCAAGAGGTCTAGGTTTAACTTCTAGTTCTGCTGTCTTCAGCAAGTCACTTACCTTTTTGATGATGTTTATTATCAGTATAATGAAAAAATGTTACTTTTCTCTACTTCTCAGGGTTATAGTAAGACTCAAATGAAATAATAATTTGAAATGGGTAAAGAGTAAAAAGCAATAAAGTTCTTCAATTTTCTTTCCGAAACTTTTTTTTCCTCCCCCAGACCCATTCTTTATGTGGCCTCCACCTACTCAAATTCTCACATGTGTGCCATCTAACTTGTGTCTCCTGTAATCCAGCTCCATATCTCCCATCAATATCTATCTGTTTTAGGTTTTATGTTTCAGACCCTAATTTGTATTAAGAGAGCTATAATCAAAAAAATCTGAAAATAATAACAGCTGAATTTATTGAGTCCTTACCACTTGCCAAATCGTAAATTCATTTTGCAATCCCACAGCTTTTACTAGGATAATTTCTGATTACATCGTATTCCTCCCATGTTCTCTCCACTTGCTATGCAAAAACCTTTATATATATTATTCTCACTTAATCTTGGCAACAAATAAAATTGAGTCTATTATTATTCTTGTTTTACAGATAAGGAAACTGAGACTTGGAAAGTGAAGTAATTTGTCCATGATCACCAGCTAAATTGTGGTGGAGCTGCACCCTGAATGCCTCAGAAACTGTTCCATAACCCCACTGCTCCACTGCTTCTCCTGAATGCAGAACTAACGTAATGAACAAATGATCACTCATGCATTACCTTTGAAATTTAACATGCTCATATAATCACAGAGTCTGAAGTTAGAAAATCATGTACCTTAATGATCTATCCAACCCTTAAACTTTATCTTTATCTTATGCCTAAGTCACAATCTGTCTTTTGCTTCAGTAACACCAATGAGGAATCTGTATCATGCCCAGAAAAAAAAGTAATCCCTTCATCTTCGGACTGCTCTACTGGGAAGTTCTTTATAGTAAGCAAAAATCTTTCTTCCTGAAAACTCTGTCTACTGACATTAATTTTACCCAAGAGCTTTACTGAAAAACCTATAATGCAAATGTTACATAAAATAAATCCCCTGACAATCTCTTCCCCTTGATAAGGTACTCAGTGCACCTTGACCGGGCTGGCCACCCTCATATGAAAACACCCTAATCTCCTCCTCTGCATTTCACCCAAACTACAAGCATGCTCTGCCCAGCTGAGCAAAGAGAAGGACTCCAACCTTCATTGTTACAGATGCTCTGTTTCTTCAGCTCCCATCTAAGATACCATTAAGATTGTGTGAAGTAATCATATCATGCTTTTGACTCACATTATGAGTTTACATTTCATCAATATTCCTACATAGCTTTTCACTCCTTCTTCCATTTACTGTTAGTTGAAACTGATCATGTTGCAGTTGGGCCACTTTTCTAGAATAGGGGTTTTAGCTGAGGCTGTACATTAGGATCCCACTGGGAGCTTTAAAAATATTGATTCCTAGATAGCAGCTGCAGAACTTCTAATTTATTTAGTGTCAGAGGTGGCTCAGGATTTACATCAATTGTGTCTTCCTATATATGTATTATCCCAGTTTGATAACATCTACAGATAAGTCATAATGTTCGCACCAAGTCATTGCAGAGTCCTAGAGCCTTCCCTTAAGTTAATATTGGCCAGGTAGACTTTAGGTGTAGATACTCAACCAGTTACAAATCCACAAAATTACACTGCATTCAGTCCACAGTTTTCTATTTTGTTCACAAAATAATATCAACAAAGACTTTGTTAAATGTCTCACAGAGAGCTAGTCTAGGGCACTGGTTAAAAGCATGGATTCCACGCCCACTGCAAATTCAAATCTCACCTGAGCATTATAACTATACTATACTACATAGCTAGATGACTTTGGGCAGGTACCTTAACCTCTCTGTACTTCGGTTTCCCTAATGCTTACATATGGGATTGTTGTAGAGATTAAACAAGTTTCTACATATAAAATGTCTTCCATATGGTTAGTTTGAAAGTCGACTATCATTCCTGTTGTTATTAAGTCTCATTATACACCATTTATTGCATCCACTCCATTTGAGAAGGACAATGATAATATTTGCTGCTGGAGGCTGAGTAGTGAGAGATGGTGAGGTACATCGGGGCTTGTTGATTATAGAACAGGCTCCTCAAAAAGGTTATAAAGCACTGCCAAGTCTTTTGAGTCTTAAGCTGTTGCTTGTAGTGCTCTGGTGGATGGTTTTGTTGGTTGAACTATTTGGGTTTAGGACTAAGCATAGTGGGGTATCTAATCCCAGTCTGGCTCTTAGCTATAGTGTTTTCAGGGTGTTAAAGTCACTTTTGTAGTTTATTTTTACTTCAGCTGAAGCTTTTTACAGTTTAGATGGAGCTCAGCTTTATTGTAGGTTTACCTTAAACACATTTTTCACTGGATTTTATTAGTTTGGGTTAATCGTATGACGATGGTGGCTGGCATGAAATTTACCAACCCTGGAGTATATTAGAATAGCTTAGTCAAACTTTCATTTATTGCTGGTTAAATCAGCTGTAGCTGAAGCAAGCAATAAGCATCAGAGATCATTTCCAAGCCATACCCATTTTCTTCTTACCTCAATTAAAGCATGATTCACAGCCCATTACAGGATTTCTAACTACTGCAGGAGTGGTATTCACTGCTTACTCACCTCACTAAATCACACAAAGTGGCTATGTACTTAAATTACACAAGATCAAAAGCTCTTAGATTAAGAGTTAACTAATTTATTATAACTATACTATTACCCATTGGGCAATAATGAAAATACAGAAAGTATGGGAAAATGTCAGAAAAAGAAGTCATTGCAAATTCATTTCTGAATCTACTTACTGCTGGATATTTTAAAATTTCTTCAGAATGTAGCCTGCCCTCTCCCAGCACCCCCACCCCAAGAACCCTGAGTAAAGAAATCTCCCTTTAACTTGCTAGAAGGAAGGGAGAGTTCTAGATGTAAAGTCATTTCTTCTAAAAAACCACCACTGATGAAAAATGAATCAGAGAAAAATGAAACAGCAATACCATAGATCTCCAAGTGAAATTCGCACACCAAATTTGAAATGTGAGCAAAAAGATGATTTGCTAAATGTCCCAGTGGCATCGCAGAGTCCCTGGAAAAAACTAGAGACAGAGGGCTCCTCATCTCTGACAGGCCAGGTGTTCCCTTGGTGGAAGTATCTTTTTATTATTCAATTGCAATTTGCCAAGAAAAGATAGCTATTGAGCAATATCACTGTTTAAGAAATTAAAAGAAATAGAGTCCTTCAAATTAGGAACTTTAGCTTACCCTTCAGCACCTTTTCCAAAATTTGAGGACAAATGTTGTTGGAAGACTTTAAGGGATTGAAGTTTAGATTATGGATTCACATTGGTATTTTGGCATAACAAACACACCATACAACCAAATAGTACTGAACTAAGTAGGAGGACATTGGAGCCAACATGGGGACTGGAGTAGAGTATTTAAGGTAAAAAGGAATCAGAATCTTTTCCTATAGAGCATAGTTTAAATACAAGAAAAGACCACCAATATCAGTTTAAACTAGTAGAAGAAGTAACGCATAACACAATAACGTTTATGATTAGGCAAAAGTGGGGAACAGATTGATGAGTGGAGGCAAAAAATATCTTGGGAGATTTTAAATGATCAGATCGAAATAAGGGTATAGTGTTAACAGACATGAAAAAAAAGGGAAGAAAATAGGAATTTGTCCTCTAGGGCAATAGACACTGAAAATTGAACTAGATCATTTGGTGGGTGTAACATTTAATTCAAAGAAGATACTGTTTAGTAAGAAGAACTTTCTTGGGATGGTAGACTGAATTCATTCCCAAAACTTGGGTTAACAGCACTCACATTCAACTGGTCAATTCAGGCTCAAAATAGGTTGTGGGTTTGAATGTTGCATAACTGACAGAGAACTGAGGTGGCATTTTAGACTAGAAACAAAAGTTTAGGTTAAAGAAAGTACTCCAAAAATGTTGTCCATATTATTTATTAATCAACTGTAGGTTCTCCTAACACCAAACTCTGTTATAGTATATGTGGTTCATGCCTGTGATTTTTTTTTCTCATTTTGAGAATGAAATTATGCACTGATGTCTAGTTTCACCTATTAAGGATATTAACAAAAAAGGAGGGGGGAATATTAGGAAGTGAGAAAAGAGAAGAAAAGTAATACAGAGGCTGAGTGGGCAAAGGGGATTTTGCAATACAGTCTGAAATGAGATGAAGATTATCAGAACAGGACCCCTTTATTCCACAGTGAAGTTGCCCGATATGTAAGAAGAACATTCAGATCTAGGACAGAACATTCTGCTCTGTTCCAGTGTGGTTAAAATTGGGGTGGCTAGGGTCTGGGAACAGAGTTTTGGTAAACAGCTTAGCATGAATACAACTAATTAATATGTTACGAAGTTGTTCTGAGAATTCAATAAAAACCTACTTATAAACATTTTAACATCATATGAGGTACACAGTAGGTACATAGTAAATACTGTATCTATTCTATTTTATTCAGCTATAGTGAGTTGAATAATTGAAGGATCCCATAGATTTTCTTCTAAGTCAAGTTTCCGAGTTACTCTGTCTCTCTGAGAAATCTAGAGGGTGGCAGTCAGAGTTAAGTCCTAAATTAAAGAGGGTAACTAACATTTAAATAAAGGCCAGAAGAACAGGTCGGGGAGAAGGCATTGAGAGAGGGATCTCTCATTTTGCATCTTAACTACAAAAAAAAAAAAAAAATGAGTACATAAGTATCTCTAACCTGCTAAGGAAGGAAAATCCTGAAAATGTTATAATTGATAGGGGATGACAATTAGAAACGAATTGTATAATACTCATTATTTATTTAAAATGTTACTGACACTTGTTATTTAATGTACTGCTTTTATTAGATTAGTGATTATAGGAGGCTTTCATTTATTATTCATGATTTCGATTCCATCAGTCCTTTATTTCTTGACACTATTTTAAGTTTCTCAGATGGTAACTTTCTTTCCCTAGGAGTTGTCAAACATAAACCCTAACAGTTAAAACGGGTCACTTTTACAGGAATGTGGAGCCTCCATTTTGGCACTGGTAAAATCAATTTTCTAGGCCATTACTGGAGACTCACTTTTTTATTTAGAAAGTACGTAGCTTCCAGATCAAATACAGGACACCAGGTCCAAGTTGAATTTTGGCTAAACAACTAAAAATTTTCAGTATCAAGTATATCCAAAATATTGTATGGGATATATATACATATATAGTATTATTTATTGTTTTAGCTAAAATTCAAATTTAATGCAGATTTCTATATTTTTATGTGCTAAATCTGGAAACCCTAAAACTTGGTGTTCCCAACCTTATTAATGGGAAGTAGAAAAAAAAAAGTAAGTGAAAAAACTGAACGTAAATGAAGCTTTAAGGTAAGAAGCCACTTTCACACTAAAGTATAATTGTCTTAGCAACATACCTCAAAAGAAACTATAAACTCTATAAATTGCCCAAACTACTATTGGATGTATACAATCAGGAAAGCCAAATTTGGACAGTAATTTCATTTTGCAATCATGTTTCTCAATTAAAACAGGTTTATATCCGCTATTTTTTTATAACTAGTCATTTTTAAGATGTGCTGAAGAACAACTCAAGATGCTATTCCTTAATACAAAAGTGAAAAGATGCAGGCAAATCACTGAGATTTACATCCTCATGATTTCCTAAATCCTACTACTTATGAAGGAGAAATTGCCAGTAAGACTTCAGGCAGATATGCCAAATTAATCCCTTCTTTCCTCTGAGTGAATTTCCTATGTTCTATGTAATATGACAAATTTCATGATTCTAAGGCAATTCTAACATCCTAAAAAATTTTTTAAAAGGTTTCCATTTACTAAACATGTTATATCATCAGGAATTTCAAAGAGAAAACGTCAATGTCCTCTAACTTTCTAATTCTCAACCCACAAATCCAATTTGTCTCACGGTCTTTGGGGAACTAATAAACATGGGATATTTATTTGTAAGTCAAAATCTAAAACCAAGTCCCCTTGACAATCTGATGATGACTTGTGATATAACATTCCCAAAAGAATAGAGGAAAAAAAAGTTTCACATTTGCTTCATCTAAAAACACAAAATTGTTTTCTAATTATAATGGTACATATTACACACTTATTACAATAATAACATTTTACCTTGAGTCTTTACATATGTAATCACTTAACCTAGGCAAAGATCTAATAATTAACAAGAAAAAAATCATGATATTCAGGATTTATGAAGTGTTTTCAGTTCCATTGTCAAGACTACATGAGAGAAAAAGTATATTAGCACCATTCCAATATGTACTCTATTCCATCTGCATATCCTTTACCACCATGCAAAGAATCAGCACAAAAATAAATACTCCACTAAATGTCCTGGCAATTTGGATCACCTTTATTTCAAAAAGCATTACGACCAGCACAACTTTCAACTAGGGTTATTTTCTGATGGAATAAAAAGGGCTAAGGAAAGCATTCTTAGCACATTGACAAGTGCATTTTATTTTTATTCTGTGGAAACAAATAAAAGCTGTATTTAACATTAATATAGTTTTAGCATTTGAGGACTTTTGCTTTTCTAATGAGACCATTGCATTAAAGGAGGCATTTTTGGGTCAAATTTCTAATGTATCTACAGGCTGTTTTAATTTTATTATTTAACTCACCCTACTCATAGCACATACATGTACAACTAAGTACGAATAGCTTATAGCAAATGTAAGATGTATTAAAGCCTTTCACTCTCTCCAGCAGTGCTCTGGGATGCATTACGAGACAAGCAGATAAGTATAATGATGAATTGCACAATATGGCCAACAATAGAGAGGTTTTCTACAAATGTATTGCAAAAAATAAACAAATATTTCACATTTCAGAACATAGCTATTTGGATGTCACATGTTAGCAAAGGACAAAGAGGCAGATATCAGCAACTTTAAATCTGTAGGTCCTGGATTAAACAATATAAAGGAACTTTAGAGAAATGACAAAGCATCTAGAGAGTAGATGAGGTTGAAGGTTAGAGTCTATTCTTGAGAGTTTAATTAGGTTCTTCCCATCTTTCCACTTTTCTAAAAAAATCATCATAGAGATGCCTTACCAGAAGCTATCAGTTTTGACAGTACACTGAAATCCTGGCAGTGAACCATAAATTGACCATTACCATAAAAAGAGCTGCTAAATGAGAAACCATGTGCTCAGTTTAAAACTAATTTCATGCTTTCAAAAGCACACAGTGGCTTCTAGCAAGATAGTGGCCCTGGGACTTGCTGAGACAGACTGGCGAACACAAATGGTTTGTTCCTGATGCGTCTGCTTAGCCAAGCTTTACGTGTACTGGCAGTAAAAGAGGTTCTCGAGTCTTCTGTCAAACAAATACACACTTAACTATAACTTTAAAGCTAAAACAGCTGCCTCAAATAAATATAGCAGGAAAAACACATACACATATATACACACACACTCCATGTGCCATGTTAGCTGCTTCCAATCAAATAAAAATAGATTCCCCTGCCAACCTAATATACTAAACAGACACTTAATAAACATAATGCTATTTAATACATTATAACCCTCACACTTCATTCATGCTTAGAAACATAGGAATTAGAGTTTAGCCAAGCCTAAGCAATACCACTCCATCTACTTGGAGGCTAACTTTGAGCCTGCCCTTATCTAGTTGGCTTTCAAATACCATATACTTACAAGGCTACCTCGAACCTTTCCAAGCATGATGATCTAGTAATTTAACCTCTCCAGGTGAGTGCATGTACTTTATGTATATTTAAATGATAAAATCTGCTACATTAAAAGCATCTCAGCTATTAAAAAAACACACTTCATGAAGAAATACTGCTAATTTCCACTCGTTCTCATTCTGCACACCGTCACTAGAAATCAATTACTGTTGGTTGTCCAGTGCACGACCGGTCATAACTTTTCATTATTAATAATGCCGAGCTTAACTAGGTGTCAACTCCAGTATGTAACCCGTATCACTTACTTTCTTAATTATCTTGAAACCTGACTTGTCTCCTCCTGTTTTTCATGTCAAAGATTCCACAAAGTACACTTAGTTTATAGAGCCTTTTTAATATATCTGAAACACATAATAATACTGCTGATTACCTACTTTCAGTAACGATAGCAAATTGCATAGTATCACTGACTTGTTCGGAATGTTTAAAATGCAAAGGAAGTCACCTGCTGGTAAGATGTCCTCGGCAAACAGCTAGCACAGAAAGAAAGGGATGCTTATCACACCCATGTAAGGAGTTACTTCCCAACAAAATTAAAGAATCATATATTTTGCTTTTCAGTTTTGCTCCTTCGGATGTGTCAGCACGATGCGATAAATACAATTGATGACTCCACAGGATTCAGTACAACGCACGAAAGAATGTGTTACTGACATCCCAGACCCCAGCAACCAAGTTTTAAATAAAAATGCTCACCTCTGCTAGGAAGTCCACTCCACATCCTGACAGGGCTTTCACCAGCTTCAAGAGCAACCAAGTTAGATAAACAAAACTTCCAGTATGTGACCAGGGTAATGCACAGCGCTATCGAGACTTGGCTCCAGCCCTGATTATCTGTGTGACAGCACCACGTTATATCAGTGCCGCTCCAAGCCTTCCCAGTTGCTGGCTTATTGCACTGCTCATTGAAAATCCTTTACACGCTGGCAACATTTTAGGGAAGGACAAGCACACTCTGAGTCATTTGTAAAGAAAGCAGAGCAATTTCAATTCTATATCTCCATGCATGCTGAAACCAGAAGCACTGTCAACGTACAAGTCTGAGGTGGATTTATGCTGAGAAACAGGCAACATAAGCCTTCATTATCAATGCATGAAATCAGCTACTGTGATCAAATTCAAGCAAACCACAAAAAGGATATGATTATGAAAGTCTCCACAGATTTAGCACTAAACCTTGTGGAATAAAGAATCATCTATTGAAATTGTGTAAATGTTAAAAATAGCTCTGGCTTTTCAACAATGAGCAGGATACAGGGAAGAAATCAGTAGTCTATATTATAAGGACTTATAAAGGCTGCATAAACCAAAATAGCAGTAGGTTCCTGGGACTTCTCTATAGACAAGTGAAATCACTGAAGACTATTACAATTATAACAAAAATAATTCCATATATTTGACACAGATGTCCATTAAAGGGCAAACCAAACATCCTTTAACTCCTAAATGCCCGTCTCTAAATTAAAATAATGATGATAGTTAAAAATGTGCAATGCTATGCCAGCACCAGGACAAAATACTGTCAGTTTTACTCTAAGACAATTTCATAAACAGTAAATATTTAAATCTATTCTGTTTAACAAGAAAATAAACATGCAAGATAGATATTTTTAACACTATCATCTTTGCTCATTATTTTAAAAAATCATTAAACCCATGTATTGTTATCCAACTATCCCCCAAATTTATACCCTTTGTTTTTTATCATCCTTCCTCTTTTGTTACTAAAATATAAGATGCTAGAGCTACTGGACACCGTTTTTAGAAGACACAAGGTAGCTATACCCCAGAAAGCAGTAGCTGTGATTTGAGATCACAAAATATGCAGCTTTGACATGTGCATGCAAACTGTAAAGCAAAAAAGAAATAAAACGTTTATTAGAAGCCACAAAAATAAACCGGAAGAAATCCCTAGCAGGCAGCATTGACAAAGAACACATTTAAGTTCTATTCCATATTTTAGAAAGGGTTTTAGGTTTTCATTGAGACTCTGAGGGCAGAACAATTAGAATCCAATAAAGGCAATTCCTGATTTAAGGGTCTTCTATAAATGACTGGGTTCAGTTCTAGTAATCCTACTAGCTCTGAGGCGACACATTTAGAAGTGTCTACAATATGAAACATCTGTGTAAAAATAAGCAGCACGCATTTACTTAACACAGTATTCTGGAGCAACATTAAACACAGCACTCCCATGGGTATTCTCACTATGTTTCCATGTGGAAAGTTGACTCCTTACGGCTGTTGGTTAGATGCCCTTGCTTGGAGACAGATTAGACACACAATTGGACATGCACACAAGCATGTGCGCACACATACCTACGCCGTTGAACACTTACCCCTCACAGTCACTTTGGCCACCTGAATTCCATTTGTTTTGTGTCTCCTGAAGCCCCTAGGGCAACATTTGAATGTATTATGAGAAATAGCATTGGCCATCACTGACTTTGCCATTGTTCCTGTCCTCTCTCTCTTCTGTCCTCTCTGCCCCATCAAACCCACACATATACTTTCTTCAGAAAATAGTCATATAAATAGTTCATGAGAGATTGCGTGCTTAAAAATATTTTCATTATTACCACACATGAAGCTCCCTAGTAATAAAAGTTTAAAATTAAAACCAGGATATTTGATTATAGGTCAATCCCTTATCTAAAACCCTTAGTGCTTGATGCATTTCAGAATTCAAATGTTTGCAGATTTTAGAAAGGTAATATGCTACATATGCCAGGAATTACATAATGCCTCCATTGGCAGATGTTATACATTGGGGTCTGGGGCAACAACTCTATAATCAGATACATTAACATTCTATAGCAAAACACGTGCATATTCATACTCGTTGGGATAAATAAATGCTATAATTTAAGCTCACATTAGTTCAGGTCACATTTTCCCATTGATATGAAATATAAAATCTTCCAGTTTTCATTGCTTCTTGGATTTCAGGAATTGCAGGTAAGAGACTGTGGACCGTATTAATGTTTACCTAAACTGCTATAAAGTTATGAATTGGGAAATGGTACCTAAGCAGGTGTTCTCTTGCTTAGGCAAGAAATTTGGAGGGTAGTGTTACTTTAATGTATAGACAAAAATATGAGGAAAGGTGCTACTAAGACTGAAAGACAAAGCAGAGCAGAAATGTGGCATAATGCACAATGACAAAACTAGGACATGGAAAAGAAAGGCAAGAAGAAGCCACTCAAAATTACTGAATCAAAAAAAAAACATAATAATAATAGTACTCATTGATTACTTAAACTTTATACCCACTAGCGTGAAAGGCACTGGACAATTTTTTTTTTTTTTTTTTAGCAACCTACCTTAATTTTCAAAAGGAAATTTTAAAAGGAAGGATGTATCTTCAGAGTGAGGCCAAAAACATTGGGTTATCTCACCCTCTTCTCATTGTACCCAAAAGCAAAATATACTTAATATTAAACAGTGCATGTGACACTGTCAGAAACAAACAAAAAAAATAAATTTTGCCTTATAAAGTAAAGATTTCTGTTTATTTATATACATTATATACTACTTGCTATAGAGGTTCTTTAGAATCCGTTTTAGAAAAAAGTAGCAATGTTTTCCACCATCAAGAGTTAACCTGCACTGGGGAAGTGTCCAGGAGTCATTTATGTGGAGAGTGGTCCCTCTAATCACTGACCAAACTATACTAGAATGTGTGGCTCTTAGTATATGAAACACAATCACGAAGTCATGTTCTATGTGAAGAAGGAAACTGCATTTATTATTATTATTATTGTTTTGATGATACAACATAATTTGGTGAACTCTTTTCTTAGCAACCAAAATGGTGCCCCGATGGTTTCATGGAGTTACAGCAGCTCCTAAAAGTAACTGACTATCCTATAAGATGAGTAACACTTCAGGGCTATGATTTAAAAAAAAAAAAGCTCCCCCATACCTTTTACGTCAAGTCTATAAAATGATAGATAATTACTCAGTGAACAGAACAAGAGTGTCTGGATTGCAGCTCAGGCTCACCAGAAAGCAAGCTCTTGAAATGAAGTTGGCTAACATTATGTGAGTGCTAGCACACTCAGCCCATTAAAAAGTAAAATATCCAGCCCTTACACCTCCTCCAAACTCCATGTAATCAGAAGAGCAAACATGTTTCACAGCTGGCCCAAAAACAAGCTCAAGAAAAACTGTTAAGTGCCAAAGACATATACCAACCCCATGGTCAGCTGTAGCATTCCACGGGGGATGTCTAACCCAGATCATTGTCCAACAGCCTCCTTGGCTGTGACACTGTTAAGATGTAAAGTCAAATGTCTGTGTGAAGAAAGTTGGTCAGTCCAGGTGAAAATACATTTCATCCTCCAGTGGAAATTGAACTCACTAATTACTATTGGGCCACCACTGAAAACCCTTCTCCCTAGATTAGTTTAAAATGGGTAACACTTCTATTCCAGGCAGACACCAAGATTTTAAATATGCCTTTGATAATTTAAATCACTCAGTCACACAAACACTTGCCATGATTGTCTGAGACTCAGTTTCTACACTGAAAGGTATCAATATTTGATTTTCAAAATCTAAAACCCAAGACTTGATGTTAAACAACTCTTATCTTTTAATACATATAAAATGGATAAGTTTATATTCCAAAGCATTCTTAACGAAAAAGACAATCCATCCTTCACTAAAAAAAGGGTCAACCACTCCTTTTAATCATTTTATCAACATTCCATTCAAACTCTTTTATGTATCAATCCCTTAGAGTTCTGCACTTAATCCACACTCTTGTATAATCCACAGCCTTTGTACAGTTTTTAACCACAGGTACAGAATAGGGAGTCGTTCTACAATGACTTTTTCAAGTCGTCGTCAGGTGTGGTTTTAGATTTCTGACACCATTGAAAACGACTGGAGCTCTGTCTCAAATGGAAAGCATTTGTGTGGCAGGGGGTGGATAGAGTTGTAACTTGAAACTTCGCTGTATTTCCAAATTTCTCTACTCATTCCCAAGGAACTTCAATCTCAATAAGCCCTACAGTATCAATCTCAATTAAATTTATCTGGAGAGAACAGACAAAGGGCACCAACTCTTATCCTTGAAGAACAGAGTCAGGATTTTGTAAAATACTTAAGACACTAAAAAGTGATCAGTTCTGAGTAAGACAACGAATCAGAAAAGTCTATCAATATTCCTTCTGCTATATGTATCATCACTGGGTTTGAAGAACTACAAGTAAGAGACAATTCCTGAGTGCTCTTAAAAGGACTTGGAATTTATACAAAGAAAAGCAGATGCCCTCTTTTCAAAGGTGCAATTTGACATATTTTGACCAAGGCCTTTTCCCCTGCCAAGCCTGTTCCATCATTAAAAACCATGTCATATGGGCTCTATCCAATACATGGATTGTATAATTATTCTATGAAAGCAGTTTTCTGAACTTATTAAGAAGTTTAAATAAATAAGTATATTGTAAATAATTTAACCCACCTGCCTCACACTGAAATGATTTACTTACATAGTACACTTACTGGTAGAAACGCAATGATTTGTTATACATTCACCAAGGTAATTATATTTTGCAAAAGTCAGTTTTCTTGGTTGAATAACAAATGTCAATTGATTCATCAAAATTAAGTCAAAGCAAGCATTTAAAACTATGCGTTTCCACTGAAAAGGTAAAATACATGATCATACTGATGAATTCTAGCCTTATCCCTAAATCTGTCATAGAAACCTAAGGATGCATCATTCAATATTTATGTGTCTTTTTAATATCTCTTAAAATGGAGATTTTTCCAGACATGGAGCAATATTAATATATTTAAGCAGTAATTTTTATTCCTGAAAACTAGAGAAAGATCTCTCCTGCAATTCCGAAACATCCACCCTCCCCCTACCCTGCTAGGTCTCCCCTATAGATTCTGCCTAACGCATACAAGGTGCTCAGAAAGTCTATTAGATGAGCATGCTCCTGCCCACACATGCATGTCCACACACGCTTGGTGTGCTATTTCTTTTCTTTCCATACTCATTAATAGGTTCCATCAGAATGTTGATGCGGGCAAGGGAATGAGGAAACTATCATACTTTCAATATACTCATGGCACCATCTTGTGGTAATTCTATGGTATTGCGTTTTTCAAGTTTAATTTTTAAAGTTCAAAAATGTCTGGGAAAACACATTTGAGGATAAATTTAACATTTTAAATATGCATAAGATACAATATTATAAATCTGGCCTATGTATTTAACCCCCCCCCACACACATATTTTGAGAGTCATAATATCTATCATTAGTGTTCTGACCCCAGAGGCCATTTAATACCAATAACTGTTTCTTGAATGTAGAATAGGAATGAAATTAAGAAATATCAAGGGATCCCTGAGGATCCTGGGGCATAAAAGAACACCACAGACTATAGCAGCAAAAAATAAGTAAAATTACATATAACACTCCAACTGACAACCCATTTTCCAATCCTGCATTCCATTCCCATGTCCAAATTACTACTCTGCTTCCTGCTGCAAAATACCCAGGTTTTATCACCCTTATCTTCTCTCCCAACCCAAATGTCCTCACTTTAAAATCTACTCAAGCTCAGTTTAAAATTTCTAAGGCCAAATAAAATATGCCACTTGTTGAATCAAGAGGCACATCCTATTTTTTCACCCCTTAAATTTGAGCTGGCATTGTGTCTCAGGCCATTCCTGCTGCTGTAACAGAATACCACAGACTGAGGTGATTTTTAAATAACAGAAATTTATTTCTCACAGTTCTGAAGACTGAGAAGTCCAAGATCAAGGTATCAGTAGATTTGGTTGGTGTCTGGTGAGTACTTGCTCTCTCCTTCCAAGATGAAGCCTTGTTGCGGAATCCTCCAGAAGAAACCAATGCTGTATCCTCACTTGGCGGAAAAGCAGAAGGAGCAGGCAGCTCTTGAAGCCTCTTTTATAAGAACACTAATCTCTTCATAATAGTGGAGTCTCATGGCCTAACCACCTCTCAAAGGTACCACCTCTTAACACCATCACCCGTTGGGGTTTAAGTTCTAATGTATAAATTTCAGACAGACACAAACATTTAGACAGACACAAACCGTAGCACCTTGTGACTAGCTCTGACCAAAAGAAGGCAGTAAGTTGCGGCTTCTGTTCTTGCTGTCTTGCAGAACTGCTCTGTGACTGCTGGGTAACAGCAGAGCCTGGTCTAAGCTACCAGTGAGAATTATCCAGACTACAGCCAGCAGCAACTGCCAGATGCATGTGCAAAGCCATCTAAAACATCTAACCCAGGTACCCTGCAGCAGCCTGCAGCTTCAGGGGTGTCCACCAGTGAGTCCAACACAAGAACCACATTGCTGAGCCCAGCCCACGTTTCTGACCCACAGAATCATGATTAAAATAAAACATTGTTTTAAATTTTTTTTCTAAAAGCTCTGCCTACCTTTCCAAACTTCTCTTTGCGTTTCCTTCTATTATTGTCTTAGTTCAGCCACATCTCAGCTTTTTAGACACACCAAGCTTTTCCTCAGGTTGAGATTTTGAGCATTCTCCTCACTCCCTTTGGATCACTTTTCCCCATTCTCTTTGCTTGACTTTTTTTTTTTAGTCTTAAAATTTCAATCTTAAATGAGAATGGATACCAGAGGGCAGGATGTTAGTCACTAGCCACCCTACATAGAGAACTAATACGGTCAGTTTTATCTGGACTTGGGAAGCTGTGGATAGGTCATAGAAAATAAGCTTGCAATTGTGTGGTATGCTGGGGAAGCAATACCTAAATGAGATGTCTGGAATTGATGCAGAGGCTCCTAGTTGACATAAACCAGATTGACAGAGAGAGAGAACTCAGGACAACTTAGCTCTGAATTCCAGCAACTGCCTCTGACTTTCTTATCTATGTATTTGCAGCTGTTTTTCCTGTACCTCTGTTCCCATAGGACCAGAAGACCCTTCTTCCTGTTCTAATTCCTTTATACCTTTACAAAGGGATATTCCTTTTTCCCCCAAATCATACTTCACTCCAATAATAAGAAACTATTTATAGTTTGTTCCTATATGCATCTGCATTGCTGTTCCCTAAACCTGGAATGTTTTTTTCTTGAATAATTTGAAACTCATTTTCGAATACTCATCTCAAAGATCACCTCCTCCAGAAAGCCTTCTGACCTCCATAAAGTTAATCATTCCTTTTTTCTGTGCCGTATTTACCTTACATGGAGATCTGTCATTGTTCTTAGCATAGCATATTGCAATTCACTTATTTAAATATTTATCTTCTTTTGATACTTAAGATATTTTTTTATTAATCTCCATAAAGTAGGAACTTGATAATATTTTAAATAAGAAAAATCCCCAAGTTTGTGTTTACTGTTATCTCTAATCATGCTACTAGAAAGCTGGGGGTTTTAGATGGTCATTTTTATTATAATGTTTAACTGAAATTTTTATTAAGATAATTGGAGATTCACATGCAGTTGTAAGAAATAATGGAGTTCTCTTGAAACCCTTGCCCAGCTTCTACCCATAGCAAAAAATCTTTAAAGCTATAGAATAATGGTGTAATCAGGATATTCACATTGATCTGATGTACAAATCTTATTCAGATTTCCCCCAGTATTACTTGTATTCATGTGTGTGTGTGTGTGTGTGTGTGTGTGTGTGTGTGTGTGTGTGATCTGTGTAGATCCATGTATCCCCCACCAGGGATCTCTCATGTTGCAGTTTTGTATCCACATCTACTTCCTTCTTGAAACTCACCCCTATCTGTTACCAACCACTAATTTGTCCTCTACTTCTACAATTTTGCTATTTGTACAAATGGAATCCATACAGTCTCTTTTGGGGACTGGCTTTTTCCACTCAGCATAATTCCCTGAAGATCCATCCAAGTTGTTGTGTGTATCAAGGGTCCACTCCTTTTTATTGTTGAGTAGTATTCCTCACTGCAATTATACCAGTTTGTATAACAAGTCACCCCCAAAAGATATCCATGTCCAATCCTTGGAACCCATGAGTGTTATCTTTTTTTGCAAAAAGGCTTATTGTAGAATGTGATTGTTAGGGATTTTGAGATTAGGAAATAACTCAAGGTGAGCTCTAAACCCAATGGCTAGCATCCTTATGAAATAAGGAGAAAGGAGATTTGAGACAGAAGACAAGACACAGACATACAGAGCAGAAGCAGAGACTGGAGTGACGTAGCTTCTGTGAAAACAGAAGCAGAGACTGGAGTGACGTAGCCACAGTCCAGGAATTCAGGGGCAGCCATCAGAAGTTACATTTAAATCTGTAATTCATTTTGAGTTAATCTTTTCATATGGTGTGAGATTTAAGCCTACGTTTATTGTTTGTTTGTTTGCCTATAGCTGTTCAATTACTCCAGGACCATTTGTTGAAAAGGTATTCTTCCTCCATTGACTTGTTTTAGTACCTTTATCAAAAAATCAATTGAGTATATGTGTGTGGGGCTATGTCTGGGTTCTGTAATCTTTTTCATCTCTCTCTCTCTCTCTTTACAATAAAACCACTGTCTTGATTAGTTTAATATATAGTAAGCCTCAATATTGGGTAGAGAGATCCTTCCTTTTTTCTTCTTTGTCAAGTCTTAGCCAGTAGCTAAACTAGCTAATAGGTCTGTGCTTTTTCATATAAATTTCAGCATAAGCTTGTCTATGTCTACAAAAAGACCTTGCTGGGATTTTGACAGAAATTTCATGAAAACTATAGATCAGTTTAAGGAGAATTTCCATCTTAATCTTGTTGAGTTTTCTAATCCTGATTTCTAAACACATGGTATGTCTCTCCATTTATTTAGGTCTCGATTTCTTTTCTCAGCGTTTTGTAATTTTCAGCATACAGATCCTACACATATTTTTTTAAGTATATAAGTATTTCATTTTATTGGAAGTGATTATAAATAGTATTGCATTTTAAAATTTTGATTTCCATATGTTCATTTTTAGTATATAAATGTAATATGCAATTGATTTTTTGTTTTTTTTTTTTGAGGCAGGGTCTCACTCTGTCACCCAGTCTGGAGCACAGTGGTGTGATTACAGCTCACTGTAGCCTCAACCTCCTGTGCCCAAGCAATCCTCCCACCACAGCCTCCTGAGTAGCTGGGATTACAGGTGTGCACCACCATGCCTGGCTAACTTTTTCTATTTTGGGGGGGTGGGTGGGGGGTGGTGAGACAGGATCTCACTGTGTTACCCAGGCTGGTCTTGAACTCCTAGGCTCAAGCAATCCTCTTTCCTCAGTCTCCCAAAGTGCTGAGATTACAGGCTTTTGCTTCTTTTGTTTTTCTTGCCTTATTATAGGGGCTAGAACTTCAAGAACCATGTTGAATAAGACAATTGAGAGTGGACGTCCTTCCCCTCCTTTTGGTCTTAGGAGAAAAACATTAAGTCTTTCACCATTAAATATGATGTTGCCTGTAGGATTTGTTTAGATGCTTCTATTAAATCAAGGTAGTTTCCCTCTATTCCTAGCTTGCTGAAAATGTGTATTGGGTTTTCTCAAATGCTTTTACTGCATTAATGGATATGATCATATGAATTCTTTTCTTTAGCTTGTTGATATGGCAGATTATTATTATTGTTATTATTTGAGATGGCGTCCCACTCTGTTACCCAGGCTGGAGTGCAGTGGCATGATCTCAGCGCACTGCAACCTCCACCTTCCAGGGTCAAGTGATTCTCCTGCCTCAGCCTCCTGAGTAGCTGGGATTACAGGCACACACCACCATGCCCGACTAATTTTTTGTGTGTTTTTAGTAAAGATGGGGTTTCACCATGTTGGCCAGGCTAGTCTTGAACAGCTGACCTCAGGTGATCCGCCTGCCTCGGCCTCCCAAAGTGCTGGGATTACAGGTGTGAGCCACTGTGCCCAGCTGGTAGATTATTAATTTTTAAATGATGAGCCAGTTTTGCCTACCTGGAATAAATCTTACTTAGTTATGGTATATAATTCTTTTCATAAATTGCTGGATTCAATTTGCTTATATTTTGCTGAGAATTTTTTAGTCTAAGTTTATAAGATACTATTCTGTGAGTTTTTTTAAAATATCGTCTGTCTGATTTTGGTATTAGGATAATACTAGCCTCATAAAATAAGTTGGGAAATATTTCTTCTTCCTCTATTTTCTGAAAGCAACTGTTTAAAATTGGTGTCAATTTTAAAAATCCTTGGTGGAATTCTCCACTGAAACATATGAATCCAGAAATTTATTTTTTAAGTGCTTTGTAAGTATAAATTCAGCTTATTTGATGGCTAGGCCTATTCAGATTGTCTACTTTTAAATTTACTTTTATTTTTATTTTTGAGACAGAGTCTTATTCCAATCTCAGCTCACTGCAACCTATGCCCCCTGGGTTTAAGCGATTCTCCTCTCTCAGCCTCCACAGTAGCTGGAATTACAGGCATGTGTCACCACACCCGGCTAATTTTTGTATTTTTAGTAGAGCTGGGGTTTCACCATGTTATCCAGGATGTTCTGAATACCTGACCTCAGGTGATCCACTCACCTCAGCCTCCCAAAGTGTTGGGATTACAGGCATGAGCCACTGCACCTGGCCCAGATTGTCTATTTTTATTTTAGTTATTTATGGTTTCTGAAGGACGGGTTCATCCTTCTAATTTGTCAAATTTATAAACACAAGTTTTTCATATTTATTATATTTTTAATTGCTGCAAGTTCTCTCATAATATCATGTATCTCACTGGTATCTTCTTTCTTCTTGCTCATTAGTCTTGCTAATAGCTTATAAATTTTTATTTTTTTTTTTTAAAGAGTGAGATTTTTGTTTTATTGACTTTTCCTCTATTGCTTTCCTATTTTCAAGTTCATATATTTTTGGTCTAGGTCTTTATTACTTTCTTCCTTCTGTTTGCTTGTGGTTTGGTTTTTCTATTCTTTTTCTAGCTTCTTGGTTGGAAACTTATTTGAGAACTTTTCTCATTTCAAATATAAGCATTTAAGGTTATAGATTCCTAGCTCAGTACTGCTTTAGCTTCATCCCACATATTTTACTCTGTTGTGCTTTCATTGTCATCTAGTTTTTCCTTTGAGACTTCTTTGATTCATAGATTATTTAAGAGACATATTGTTTAATTTTCCTGTTGTTTTTCTACTATTAATTTCTGATTTTATTACGGTCAGAGAAAATACTGTATATGATTACAGTTCTTTCAAATGCATTAAGATTTGTGTTATGGTCCAATATATGGTCTACCTTTGTGAATAGTTGTATAGGCACTTGGAAAAAAGTGTTCTACTGTTACTGAGTAGAGTTCTATATAAATTAATTAGATCTTGTTAGCTGATTATGTTGTTCAGATCTTTTATATTCTTCCTGATTTTCTGTTTAATAAACCCATCAGTTGCTGAGAGTGAGTCCCCAACTGCAAGTGTACATTTATCCATTTCTTTTTTCTGCCCTATGAGTTTTTGCTTCATGTATTTTGAGGCTCTGCTGTCTGATGCATGAACATTTAGGAACATTATGTCTTCCTGGTAAGTTGAACATTTTATCAGTATATAATATCTCCCTCTGTCTCTAGTAAATTTCTTTGCTTTCTACTTCATCAGATATTAATGTAGCTACCCCTGCCTTTATTTTTTAAATTACTGTTTGCATGATATTTCTTTTCCATTCTTTTACCTTCAATGTATCTCATTGATGTTGAAGTGAGTTTCTTGTAAGCAGCATATAGGTGGGTCATTTTTTTAAATGCACTCTTTTGATTGATTTAGGCTATTTACATTTAAACTAATTATTGATGTTAGCACTTAAGTTTAATATTTTATTATTTGCTTTCTGTTTTTTCCTTTGGTTCTTTGTCCTCTGTTTCTCTCTTCTTTCTGTTCTGTGGCTTACATGAACACTTTTTAGGACTCCATCTTGATTTATTTATATTATTTTTGGTTGTATCTCTTTGTATAGTTTTTATAGTGGTTGCCATTAATATTATAATGATATACATATGTGACTTATGGAAGACAATTTATTGGTATCAGCATTTAACTTCCCTACTTTTAAATATCATTGTTTTTAGCATCAGATGATTATAATTTGTTTCAGTCATCAAATATGATTTATAAAATTCATGAAGTAAATGATAACATAATGATTAATTTTATATGTCAACTTGACTGGGTCACTGGATGTTCAGATATTTGGTAACAATTACTCTGGGTATTTCTTTCTGCCTAACTGCCTTCCACCTGTGACGTTAGTTTCTTTTCCTGCCTTCAGACTCAAATTGAAACATCAGCTCTTCTTGGGTCTTGAGTTAGTCAGTCCCCAGACTAGAGCTATACCATCAAATCTTCTGATTCTCAAGTTTTTTGGACTTAGACGGTAATGACACCATTGGCTCTCCTGGGTCTCCAGATTTCCTACTGATCTTGAGAACTGGAGATCTCCGTAACTGTGTAAGCTAATTCCTTTCTCCTACTGGTTCTGCTTCTCTGGAGAACCTTACTACAGGTAGTTTACTATGTACCATATGTCTATTCTTTCCATTGTTCTTTCTTCTTTCCTTCTCAAAGCCCCAAGATTCATTCTTTCATCATTTCCTTTCTAGTTGAAAAATTTCCTTCAGCCAGTATTTAAGGATAAACCTGCTAATGATAAATTATGCTGCCTAGTACAAGTTCCATCTCATGTGATGATAGTTATTTAATTTCAGGCAGTTGTGACTTACCCCAGAGTTGCATCTAGATTTGGGGTGGGTTGAGGAGGGTAGTTATGGGCTTACATGGTGCCAGGGCTCAGGCAAGAGTGTTTATGACCTGGCTGTCACTTCTGCACATGGACATCTGCTGAGGCATTTTTATTTCTGTCCAATATTTAGTCATTAGTTCATGCAGGAACTGTGAGCTATTTCTTTGCTGTGGTACATGGGAAACATTATCCTGCCACTGTCCCAGTCCAACAGAAAAGACTACTTCCCTGTGGTTCCCAGGCTCAACCAGCAGCTTCTGCACTCACTAAGCCCACAGGAATTATGAGACCGCCTCAGGTTCTTCAGCCCATTCTCACTAGGGGCCAGGAACGCCAGGGTCAAACTGTCTTTGTGGACCCTATGAGGAATAGAAACACACAACTACTCTGTCCAGAAGCAAGACCCATCTGCGGTTTCTGTTATTTCCCACTTACCCCTTGGAACTGGATGGGGAAAGCATTAGGGATCTTCTACATGCAAACTAAGTTACCTCGGCTCTCTCTGCTTTCCCATTTGATTCTCTCTTTCACAGCCCAGCATATTCATAAAACATTTGGCTAGGGAGATAGTGCTGGGAAAAGGATTTTGCTGCTACTTATCATAAGTCACTTTGGTACACTGATTACACACACACACATACACATACACACACGTAGCAGACTGGTTTCAGGTACACTCTAAGAATGTTTTCAGGACTCCATATTTGGGTCCCCTTCCATAAACACTCCCTTCGTGGAAACCTGTCTTCCCCTCCTAAACTCCATCTCTCTCTATTCCCTTCCATTCAGTGTGGAAGCTGTCTTTTCTCTCCTGAATTCTATCTTTTCTTTCTCTCACTCAGTGTGAGAGTTAGCTGTTTCTTTCTCTCTCCTTCTCCTGTTTCTCTCTATATATATATAAAAAAAGAATATTTCTATTGTTCTAAAGCTCAGAGCTAAAAGTTCTGTAAATATCCTGAATACTAAGTTTGGCAGAGGAACTTCTGGTGGTTAGGGGTCACCCACCTTTTATTCCCAGAAACAAGTCTCAGTCATCACACTGCAGACCCAATTCCCATCCATGTCAACTCCAACACTATAAAACTGACCCAGAAGAGAAGTCACCTCTTAAAATAACAGTTTCTTGGAAAGAATGTCTACTACCACATTTTTTTTCTCTATGAGAGTGAAATGGCTTTGATTTTCTTCCCTGTGTTTGTTTTCTGGGGCTATTGTAAAAAAGTACCACAAACTAAGTGGCTTACACAACAGAAATCTATCATCTTATAGTTCTGGAGGCTAGAAGTAAAAAATCAATGTGTTAGTTGGGTTGGTTCCTTCTGAGGGCTGTGAGGGAAGGATCTGTTCCAGGACTCTCTCGTTGGCTTGTAGATGACTGCCTAATCCCTGTAGCTCTTCTCATATCATCTTCCCTCTATGTGTGTATCTGTCTCTGTGTCTGGATTTCCCTTTATTTTTTGTAAGGATATCAGTCATGTTGGATTAGAGCCAACCCTAAGGACTTCATTTTAACTTAATTACCTCTGTAAAGAACCTAGCTCTAAATAAGGTCTTATTCTGAGGTAAGAGAGACTAGAAATCCAATACATCTTCTTTTTTGGTGGAGAAACACAATTCAACCCATAATATTCACTGAAGCCAAGTGACAGTAAAAAAGGAAGACTGGCATTTTGTTTCTTGTTTAGGTGCCTGCTTTGTCAGTGGGCTTGCTGGCCTCCCCTGTGCTACCTGAGCAGGAAAGAAAAGCCCCCCCACAGTCCACTCCACCTGTACCTGCCTGGGCCCCAGCATTTCCAGGTTTTCAAGAGGAATGTTCTTTCTCAGATGGATTCTGCATGTGACCTCAAGCCCCAGGCATTGATGCATGTGAAAACAGAGGACACAGTCTTAGCAGGACTACCACAGTGTGGAAGAAAGAGGCACATACAGTCAAAGAATTAAGCCTTTTGCTAATAACTATGAGTAAGCTGGAAGATGCAGCTATCTCACAAGGGACTCTCAATGCCTAAGAAACCACCTGGGGGGGATTCCCTTCATCCACAGGGTCTGTTAGGAGTATGTATGACCCACAGAGACAGCCAAAATAGTAATCATCAACGAAGAACAATAGCATTGCCACCTTGCAGAGGCTGTAAGGTAAGGTTAACCTCCGCCTTTCCATCCTTCTATGGTTTCCCACCACTAGGCTGAAGAGCAGGCTGAGGCAGGGGCAGGGTAGAAGCTCATGTGCCCAGCCTTCCACCCTAACTTCTAGAGTCCATGTACACAAATCTTAATTTGGCAATATAATTGTTTTTATAAATAGAACTGAATCTACTAAATCAAAGAATCTTTCTGAATACACAAAAGTGAGAAGTTAAGAATTGAGAGGGTGTTAAGGGAGCTGCTACCCAGCAGGAAACACAAATTTGATAGATCAAAACTGAGGAAAGTGACCAAAATAAAAAAGAAATGATGTGAGGCTTGAACCTCATTAAGTGGAGACTCTAAATAGTAGATAGTGTACATATGCACACATAACACTATGTATATTCCACCTGCTGTTTCACTTAGCATTATATCATGGACAATTTCCCTTATCATAAGGTATTCTTCAGAAATATAATTTTTAATGACGATGGTATTTATAGACATTTACATTCCAAGAGATGTAATTTAAACCTTTATTCAGGCTATCTGTGCTCTAACTTAGCTATCATTTTGAACTCAACACTAAAATATATATATACATATACATATATATATACACACACACATATACATATATAAACACACATATATACATATGTACACTATACATACATATACACATATATACACACACATATATATACACACCCACATATATATACATATACTTTTTTTTTTGAGACAGAGTTTCACTCTGTTGCCCAGGCTGGAGTGCAGTTGTGCAATCTCGACTCACTGCAACCCCCACCTGCTTGATTAAAGCGATTCTCCTGCCTCAGCTTCCTGAGAGGCTTGGATTACGGGTGTGTGCCACCATGCCCGTCTAATTTTTGTAATTTTAGTAGATACAGGGTTTCACCTTGTTGCCCAGGCTGGTCTTGAACTCCTGGCCTCAAGCAATCTCCCTGCCTTGGTCTCCCAAAGTGCTGGGATTACAGGGGGTGAGCCACTGGGCCCAGCTGTAACACTAGCTATATTTTTAATATGTAACTATAGGTAAATTAATACACCTTGGACTAATTATTATAATTATCATAATAGAAAATGGAAAAATAATTTTTCTACCATTATAAGTATGTATCTTATATCCTGTAAGTTCCTTTACTTTCTTTCACAGCATGTTAAGTATTGACTGAAAAAAACAATTTAATGAAATTAAACCATCAACTGAGTGAAAAGTAGTTAGGTTTGGCTTGAAATATAAAAATTATTTATTTACAACACACCAAGAACCATGCAACAGCACTGAGTGAAATTCCAACAAATGTTTTCTCTGCATCATCTCACTTCAAGCTGAGGCCTCATTACAGAGCAAACTCTTGCTAGAGTAGAATTTGGAGCTCTTCCCTCACATTTGGGAGGAGGCTTATCTTGGCCTCCCACCTCAAACCTTGGGAGGAAGCCTGCCTTTTGTAGAAATCTTCACCACAGATAATGGTAAATATCACATTTTTCTTTAATTCTGTCACAGTGAAGACACTCAATAACCAGCAATGTGGAGGAAGAGGTGCTGCCCAAGGATAAGATAAAGGATTTGAAGGATTGTTTAGAATTCAGGGGGAGAGGCAGAAATGCAAAAATTCCTGAGCTTCTGCCTCTATCCAGCCCACAAGGAAATGGTGAGAGGCAAGTGAAAGCAACGGATGATGGTGTTGGATTTCAGAGGGAAGCCTTGTTGGTTTTGGCAGTGCCTGTTCCTATTGTTAGAACACCCAGCACACTGCTGGCAACTCTCTAAAGAATATGACAAGTTTAACATGCAAGATTAATGCTCCTCTCCTACATCATAGGATGTTATAAATAAAGCTGTAGCTTTTTATATACTATCAAGTGGTATGCCACCCAATAGAAAGCAGATAAAGGAAACCCAAGAAAGCTAATTTTGAGAGAGAGGAAAAAATGACATCACTGATCCATTTCAAAACACATTTCAAAATACATTCAGAAGTGTTCACACATTGTGGGGATACAGGAAGTCTCTGGCCCAATATACAAATTGTGCGTGTGTGTACACATGTATGTGCCAGTACATATGTCAGTGGATGTAATAAATATTTTGAGAGGTGACAAACAGCTCATGGGTTTTACCTGTAGGAGAAAGAGTACCTGTTATCAGGGTGGCCCAGTTTTAAGGTAAAAATTAAGACTTGTTCTAAATCCTTCATTTTCTAGACCAGGACCATCTCTCCCCCGTAGCACATGGAGCCCAGGACCCTGCCTCCTACCTGTGCTGCTGTTGCTGCTGGGGCTGGCTTGCATGGGCGGTGGGGGCTGCCCATCACTCAGCTGCTTCACTCGTTTGCGGTGGGATTTGCCGTTGGAATGCACCTGAGCCTGGGCTGCAGAGTTCAGCTGGATGTTGCACACTTCACAGAAGGAGAACAGAATTTTCTTTTTCTCTTTGCTCAGCTGGTCCTCAGGCCTGTCAC
The DNA here is from genome assembly GCA_036589455.1 of Ateles fusciceps. Taxonomy (NCBI): domain Eukaryota; kingdom Metazoa; phylum Chordata; class Mammalia; order Primates; family Atelidae; genus Ateles; species Ateles fusciceps. Next base: position 933,198 of record JAZHEH010001960.1, read on the forward strand.
TCTTGATCCCCTTTCTTCAAAGCCCCGTAGAAAATTTGCCATATTCATGATTCCATCTTCAAGATGGTTGTCAGGGCTTATGGAGTACCTCATGCCTGAAAAACAAAACAAGTACAAGTGCTCCTGAAATTATATATGCCTTCTTATTTTCTAGTATCATTACAATGAATCTTTAATGGTTTGTTTAAGCTAAAAGTTGCCCAGCTACTCAGTGGTTACTCCTAGAAAAAAATCATCAAAAGTACCTAAATAAGCAAGTATAGTCTTTGAGCATGAGTTCCTTGTGCCTTGGGGTTTTTGAACAGAAGTTCCTTTTACCTGGAGCACTTTATACTCCATCCTTTCCCCTCTTCCCATCACCTTCTACCCTCTTTACTCTTTTAACTTCTGCCAGCCCATGAGATCTCAGCTGTCAAATCACCTTCTTCATGAAACCCTTTTTGACCCTGAACACAAGGTAAGATGTGGTTATATGCTCAGATACCGTGTTATGTGACTTATCTTCATAGCACCTATCAGAGTGTGCATTTCTTAGGTATTTGTGCAATTACTTGGCTTATGTCTGTCTCCACATTAGAGTATGAGTTCTATGAGGACAGTCACTTCATCTCTAGATATCCCTTAGACCTACAACCACACCTTTTACATAATAGGCATTCAGGTTTTATTGAAGGAAGGAATAAATGATGTTATGAATCCAGAATTGTGAAAATGTTCGTGTATAGACACAAATGTATATACAATCTGCATATACCTGGGCACATACAAACAGATACATGCCTTAACCAAAGGGGAGGTAACAAAGACCAAAACACTGTATGTCTGCAACTTACATTGGGTTGTGTTCTAAAAGTCTCTTTATAAGTTAGCCGACAGGAATTTGGACATATTTTCTTATCCTTGTAGTGAAACAAATTGTTTTTAGGTTTCCAGTTTAGCCCATAAACGTCAATTTAATATATGATGGAGTTGAAATGTAGAACATCTGAAATACAAAATAGTATTTTAGTAAACTGCTAATTCAAAAAGAGTAAAATAGAATAAGACACGATTTTGCATATTTTAAAGTGTTGATGTTTTCTTCATTTGTTTAGATAAGAGTACAGAGGTAGATTATAAACTAAGGAAAGATTCGAAAGGGATTTTCTGAACCTTGAGAACTTTGATTGATAAAGATTGCCTTGACATTTTATTTTACCCGGTGCCATTTCATGTAATTTTTCATTTTAGTTGATACCAGGAATATGAGAATTTTCAAAATTATCAGTGGGATTATAACAATGTTTTGGTTTACAATTTGAATAAATAAAAAGATGCTTCCCAAAAAGAAACGGGAGGGCAATTTGGCTAAAATTTAGAGAAAAAGGTACATGTGAGAAAGAATGTCTGAGGTGGCAGTGTTGTGCCATAAGAGATGAAGTGTTTACATGAAGGAAGGATTATGGCTTGTAAGGGACTTCTGCTTATAGAGCAAACTCAGGGGATGCAAGGTATTGGATTTCAACGGTTCTTTTCATCCAAGTTGGCTCAGAGCTCTAAGGAAAGGCGCTACTAGAGACAAGCCCATATTTGGAGTGTTCACAAGCTGGATGTTTAAAATTCTGAAAAGGTTTGACCATAAAACCAGATATTCATTCTAATGTATACTAGCCCCCCCCCCCAAAATCTCCTTGTTTATACCCATACATCCAATTGTGAAGGTTGTTTAGACATTGTTAATTGTGATGTGCAAAACTTACTTGTCCCTTTTAATACTTTAACCTGATGATGCCATTTTAGGGACTCTTACACAAATTTTCCAAGTCAATCTATTCCTTTTAGCTCCTGCCTTAAAATCTGCTCAAACTATGCAGAAATCAGGTTTAAGCAGTTCCTGTAGCTAAGCTACAGAAAATAATTCAGCTATAATAGAACTGGGATTTGAACTGCACATAAATATTTTTGCTTTTATTCCTTAAACCTAAGATATTATGTTATCACAAAGCCACTTTTCTCATGAAACTTAAGGAAATATCAGTGCCATATTAGTTATGTTCAAATATCTATATCTTCTCTTAAAATATTAAAACATAAGAATTGGTTGAAATAAGTAAATGATTTTTAAAATGAGCTCATTACTAACAGTTTGCCCTTTCTAGAAAACTAATCCACTGTGAAACATAAGAAAAGCCAATAACATTTAACCTTGCAGAATGAGGCCAGGCACCATCGTACTCAATCATTGAAACCTAAGTTTATATTTCAACTCAAGCAAGCAAGATCCTTGACTCAGCTGAGAACTGTTGACACTTTCATCTGAAAATTTAACCTTTGGAGGTACCCAGGCTTGTCCATATTGCAAATTAACACATGGTATTTCACAGACACAAGACCTACATCATAATGTTCCTGTGACTTTTTTGTTTGCATTATCTTATAAAAAAGCCATGTTACCTGTGCTTTTATGATGGCCATTTATCCTAGAAATTATTCTACTTTTGATTTAAACATACGTATTTTAAGTAGGAAGAAATAAATCTTTCATATAAAATAAATGGCTCTTCTAGAATTCTGTAACCTCTTCAGAGTACCAGTATCAACCCTATTGTATCTTCTCCAAGAGTTACTCTCACAAGTGATTGCCCAAACCTCCAACACCACATTCATGGGCCACTCTAGAAAAGATCAAATGCCTAGGGGTGGGGTATGCACTCTGCTTACCAAATCCCAATTTATTAGACCTAGTTCTGGCTTCACACTTTCCTCCCTCTCAGGGGAAAAATAAGGTCAGCTTCTGTTAACAGCCACTTGCAACCAAAGTATATTTAGCTGCAGAGGTCTTGGGAAAAGGACCTAGAGGTGGCAGAGAGGCAAGATATCAGAGTCTCAGCATCTACTTTTGGCCTGCGATGATATAATTTCTAGGCTTATAATACGTGTGAATGTAACAACATTTATAATGTCAGCTTTCTCGCTAAGGGGAAAGTAACATTGAGTTAAATGGAAGAAGAGAGAAAAATCTCACTGTCTGTTTTAAAGTTTTTCATCAGACTATCTTAATTACATGTTTCACTTGCATGGGAGAGAAGGACCTTTGGGGGTGTCTGATTTTAAACAGAGCAGTGGGCAGCACTGTACTTTGGATTGCCAGGAATTAGTGTAAGAAAAGTCACGACAACTGAACCAAATACTCTATGCTTTTTTTTTTTTGTATTATTTTACAAAATTAGATGACCAATAACTTAACATTCATAAGAGAATAAGATATTTTAGTACAGGTGAAAGAATGAGAAAAGGTTGGTCCTTTAGTTGCTTTTGGAGAAAAGAGCTTATGAATTCAAACTGGACAGTCAGGTAATATCCTAAGGAGTGATTTTAAATCACCAGGAAGTGATCTATCAGGAAACTTTTCCAGTATTACAACATTCCCTAGGACTGGCCCTGACCTGCATTGTTATCCAATTGTTTTCCTTTCCTTTTGTTGAATTCATCTTTATTTATTTATTTATTTATTTATTTTTGTACTTTAGGTTCTGGGGTACATGTGCAGATCATGCAGGATTGTTGCATAGGTACACACATGGCAATGTGGTTTGCTGCCTCCATCTCCCCCGTCACCTACATCTGGCATTTCTCCCCATGTTATCCAATTGTTTTCTATAATAATTTGAAAAAAAAAAAAAAAGAAAGAGACAGGAAACTGAACCGGAGGTAAAGACATCTCTGTTGCACATGTACAGCAATACATTATTTGAATCAGAGTGGTCGCATCAGATGGAGAATAAGTTAAGAGATTGCCTTCCTTCTATGTAAGTGTGAAAAGGCTCATTCCTCAACTAAAGTCAATCAGTTTTATCCACTTCCTGTTCATTTCTTAACCCCTAACAACTTGGCTTGCAACTCCTTTCCACAGGTAGTGCTTGTCTTTGCAAATTGACTATCAACACTGCTAATCGCCAAATCCAAGATGGCCGTTTCCTTGCTTCCCACTTTTCCTGATGTCCTCGTGATGCTCCCTCACCAGGGTCTCTTCCCAACTCTGCACTCCTGAGGCATTGTGTTCATAAAGTTAGCACAACACACAATTCTTATATTACTGGTTTATTTATGTAGTTTTATGACATGTATGTTTTACTTATTCACTCACTCATTTCAGTATATTGATATAGACTAGGTATATTTCTCCCCCAGCACACCAGGAAGAAAACTGTGAGCAAGGCCAAGGAGATGTCTGAGGGGGACCCAACAATCCAATGAGAAATACAGAGGAGAAAACAAGAAGTTACAACAAAGTACAATGAAAACTTTGAAAAGATCCACATTTTCCTCCCTTGTTAGATTTCAAGCTCCTTGAGTGTAAAAACTATGTTTTATTCATCTTTGTATCCTCAGCATCTAAGATTGTGTTTTGTATAAAATAGGCACTTAACAAATATTGGCTGACTAAATGAATGTACTGTATTTGTGTGGAAGGGTATGAGGTTAGCGGGGTGGGAGGTGAGTGTGATGTGTGTGTATATGTGTTTTATGTGTTTATAGTCTGTGGTATATGTGATGTGTAGTGTGTGTGGGGTTTGTGTGTGTGGTATGTGTGGGAGGGTATAGGTGTGGAGTGTGTGTGTGATATGTGTGTGGATTGTGTATGGTATATGTGGGTGTGTGATGTGTATGTGTGTGGTGTGCATGTGGTATGTAGCATATGTCATGTGTGTGGGATGTATGGGGAGTATGGGGGTATATGAGTATAGCGGAGGGTGTGCATGTGGTATATGTGCTGTGGGGTGTATGTGTGTGTAGCATTGGCTGTGAACACAGTAACCAAGGTCAATGTTTTCTAATTATTTTAGCTTGTATGTGGGCTAAGCAGACAGCTGTTTGGATTTTGAGATTAGGAATGGTAATAACAGTGTGCTCCCCCAAGGAAAAAGTACAATCACTCATCTGTAAACTAACTGTTTAGGACAAAGTCTTTCATCCTGTAATTAAATTTCGAATTCTGATAAAACATAGGTATATTACGTCAGCATCCATATGACAATAGCTCTTTCCTGCAATCAACTTTCTCAGGCAGCGGAACATTGGGTATCATGGGAAAGTTTGGGCAATACTTTGTGAAGATTAAAACACAAAGATGGAGAAGATAGGCGCTCTGGCATTGATTTTTACCCGTTTAACTATGTTGAAAATGGCTGGCACTGCCTCCAGAACTTCTACTGCAAAGGGAGGCAAAAAGTTGAGTTCTGAGTACCAGATTACAAACAATTCCTTTCCCCAAAATAGAGTTTTGAGAAAATTAAGAGGTCAGTAGAGAATGTTCATTTCATTGAATGTTTCAGTATTTATTTCATAGTAGGATTCAGATATCAGGAGGCTATATTTGATCCAATTCAACTAGACAATCATTTATTAAACACTGATTATAGACAATATGCTATATTTGGCCCTATGGTGGCTAAAGAAATGTATAAAATTAAGAAACTTAAAAAATAAAAAGCTTATAATAAACTAGAAGAGGAAATCATTCTGCTTCTCATTGTTTAGTAGAGTGACTACAGAGAATTCTTTGTGTAACAGTCCCCAAAATACTTTGAACTTATTGCATTGAAATGAAATTATTGCTTAGCAATTGATTTCACTAGACAGTTCATCTGTCTCAATTTTTTCCCCCAAGTACTTACTGGCACTTGGTTGAGTGCTAGTGAAACAGGTTTTAATGGGGTGCTCTGGTCTAGTGTGAATCCCAAGAAGTTGTGATTATTTGACATCAATGGCTGAGTCAGAAAAACTGACATTTAAATGTTTCTAGCAGTTTGCTTCCCTTGGGGGAAGAATTTTCAACTCAGCTTTGGAGGCACGCTACTTCTTTATTTTGGGAAAAACATCGTAGAGGATCTTCCTATTATGTGAAGGTAAAGCACAGATGCTTCTGTAATGGAGACTCTGGAGATAATATGGCTTCAAGGAGCTTGATCTGCTTTCTATAATCATATAAAAGGTTGTCTTCACTGTGACACAGCTGCATCTCTGCACATTATCTTTTCTTTCATAAAATACTTCTTTCATAAAATACTTCTTTCCTGTAAGTAGATTTAAATTGTATTATTGGCCAGGCATGGTGGTTCACGCCTGTAATTCCAGCACTTTGGGAGGCTGAGCTGGGTGGATCACGAGGTCAGCAGTTCAAGACAAGCCTGGTCAAGACGGTGAAACCCCATCTTTACGAAAAAAATACAAAAGAAATTAGCCAGGAGTGCTGGTGGGCGCCTGTAATACCAGCTACTCGGGAGGCTGAGGCAGAGAATTGCTTGAACCCGGGAGGCACAGGTTGCAGTAAGCCAAGATCGTGCCACTGCATTCCAGCCTGGGTGACAGAGCAAGACTCCATCTCAAAATAGTAATAATTGTATTGTCCCTGAAAGTTTTTATTATATACTGGGAAATGAATATGTTCAAGTAGTTAACTACAGGAGATCAGTGGAGACAGGAAGCTGCAAGAAGAACATGCACATATTTTACCTCCAAAAGAACAGCCTAGAATTACCAAAGCGCAAACTGGACTATATTGCATAAACCCCATATTTAGGGTCATTCCTGATTGAAAAAACCCAACTTTGGAGAAAGCACTGACATTGTTCTGAATTATCCTAAGAACTAAAGAGAAAGATCACACCTCCGTGGATGGGTGCAAGAAGGAAGAGAGGTTTTCACCCTCAGTCATGCCAGAAGATTGACAGGGGACAGGAAATGGACACTGAGTATGAGCTTATGACTGTCTCTGGGCCTGGGGGAACAGGAGGCTTAGGATCTAGACATGGGAATCTTGTTTCAGGCATTCCTGCTGCGGAAGGGTAAGCTGAGCCCTGAAATGGGGTGACAGGCCTGAGACCGGGCAGAGAAGACTTTGCACAACACAAAACACCCTAGGAGGGTTTGGTCCATGAACTCAGAACTCCCATATCTAGTTACAATTGTTGAATTATCCTCTTGTATAACATCCCACACCTTTTAAAAAATCTCCAAACCATCACTCTCAGCAAACTGACACAAGAACAGAAAGCCAAACACCACATGTTCTCACTCATAGGTGGGTGTTGAACAATGAGAACACGTGGACTTAGGGAGAGGAGCATCACACACTGGGGGCAGTTGGAGGGGGGTAGGGGAGAGACAGTGGGGGGGTGGGGGGGGGAGGGAGGGGAGGGTGGGGAGGGGGATAACATGGGAAGAAATGCCAGATATAGTATGCACCTAAAGTAAAATAAATAAATTAAAAAAAAAATCTCCAAACCATCAGTGAAGTCATGCAGACAGCACAGTTGATATTCCTATTACCGTGCGGAACTGTGCAAGAGTCTGGGATGGCACCTGGGGTGACACCCATATGTGGGAGAGTAGGATCAATAGTCTGAGGGATGCTGGTGACCAACGACAAGCAAGGCAGTGGCCCGAAACCACGCAGCTGGTTAAGATGTCGAACAACAACTGGCTTGGGATATGTCAGGGGCTCAAAAAATGTTCAGGATGGGAAAACTGATAAAATACTGGAATTCTTGCAGCTAGTAGGAGAGATACTTGAACTATTTTTTAAATTAGGTAATATGATGGACGAATAGGCTGGGACATATATGTTACCTAAATGTAAAGAAAATAAGGTTACTTTATTCTCTTTTTATTATAGTAGATCCAAAGCCAGTCAGATATCTAGTACTTATAAGGTTCTCTATAAATCTTTAACAAAATAAGTGCTATGATAAATTCAGCTACAGTTCAGCTTCAGTCAAAAGGTGATAGTTAATTTGTTTCTGGCCTTCAGAAGGCCCAACTGTTCAATGTCTATGTAAATCAGTATCTTTTCTGGCAAACTTGATCTTCTAAGTATTTTGAGTTATGGTAGGTCATATACAAATAGCATCTTGATGTCAATAATGAGAACAAGAAAGGTATTTTATTTTTAATGCAAGAATATCAATTGTGTATGTGTATTTCTGAGAAAACTGGAATCGAAAGTATTTTATGCTTACGACATTGATACTCTATCAGTAGAAGGAAAAATATTTCTTCTAAGCAGAAAAGTCACAATAATTAACATGAAAGCCATTAATTTCATGAAAAACAATTAAAATGATTCTCAGTTAAATTAAAAAGTTGACAGCTAAATCTAGCACTAGCTAAATAACTATGAACAAAACTTATACTTGCTTTGAAATACACAGATCTATAAACAAATACTATTAGGATGGAAATTAGATTATACTATAATTCTAATCTTTGTAATGATATTAGATAAATACTTAAGCACTATATTTTTATTTATTTAATTTCATGAGGGCATGAACCTTTCTAGGAAAAAAAAAATCCATTTGAGAACAATTCTCATCTTTTGAGGATGAATTAAAAGCAAAAGACCAGCTTTGCTACTTCTAAATAAAGCACTACCTCCAGGAGATAATTAATACATAACTCATAATACAATTTTTACTTCCTTATATCAAGAGGGTTTTTTTTTTTCTTTTTGAGATGGACGCTTGTTCCATTGCCCAGGATGGTGGGCAGGGGCACAATCTCAGCTCACTGCAACCTCTGCCTCCCAGGTTCAAGCAATTCTCCTGCCTCAGCCTCCTGAGTAGCTAGAATTACAGGAATGTGCCACCATGCTTGGCTAATTTTTGTATTTTTAGTAGAGATGGGGTTTCACCATGTTGGCCGGGCTTGTCTCAAACACCTGACCTCAAGTGATCCACCTGCCTCAGTCTCCCTAAGAGTCAAGAGTTATTTTTAATCATAGAATTGGGCTTTATTCTTAGTCAAATGTTGATTTAACACTTAGCTTTTGGTATTCAACCAAAATGTGTATACAGTATACATCTAGCTATGAGAAAGAACAATCCTTATTGACTGGGCTCCCTAGTCTTCTTTATATGAGGAAGTCTAGATTCTGTTCTCTCTATGCCCTGCATGGCACTGCTGTGCAGTATGAAACAGCAGCAGAGCACAGGACAGCAAACTGCAAAACATAACCAACATAAAACCTGGGAAGGGGCAGATCTCACAGCTCTGTTCTTCCCACCATGATTGCCAGGGCTGGAGTACAACTATAAACACTTGCCTAAGAGGGTCTTGGAAGCACTCCAGCAGGTCAACAGCTGAGTCTTCCTGGGAGGCAGGACTGAGCTCTCCTACCTGCTATGGAACCTTCTAGGGGTAGAAGAGAACACAGGCAATTGAATGGATGGCTCCCCACAAGACAGACCCATCCATCAAGGAAGTAATATTTTCAGTTCATTGAATTCTCAGGTCATCTTTACAAGTTTACAAACAAGAATGGTATTCTCTGGATTTTGCTTTATGGGAAAGTATAGGTATACTCAATTAAAGAGAACACATTATATAGACTAGTTTTATTTCCAGTCATAATTTCTATATAGTCCATCTAGATACATTTTTACAGTTATCGCATTTTTATTCATTATAAAAGTAATTCATATCATTCGAGAAATTTTGGAAATACAAAGAACAGAAAAAAGATTGGAGAAAAATCTTCCATATTCCTACCAAAGTGAACCACAGTTTGTTACACATGAATAACAAAAAAAGTGAACCACAAACATTACATGTTTACTTCCGGTCTTTTTCATTTATAATTGATACACAGTGATTGTTTATGTTTATTTCTAGGATTTTAAATGTGTATATTGCTTTCACAGAGTTCTGGTTAGACAACACATTTCTTGCTAAGAGTTCAAATATATGAATGTATTAGGGCTAAGCTCTTAAATTGATTCTATTTACCTACAATTTCATTAACAAGAAGTTGATTATTTTTTCCTCTGATATGGATTAAATGCAACTGTAACCAGTATTCTAGAAGACACAGTGTTGTGACAGGGGCTGCCTTGGTCAAGGCAGTCAGACAGGATGTGATGATGGGGAAACTAAGAGCTAAAGGATGAAGAGCAGTAGAGGGAAAAACACTGCAGGCAAAGGAGATCCTACGTTTAAAGGTCCAGAAGTGAGATGAAAGATGGCACGTGTGACAAACTGAAAGCAGCCCAGTCCATCTAGAGTGGGGGAGAGCAGGGCAGAATGAGATATGAAATAAAGCTGCAAAGCAGAGCAGCACCTTGTCAGTCATGCAGGCCTTTGCAGGCTAACGTGAGTTGTCAGTCTAGGGAAGGTGCAGAAATGCCTTAAAGTGGGGGCCTGATATGATTAGATTTGAGCTGTGAAAAAAAAATCACAACTAGATAAAAAATAGGGTGCAAAGTAGAGAGGGTGTCATGTGAATGTGGATGAGGGCAAGAATATTACAATTTTTCAGGCAAGAGAAGGTGGCACCTGGACCTGCAGGGCGATGGTCACAGCAATGGATAAAGTGTATGGATTCCAAACACTTGGAGAAGAAACATCCCATCCACATGTCTTGGTGGTGGATTAAGTAAGTGGGCCTGGGGGCAGATGGGAGACTAGTGTCAAGAATGACTCCCTGGTTCTAAATCCTGATCGGGTCTTGAAAGTACCTGGGCACAAAAAAGGATGAGTATGTGAGGTAATGGACATGTTACTTACCTTAATTTACCCATTCCACACTGTACCCATATATTAAAACATCATGTTTATACATACTTTTATTCATTAAAGAAATAAGTAAGTACCTAGTATTGGTTTAAAAACTATTGATGCCAGAGTCCCATCTCTAGAGATTTTCATTAATTTTGGTTTACTGCTGGGGTTGGAGAAGAGGGTAAGTGGGTGGGGCAGCTGGGCCTAGTAGTGCAAACCTCTCCAGGTGATTCTAATGGACAGCCAATGTTGAGAACCACTGCTCTAAAGATTGCCGCTATTTGAGAGTAGGTTCTTCCTTAGTCTGAGACCCTACTGGGCAGTCCTCCAACAGACTTTACCCTGCCACCAGCAAGATGTGGAAAGAAAATTTGATTGATTCATGTTAGAGAATGAACAGCAGTACTTCCAGGGTCTTGTTAGCCCCTAGAAAAGATACAAGAGTCCAGGCAGTTGGTCCCAGAACCTTCTTCTCAGATCATGGATGCTTCCTTCTCATCTCTAAGGCACAGGTGTCCCAGAGGACTGGCAGGATGAGGCCTCCTGACTCACATTACGGCTGGAAAGCTAGAGTTACATATAAAACTCTCAGGAGCTGAGCCCAGCTGTCATTCTCTAATTTGCAGAATTTTTTTGAGTAAATATTACATGACCTCTCTGCTTCCTTCAATATTCTGGTTTCCACACTTGCATTTTGCCTCCTTGGAGTAATTTTCACTTGGCTCCCAACACATACCTGTGACTGAATTAAATGTGCCATGACCTTGTTTGTATCTAATCCTTGACTACAGGCAACTTCCCTACTAATTCCCTTCTCTCCCAGTCAAGAAAACTTTTTATTCCAAACATCACAATAAGATATTCTTCCTAACTCATCCTGAAAGGTTTGTTGACAACATGTATTGGGAAAATCAAGTATATGTAAGGCTAATTTTTCTAAAAGTAACATTTAGAAATATTTGAGAAATTTTAAATTAGGATAACTTATTCCCAAAGATGACTGCTTTCTTAGGCAATAAATTGATACTGTATTTGTAGTAAAAATAATCAAACTTATATATGCTAGTCAAATGACTAATCAGACAAGTAAGAGCACTTCTGCTGAGGGAAATGGCAAATTGAATAAAATGTCCGGTCAACAGATTAAACTGGGACTACCCCACATAAAATGGAGCATGTGGTCACCCTATACTTAAAATTGCTTTGCATTTTCTTATTACAAAACTAATTTATTTATTCTCCCCCAATTAATCTGTAAATTCAGTGCAATCTTAACCAAAATCCCAGAAGGTTTACGTTTGGAAATTGACAACATGATTCTGAAATGTATATAAAAGGTAAAGGAACCAAGAATAGCCAGGGCAATTCTGAAGAACAATGAAGATGCAGGACTTACACTAAGAGATGTCACAGCATACTGTAAGGCTCTATTAATTAAGACAGTCTGGTTTTGGCCCAAGGAAAAATAAGCTGACCAATGGAACAGAAGGAAGAGTTGAGACACATACATGCACCCACATGTACATATATTCACTGATTTATGACAATACTGACACAGGTAACTTATGACGAAGTGATAAAAAGATAGTACTTTCAATGAATGGAGTAAGTTGCTTGAATATACATATTGGAAAAAAAATCTTGATCCCTATCTCACACTGTATGTCAATCCCAGAAGGATTGTAAATCTAAATGTTAAAGAAAAAATAATAAGATTTTTAAATGAAAAGAGAACATCATCATGCCTTTGGAGTAGGCAAAGACATAGCAAGTATTAACTATAAGAGAAAAACTATAAATTAGGATACACTAAAATTAAAATTGTTTCTTCAAAGAAAAACCACCATCAGGAACTACTATGAACACCTCTATATACACAAAGTAGAAAGCCTAGAAGGGATGGATAAATTCGTGGACACATTCATCCTGCCAATACTGAGCCAGAAAGATACTGATTACCTGAACAGACCAATAACAAGCTCTGAAATTGAATCAGTTATAAATAGCGTATCAACCAAAAAGAAGCCCAAGACCTGATGGATTCATAGCCAGATTCTACCAGATGTATAAAGAAGAGCTGGTACTATTCCTATAGAAACTATTCCAAAAAATTGAGGAGAGGCACTCCTCCCCAACTCTTTCTATGAGGCCAGAATTAACTTGATACCAAAACCTGGCACAGGCACGCGAACACACACACACACACACACACACACACACACACACACACGGAAACTTTCGGGACAATATCCTTGGTGAACATTGATGCAAACATCCTCAACAAGATGCTTGCAAACTGAATCCAGCAACACAGCAAAGAGCAAATCCACCATGATAAAGTGGGCTTTATCCCTGGGTTGTAAGGTTGGTTCAACATATACAAATCAATAAATGGGATTCATCACATAAACAGAACTAAAGACAAAAACACATGATCATCTCAATAGACACAGAAAAGGCTTTTGATAAACTTCAACACCCCTTCATGTTAAAAACATGCAATAAACTAGGTATTAAAGGAACATATCTCCAAATAATAAGAACCATCTATGACAAACCCACAGCAAACATTATACTGAATGGACAAAAGCTCAAAGGATTCTCCTTAAAAACCAGCTCAAGACAAGGATGACCTCCATCACCATTTCTATTCAACATAATATTGGAAGTCCTAGCCAGAGCAATCAGACAGGGGAACAAAATTAAGGGGATCCAAATAGGAAGAGAGGAAGTCAAACTATCTCTGTTTGCAGATGACATGTTCTATATCTAGAAAACCCCATAGTCTCAGCCCAAAAGTTGCTTCAGCTGATAAACAACTTTGCAAAGTTTCAGGATATAAAATCAATGTACAAAAATCACTAGCATTCTTATACATCAATAATAGCCAAACTGAGAGCCAAATCATAAAGGCAGTCCCATTTACAATTGCCACAAAAACAATGAAAATACCTAGGAATATCACTAACCACGGAGGTGAAAGATCTCTGTGATGAGAATTACAAAACACTGCTCAAAGAAATCAGAGAAGACACAAACTAATGGAAACACATCCCATGCTCGTGGATAGGAAGAATCAATACCATTAAAATGGCTATACCACCCAAAGCAAATTAAGATGCATTGCTATTCCTATCAAACTACCAAAGACATTTTTCGCAGAACTAGGAAAAACTCTTTTAAAATTCATATGGAACCAAAAAATAGCCCAAATAGCTGAGGCAATCTTAAACAAAAAGAACAAAGCTGGAAGCATCATGTTACCCAACTTTAAATTATACTACAGGACTAGTAACCAAAACAGCATAATACTGGTACAAAAACAGGTGTTTAGACCAATGGAACAGAAGAGAGAGCCCAGAAATAAGGACATACATCTACAACCATCTAATCTTTGACAAAGCTGATAAAAACAAGCAATGGGGAATAGACTCCCTATTCGACAAAATGTGCTGCGATAACTGGCTAGCCATATGCAGAAGATTGAGCTGGTCCCCTTCCCTATACCATATACAAAAATCAACTCAAGATGGATTAAAGACCTAAATATAAAACTCAAGTCTATAAAAACCCTGGAAGACAACCGAGGGAATAACATCCTGGACACAGGAACTGGCAAAGATTTCACGGCAAAGACACCCAAAGCAATCACAACAAAAGCAAAAATTGCCAAGTGGGATCTAATTAAGCTGAAGAGCTTCTGCACAGCAAGAGAAACTATCAACAGAGTAAACAGACAACCAACAGCATGGGAGAAAATATTTGCAAACTATGCATCTGGCAAAGGTCTAATATCCAGAATCTTTAAGGAATTTTTAAAAAATTACAAGAGAAAAACAACCTCATTAAACAATGGGCAAAGGACATGAAAGACACTTCTCAAAAGAAGACATACATGCGGCCAGCAAGCATATGAAAAAAAGCTCAATATCACTGATCATTAGAGAAATGCAAATCAAAACTACAATGAGATACCATCCCACACCAGTCAGAATGGCAATTATTAAAATGTCAAAAAATAACAGACACTGATGAGGTTTCAGAGAAAGGGGAACACTTACACACTGTTGCTGGGGTGTAAATTAGTTCAACCATTGTGGAAAGCAGTATGGCAATTTTTCAAAGAGCTAAAGCGGAATTACCACTTGACCCAGCAATCCCATTATGGGTATATACCAAAGGAATAGAAATCACTCTATCATGAAGATAAATGCACATGAATATTCACTGCAGTGCTGTTCACAACAGTAAAGACATGGAATCAACCTAAATTCCCATTAATGACAGATTGGATAAAGAAAATGTGGTACATGTACACCATGGAATATTATGCAGCCATAAAAAAGGATGAGGTCATGTCTTTTGCGGGAATATGGATGGAGCTGGAGGCTATCATCCTTAGCAAAGTATTACAAGAACAGAAACTGAATATTGCATGTTCTCAATTATAAGTGAGATAAGAACTTGTGAACACAAGGAAATAACGACACTGGGGCCTACTTTGGGGTGAGAATGGGAAGAGAAAGAGCAGCAGAAAAGACAACTACTGGGTACTGGGCTTAACACTCGGGAGGTGAAATAATCTGTACAACAAAGCCCTGTTCATGTGTTTACCTATGTAACACACCTTCACATGTATCCCCAAACTCAAAATACAAGATAAAAAAAGAAAAAAAAAATGTTGCTTCATCTAAATACACCATTAAGCTATTTAAGAGGCAACTCCCAGAGTGGAAAAATATATTTGCAATATACATATACAACAAATTACTCTCATATGAAAACTCCTTTAAATCAACAAGCAGAAAACTCAGTAGAAAAAATGAACAAAAACTTTGAATTCGGAAAAGACATCCCAATGGTAAACAAACATATGAAAAGGAACTCAGCTTCATTTGTCATTAGAGAAATGTAAATTAAAGCCACATTGTAATATCATTATCTTCACCAGAATGGTTAAAATTAGAATGACAGAAAATATGTGTTTCATGAAGATGTGCAACTAAAACTTGTAAACGCCGGTTGAAGTATAAAGTGGGACAGCCAATTTGGAAATTGGCAATGTCTACTAAGCTAAGCATACGCATCATCTAAGACCCAGCAATTTTATTCTTACATATACTATATCTAACAGAAATATGTATATATGCTCACCAAATGGATATATACACTATAATGTTCATAGAAGCACTACTCACAATACTTCCAAACTCAAAAGTACCCAAATATAGTCTAATGTATTTACCCATTCACAGAATCTCAAGATTAATATTGAGCAAAAAGAAGCCACTCCAGAAGTTTACAAATTATACCATTTCAACTATTTACATAGAGCATGAAAACATGTAGAACAAATCAATGCTCTTAGAAGTCAGGCTAGTCATTAGCTTGGAGAAGGTGAAGATTCTAAGGGATGGGTAATGACTTAAAGTAAGCACAAAGGAGACTGATAAATGTTCAAATTGAGGTGTACTCAATTTGGAGGAATCCATCGATCTGTACATTTATAATAGGTATACATTTCTGAATGTATACTATAATTCAATAAAATTTTTAAAAGTTCTGTGGTCACAAAGAAAATTTATTATTTAAGAAATACATTTTGAAAGGTTATAGCTTCCATCAATAGTGAGTCCTCTGGTGAATCTGAACAAAATAAATATTCTGGAAAGGATTTGCCATTTTGATGCCATTAAGACATTTGTGATTCATAGGAGGAGCTCAAAATAACAACATTCACAGGAATTTAGAAGTTAATTCTAACCCTCATGGATGACTTTGAGGGGTTCAAGAAACACTTAAGTGGAGGATGTAACTGCAGACGTGATGGAAGTAGCAAGAGAAGTAGAATTGTAAGTGGAGGCTGAAAATGTGACTGAACTGCTACAATCTCATGACAAAACTTTAATGAATGAGGAGTTGCTTCTTATGGATGAATAAAGAAAGTGGTTTCTTGATATGGAATCTTGGTAAAGATGCTGTGAACATTGTTGAAATGACATCAAATAATTTAGAATATTTCATAAACATAGTTGACAAAGCAGCAGCAAGTTTTGAGAAAACTGATTGCAATTTTGAAAGAAGTTCTAATGTGGATAAATTGTTATCAAACAGCACTGCATGCTACAGAGAAAGCTTTTGTGAAAGAAAAGACTACATCGATGTGTAAAACTTCATTGCTGTGGTTTAAGAAATTGCCACTGCCACCCCAGTCTTCAGCAATCACCACTCTGATAAGTCAGCAGCCATCAACACTGAGGCAAAACTCTCCACCAGCAAAAACATTATGACACACTGAAGGCTGAGATGATCATTAGTATTTTGTAGCAATAAAGTATTTTTCAATCAAGGTACGTACATTTTTTAGATATGATATTATATACTCATTAAATTACAGCATAAACATAACTTTTACATGTGCTGAGAAACCAAAAAATTAATATGGCTTGCTTTATTGGGATAGTTGTTCTATTATGGGCTCTAGAATCCAACCCATGATATATCTGAGGTATGCCTATATTTTTAGAGCACATTTTTTCTAGTTTTAAAAGTGTACTTATATATTTACAAAAATCTGATTGCTCTGTATATGATTTTGTTTTCTGCTTTTTTAATTATGAATATCTTTCCATGCATTAAATATTCATCTTCAACATCAGTCCTAATAACAGCAAAATATCCACAATATAGAAATAATTCAGCCAAACTGAGGTCTCATTCATGGGTTATAGGGAACCTAGGCGAGGAGAACATGGGCAAGGCTAGAGATCTTGGGTAACCCCCCCCCTAGGGCATTGGTAGCGACTTGTCCCAAATACCTTCAGATGTAAGAGGCTTAGGGACTGCCTAAAAACCACTTCATTTTCCCTGGAGCCTGAAGACAGTGATATGACAGGAAGGTTCCTCTCCTCTCCCTTCCTCTCCCCCTCCTGTCCCCTCCTGTGCCCTCCTCTCCCCTCCCCTTTCCTCTTCTCTTCTCTTTGCTTTTTGACAGAATCTCACTCTGTGACCCAGGCTAGAGTGCAATGGCATGATCTCGGCTCACTGCAACCTCTACCTCCTGGGTTCAAACGATTCTCCTGCCTAAGCCTCCCGAGTAGCTGGGATTACAGGTACATGCCACCACGCCCGGCTAATTTTTGTATTTTTTAATAGAAATGGGTTGTCACCATCTTGGCCAGGCTGGTCTCAAACTACTGCCCTCATGATCCATCCGCCTCAGCCTCCCAAAGTGCTGGGATTACAGGTGTGAGCCACAGCCAGCTGGCCCTTTTCTTTGCTTTTTTTCTATTTTCATTTTTGACTATTTTAAAGATATTTAGAAAAGTATTTTTTTTTTTGGTTGTTGTTGCTTTTTGTTTTTTTTGCTTTGTTTTGTTTTGTTTTGCATTTGTGTCTTCATGTATATCCATGATTATTCCTTTAGGTTACATTTTTGGAAGTAGAATACCTAGGTCCACTTGTATTGCCAATTTGATCTCTAGATTAGCTATACCAGTTCATACTTCTATCGGCAGTGTAGGAGAATGTTTATTTTCTACTCTCACAGCACTGAGAAAGCTGGTTAAAGAACTCAATCTGAAAAGCACAGCATATTTTCAAATGCACTTATTTGCTAGTATAATTGAGCAGTTTTTCATATGCATATTAACCATGTATTATAGTTTTTGTGAATTTCCTATTCATGACCTTTGCTTTTTTTTCCCATTGGAACTTATGTTTCATTATTATAAGGGATTTTTTTTTGGTATATTTAACACATAAACTCTGTCTCTCAAATACTTACAAATATTTTCCCATTTAGTTTATCTTTAATTTTGTTCATAATGATTTTTGGATGTACTTAAGTTTTTATTTCAATATATTCAAATCTATTCACCTTTTCATTTTTGAAAATGTCTTTAGCTTGGAAATATTGTTCCCTGCTCTGTGCTATAGAAATTCTTAATATTTAAAATAATTTTATATTTGTCATTATAGTTTTAAATATGATACATAGTAGAAAACGTATAGAGGTATAGAAGCCTTAAAACCAATACAATATCTCTTAATATTGGTAAGGACATATGGCATCTTGGACTACTGTGTAAATGGCTGTGGCCACTATTGGGCATTTACATTGAAAGTCAATCAGGAAGGGAAAGATAATAGCAGGAAAGCTTCTTGTTAGACAATAGGAAAATATTTCTTCCTAAAGGCTGTGGTGATAAACTGTTCTCCACTTAAACTCCTTGAAAGGGACTAGGCTGTATGTTGAAGACCATTCCAGTATAATCTTATCAGATGCAGAACAGGGCTACGCAGTTTCCATTCTAGGGCTCTGACTCTAAAGGAGTTGAACATATGTTCAATAAGCAACATCTGTCCAACTTTTCCAATATACTTCTCTCCTTACTTCACCTGCAAGCTCTGGACATTAGGGCTTTGCTTATTTCACTGCTCTGAAAGCTGAAAGATAAATTGTGAAACACAGCAACTTTCAGATAAAGGAATGGCTGTATAATTAATTCACTGAAACAAATCTTAGGTATCATTTATCACTTGTTCTCTTAAAAAGTCACAGAAGTTGTATTAATTGCACAGCAGATGCAAGGTTTTATCTGTAGTTAAACGTAGAGAGAATATAAGCTTTCTGATCAGCTTTTTCAGGTCAAAAAGTATAACTTTTGACACTAATGTGATTTTCATTCTTTTCCTCTCATATTTTAAAGCATAGTCTGGAAGAATTGAAAATACAATGTTGGATATACACACATGCACCTACACACACAATTAGGTAACAGTTAATATGGAAACATCAGTGAGTTTGAAGTTAGTACCTCCTGTGAGCAATTTTTTCTGGTCCTTTTGCAGGTTCTTATCTTCCCCTTATAGTTACCCTATTATCAGCTACTGCAACTAATGAGGAACAAAGATAGATTTAGACAAGGGACTTTGTTCTACTGGGTCAAAGCACACAGTAAATGTAACATACTCAAGAGTAACATGAGAAGAAAATAGTAATTCCTGAGGCTCCCTTGAGAGTTCAGAACACCAGGTCAAGATTCAAAGTGGGCAGCTTTGGTGGGTATGATATGGCTGTCAGGAAATGACCCTGCAAACTATGCTGGAGAAATTATTCCCAAAGGCACTATAGTCAGAAGATGACCCAATTACTGAGAAGAAGGTCAGATATATAAAAGACAATGATGAGAACAGGCCACAAAGACTCAATATCAGAGCAATTGAGATAGTCAGACATTTGATTGTAAGAATCAAAATCAGAAACTGTTCAGAAGAGAAAAGAAGAAAATGCCTTGTTGAACATCAGTGTTATGATAGCGCTGGGGCATGACCAACTCTCCGGGCTGCAAACAAAAGAGGATGTTCCTGTGACCTGCTCATTTTGTCATCACCCCAATGCAAGTTGGAGTTGATGTGAAATAGAGAAGGCTGCCCAGAAAGAGGATGTGTGGAACAAGAGCCAGATGACAAGTTGATTTTGCTTGAACTTTTATTGTCCCTCCTGCTACCTGTTCTTTCCATATTGATTTTCTTTTAAACAGTCTTTTGTCCTTTCATAATTGATCTTTAAAAAGTTTCCTTGCCAAATATCTTCACTGCCTCTAATTACATTTGATGACATTTAAGATCTTTACGCTCTCACTTTCCCCATAAAAGAAGTGGTCGACTTTGACTTAATTCTATTACAGAAAAACAAAAAAACCCTGGAAAAATAGTGAAAAACAAACTTACTTGTTGCCCCTAAGTGTAATTGTTAAATTTATGCCACAATGTTCATAAAGGGCATTCCTCACTATTTTTAGATAGGTTCTTAAATTCAAAGTTATGAAGTTGTTATAATCACTGTGACTTACACACAGAAAAAACTTTGAGAAAGAACGGCATGCATAAAATTTGTTCAGCTCTGAAACAAATCTTAATATGTACTGGTGACTATGTTAGACTGTAGACCAGTTTCATGATTTTCAAATATGTAAATGGGTACAAGGTACTTCCAATATATAGGCAGCTGGCAATCAACCATCCAATCACTTAGAGACCATGGAAAAGATGACAGGCAAGAATGAGCTGGACTGAATTTGTTGTTTTGAATTCTTGGGATACCATGTTCATATCAAGCAAAATTTGTATGGTATATCACCAAGAAAAATTGAAAGGACTGTAAAGCATTTTGAAATGGAGCATCCAAATGCCTGCCTGTTGAAAGCAAACTTAAGCATCTGTGAAGCTCCTTCTTTCCTCTCTCTTCCTACCTCAATGACCCAGATGAGAAGCATAAAACATACTAAAATACTAAACACGCTTATAGCATGTTGGGATAAGTTTAAAATGACTCACGCCAAACATAAGAGAAATTTGCCTATTTGGGGGATGGGAATGGGGAGATGGAAATATAAGGAAATAAATACAAGAAAGGAGCCTCCCATGAACCAGTAATGAGTAATAACGTGATGATTTGAGGAGTGTAATTAACTCAGTTCTCTACATCTGAGGTTAGAAAAAAAGATCAAAAACAACTTTTCCTTTGAAATCATTCCTTGATGATGAATATTGTAGTATTATATTCCATGACAACTGGCCCATGCATGATTCTTGATTAGCTCTGAGTAGGGCATTAAGGAGCTTGGTCTGGTTATGAGATGAACAAGGAAGGAAACTCCCTAAGAGGTTGCTAACTATGGATCTCAGTTCCTTCCATTCTTACACTGACAAAACAAAATTGAAAAGAGAAAATATTTGCTTTGGAAGATTTCTCCTCTTTTGCCTTTTCATGTATTTCTTCCCTAATGCTCTCATGCTTCACCCTGCATTCTCACTCAAGCTCACCTCTGAATTAATTCACATTGTTGTTATCGACTGACAGATACATTTGTCGGAAAGAAATGACTCTCCAGTGCAGCTATGTTTAATGCAAGTATATATCAGAAACACTCAGGGAACTTTTACCAAAATCCGTATGCCCAGGCCTATAGTCTTTGATTCAGTAAATTTGGCATTTGTGTAATTGATGGAATGGGGCAGAAAGAAATAAAAGTACTTATTGAAATGCCAAGAAACTTGTGTGTTCAGATGCTTCTGAGTAGTTATCCAATAGTGTTTCCCTACTTCCCAGTCCCACTACATCCAATGTAAAGACTTCTAAGCCTTTCTCCTAGCTGGAACAGGAGACCAGTACCATTCCCTACTGTACCACTCATGTGTTCCACAACGTAACAAATACTCCCATGACCATGTGGAAGAAAGTGACAGCTCTGTCAGTCACTTGATAGTGGAGTAATCTTGAGAAACCAGGCATCTGTCTGGGCATCAAATTCCTCTTCCGTAAAAGGAGGAGAATGAACCAGATGACCTCTAAAATCCCTCCCTGTTGTAAAATCCCAAAAGTTTACACAGTTTTGTTTGTTATTTGCTTTTCTTACAGGGAAAAAATTATGATGTCCCCCTATTTATGCTATAATTTATCAGCTGCATTTTACTGCTTTGGGAAAATGATTTGCTCTGATCCTTCTGATCTATGGCTCATCCTTCACAGCGAACCCAACAAGTGCTGCTGTCAGTTCTGGGTTTGCATAGAGAATAGTCCTTCTCATCTCACTTGGGATTGAGTGGGAGGCAGTAGGCAATATTTCAAAATGCAAACTGACATTTAATTATACAAAAATCTCCTTCCGTGATCACTTCTCTTGCCAGGATGATTCTGATCTACAAGAACATTTTTCCTTTTTTGTTGACTCCCAGTTTTCCAGTTTTTATTACAAACAATCAGAAATGAGCCCCAAACAAACAAACAGTAGCAAGCCCTTAGATTTATAATCTTGCTACTTCTCTACCTAATACAGTCTTTTAGTGACACTGTCATTTGAAAAATCATGTATCTTTTGGAGACTTATCTGAATCCCTGATAGCCATACTGACATTCTCAAAATGTGGATATTTTCCAATATTTGTATCAGAAGTAGAATATTTGTACAAATGTCACTTGAAAGTTTAAGTGGAGATTCTCCCAGAAAGTGTATGAAAATGAACCATTCGGTTTTAGCTAATTAAATACGAAATAATTCAGCATGAAGATAAACCAAAGCCAGGCTAGTAAGGCAGGTGAGGCACTTGTCTTAGGTGTGAAATTTTAAAACCTCAGCTACCAAGATAAGCAATATTTTAATGCCGCATTTTAGAAACTAATAGTGCCATGGCAAGCCATTGGAGAACTGAAACAAAAAGACAAATAATACTGAGCCTGCCTTTTTTTAAAATTTTGATTTTTTGTTTATAGTGAGTCTTTTGCATTACCTTTGTTTTTTCTTTTTCTTTTTTTTTTTTTTTTTTTTTTTTGGAGACAGAGTTTTGCTCTGTCTCCCAGGCTGGAGTGCAGTGGTGCCATCTCGGTTCACTGCAGCATCCACCTTCCAGGTTCAAGCAATTCTCCTGCCTCAGCCTCCCGAGTAGCTGGGAGTACAATACCCACCGCCATGCCAAGCTAATTTTTTTTTTTTTTTGGTATTTTTTAATAGAGACAGGATTTCACCATGGTGGTCAGGCTGGTCTCAAACTCCTGACCTCAAGTGATTCACCCCCCCTTGGCCTTCCAAAGTGCTGGGATTACAGGTATAAGCCACCACGCCTGGCCTCATTTTTTATTTTCTAAAATATCAAAAAACAATTATTTACCTTGATTACTGAGTTTTTCACATCCCCTAAAGTCTGCACTCAAGACAAGTGCCTTTTTCAACTCACCTTCATCTCAGCACTAGGATAACACTATATTCTGTTATAAGCCATACATGAATATTACTGATTCTCATTCTCGATAAAAAGGGACCCCTACAACTCTAATTATTTTTGTTATAGTTATCTTTTGTGTGTATGCCTGGTCTGAGTGATTGATACCACTTTAATAATTTAGTCCAAGCAGTGACAGAAGAAGTAGGCCATTTCCCTTTTTTTTTTTTTTTTTGAGACAGAGTTTCCCTCTTGTTGTCCAGGCTGGAGTGCAGTGGCACCATCTCAACTCACTGCTTTACTGCAACCTCCACCTACTGGGTTCAAGTGATTCTCCTGTCTCAGCCTCCTGAATAGCTGGGATCACAGCCATGCACCACCACACCTGGCTAATTTTTTGTATTTTTAGTAGAGACAGGGTGTCACCATGTTGACTGGGCTGGTCTTGAATGCCTGGCCTCAGGTGATCCACCCACCACAGCCTCCCAAAGTGTTGGAATTATAGGTGTAGCCACCGTGCCCAGCCCATTTCCTTTTTAAATAACAGAAAAATGAAACTCTGAAACGTGAAAATAACTTGATGAAAAACATAATGCAGTTAGCACCTAAAATTCTTATGCTTCCTGTATATTTTCTTGTTATTGAAGGTAAAGAGAAAAAGAAAGAGAGAAAGAAAGGAGAAAGACAGGGAAGAACATGAGTACATATCCTAGAGATTTTTGGACTTTGTTTGCATAAGACTTAACTGGTAAATTTGCTTAAAATATAGATACCTGCATTTTTAAATTAAACAAGCTGAGATAACACTCAAAGTCTTCATTTTAAGTGATTCTGATGCAAGTATTCTAGGGATCACACATTGAGAAACTTCGAGGGAAAGCATCCATTCTGGCAGAAACTGTGCTATCAACTGAAACACATTTTCTCATAATCCCCCCTCAATAACCTTAAAGTAAGAATTAATGGCCCCTTTCTTTACACATGAGGAGAACAATTCCAAGACAGTAAGGAAATTGCAAACTCACATGTTGAATAATTAGAAAAATCAGACATGAACCCGATCTGTCTGACTCCAAATCTCAGGCTCTTCCCACTGTACTCTGTGACTTGCATAAGAAAGGGATGTATTTGTTCAGTGAGCACTACCACTCAGAAGGGACACAAGACTGTCTCAAGGAATCCAGCTGTGGCTAAAGTGTTAGTGGGTGATATCGTTAGGCTTTTTGTCCCCCCCCCACCAAATCTATGGAATTGTAATCCCCAGGTGGTGAGGGAGAAACCTGGTGGTAGGTGATTGGATTATGGGGGTAGTTTCCCCCATGCTGTTCTCCTGATAGTGAGTTCTCATGACATCTGATGGTTTTATAAGGGGCTCTTCCCCTTTCACTTCACACACATATGCTTTCTCGCCTACTGTCATATAAGACGTGCCTGCTTTCACTTCTACTATAACTATAAGTTTCCTGAGGCCTCTTCAGCCATGAGAAACTGTGAGTCAATTAAACCCCTTTTCTTTATAAATCACTCAGTCTCCGGGAGTTCTTTATAGTACAGTGACTAATACAGTGAGCAACAGCTGCCATGCCAGGTGGCTGGGGGCAGATGTCAGTGGTGTGTACAGGTAAAAAGAAAAGATAACAGAAGTGCTGGAGTTGGTGGGGAGGAGAGGAAGCAGAACAATTCAGGAGGTAGTAGGAAAGAAATGTTTTGCACATGCAATGGTTTTACTTTACAGTTTAAGATTCAAAATGAGATGTGCAACCATTATGTCAATGTAACCTTTTACATGAACAAATGACATATTTTTAGTTTTGGCAATAATTTAGTTTGAAGAGGAAAGAACAACATTTTGGAGTCAGCCTGTTTTCTAGTTTAAACCTACATCTCTGGGTTTGTCTCCATTCTGCCTTTCTGTGTTCACCCCAATGATTGCGTTCTATCTTTGATTCTTAACTCAAGCTGTTCTTATGAGGCCAGTCTTCTGTTTTTACGATCTTAAACCAGAATCTTCAGAAAGCCATCTCCCTCTGGGAAATCACTCTGGTTAACTCAACATCAGCTTCTACTTGACACCTTACCATTATGCCCACCCAACCTCCATGTGTGTTTATACACAGAGAATATTTATTATTTATGCACCCATACCTATATTGTTTGGTCTACAAGAGCATCTATATTGTGGCTAAATTTGTAAACAGATTATCAGTTTCTGGAGGTGTCTGAATATTCTAAAACTTAATGATATAAATTCTATAACCTAACAAAATGCTATTTCCCATGGAAAGGTTCAATGAGCACTTATTACTAAAATAAAAATAAAATAGCCACAATTTTATAAGTCAATAACTCTGAAATTCTAATACTTGTCATGTAAGTGGGGGTTTCTTTCCCCAAAGAATACATTTATTGCCTCCTAATATTAATAACTGTTTGATTCTTCCTATTTCTCTAGATCTGATTTGGAGTAGGGATACGGAAGATAAACATAATATACGGTCTTGAGAAACTTAAGACCATAAGTTACTGGGGAAATAGGAACCAGCACACACTATTCTATAACTTTAGGCCTAGTTACCTTGAATCTGCAATCATAACAGAGGAAAGAGGGATCAGTGTGACTTCAGGAGTCATCTTGGATGAGATGGGGGATACAGCTGAGCAAGGTCTGATTTGGTATAAAGAGAAGAAATTGGTCCGTAACACACAGAGAGGTTATGGGTGGAGATACATTTGGGGGTATGATCAGCCTAAAGAAAGGATCTGAAGTCAGTGTGTAATGGGAAGAGTATGTGTGGAAGGGAATTTAATAAAATGAATGAGAAAATAAGGAAGAGGAGAGAACAGTAATAGGTCTTGCATCAAAGAATTCTGGCTAAGAAATGAAGAGACCAGTGGGGAGCAAGTGAAAAATGTTTTCTAGAGAAAAGAAACTTGAGTGATTTTGAAGATATAATACAAAGAGCCGAAATTAAGGAAGCTAAAAACAAAAGAGGGGTAACTACGGTAGCAAGTTCCCAGAAAGGGAAGGGGTGTCAAATATAGTAGGTAAGAAAGCTTTAGAGAGAAGAAAAAGCTTTCAGGAAAAAAAAGGGGGAGAAATATGGATGCAGGTAACTGTTGGGAAAAGTTAGAGTTATTGAAAGGAACTCACCCTAGAAGGTTTTTATCATTTCCATTTTGTGGAGGTGATATCATGCCTTGAAGGCAAAAACGGGGTGGAGGTAGATGAGAATACCCTGGTTAACTGCGGTGGGGATTTTGTAGGTTGTCAGTTCTTTCTTCAACAACTATGGGTATACTGTGGATGTGCATTATAAATCATTTTTATATAATGAGATTATAAATTTGATACAAAGATAATCATAAGCTTCTCCCTCATAAAGTGTAAATAATGTAAAGTCTAGATATACTTAACAATCTAGAAAGAAATATCAGTTTGCATTCTCTTACATTTTTTTCTATGTTAACCAACACTTAAGAACTTACTTTTGCTAATTTCAGTTGTTATTACACAGTGTTTTCAAATAAGCAGTGGTCTCAGTGACTTGGGTTGGCTGACTTTAGTAAGACACAAATTTTACAATAATTAATATCAGAGAGCTGACATTAAATTCTTGTTAGAAACAATCATATTTTAAATTATGAAGCAATCCTCAGTTTAACTGAATCTCTTTTGAACATCCATATATCTGGAAGCCATTCAACACCTACACACAGTAAGTGAGAAGTATCTCCAGTCATAAAGGTAATTTTTCCATTGAAACCAAAAAATGGACTACTATAGACCATGTCAATTTACTTCCCTCTTTTTTCCATGAAACAGAAACTATGGAAGGTTTAATTTGATTATCCTTGCCTGGGGTATAGAAAAATCCACACACAAAAAAAGGGGGGGAAAACAAGTAATTTTAAGATTGAAAAGTATACACTCTTATACCAATCTTGAAGAAATTTGTAGCAAGAAGCAGCAACTTTACAAGACAGGATCACTTTACAGAAGGTTTTACTAACTTGAGGTTTTTAATTTACTCAGCTTCAAATGACTTACGCACAATGTTCTGACAGTCCACAGACAACTTGAATATTCACCTTTTGAAAGATATTATAAGTTCCCCTAGATCCAAGATGAGGGAGCTATCCCCCTGGGGCAACATCAGAGTTTTAACCAAGGGCTGTTTTCATTTCTTTGTACTGAAAATGCTGTTTCTTACTAGATTCCCCCATCCTGTGTGCACATGCATGATAAGGAGAAGGTCTCATATTTGGATGCACCATCCTAGTACTGCCTAAAGACAGCACTCCATTTGAATACAATATACTAAGGAAAACAACCTTGGAACAATTGATCAGGAAGAATGTGAAAACTAAAATTGTGTTTTCTTTTCCCCCTCATCTTGTGGGGAAGGGAAACAGCTTGCTTCATTAAGGATTCAGATAGTGGCTAGTATTGCCTTGCAGCAGGCTGACTAGTTTTGGAGTCTCTTATTTAGCTGAAATGCAAATTATGATCTCTCTAAAAAGTCTTGAGTCTGGGCAAAGAGTGCTGATGAAGAAAATGTAATAGGTGTAACAGCAGACATGGTCACTCAAAGTCTCTACTCCTGTGGACTGTTCAGGCTGAAGAGAGTAGGCTTGAGCACCCCAGCACTGAAAGCCAAGGGCAGCATTGTGAGACTGTACCCTCTACTAGCTGTGTCTTGGTTCAAGATATTTAATCTCTCAGAATTATCTTTAAAGTAAAGACAGTAGAATTTCTTCACAGGATTCTGGTAAATTTTAAGCAAGATAATACATATAAAGTGACTAGAGCAACTGTCTGGCACATACTTGATATTTAAGAAATGTTAACTACATCTTATTACGAATGTACTTTTGGGGTTGGGGTGAAAAAAACCCTAACCAGAGATTCTTCTTAATATAAAAACTGCTTCACAGAAACAATTACTTATCCCCATAAAACAACCTCTGAGGTCCATCTTAAGTACACTCCTATTTAAAAATTTACTGTAGAAAATTTAAAGCATACACAAAAGTAGTAAAAATAGTATAGTTCACTCCCAGTTTTGACAAATTAACATCTTGTGTTTCATATATACTCCCTGCCACTTCTCCTCTCCCTATATTATTTTGAAGCAAACCCAGAATGATATCATTTTACCTATAAATATTTTAGAATGTTTCTAAAAGATGTGAATTTAAAAAAAAATCATATGTTATCACACTTTTAAAATTAATTGAAATTCCTTCACAGTATTAAATATCCAGTCAGTGTTTAAGTTTCCCCAATTTTCATCTGCATGTTTTTCCCCAGCTATTTACTGAATCAGGATCTGAATAAGGTCCAAATAGTCAATTGGTTGATATGTCTTTTAAGATTATTTTAGCCTATAGTTTCTCTTCACATTTTTCTTTTTGCAATTTATTTGTGGAACAAACCAGATTATTGGTACTTCAGAGTTTTCCGTGGGCTAGATTTTGCTGATTATATCCCTAAGGTATCTTTTAATGCATTCTTTCACTTTTCTTTTCTTTCTGAAAACTGATAGATCTAAAGGCTTGATCAAATTGAGATCTAATCTTTGTCACCATTAAGTTATGGGACTTCATCAGGAGGCACATGATGCCTTCATGTCTCTCTTTTGTTACATGATGAGCTACTTGGTGGTCATTACTTCAATCTGTTTTTGTACAACAGTAATACTCTAATCCACCATTCATACTTCATTTATTAGCTAATATACTCCTACAAAAAGAAAACCCCTTCATCAATTCTTGCTTATCCTGAGGTACAGTTCATATAGAAAAGAGGAATATTGCTACATTTTTTTCCCCTGTGTTCATTTCAAAATACTGAGTTGGGCCACTAGAATCTTCCACAGGTGGCCACAGAGGGATCTTTTTTACGTATCATTATAAACTTGTGGATTCTAACATATCTCATATTTCAATCTATTACTGATATTATTTGAATTTAGAATCAAACTGTTCTTTGGTTAGTAAGAGCCTGTTCAAATGGACTGAGTGCTTCTGTCACAAACGTAGTAGCCTTTATAGTCTCCTTGCCTTCTTTCTCTTTTTTATTTCCTGCCCTAGCCCTAGAATCAACCATTTCTCCAAGCCCCCCACCCATTCCTCGTAGTGGGGCATGTCTTTTAGATACCACAAGTCTGGTGGCTAGGAGTGCTCATTGCTATACAATCATTGTTTGTAGGCCATTTAGTGGACAGAGCTAGAAAATATTTTTTAAATAAAATGCATCACAAGTTCATTCTGATACTATAATTCAAATTCAGGACTACAAGTTTTCTATTAACCTCATTCATCTTCACTGATCTTCATCTTTATCTTCCTTCTCCAATGCCCAAAATTCCAGTTTGCAAGAACACCAACATAATTACTCATCTGTCTTATCTCACAATACTAGTGTCAGGATCACAGAATGATTACTAACCTCAATAATACACTCATTGTAAATAATTTAAATTCTTTTAACCTTTTATTTTGTTCTTATGGTATCTATTCTTTGGTAACTACTGTCAAATTACTGTGGTTTAAAGCTTTAAAAAGCTCTTTTCTATGTGGTATGCCATGTACTTGTTACATAGTTAGGTTGTCTGTTTCACTTTACTTTTGACTTTTAGGGATGGCTTTGTACATTTAATATTGTTTTATAATTATTTAAAACATTTATGTTGTTTCCAAATTTTATCTACATAAAAGGTTTTATTCAGGGAATTCTACTTGGCTACTTGTCTCTTTTTCCCTATAAAAATCATATTTTATATTAACTGTTTATCCATTCAATTTTAGTGATTTGGTGATATTTAGATATTTGATTTTAATCTAATCAACACACTCCCATATCAGATGATTGGCGAGAGTAGCACACTACACATACATTTATTTGTCATGCTTATTTTACTCAATAGTTCCTGCATTGAACAACTTCTCATTTATGCTGAATTCTATTGTTAATTATACAATTACATAACTATATATAACTATGTAATTATTATACTGATTCAGCAATGTAATCTAATGAAAAAGTGTCCTGCTTCATGGTGAAATAGCCCTCAATGATTAGTTTTAAAAGCATACCTTAGGCTTTCATTTAAGGTGTCAATATTAAAAGGGAATAATCATAATCTATTTCTTTTAAAAGCTGGCTATTTCTGCTAGTCAGTGTTGTATTCCTTTACATTAAAATCTGCTGAAAATTAGTATATGAATTGTCATCTCCTCTTTAGGCATCTGCAGGAACAAATATCCCATTGATTAAAATTTTGAAATGCTGGTATGTAAAAAGCATATAAGTTATTTTTCTTTTTACCAGCTTCTTGTAGAAATTTATAATGGAAATATTAAAATAGAAAAATTCATAGTCAGAAGAACTGGATGGAAATCTCAGCTAAACTGCTAAGTAGCTGAATGACTTTAGGAAAGTCATTTCACTTCTTAGAACTTCAGGTTTCTTATAGTCAAATGAAAATAATACTACCAATGCCAGAGTACTATTGTGGGGAAAAAAATTATTTGAAAGCAATATATAGACCCCAAAGCACTCTGTAAACATAAAGCATAATAAGCAGGGAATTAAATGGCTGTTTTGCTAAAATCCAATCTCAAAGTTTTAATTTGTTTGTTTAAAATGATAGCAACATCAACTGTGAATGAGAGCTTTGCAATCATCCAAACTGCAGTCCAGAAACTGAGTTTTTGCCTGAACAGAGCTCAGTTATAAATATCTGTCTTTGGATTTGACATTCAATTCTGAAATGAAACGAACATGCTTCAGAATTTTAATCTGACATCCAAGAGCTGAAACTCTGAAAGCAGATAAAACATTTTCAAAAAAAAGCAACCTGTTAATCTCAAGTGACTTTTAAGTCCAACTCTGATTATTCAATATAGAAAATAAATCTTCAGATAAAAACCCATTTCTGAAAATTCATCTGGAAAGCTTTTACACAGTCTAAGTTGGAGATAAAATTTATCTATATTTTATGTTAAGGGAAAATAAAACACTAAAATTAATCATTTAAAAAAATATTTTACACAGGCATAAACTTTGTTAAAGAATATTATATGACATAAATTTTGAACGTGATTCTGCAAATAATAAAGCAATGGGAATAAATAAGAGATTCATTTATAGTTGCTTTTTTTGGACACTACAAATTACACCCATTAAAATTGCTCATTCTTGCCTATGAACTCTGAACATGATTTCTGTTTGAAATCAAAGCTGAGGAAATCTGCCTTTCTGCTTTTAAATGGATATCTGCTTTAGGGATTGCACATTGAAGGAGTATATCTAAGCTCACATGTAAAAATAAAAATATATACTGTATATAGATTTTTTAGTTCTGAATTTTGCAGTTGCTTATTGTTTTCTTCTTTCCAATTAAATCTTGCATGCTGCCAATAGTTACATGTCTATGCTACCAATCTAGTTATGAACACTCACTGGGGGAGAAAGAGCAGAGATGTTTAGCTATGAAAATTTTCAAACACATTCAGAAGCAGAGAGAATAGGTCAGTGAGCCTCCACATATCCATCACTCAGATTTAACAATATAAAGAATTTGCCACATTTACATAATCTCTTCTTTGCTATTTTGCTGAAGCTTTTTAAAGCAAAGCTCAGACTTCAGACACACTTCAGCATATATCTCTTAAAAGGATAGACGATTTCTTACGTAACTACAATGTTATTTCAACCATTCTAAAGCTGCCAGTGGTTCCTTGATTTCATCTGTTACCCAATTCATAAGCAAAGTTTTCTAATTTCTTCAAAATAGTCACCTCAGAGTTGTTGTGTTCAAGTTAGAATCCAAACAAAGCCTACAAGTTCCATTTGGTAGCCCTTCCTTTCTTTCAATACATATTTCTTCAATGTCTATTTCTTGCTAGGTGCTTTTGAATTTATTACCTAATCTCAAAATATCCTCAGGAGGTAATGTGGCAAATACAGGCACTTTTCTACCAAAACCTGTGCTTTCTCCTTCATGGTATGGAGTTGTTGCTAGGAAGTAGCTGCTCACCAAGGCCTTGCCAAGGAGTGGTTATGTGAACCACAACAGTCAAGGTTGATCTAAAGCATTTTCCAGTACTTTAGACCAAGTTTCTCCTGTCCTGGGTTAGAGATAGGCTCCAATGACAAATGTCCCCAGTAACTTCCCCTTACCTAGATGTACTCCCTGAAAAGTGGTCTGTGGTCATATTTGTTGCTATACACATCCTCCCAAGACAAAGTTCCTAACTCTCTTCTCTGTGCTAAGATGCCATGTTACATTTCAATGACATCAATTCTGGTATTTTATTGTAGTCATGTCTGTCTTCAACCCATTACACAGTAAATCCCAACAGTAGAGAAATTATGCCAAATTCAATTTTGAATCTCTAGGACTTATCACGACACCTGCCATATAAAAATCTGTATAATATAAAATAAAATGAAGTGGAACAATCACACATCACACTTTTAGGGTATGTTTTAAGAGGCAGGCAAATAATTTATCTGAGAGGAGGTCTTCTAATGTGTTTACACAAAATCATAGCACTATGGAGGAACTAAGAAATGGAAAATGGCAATATACAAAATTTCAGAACATCTGACAGAAACAAAGCGTGGCAGAAGGAAAAGAGTCTGAGAAAATTTTATACTTTCAAGTAAGAAATTGCTATGAAATACTAAAATATAAAGCAAACCAAACTGTAGTTAAGATGTCATGGATTCATCACTTCCTCTTTGCACAGGAACATCACTGGCTGATTAGCAGTTAAGTTAATTAGCTATTTCTCAGTATTACCAGGGCTGAAATAACACATTTCAATCAATGTTTAACAATCATTATTGTTTAAAAAGCCTACCCTAAATCTTTTACACTTCAGCTTAAGCACATTTCTTCTTATTCCATCATGAGAGGTGAGCAGCTGGCTGCCATGCTAACCAGATCTCTTTATATACTCTGAGACCCTCCAAATATGTACTACTTCTTCCAATCTTTAAAATAGACAGTGCTCTTCACACTCTTCCTTATGCATCCTGTTGGTAATATTCCTTTATGTAATTCATCATTTTAAATCATCCATTTAAAATGCTACGTTCCTTAGCTTCACCTCTTTCTAAGCCCCTTCTGTTAATGTCTCCAGTTCCATTTACTACATTAATTCCTTCCCACTCTCAAATTCACATTCTGCTCTCTACATCTTAACAGAAGGGCTATTTTCGATAATAATTTACCCTACATTTCATCCCTTCATT
This sequence comes from Ateles fusciceps, assembly GCA_036589455.1. Classification (NCBI taxonomy): domain Eukaryota; kingdom Metazoa; phylum Chordata; class Mammalia; order Primates; family Atelidae; genus Ateles; species Ateles fusciceps. The sequence goes on from JAZHEH010001960.1 coordinate 966,727, forward strand.
TGAAGTATCCAATGATAAAATTAAAACAGTCCCAATCAGAATCATGAAACCAACCTTAAAACAGTCTCCATCTGTCTTGGGAAGATTTGCCTTGCTCTAGATGTGTTGATGAATTTTTAGCACAAATTAAACCTCACAGACTCATTCCTCAAGTATTTCTACAAGTGTTCCATGTTCTACCATTATGTCACCCTCAGATACTTTAGAATGGTACAGCTGTTTTGAGGCTGAATGACAGCGATTCAAACAACCATGCTTACAACTTATAAAACTGGGGGAAACTTCTGGGAGGTGAAGTGACTGGTCCCAGGGGAAGGAGTGTTCTCCATGATACTATGCTGCTTGTTATAAGGTTTGCTGTTCTGCTTTCTTTTACTGCTACCCAAAAGGTTTGGCAGATAAAACTACTACTAGTAAAATGGAACTTAAAATAAAATGTCTTTGCTAGCCTTAGAAACTAACAGCAAATAACAAAAACAAAATAGCTAAGCCTTATTTATATAGCACTGACTACATGTCACATACTTTAATAGTAAATTAACTCATCAACGGTTGATGCATTGAATCTTTAGAATACTGCTGTGAGGGAAACATTTTTATCATCTTCATGTTACCATGAAGAAACTGAGGCCAGAGAGTTTAAGTAGTTTGCCCAAAGTTACAAATGATTTGGATGAGATTAAAATTCAGAGTCTGGTTTCAGAGTCAGTGTGGTTCACCATGACCTTTATTATACTACAAATAGTTCAGGAAATTCATCTTTGTGACACAGGGCATATGCCTTCTAAGGTAACACATTTTTAGTAAATATAAACATTTCCACAATAATGTTTCATTATACTTAATAAAAAATAGAAAAAATAATCAACATGGTATTAATGTGCCATTCATGGGAAGCAATAAACTGCTGAGAGCATTTTTTACTAGTGCATGACTATATATGCCTGACTTTGAACAAAAACGTTTTTAAATCTAAAAAAAATCTTAATATAAACATCAGCTGTTTATTTAAAATTATTTTAAAAACTCAAATAATGTTTAGACCAATTCTCTTGTCTAATTAATGGAACAGCTCAGAGGTAGAAGCACAATCTCATAAAATAAGATTTATAAACTGTGCACGACATTTTGCACATTATCATTATTTGACTGGGACCAACATACATGTTATAAATCTCAATGGACAGAACACTATATCAGCAAATATCAGTAGCATTTACTGAGTGCAAAGCCCTGGACTAGATTCTATCAAGGATCAAGGCTCAGCCTCTTTCTTCAAAAAAAAAAAAAAAAATGTATATATATATATATAGCCAGTAACAGAGCATCTGATAAGAGCTAAATATCCAACTTAGTTGGGATCTTTTGATTATAAGAGTACAAATTCACTCAGGTTATGCCACATAATGGAGATTGATTATAAGTCTGTATCCGGAAATAAGAAAGGCAGGAGTTTCCAGAGTACCCAAGAATTCAATTCAGGCTTGGAGAGACAGAAATGGGTTCAAGATTGGAAGGCCATTTGGGATCCAAAGCAGCTCTGGCAACCATGTTACCAACACAAGTCTGTTTATACCTGCTCTGCTTATCATCATCTTTGCTTCTCTCCAACACTGGGTCTCTGTTTTTGTTTTCAACTGCTTCCGTCTCTCTGTGTATCCCATTCAAAGATGCCCAGAGAGGGGATCTTATTGTCAAGTTAGCTACTACCATTTTTGCTGGGCTGAGCTTCTCACAAATATCACCTTCAGCATTACCAGAAGATATATTCGTACAGAGGGAAGACTTCACTTGACCTAGACCTCCTGAAACCATGGAGCCACTAGCAGTATCTGAGGGACTCAAAGATTCAATTACTCCTAAGAAATCTGGACCAGTGTTAAGAATACAGCAATTAGAATGCCAGTGGGATTGCTCCAGTTTCTTACTCAGAGCCCGATTTCCATAACATGACATACACAGTCTGTGGGAGGCAAGATATAATACGGCATACACGTTTTTATGATCTACCGGAGCCTGAATGGAGCAGTGGGGGAGAAGGTACTCTAAAGGCATATTGCCTGTGTTCAAATTTAACTCTGATGCTTACAAGGTATGTGACCATGTGCAAGTTATTTAACCTAGCTGCACCTCAGTTTCCTTGTCTAGCAAATTTAGGTAATGGTAGTCTCTCCTTCACAGGATTGTTATGAGGATAAAGAAATAAAACATTCAAAGGGCAGGATGTGCTAGGCACACAGTGAGCACTTGATGAATTTTAGCTATTATTTTCTTACTATTTCAAACACACCTTATCAATTCTATCCCTGTGACTCCACAGTAAAAAACTATCCAAACATATTATGTTCCTTTGCACTTCTGTTCTTACCTGCTGCCTGGATCTTCTTCCCCTAATACTTTCTAGTGAAGCCCTTCTCATTCCTCAAAGTTCAGAACAAATTTCCTTTTTGAGCAACGCCCTCAGTGATTGTTAATTTCCAGAGGGGCTTCCAACAATTCCTCCAGTGCGATATGCTCATGACACCCTTCTCATCAAGAGGTGGGCAATTCAATTCCCTCATGTTGAATCTTGCCTTGGGACTGGTTTGGACTATAGAACGAGGTGAAAGTGACATTCTGGGACTCTCAAGCCTAGGGCATGAGAGGATTCAGTCTTCACTTTCTGTTCTTGGAACCCGGCCACCATACTAGGAAAAAACCATGCCATATGGAGAGGTTATATGGGGGGAACCAAGGCGTACTGGTTAAACACTCCAGATTAACTCCCAGCCTGTGCCAGGACCAACCCCCAGGCATGTGAATGAAACATCTTGGACGGTCCAACCCAGCCAAGCCCCAAATGAATGCAACCCAAGGCATCATCACATACTCAGTAGATTTTAGCCCATAGAAGTATAAGGCATAATACAATGATTCTGGTTTCAAGCCACTATGTTTTGGGTTGTTATATCAATATGAAACCAAAACATCAGTCATGAAACTCCTGGACAGGGTAGGTATTTCTTATACTAAGCTCTCATAATTCTAATCTGCAACTTAACAAACTATATTATTATAATTATTTCTTTTTATGCCTGTGTCTTCTGAGAATTTCAAGGCTAGTAACCATGAACTTAAGGAAAAAAAAAAGCTTTTTCAGAATTAATCCTAGGAGAAGTAACAGAATATACAATGGCTAGAATAAAGGTATAATAAAGTAGAAAAATTCTGAAGTTATTCCCAGCCTATTATTTTGACAATCTCTAACTCTTTGAAGATTTGAATTAAGTTATAGAAAGGGTAAGGCTTGTCACCCCAAAATGATGATTAAATGGCTTAATATCTATATTTAGCACCCTGTTTACTATACTACTAGAGCCCTTTTCTGATGAGAAAGAGAGGATAAAAACAAATGAAAGAGAAGAGATTGCCAAAGTTAACCAATATTGTTCACACTTTTTTTTGTTTTGTTTTGTTTTGTTTTGTTCTTAAGAAGAAGAAGAAGGAGAGGGGACTTGGTTTACTAGCTAGCAGGACTTTTGGGAGGCTGTAATAGAGTAGTTTTAAATGTGGACTCTGAAGCCAGACAGTCTGGATTTCTACTCACCTTCACAGCATGGGTTTGAATCCTAGCTATAGGTTTATGTGGCAAATTATCTAACTAGTCTGTGCCTCAGCTTCCTTATTTATAAAATGGAAATAATGAGAGTTCCTGCTTCACAGGATCCAGTTAAGGATTAAATGAATATGTAAAACACATACAATGGTGCCTGGCATTCAGTAAGACCTATATAAGGGTTGCTGTTACTGCTGCTGTTCCTCCTCCTTCTGCTATTATAAAGACATAGTAACAAATGCAGCATCATTTTACATAATGGGTAGACAAAGCAGACACTGGAACCAGGCAATAAATAGAGCTTGGACAATTGGCTCTCTAATGTATTATGCTAGATATAAAAAATAAATTCCAGAGAGAATTTTGCCTCATAACATTTAGAAGAAAAACTTCATAACATTTAGAGGAAAATATGGGAGAGTGTCTTTAATAGCTTGGCTTACAGGGAAAAAAAAAATCTTAAACCTGATGTAAAAGCAGAAATCATTAAGGAAGATGGTTAAATTTAACCATACTAAAAATTTTCAATTTTGTGCCAACAAACAGACAAAAAAATGCCATAAACAATGTTAAAAGATAAGCCAGAAACTGGGAAAATAAATTTATCAAGATTCGTGTCCAAAAGATATAAAGAACTAATTCTAATCACTAATAAAAAGCAAATAACCCAATACAAAATGCACAAGATGTTAAACAAGCTATTTGCATAAGGAAAAATCAAACATTTAATAACATAATAAAATTCTAAGATAACATACCCCTTAATTTTAAATAAGAGGGTATTTCCTGCTTCGTAATTGGCTCCTTGCCTTCTGCCTGGACCCACAGCTAAAGTTATCTTTTGAATAAGAAGGGGGAGAGGTTGGTGAGGCAGGGAGGTACTGAAGGGAAGCCTAGGCTCCCCTAGTCCCCAGAATTTTTCCATCCCAGTCTTTCCAGATAAGGCTGATTACAGTCATTAACCTTTCAATAATGTAATCTGATATTTTACATCATTAAATTTTTGCACCCAACTTATCACATTTTGGTAATGTTTTATAACAAGGACATCTTACTTAAGGCTAAACACAGTTGTAAGACATTCTCACATATTAACTCAGAAAATACCCATAATGTAGGTGTGATTATTTTTCCTAATTTGCCAATTAGCCACAAAGTGGTGGCAAGCCCAAGGTCACCCAGAAAAGTCAGGATTTTAAACCAAATTATCTGGCTTTAACATCCAGCTCTTAACCCTGTACTATTATTGCCTCCAAACATATGACATATGAAAAGGCTCAATCTCACTAGTAATCAGGGAAATGCAAAATTGCAAAATTCCATTTCATACCATATACAGAATGACAGAACATTTAAAAGTCTAACAATGAGTACTGTGAGCAACGGCAATCCATACATTTTCTAGAGGGTGTATAAATTGGTACAAACACTATCTGGAGGCATTAGGAAGATGTGTATTCTTAATCACGAAGCAGTTTCACTTCTAAGTATATGGTTAAGAAAATACTTGCCAAGGAAATAAGGAGAGAAAAGTTTCCACTATGTTTGTATAGGTAAATATATATGAAATATATAAATATTATTTATATATATATATATATAAAAATGTATATAAGTGAAAGACTAGATAAATTTGGCATATTCACACAATGGAATGCAATTCAACAGCTGAAACAAATAAATCGAAACTACTAGCTTTATCGTAAATAAATTCTAAAATTATAATGTCAAATTAAAAAGTAAATTAAAGAATAAGGCCAGGTGTGGGGGCTCATGCCTATAATCCCAGCACTTTGGAAGGCCGTTCCAAAAACAGGAGGTGGGCAGATCACCTGAGGTCAGGAGTTCGAGGCCAGCCTGGCCAACATGATGAAACCCTGTTTCTACTAAAAATACAAAAATTAGCCAGGCACAGTGCTGTGTGCCTATAATCCCAGCTACTTGGGACGGTGAGGCTGGAGAATCACTTGAACGCAGGAAGCAGAGGCTGCAGTGACCCAAGATCTTGCCACTGCACTCCAGCCTGGGTGACAGAGTGAGACTTCATCTCAAAAAAAAAAAAAGGAAAAAGAAAAGAAATGAAAGAAAAAATACAGCAGGCTACCATTTATATGAAGTTAGACAACATGACAAATATCATTAATAATACTGTATATAATTCTTAAATGATACATGTATGCCAAGTAAAGTGCATACTCAAGAATGGAGAAGGTAAACAGTAAATTCAATGCTATGATTACCTGTGGAGAGAAAGGGATAAGGCAAAGGCACACAGGAACCTCAGCTGTAGCTGTAATGTAGTGCTGGCCTAAAAAAAATAACTAAGGCAAATATGTTGAGGTTTAATAAAATTGGGTGGCAGGTGCATGGTGGTAAGCTAGTTTGTATACTTGTCTCTATATTTAAAGTATTTCATAATAAAAATATAAAAACAAATGAAGTGTAGTAAAACAGAGAACATTCTAAAAATAAATGACAAAGAGGAGATTTACATATATTTCATCTTAGACCTTTTTTGAGAAACATTGCTTTACAGGAGCATCTGTTACTGAGTCTAGGCCCTTAACTTTGATGGGTCCCACCTCCCTTTAGAGCTTTAACAAAATAAATTGTTTCTACTACAGCAATAACATTACAGTTTTGCAAAAACAACAAAACACATATGATTAACAGGAAAATAAAGTCAGTGGCAATATGTTTATGAAAATATCATCAACGTGTTTGTCCTGGAAAAATATGCCATAGGACAGATAACAACAGGTGAAATCGATAAATGAAATATTCTTTAACTACCATTGAATAGAGGATTGGTAGTTTCTCCTCCATGCAGAAGAGAAAACATTCAGGATTAATAATTTTGAATCAGGTTGATAACTGTTAAGCTATGATTACTGCCTCTAGAATATGAAAATGTAAAAGCTCAGGAACAAAGAAAAAACTCACTTAGTATCCACATATTAGTTTACTGGCCCCTTACTCTGTTCATTTATATTACACCCTCTAAGTTTCAGAAAAAAGTAATCTAATTTGAGATTCAGTTATATGGAAGAAAAGATCAAGCGTATGGCATGTAAACAACTTTGCCTCATGAAGAGAGCTCATGAAGAGTTTCAGTTAAACTCTCCCTCTTCTATCTTGCATTTCTTGCCATTGAGTTATGCTCTATTACCCTTATAGTTTATTCTAACTTGTATATCTTCATATTCATGTGCAAATGTAGTAACGCCACATTAGCCAGTCATTAAAATGGCAATCTAAATTACATGAAACATGGCCAAAGAAATACACATATAAGACCCAAGAACAATCAAAATACAAGGCACAGAGTTCTATTGTTGAGTCTTATGTTGTAGACAGTGCTAAAAATTTTTAATCATAGATTCAACTACAAATGAAAGTTGTTTAAAAAGCAGTAAGTATGACATCTGGAAGTATCATTAAAGAAACATGGGAAAAATACAAATTTATTACAGAAATTTTGAAAAACCTAATGATCAAAAGTCATGTGGGACATGGGCAAAAAATCCATCATACCTAAATAACTCACAAAAATGCTATAGTACTTATGATAATTCATAATTAATCATGGCCCTGAATTATCAAGAAAAAAATAAATTATATTTATTCAGTATACCTTAAAAAGTGTGGGGAAATGACTTTAAGCCACCGATTCTAACATTCATCCAGAAAAACAAATATGTAAGCATGTTCTGAAAAAAATTACATTTGTCTTATCAGTTTTAAGATACAGTGTTATGAGATAATAATGAAAGGAGTGAGGTAATACCACAAAACAGCCATTTATTATCTAATAAATGTTACTAAAACACTTGGTCAACTATTTTGAATATTGTCTTTTTAGGAGTATTTATAATCTCACCTGAAACTATATATCAAATAAACTGCAGACAGACAGAGCTTTCAAAAAAAATTTTAAGTGGCTATTTTACAAAGAAAGGACATTAAGCATAGAGAAAAATGACTTTAAAAAAGAAGAAAAGAAAAACAGACAATTTCAAAATGCAAATACATTTATTTTTATAATTATAAAAGTAATTTGCGAGAAATTCTGAAATCTTAAAATGCATATAAAAATAAACAAAAACTGTTGGCTTTCCTTACAAGAGAAAATATTGTTACATTTCAGAATATATTCTTTATTTTTTAGTATGTGTGTATATATATTTATACATATATATATATGGTTTTCTTTTTATTATTTGTGAATGAATTGTAGTTGCCTTGTAATTTAAAGTTTTTAATTTCTACATTAAGGAGCTCTTTCCATGTAAATAAATATGTATATACATTGCCATTATCATTTCTAATGGCAACAAAATATCTTATTCTATAAAAGAAAATTCTTGGAAGTAAACACAAATAAAACCAATCTTCTCTTTCAACCACTGCTGTAAAAGTCAATTTTGGTTGTTTTCTTTTCCAAGATGGTGGAATAGAGGCTTTTAGCATACCTTGGCCTTTTGGAAATAGCAAGATAGTGCATAAAGATTAACTCTGTTAGCTTTCATTCAAGAAGGAAAATGGGAAAATAAGAGGTCAAACTGTCTCTCCTCACTGAAGATAGGATTTTATACCTAGAAAACCCTACAGACTCCACCAAAAGATTTCCAGAACTGATAAATGGCTTCAGTAAAGTTTTAGACACAAAATCAATGTACAAAAATCAGTAGCATTTCTATAAACCAATAATGTTCAAGCTGAGAGGCAAATCAAGAATGCAATCTCATTTACAATAGCCACACACAAAAAAAACCAATAAAATACCTAGTAATACATCTAACCACGGATGCAAAAGGTTTTCATAGGGATAAAACACTGCAGAAAGAAATCAGAGATGGCACAAATGGAAAAATATTCCATGATGATGGATTACAAGGATTAATATTGTTAAAATAGCCATACCACCCAAGACAATCTATAGGTTCAAGATTATTTCTATCCCACTACCAGCACCATTTTTTACAGAACTAAAAAGAACTATTATAAGATTCATATGGAATAAAAAAGAGCCCAAATATTGAAAGCAATCCTAAGCAAAAAGAACAAAGCAATAGATATTGCATTACCTAACTTCAAACTAAACTATAAGGCTGCAATAACCAAAATAGTATTGTACAAAAACAGATACACAGATCAATGTAACAGAATAGAAAACCCAGAAATAAAGCTGCACACCTACAGTCTTTGATCTTTGACAAAGTTGACGAAAATAAGCAATGGGGAAAGGACTCCCTATTCAGTAAACAGTGCTGGGATAGCTGGTTAGCCATATGAAGAAGAATAAAACTAGACCCCTACATTTTAACATATACAAAAATTAACACAACATGGATTAGAAATTTAAATGTAAGACCTCAAACTATAAGAATCCTAGAAAAAAACCTAGGAATTACCATTCTGGACATAGGCCTTGGGAAATAATTTCTGACTAAATCCTCAAAAGCAATTGCAATAACAACAACAACAAAAATTGACAAGTGGGACCTAATTAAAATAAAGACCTTCCGTACAGCAAAAGAAACTATCAACAGAGTAAACAGACAACCTACAAAAGGGAGGAAGTTATTTATAAATTGTGTATCTGACAAATGTCTAATATGCAATCTACAGGGAGCTTAACTGAACAAGCAAATAACAACCCATTTAAAACTTGGCAAAAGACATGAACAGACATTTTTCAAAAGAAGACATACAAGGGGCCAATAAACATATGAAAAAATGCTCAATATCACTAATCATCAGATAAGTGCAAATTAAAACCACAGTGAGACACAATGTCACACCAATCAGAATGGTTATTATTAAATAAAGTTAAAAAACCAACAGTTACAGGCAAGGTTTCAGAGAAAAGGGAATGCTTATACACTATTGGAAGGAACATAAATTCATTCAGCAGTTGTGGAAAGCAGTTTGGAGGTTTTGCAAAGAACCTAAAACAGAACTACCATTTAACCCAGCAATCCCATTACTGGGTATCTAGCCAAAAGAAAATACATTTTTCTTTTTCTTTTTTTTTTTTTTTAAAGATGGGGTTTCACCATGATGGCCAGGCTGGTTTTGAACTCCTGACCTTAGGTGATCCACCCACCTCAACCTCCCAAAGTGCTAGGATTACAGGCGTGAGCCACCACACCCGGCCCAGAAAATAAATTTTTCTACCAAAAAACTCTGATGTACTCACATGTTCACTGTAGCACTATTCACAGTAGCAAAGATGTGAAATCAAACTATGTGCCCTTCAATGGTGGATTGGATAAAGAAATGTGGTACACAAACATCATGGAATACTATGTTGCCACAAAAAAGGAATGAAATCATGTGCTTTGCCACAATAAGAATGTGGCTGGAGGTCATTAATCTAAGAGAAGTAACAGAGGAACTGAAAACCAAATATTGCATGTTCTCACTTATAAGTGGGAGTTAAACATTAGGTACTCATGGAAATAAAGATAGCAACAATAAAAACTGGCAACCACCAGAGCAAGGAGGGACAGAAAGGGAAAAGGGCTGACAAACTAACTATTGGGTACCATGCTTGGTACCTAATGACCTTACTGAATGACTCTAGTACTGAATGACTCAGTAAGGTTATTCATGTACTAGAAAGTATCAAAAACAAAGCACATTTATATATTTCCAAAGTTTATCTCTACGTATTTATTTTACTTTCTTTGAAAGTTAGTAAAGTTTGATTTTTTTAATGTTTCTTAGTCATTGATATTTCTTGTTTTCTAAGTTATTCCATCACGTTCTTTGATCAATGTTCTATTGGAATTTTAAAAATTGATTTGTAAGAGAGCTGTCATATAATAGTTATAAAATTAATAGTTTCCATATTTTTATAAATAATTTTTCCTGCTTGTTGTTTGTTTTTTATCTTTGTTAATTTTTACTGTTTGGAAGGTTTCAAATTAGTCACATTTAAAAATATTCAATGGTTTCTACCCTTATTGACATGCTGTGAAAGATCATCACTATCTCATGATTATATAAATATCTACTTACATTCTTTCACATGCTCTTATATCTTTTTGGTATTTTAACATTTGAATCTTTAGTCTCCTTGAAATTTATTTTGGTATGACATATGAGAAAGAATTCTAACAGCATTTGCCCCAAAATTTGAATACCTTAAACATATGCCAATTTATTACATTTACTTGGGTCTGTTCTGGGGCTTCCAATTCTATGGTCAATTTAATTATAAATTAGTCATTTGACTAACTAAAACTTTTAAGTTAATAAATGCATGAAAGTAAAAGACAGAAAACTGGAAAAAATTATTACAGCCACTATGACAGATAAATGGTTGACAATGTCAATATGATAAATCATACAAGCCAACAAAAAACTACCAAAATATCACTGGGGAATGTGGAAAAATAGGTAAAGGATAACTGGAGAAAAATCATGAAAGAAAAATAAATGACTACTGTAAGCATGGTAAAGTGATATGCACTCTGTAGTAGTTGAATAAATATGTTTAAGTGTTAGACAACACTTAAACTGTCCAATTAGCAAGAACTGTCTCATAAAGTAATTTTTAAAAAGTCTTCAAAGTTAAGAATCTGGGGAGAAGGGCATTCTTACACTTCCCAGCAGGCATATAAATTGGCAGGCTGATTTTTCAAAAACAATCTGGCAATAGCTAACAAGAGTCATAAAATAGTATATATCCTTTGACTCAGCAATTTCCTTCAGACTCCAGCCTAGAAAATAATGTGACATGTAGTAAAAGATTTATATACAAAGATATTCACCTTAGTTTTATTTAAATCAAAAATAGTAGGTTTGAAAACTCCAGTAAAATAATGAATATATAAATCATAGCATAAACACAGTATCAAATACTCTAGCTATTTACAAACCTGTTTAACAGCATGTGGAAAGTGTTATGATGTTAGTAATGGAGCAGGTCCAGTGTTGATTGGGGGTTGTGGGCAGGCCCTGAGGGTCTTCGGGGACCACAGGGCCTGAGAGTGAGGGACTGTACTCACCATGCGGGGCCCTCATTGGCACTCGGCCTTGGGCAGCAATGAGTGTGTGGGCCACTATGTCACACACGCTCCCGCACCTCCACAGCAGCTGGCAAGTAGACCAGGCCATCCTCCCAGAGGAGGACCACATGGTTGTCATTCGCTTCTGCAATGACTGGGACGCTGCATGCATGAAAATGGACAAGGTCTCGTACAGCATCACTGAGAAGGTTAAAGATTTTGCAGTTATTTTTCTTGTGGATAATACCAAAGTACCTGACTTCAACAAAATGTATGAGTTATATGATCCATGCACTATCATGTTTTCCTTCAGGAACAAGCACATCATGATTGTCTTGTGGACTGGCAACAAGATTAACTGGGCGATGGAGGACGCAGGAGATGGTGGACATTAGAGGGACTGTGGACCGTAGGGCCCTCAGTGGAGGCAGCCTGGTCATGCCCTCAAAACTACTCCATGAAGTACAGACACTGAGGTGCACTCAGGCTGTGAGGATAAATGTTGTGGAGGCCTTTTCATGTGGAAACCTTTTCAACTATTTCAAGCCTTTGGAAAAGTACATGAAGTTCCAGGGCTGGAGGACTTCTGAGATACAATTTATTACATGGCCTTAACTAGCTGAAATAAACAAACACATGAAGAAAATAATATTAATGATGTTACCTGAATGAAAGGAAGATTTTTAAAGTGTATGTATATAGTTGCGTCGCAGTTGGTAAAAATGCATATAGGAAAAACTTAAACACATAATGATCATATCTGAGAATGGGATTATGGGTGATTATGATTTTCTTCATTCTTCATTTCCTTATTTCTAAAATACTTCACAATATGTCTAGTTAGATGGGAATACAAATTGGGGAAAGGCCTGTGTTTTCAAGATGAGAAAAGCTATAAGCAAACAAATCTATGAGCTGGGAGAAGCCATAGAGAGAGTGAGAGGACAAAGGCTTAAAAGAAAGGAGCAATGAATGTCACCAGGATCCTGAAGAAAAGAGGCATCAAGAGAACAGGTGGAGAGACTTGCCTAGGAGAAACATCTTTCCTTTGACATCTGTGAGAAGGTAGTACTGGAGAGGTACAAATACAGATAGATTTATATGCAGGTAATGGGAGCAGAACATTCACTCAACTCACAGATGTTCACTTTTATTACTTAAGTCAAGCATGAGGCAAGCTCATCGGCTGAGACTGAAATAGAACTTGAGAAGAATGATAAAGATTATGAAAACTGAATGGGAGGGGGAGCTAATCAAAAGAACTATACTGGTATTTCTGTTTACCTAAATATGTATCAGGATCATGAAATCATTTTGTTTCAGGAACCAAATACAGTTACTATCCTCTTTACCAGGGAACGATTCTTTTAACATATCTATGTCATATCTTGACTGATTGCTTGATTCATTAATTCAGATTCTTTTATTCATTCAACAATACTCTAGTGTTTAACCAGGTCGCTAATGCCCTCCACATTTGCAAATTCAGTGGTCAATTCATGGTCCTCATGTTATTTGACATTTGTTATGTGTTATAGGACACATTTAGGAATCCTTCATTCTTGAAAACTGTAATGTATTTGTTTCTAAGACACCACTACACTGTACTATTAACCCTTCTTAGATGCCTTTGCTGGTACATGTTCATCTATCTGATGATAAATGTTAAAAGGCTCCGAGGCTCAAACTTTGTGCCTCTTACATCTATTTATTCATAAGCTCATCTCATTCAGACTCTTATCTTTAAATATGTTTGTACATTGACAACTAACATATCACTCACACACACAGACACACGCACACACGCACACACGCACACACACACTCCTCCAGATTCAATCTCTCACTTAAACTTCAGACTCAGACAGAACTTCCTACCCTACGTGAATGTCTATCAAACTGCGAAGAAGCAACCCCCACCCCAAGTACCCCTCATCCTCCAAATTATCCATTTAACTAAACAGAAACTTCTTTCATCAAGTTGTTCAGGCTAAAAACCTTAGAATCATCAACAGGTCTCCATTTCTTTTTCCCCACTTCAAATAAAGCTGCAAATTCTAATTACCCTATTTTCAAAAATATACCAGAATCTAACCACATCTCTCTACTTTCATTCTAGTTTAAGCCACAGTCATTTTTCCTCTGGAATGCCTTGGTCCCCCCCCTGAAGGGACCCTCTTCTTCATCTCTTATCCCCCAGCAGTCTGTTCTCCCCATTGTAATGGAAATGATTCTTTAAAACCAAACATAAGTTAGATCATGTCACTCTTCTGCTCACAAGTCTCTAATGACTTCCTATTTCACTTATAGTAAAAGTCAAACTCCTTATGAAGGCCTTAAGGCCTTACCTATCAGGCTTCCTGGGAGGAGGGCAGAGAGCAGGAGGATCTTCCACCTAGGTTTCCACATGGGAGACAATTTCTCTAAGCACTATACCTAGCGGGGACTTCCTCAAATAGAAGTTCAATGTTTGTCCTTGGTACAGTTTTCTAAAGTTCTCTTATCCAACTAGCAAGACTAAGAAAGTGAGTGAATAAAATAATAAATAAATATCTAAATAAAAGCTCACATTTTTCAACATGAAATCTCAGAAATATTAGTGGTTCCTTTCCAAATATAATGTATATACTCTAATTGCCATTCTTTTATTTCATTTTATTTTTCAAAAGAAATGCACCAATGGACCAATGTGGTTTATGAAAGATTTTTTTCCCTTTTTCTTCTTCATTAGTAACAAAATCCCAGAATTGTGATTTCCAGATTCTCTTCAAGAAACAAACATCTGGTGTGTCCCAAATGTTGCTTTCCAATCTTTTACACATTGTATGAAAGCTTTGTGGTGAATAACACTGGGCATTTTTGACGTTCTGTTGAAAACAGAAGAATGACTAATATCTGTCCTTATATATTCACAAACAGCAAGCTCTCGATTTCAGAAAGGCAACTCAACTGCCCACCTTTGTATTGTCTCCTATCGAAATACTAAGTTGTATCATTGTTCTTTTGCATAGTGTTTATTATTATAATGAGTGAAAGCAAGTAACAGAAAGTAGCACAAAGTGACATAAGAACATTGATCTACAATTTGGCAAAACAGAGAATTGTTTTATGAATTTCATGATATAATCCTTGCCAACTTCTCATCTGATCCTGTAGACTCAACAAGTATATATTAAAATGCCATTTTCTTATCTACTTTATAATCTCTCAACTTTCACTTTCACATATTAAAGCAGAATAAGCCCATGAAGGTTTCTTAAACTACATACAAATAATAAAACTGAGCCAGTATCAAAACCATTAATTTCACTCCAAATGTAATCACATGAAATAATTGGTGTTTGTCACCACCTCTAAGTCAAAGATCCAGAGAATGTAAACCAAAGGCAGAAAAGTCAGAGATCAGCAACAAAACACTGGGGGAAGAAAAGAAAGCCAGAGCTTAACTGTGTGTAAGTAGGCATTACTGTGTGTGTAACCCTCTGTTTGTGTGTATGTGTCAATCTGAATGGGTCTATGTGGTTATGTTCACATGACTGGCTGTGTGTCTGCATAGGTATGTGTGCATGTCAGCTTGAGCATGTGCATGTGTGTGTATGTTGCCCTGCAGGAGACAGTGTGAGTTTATATGAGTCAATCTGAGAAACAGAAAGTTCATGAGCATATGCACTTTTCTCCTTGGAAAAGTGGGTAGAACAATGTTGGCTATACAATTTTTATGTTGTGTAGGTGTGTCAGCCTGAGCAAGAGTGTGTTTGTGTATGTGTCAGCTTGAACAAGCAAGCATGTATAGGGAGAAGGGAGAAGACTGTGTGTGGCAGACTGAATGTGTGTGAGTGTATGTGTAGTATGTTGTGTATGTCAGCCCAAGTGAGTGTGTGCATGTGTGGGTGAGTGTATGTCAGCATATTTCTGGGAGAAAGAACTAGAGAGACTATTTCCCTGCATCCTATGTGGTAGGAGAGAGTTCTTAACAATCTTAAAAGTGCAGTTTTATTAAAACTTGCCCCTACCACGTAATGACAGGTCCCTCCAAGTGTGTTAATTAACCTCAGTAGAAATTAGGTGTGAAAAATACCCTAAAATGATCTACCAGCAGAGCATGGAAAATTCAGTCAATTTAAACATTACCACTTTATAAGTTAGCAGAATGCTATTTTTCTTTCAGTTTAAAATAACCTGATATAATTAATTTTTCCTTCACTAAATGGTTCTTTAAATCAGCATTACAATTGATGTCTCTTGATTAAACATCACTTTATTTTAAATTAAGATTTAAAAGATAATTTCTGAACAATCATGATTAATCCCTTGCTAGTGTGTTAATATTACACATAAACATAAAATACAACCTTGCCAGAAACGTTTCAGATTTCAAAACTAAGTACCATGAAGTGCTGCTGACACAGTATGCTGGACTATAACTTCATTTTTGATTCCCACGACACACTTCTGGTCAGTTCGTTCGGCCAAAGACACATCACACCGGTGACTCACTGTCTACTCAATGGAAAGGATAGAAAGGTTCTCATCCTCAGTGTTCACCCTAATGCTCATCAGATTTTATAAACCCCAAGATAAACCTGGAAAAACATCAAACTAGCCAGAGGAAGTGCTCTTCCCCCAGAGTGCCGGTTCTAATGGCCTCTTCACTGGGTACAGAGTAACTAAGGTAGGCTTTCTTATTGGAATTCAGCTATTATTTTGGTGTTTTTGCCAATAGGTACATATGTATAAATATGTGCATGTTTATAAATACACACAAAATTTACTCCACAAAATAGAACTTAATGTCACCTTGCTTTATTTTTCTAATTCAAATAAAGTAAGGCTCCAAGTATCAATTTGCCAACAGTATTATTCAGTATTTCATACCATTTCCTGCTCTGGCCCTGCGAGATCACCAGGAAATTCAGCAAAAAGGGGCTTATGGGTTTCAGTCTGTTGTGGTCACCATTAAGATGCTGGTGTTCAAACCCCAAGGACAGGTGGGTGGCTCTACTTCCAAGCCAGTGCAGACCTTGGAATCTTTAAGTGTCTGAAACACAGTGGCCTCCCTCATGACATCACCACCCCCCTCCACCACATCATCCATCTATCACCCACAGGCCCTATCAATTCCTGGGATGCCCCCCCAGGACTCAGAGTAGACCTGCCACCCTGTACTGTGCTTCGTAACCCATAACTCTGGGTGGGACCTTTCCATCCCTTCCAAGTCTTGAAGCTTTATTCCTTCTTGGCCAACCCAATTTAATGCTCTCCCAGAGGATAAACACAAACACTTTTACTTTTCCCCTTAGGAAAGGTGAGTAGAACACTGTGAGGTGCTCAGGGCCTCAGAAACTTGAGGATGGGCTTTGGCTTTCAGTTTGCCATAGTCACCATTGAGATGATGGTATCCGAACCTCAAGGACAGCTCAAAGGTCTTTTGCCTTCTTCTTTCTGGGAGGATGGGGGAAAAGGTACACTTTGTCAACAGCAGTCATGTTGTCAAATTCCATTCTTACACTATTTTTGCCTTGGTTTACAGACTTTCTGGACACACTGTAGCATATCATTGTATTATACATTTTTCATATTAACAATTAGACATATTGTACCAGGTACTTCCCCCTAACAAGGTATCTGGAGATTGATGGAAATCATAGCACATTTTTTGAAAATGTCACTGGCACCCTGTCAAAAATAAGTTTACCTTATGTTTCCAGACTTTTCAAGCACCCTTAGAATGTGTATGTATGTACATGTATATGTATGTGAATATGTGTGTATGTGTGTGTGTATATATACATACATATATGTGTGTGTGTGTATATATATATATATATATATATCAAATTTTTTCATTGCTGTGTTTTCTTAAGTGGTGAGAGCTTTTTAAAATAAAAGTTTGATCATTTTTTATAACGTCTATCTCAAAATCTATTTTTCAGTTTATTATGTGCCTTTGGTTTTGTTAATGAGGAACAACATGCAGAAATTTTCATTACTTCATTTTTCAGTATATTTGCATAAAGTTACATAGGTATTTGCATAATTTATAATCTTCTCTGACTCTGATTATAGCCCTTTTCTCATTTCTAAATTTGTTTATTTTTATTTTCTCTTTCTCCTTCACTTTTTAAAATTTAGTTTACCAAACATTTATTTCATTGTTTGATTTTAAACCAGTCTTAATCAATTCTACTGTTTTTCCATCTTCTAGCATTAAATTCTGTGTTTTGTCTTTACTCTTAACATATTCTTACGTGCCTAAGTTCTATTTATTGATGTTACTTTGTTTCAGGATTTTTTTTCTCCCCTATTGTCTAGAATTTAATGTTTCACTCATTTTCAAATTTTATTTTTAAATAATAAAATATCTTAGGGTTGTGAACTTTTCTATAAATACGGATTTGTCTGCCAAGCATAACTCTGATATGAAACTTATCTCTTTGGTTATTTTCTTAAAAGACTATAATTGTATTTTTTTATTTCCTAACTGTCTTTAAGGAATTTTGTTATAGTATTATATTTCCAGGGTTTTACAAGAGAGCATGGATGGTGGATGTTTGCTTTTTCTTGTAAATATTCTAAGTCTGAAAAAGGAGTTTTGTGAATGGAGGTTCTAGCTAAGATGTTAAAACCTTAATGATATTACTAGCTATTGATAAGTCTACACTTACTAGGCTGCATTTATTTTTCATATTCCTATTCTAGAAATAATGGCAAAATTTCCTATTTGTGCACTTCAGAGCAACCTATCAAAACTAATAGAATTTGAATGGAACTTATAGCAAAAGTTTTCAATGAATACTTTTTTCTTTTTTCTACTCATAGTACATATTAAAGAAAAACTGCCAATCTTTACAGGTAGTCCTCGAATCGTCCTACAGCTGACCAATGGGCACAAACTCCCAAGCGTCAGGGCACAGGGCGTTCTCTCTCCTGTTGCCATGTCCTCCTCTCTTTCCAACTATCTATACCACTTCTTAAGTAGTCATGATAAATGGAGTCATTTAGGGGCAATTAAAAGATCTTCGTGAGTGAATTCTTTAAAGTTATTTAATATCAGAAATGCTTATATTACTCATTAAAAATGTCCTCTCAGAGATTTGGATTTCCTCCAACAAAGGATACAGTGGGGGAGTTCAGGAGGTTGAGAACAGGGTAGGAGCTGCAGAGAAAATAAATAAAACCTCCAAATGAGAGTTCGGTTATTTTACATTTTATGCCACACCCCTTGGTTTAAAAGCCATACATAAAACTAAAAACAATACTCTTGAGTAATGATTTTTACTTTTGGTGAGAACACTTCACAGTTTCCCAGGAGATTCTTCAGGTCTATGACAGAGATCAAAATAAGAAGCAATTTTAAGATGTCATTCCTTATCTAGCCATTTTACCAAGATGTGCTTTACCTAAGATAGAATAAATGACAACCTATTTCCCCCCCTTAGTACATGTCACATAAACTAGCATTCTCAGTTCTGCCTTGACTATAGTTTGCAGAATATGATTAATGATATATCCAAGCAGAAGTCCCCAAGGAAAACATCATCTCTTAATTCTGATTATCCAAATGAAATGGTACAGTTCATAATTCATTAATCTGACTGCAGTGACAAAAATAGGATACAAGAAAAAAAGTACTCCTAGTGCCCAAAGAGACAAAGCTGAGATACTTCATTAGCAAGAGCATATGCTTAAAATTCACTATGTTCTGCTGCATAGTGCAAGGTTTTCTGTAAAAAAGTAACAGTAAGAAACACATTATGTTCCTCTTTTTGAAGAAAATGATCACCTTCAAAGAAGGCAACAGAACTTTTATTTAAATAATTTATATTCTTGTTTCTCTGTGAAAAAAATTCCTACACAATAGATTCCTAAAATACAAATTTTATTAAAGCAATAAGTTAAAAGTCCACTGAGCACAGGCTTTTGTCCTTCTTTTCCACGTTTCTTAGCCTTCCCTTAAAGGAAGATTGCCTGTCATCCTATTAACCACACATTTTCCAAGTGCGAGGTCATTTCACTGTTTAGGTTCTCAAATTAGTGGAGCTTAATACATCACTTCAGTCAACACTAGCTGCTATAAAAGGCAATATACTAATGTGTAAAAACAATTTCTTTTGCTAAAGAATTTTAACATTCAGAAGTAAATACTATAATTTAATGGCGGTAACAATGATGAAAATTATCATATTCTATCTAATTCAACATATTCCTAATTATCAGCAGCAACAGCAGCAACATAGACCTTGGTGGTCAAGAGAGTCTGATGGAGTCCTGTACTCACAGAAAGTGTCACTCCTAAGCTATGGAGGACATTTGCACTGTGAATGTCATCTCCACATCATGAACCTAAAGACCCTTCCCTAGACTTCTGAATTTTAATTTGTAACTGAGACTGGCATGTAATTACCATTTGGGTATAGAGGTAGCAAACCTACACATCTCCCCCCTTAAGTGAAAGGCCAAAGATCCCAGATCATTAAGCCTTAAAAAATGAAGTAATGGGAATATCTTTTTCCATTCTAAAGAATTATTCTTTGCACACAAAAATAAACTCATAATAATAGCAATTCTATGCTTATGGGAGCCATCCATTACATACAAGGCATACCAGTCCTGGACTTTTTGTAGAGATACTCTGTTAAAACACTATGAAGATGTCAGAATTCTGTTAGTGATTATATAACTTTGACAGTTGTGAGGGATGCAAAGGTTTCAGGATTTGTCTGGAAATTTTTATCTAAAAATGTGTTCTCTTCTTTTGGGAGGGGGAGAAAAACAATATAGTGTTCAAGAGCTTAAAATTCATGCTGAATCAAAGATAACTTTCCACTGGTCATAAAGTTCTAGACGAAGAAATATTCCAATTCACTAACCTTTATTCCATGAGTGAGATAAAGTAGTTGAGGTGACAGAAGTAAGACCTACTCTTCTGCCTGGATCTATCCCCACATATCAAATTATTCAGTTACCATAAAATACCACACAAAACTGCTATGCTGTACTACAAAGGTGCAGCACAGGTTTCACAAACAGGTGAGTTTTAATTCTAGATAAAAAGATGAAGATGCTTGCTATGTCTAGACAAGTTTAATTTTAGACCTAGTTTTCCTTTTCAGGCTATCCAAGACCACAAAGCTGAGCTCACTTGTAAATCCTCCTATGCCTTTTGTCAAAATTTGGTTCACTATTAAGTAACATTTTCCTTCATACACATTTTTACTTGTTCCCATTGTTTCTCTTAGTACAGAAGCATTATTAGTAACTTTTCTTGTATTTTACTGTTCATCCTTCTCTACCTCCATGACCCAACATCCAACTCTAAGAGCTTCCTCTGTCAATCATTGAAATAGCATGCCATTCCTCTTTTCAAAAATAATAGTTTCCAAATATTTGAAAACACAATGGTTTGCAGTTTTTTTTTGTTGCAAGTGACTGAAACTCAAAAAGGCTTGAGCAATAAAAGGAGTTTACTAGTTCATGTAATGAAAAACTCCAGTGACAGAGTTTGGCTTGATCCAGCTGAGCAGTGTCACCAAGACTATCTTCATACCTTAGTATGAAGACCTTAGATGTTATATTCAATCTAAGGCTTTTTAAAAATCTTTAGATGGTCTGCCCTACTTCCCAAGGGTACAAGTTCAACTACTTCCAGCAGGAAAGTCAGAGTCTGTTTCTATAGCAGCTCTATTAAAATGCTAGTATCTAGTCCACTTGTGCATGTCTAGTCCATGTGACCATCACTCAAAAGATGTCACTGTGGCTAAAGGGAGGGAACACACTGATGCTCAAACCAGCGAGAGCCCTTTTGGAGCTGAAAGATAAGCCTATGTTACCCAAATTGCTCAGAAAATTTGGGGCACTGTATTTTGGAAAGAGAAAGGATGCTTGGGAGTTAGCCAACAAATGTTAACTACAAAAGTCAATCCTTGACATTTATCAGATTGTGATTCTTCTGCACTTTTTATGTTTTATAATATCCTACACAGAACAGCATGGCATTCACTATACAGTAGATTCAATATGAATAATGACATTAGTAAAACATAAAAATACAGAGAATAAATGCTTGTTAAATTCAATACATTTCAAAATGAAAAGAAGAAGAAAAAATTTGTGAATCATATTTAAATAAACTGGGCATTTTAAATACTCATTGTGAATATAGGTCTGTGTTTGTTTTGTTTAATTTTGTTTTTGTTTTTTCATTTCCAAAGCACCATATATTTTGAACACATATGGAAAGGACATATGGTTCCCTAATATCTTAAGTATGACTTCACCATTTTAGTGGAGAATTTTTTAAAAGTTAAAAACACAACTTTTAAATAGGGTGGTCATATATGTTAGTTTGCCGAGGATATGCCTGGTTTATGCTTTGCTCTTACATGGGTAGTCTGATTTTTAAAAAATATACAAACATTTTAACAACATGTATATTATCTACTAAAAGAAGTGTGAGACAAGGGAAATACCTAATCAAATAAAAGTTAAATAGGCATACTCTTTGTGTGAGTAAAGAAAGAAATAGTTCAATTTATCATGTTGTAAGAAACACAGCACTGCTTCTAACGTCTGAAAGAAAATTCATTTGAAGCCACAGCTGTTGTGCTTTAAGGATTTGGATTAAAACTCATTATTATCTTTCTGTTAATACTCTTCCCTGGACCAATAAGTGGTCATATGGTGTTTATAGACCCTGGACACTGAACTGACTTGAATGGCCTTTGTATTACAATACAATCAGATTATGTCTAATCTAAATGCTGTGTGTCCTTTATAGGACAGACGAATCCTAATCCCCCATTTACAAAAGCAAAACCAGTCCAGTTCCCAATGGCTATCTAATTCACCCTTTCCTGTTTTGTTTTGTTTAATTTTCAAGTGATAGATATCAAAATAAATTTTAAATTCACTCAGTCTAAACTTAGTCTAAAAATAAATATTTGGTGGTTTTGAGCTGCGGTCAAAGCACTTCTTTTTTGATAGTCTAAAATGCATTACTACAAAAACACAATTCTTCTTCTTCTAAAGTATACAGATTAACAAAATAACCACCCCCTACTATTCTAACAGTTTAAAGACAAGCTTTAAAAGTACCTCATTTCCTCTTTTCTAAATTACTTGAGAGGTTATCTTGAAGCTCAGATTAGTTAGCTGTGCCTAGGCTTTATCAGTTAAGGAGTAATGAGGTTTTAAAGCAGAAGTCCCTACAAGATGACTCATCAAGCCATTTGCGAACGCACCTTTCTGCCCCTTGCAATTTCATTACAGTGTTGGCAAGTCCTGCTTCACTATGAGTCTGAAATAAGATGCCATTTTCAAGGAAGTGAGGGAGTAAAATACCACTGTTGACAATGACCCCTCCCTTCCTTAACTCATGGCTTCCACCATCTGTGAACCCCAACTTTCTTCCTGTTTGCCACCTCAAGATTGCCCCACCATCTCTGCCCTCCCATGACTCTAGGATTCATTGTCAGTATTCTGATGCCATCCCCCTCCCTCAGCTCAGCAGCTTTATTGACACTACATTTTGGATATCCTGCTTTTCAACATTTCTTTTATCCTCCTTTTCACATCACCTCTGTGAGCTACCTGACCAGCAAATGAGAGCCTTAAATTTGAAGAGAATAGATAGATAAACAAGTTACCAAAGCATTAAAAACAGCTGTCCAAAATGCAGCTACCCACCTCACATGCAATAGAGTTTAGAGTTTGGAATTGTCAAACAAGAATGGAGTTCAATGTTTAAATAGATAAGGAAGAAATTTTTCAAAAGGTATCAGGAAGGGAAAGAGTATTTTAACAAAGACTGATTGTGCTCTGTTTCTTGGTACAACTCTATAAAGCCACAAACAAAACAACAACAAAACATGCAAGAGCTTTGATGCACTCATGGGTTTTCTTCAGGGATAGAGGTAGAAGCCTGGCGTATTAACAATAAAAAGACACCATTTTTAACTCTCACTTGATGACTGATTTCATTCCTTTTAGGATACTCAGACACCACTTACCCCCAGCCCCATCCATCTCTATGAAGCAAACAGCGCTATTGATAGCCCTGCAGAGAAGCAAAAATATTCCTGATAGGCACCTTTAAAGTATGCAGCACTCTCCCTTAAAGTAGGGGGTCAGCAGCAAGATATTTCTCTATAATACACACAATAGACCTAAATGATACTAAAATGAACAGGTAGGTTTTGTTTTATTGGGTTTTTCTTATTCGCTTTATAAATTATTCAGAAAAAAATTCTTTTACTTGCTTGGATTTCTCTCACTGCCTAGCACCTACCCACAAAACATATACTAAAAATAAATACCAACAGCTTTTGCATCTATAAATCATGCAATAAGAAAGGTAAATTTGAAGCTAAAAATTTATAAAGCATACATCAAAGACAAATCTTGTTGACTTTGGCTTCTGTGTCAATTCAAAACTTCAAATCTTTTGTCCATTCCACACTTAAGTTCCTGGCATGGTCTAAATACTACAGCAGAATAAAGACAAACAGGAAACTCACACTACACTGAATGTCCTAAAACCTAACAAAGAGACACAAAATTATCTAAGAATTTAAGATGATGATACAGTATACTTTATAAAGTCTTCAAGCTGTCTTTAATTAACTGACATCCCATCAAGGGCCAGATACTGTGTTAAGCACTAGAAATACAGTAGTCAGAAATATGTAAATATAACAGGCATGAGGGGAGAAGGAGTAGCCAAAGCAAAGACTAGTCGGTGTGGAAAAACCAGTGCCCAAGGAGCTGCAAGAAGCTGGGAATTTTGGAGAGTGTGTGATAGGGAGGGTTGGGGAAGAAGGGGTAAATAGACTCAGAGAGAGTCTAGATCACATGGGCCCTTCTACGCTTCCCCAGGAAATCAGAATTCTGTCCTGTGAGCAATGATAAGTCACGAAAGACTTTTAAGCGAGGATCTCTCTTCTATTAATTCCAATATCTGATTTCATAACAACACAAATACCATTTTAAGAAAATTATTATGTATTTCCAGCAGTGGGAAATCTGTGTTTTATATTTATGTAAATAGACTTAATTATTTATTTTAAAAATTCTCAAATGCAAACTGTGAACAATAATTTAAATGTAAATAATAATTAAATAATGGTAAATAATCTTTAAAAAATAAACCTCATACATCTCTTACAACCAGAACTGCCCACATTTCCTAGCTTCCTATTATTAACTGCTTCCTATTAAATGCTGCCTTCACTGGGGCCTACGTTATTGCAAACATTGCCTTTCTTACAGCATGCTGTTAAAATATAACATGTGTGCATACAAGCAAACATCATAGAGCCTATGAATTGTCACAAAGTGAACATGTCCCATGTAGCCAGCATTAAGATCAAATAGATTACCAAAACCCCAGATGCCTTCTCATGCCCCCTTATAAGCACTACATGACTCAAAGGTAACCACTATCCTGACTTTTGATACCACGGGTTACATTTGCCTATTTTTAAAGTTCCTATAAATGCAATTAAGTAGAATTTATTCTTTTGTGAGTTTTGTCCACGCTGTTGGATATAACCGTAAAGCATTTGTTTTCAGGTATGTAAAGTATTATATTTTATGCATATATTATTTCATGAATATTTTATGAATATATCATTTATTTATCTAGACTACTATCAACTGATATTTGAGTATTTTTCACTTGAGGGTGTTATAAATGATGCTGCTATGAACATTCCTGTGTTTGGTGGAACATGGGTACATATGCCTTAGAATTGCTAGGTCTACATTATTTATTTTTTGTCATGCCAATCCATTTAAACAGATGGCAAGGGTGAGATAACGATATAGGATAGGAGGTAAAAATACATCAAGTAAAGGACAGCTAAACAAAATCCAAATGGCAAGTATTAAATTGTCCATTAATTCCTTCACCACGAGCCCACCATATTACACATAACATTTAGCAATAATGACCTGTATTTGAAAGCTCCTTATTAAAAGTAAAATATGACCTCATTTCTGCTTTGTAGCTTAAGTAAAATTTTGTTTTAAAAAATAAATCACTTTTTGTTTTAAAAAATAAATTCACTTTTTGTTTCAGATTTTTTGATTCAACACTAAGCAAACCATTATAATGTGAGTGGCTACATTATTGCAAAAAAGAATACCAATACAATCTAAAAGGAAAGATTTGGATATGAAAAGCCTCCTAGTTTTCATGAAAATTACAAATCACCTCAAGAACTTTAAAATCTTTTCTTTAAACAGGCCTATGTAACCAAATCACTGGCAAATGTATTTCTGAAAATATTTCATAAAACTGGCATAATTTGAAATATATGGGTTTTATCGATTGTCTGGGCTCTGTGCCTAGAAATATTTCCAGAGATCATCTCACATTTTTATTCCTAGGATCAACAATGTCAGCAGATGTTAAGGTTTGTTAGCCAAGTACAGTGGGAAAGAAAGAAAGAAAGAAAAGAGAGAGAGAAAGAGAGAGAAAGGAAAAGAAAGAAAGAAAAAGAAAGAAAGAGAGAGAGAGAGAGAGAGAAAGAAAAGAAGAGAAAGAGAAGAAGAGAAAAAGAAAAGAAAGGAAGCCAGGTGCATTGTAAAAATCTTCCAAATCAGTAACTCAGAGGATAAAATGCACTAAAAAAAGAAGTTTTAAAAGACCACAACTACTTAAACAAGAGCAGTACCAAACATTTAATTAAGGAATACCACCAACTCCAAGCATACACACAATTCTAGTCTTTCCAAATCATTCTAAAATACGGTGAAGACCAAATGTCAAAATACTTCACTGAGAAAACAATTTTATGTTTTGATAATATTTCTCTTCACAGTTACAGAGACAATTAGCTGAAAAACAATATTCTCCCAGGTCTTCAGTGATTAAAATATCTTCCTATAAATATATCCAAGAATAATGTTAATTCACTCACCAGAGTGAAAACTAAATGAACTGTACATACACATGCAAAAATATTAATAATCTAGACATTAACCTTACACCTTTAACAAAAATTAACTCAAAATTGATAATAGAACTAAATGTAAATCAAAAAACCATAAAACTTCTAGAAGATAACATGGGGGAAAATCTAGGTAACCTTGGGTTTGGAGATGACTTTTTAGATGCAACACCAAAAGCACAATCCATGAAAGAAAAATAGTGACAGATGATATGTTACTGAGATTAAAAACTTTGGCTCTGAGAAGATATTAAGTGAATGCATAGATAAGCCACAGATTGGGAGAAAATATCTGCAAAACATATATCTGATAAAGAACTTGTATCCAAAATATACAAAAAACTCTTAAACATTAAACAAAGGAGCTCAACTGAAAAAGGGCAAAATGATCTGCATAGACACTTCACCAAAGAAGATATACAGATGACAGGCATATTGAAAGACTCAGTGTCATGTCAGTGGGGGAAATGCAAATTAAAACAACAATGAGATACCACTACATAGCTACTATAATAGCTATGAATAAAATTCTGAGAATTTTATTTAACCACAGCGCTGTATTGCATTTTACTGCCATAGCGAAGATCCAGCAAAACTACATAAACTTTCCATTTAAGACGCCAAAACTTACTGGATCAAGTTGCTTTGGGGAAAAAAAAAAAGGCAAAAATGCGCTTATCATCTAAATTAAAATTTTAGAAGTACATATACTTGGAAATACTTGCATCACATGAAAATATAATCTCTAATTTTCCAGAAGTAAACTTCCTTGCAAGCAGATACCAATGCTCTCATGGGCCCAGAAATTTGCTTAAATGCTCCTTCTAAGAGAAAAAAGGAAAGTCAGTTTAGTAGTAGCAAGTACTGGGTATTTGGGCAAAGGGTCCAAACCCTGGATCAGAAGTGGGAAGACCATTATTGTAGTCAAAGCTCTGCCACTCCTGTGCTAAGCACATCTGTCTCTTGAGATCTCAATTTACGGACTCATAAAGAGACTGACAGAGAAAATCTCTGACTCCCTGCTGTTTCTCTGATTCATGCATTTGGAACCTTGAAGATTATTAATTCCTGCAACATAAAGAAATAGTTCAGACATAAAGCATAAACAAATTATGATAGGGTGTGGAGTTTCATTTCCATTTAGGTAAGACTGCCTTCATATAACATCCAGCTGTGGGTCTGAGGATCTGTGACAGAGCCTCCTGTAGACGAGTCTCAGAGTACCAAGAACAGCAGTCAGATTAATTAAACTGTGTTAGGATTAGGAAGATGAGCTCTGGAGGAAGGAAGCTCCTAAGAAGGATCCAGGAATTTGGTGTCTCAGATGATTCTGGATAACCAAGTTGCTCTGCAAAACTAAAAAATTGGAAAAATCTGGCCTTTTGCTGTATTTACAAAGGAATCTTCCTTCTTCTACCACACCCTCTCCCCCTCCTCCCACTTCAGTTTCCTGTTATATTAGGCATCCATTCTAGGATGATCCTTGAAGTTCCCTATGTGCTACAAAAGATTCACCTCTCCCTTTAAAAATGCAGTCTCACTATAGCTCTTCTAGGATTTAGAAGGAAAGTAATCAGATTAAAATGCATCAAACTACAGTATAAATGACTGAAAGCAGCTTAATACTTCCAGGGTCAGTATTTGCATGTAAAAAATGTTAATATATATAAACCTTTCAAAAGTAGAATTTAGATAAAAGCAAGTTTTGTGGACTTTTCAAAAAAAATTATTAGGTTTAGTAAAGGAAAGGGCACTATTCTAGGCATGTTGCATTAGCCTACCAAGTCAGAAAGCAAAACCAGATGTCAAGCAACCACCACCTCATTTCTAAAAGCTTACAAATCCACACTCTAGGCACCCTTCGAGTATCCAGGGTATGCATGATCTTCAGGCTAATGATTTAAACAACCTACTTAAAAGGCCAAGTATACATTTTATAATAATCATCATCTTCTACACTAAATCAAAGCATCCTTGAATTAAAATAAGATATGCTTAGAGAAAATATTCAAGACCTAACCAAATACACATTATGCAATTAATTTTTGTTGCATGAGTAAATGAACTATGTTGAATTGAAGTGATTTTGCTGACATTACCTTCAGCAAGAAATGTTATATTCATTTGAAATTCCTCTGCTTTGGGGTGAAAATAACAATGTTACATAAAATATTTTTCAAAGTAAATTTATAGCTCCTTTAAAATCTGCACAACTCATTATTTCACATTTCTCTAACTATATCACTTTTTAATATAGTCTTTATTATGCAGAGACAAAACATCCAGAGAAAAAGTGTGTGTATGTACGTGTGTGTGTATATATATCTATAAATGTATGTATATGTAGGCATGTGTATATATAGTCAAACAATCAAATACTTGGTGTAATTTTATTTAGACACAATTGAATATTTGACTACATTTTCCAATTTTCACAATTTTCAGTTATTCCCCCCCCCCCAAATGTGCCCATATTTTGACTATTCCAGGAAAATACACACAAAAAGAGTACAAATAAAATGTTCTTTTAATTTTCCTTGAAACTACTTCAGATCTCACAAATAAGATGTGGTACATAGAAAAACACTGCTCTATAGATAATGTATACCTAAAAAAACAATGAAAACATACACACAGTATTCTGCTAAAAATTAGTATACAACTCTCAGGTATACATTTAAAAGATTTACAATTAAGAAATTAATAATACAGAATCAAACCAAGAAGAATTATTATTTGCATGGCCCTTTAGAGTTCTAAAAATGTACTGTTACCCCTTATGTCATTTGATAAAACTGCCCTATTCACTGGTGGTTACTATACACACTGTTGTCTTACTAGATTTTAAAGCTAAAAATGACTAATTTTTTTAAACACTTGGCAGTACTGAATATGTCTTTTTATACATTTTTGACTTTTGAGTTAGGTTAATGTTTTACATATTATAAAATTAAATTTAAATAAGAAAGTATGGGAGAAACTAAAATTGAACTCATTCAGAAACAAACCTAATTCTACATCCAATAAATAACATAACCGTACAGAAGAAAATAGAAAAAGAATACAGGTAACTTTTGAACATAGTGTTTGACTTTACATCAAGAAAATATATTCTGAGGATAAAAAGAACTACAGAGATCTTGAAGTCAGTGAGTTTGTTGTTGGTACTGGATATTGGTGTAGCAATTCTAAAATTAGGAAGAGAGTTATTGTAGCCACAAACAAGTAAACATTAATACATTCATGTTATGGGAATCATGGTTTTCTCTGTGGGAGGAGATACAGTTATAGAATGAGAGAAAGAGAAAAACAATGCTGTGGTATGGGATTAGAATTAGAGATATCAGTAAGTACTCATACCCATATATGTATGTGTATGTGCTGAATAGTACTAAAAACAATGATATCCCCCATGCTGGAAGCAATAACATCCCAGTAGTAATAAACATAGCTAGTTCCCAGATTTTGGTTTATAAATACCAATCCCAACTAGAAGAAGCCAGATCTTTTGGAGAAATCAATGATTGGTGGTCTTGAGCAGGGAAAGTACAAAGTGAGCCTGAACCTCCTTCTAAGCAAGACCAAAAAAGGTGGGAGATAGGGGGAGTGCTCAGTAACTAATTAAAAATATCAGCCTGAAGGGGTTCTTATTAGTCAAATTTGAGACAATTACAACATCAGAATGTATAACAGGAATGGAAGATAATGAATTTTTTAAAAATTACTGAGTCCATATTGATATTTTAAAAGGAAAGACAGGGAGGAAAGTTTTTCTTTACAAAGGTAAGTCAACTAATGAGTGTAGAGGGAACAAGAGAAATGGAGAGTCATCATTTTACAAGCTCCATGTTAACAACTGATTTTAGAAAGATGCACCTGTGGATGCTAACCTCATTAGGTGAAAGGCTATCACAAAACAAGATATTCAGAATCTTATAGTATCTTCCCACAGATTAGTTATGGATTGTAAAAAGAAAAAGATACCTTTAAAATGGGGAAATCTGGCAAATATACCTTTACCAAATAATCAAGTTTAATATCAACAAACTACCATTATAAGCCTCCTGATATTATACACTATGAAGGACACAACATCGCCCATGAAGCATGCCTGCCAAATACATATAGCCAAAATCTACTCA
Source organism: Ateles fusciceps (assembly GCA_036589455.1). Classification (NCBI taxonomy): domain Eukaryota; kingdom Metazoa; phylum Chordata; class Mammalia; order Primates; family Atelidae; genus Ateles; species Ateles fusciceps. Next base: position 997,433 of record JAZHEH010001960.1, read on the forward strand.
GAAGGAAACATCAGGCCTGCCCAAATTGAGAGATATTCTGCAGAGTGATTGGCTTGTCTCTTCAAAAATGTCAGTGTTGTAAGGAACAAAGAAGGGCTGGGGGACTATTCTGAATTAGAGGAGACTAAAGAAATATGACAATAGAACAATGAGCTATAAAGAACAAAATTAGGACAATTGGGAAAATGTAAATATAGGCTGGATAGTAGATAAAAGTATTGTATTGTTAATTTTCCTGGACATGACCAGATACACACTGAAGTATTTAAGGGTGAAATGTCATGATGTCTACAACTAACGTTGAAATGCCTTAGCAAAACAAACCAAAACCAAAACCAAATGTGTATACAGAAAGAAAAGAGATAAAGCAAAAGTGGCAAAGTGTCCAACTGGTGAACCTATGTGAAGGGTTTAAGCAACTTTTCCATCTATTTGTAATTTTTCAAAATAAAACACTGGGCAAGAGGGAAGGTGGAAACCCTTGAGATAATGGGACACTTTCTGTATGTTCTGCCCTAGAACTCTCTAGTCCATATTATTCAGGTGGGGCCTAGACCTGCTGGAATTCACATAAGCTAAACACATGCACCACAGCTCCTCTGATGTGTTGGTGGGGTAGGGACCAGGATAACTGTGGCAAAGGTCTAAGGAATATGACGCTTGCTGACACTTCCTTACTGTGGCCATCCAAGCACTGCACTATCTGCCCCTGTCAGTTTTCAAGTCCTGCCTCTTCTCACCCATAGGCATTAGTCCCCATACCCACCTTCCTCTTCCTGTTTGTCATTATTGTTAAGCTTGTTCTTCCATGGAGTTGGTGTTCTCTGTACCCCGTGCTTGGGAACTTCTGCCTCCAGACCCTTCATAGCATGTGGGTTCTGGCTGGGGTGTCACTCCCTTGGTAGGCCTTCTCTGACACCAATACTGTAGCCCCTCACTTCTGGCATATGTCTCAGAGCACCTGGTTTAAAGTTGTTGTTATTATTATTATTATTGTTATTATAGTAAGAATACTTCACATGAGCTCTACCCTCTTCACAAATCGTTCAATGTATAATACTACTGACTATAAGCGAATGGATAAATAAAATGTGATACCTACATACAATGGAATACTATTTAGTCTTAAAAAAGAAGGAAATGTGCAATAGTCAACAGAATGGATGATCCTTGAGGACATTAACCTAAGTAAAATAAGTCAGTCCCCGAAAGACAAATACTGCATGATTCTACCTATGTGAGGTTTCCGAAATAATCATTTCATAAAGTTGTTTTTCATAGTATTCACTACATGACACAGTGGGAAATTTGCATGTTTATGCATTTACATATCATTTGTTGTCTGTCCTCTGATGAAGGAATCTTGCCTCTCTTACCCACTGCTGTAAGCCCAAACCTCAATCAGTGTCTAATGTATTTCATAAACACCTATGGACTTCATAGACCCACAGTGTTAAAACACTGCCAGACCCTGCAGGTTAAACTCTGTATTGCTTCCCCTGCAATATCTGCATTTAGAGCAATAAAATGCAAAATAAGAGAATTTGAGTCAATAGCCTCTCTCATATTTCTTTTAAAAGACGATTTCAAGATATCTGAATCAAGGTGCTTGTGTTTTCTGATGAAACAAAAGTATATTTGCAAACAGTCACAGCAAACTGGACCTTCCTGTCCTTGTAACAACAAATGAACGAGGGGGATCCAATTGCTACTTCACTTGCCCCCAGCCCTCCAGTCAGCAGCCAGAAAAAAGCATTAAACAATCAGAGGTGGGGAACCTATTCTGCCTTTCCAGTTCATTAAATCATATATCATTTTTACACGTAAGCCACCAGACTATAAATCACGTAAGACAGAATGAGAGCTAATTAAAGGGTCAGCTGAGCATATAATTTTTAATTCCTAGGCACCTAAAAACTGAGATTGACAATAGAATGTGATAAAACTCAGAATCATTTGCTAACTAATAAAGCAGGGATTTTCAAGCTGCCAACTTGCTAAGCCAAATTTCAAGCTGCCAATATTTAAAGGAAACTATATGGAATATAGTATTTACATGACAATGAACTATCAATCATTTGCCCTAGCATACTTCATGACGATGTGCTTGGATTTTATTTTTTTATATGTTTGGTAAGGATTACAAGGTCAAAAGAAATATCGACAAATTGCGTTCTCATTTCAGATTGAAATTCACTCCTAATACAGAAGGTATTATTGTTAATTAGTATTTATATGGCATCTCTTTCTAAAGCAAATTCAGGAAAAGCAGGTTAGTAGAAAGAAATTCACTTGTCAAGAAGAAAACTAAAATGGAATAAGACCAACATGGCCAAGGTCACTAAACAAGTCAGCAACTGTTCAGAAAGTGAAGCCTGAAGAGACAGCTGACTCACCGTGGTTTCCCCCTCTAAACACACTGCTTCATCTAAAAAGTATTTTGAGGGTATTCGAGTTTACGCATTTTATATTTGCACTCCTCACAACAAAGAGCTTGCGTGGTTTTTAAAAAAACATTCATTATCTTATTTAGATACAATAATAAATATCAAGACTATTTTCCTTTTAAAGCTCTTTACAGCTATAAAAGAAGGCTTGTAATCTGACACATAGAGAACAGTAGAGTTAGATATAAACACTGAGTTAGGTTATTTAAAAGAAGAAAGGTTATAATATTCTGTCATCATGATAATTTAATAACCAAAAAATAAGGTGCATTTTCAGAGTTGTTGCATTACAGTTGAAATTTTATCTTTTATTAACTTTAATACTACTTCAGAATCACAGCTAAAAGAAACTAAAATTTTAAGTACACAACATACCTACAATTTATTTATTAATTCTTTAAAAACATAAATCTCTGATATTTCCTATTCAAGGTCGAATGTAGAAAAAAAGTCTTTAGAATACAGAGGTTAATAAAATAAGAATTATTGAGTTATACAGATCAAGGTTTCAATGCTGTGTCTGTTTTTTCAAATAAAATGATAAACATTTCTCTCCATGATCAAATAACTATAGGAGGCTAAGAGAAACCACAGCCTGAGAACTACATATTCAAAAGATTACTTGGATCTTCCCTATCACATGTCCCAAGCACGAACCACTGATTACAATGCCAGTACTTCAATTTGTACAAAACAAGAAAGTCTGCATAGCAAATGCTGCTTATACAATAGATTTGTCTTTTTACCCCTCACACAACAGTCTTCATGCACGTGGAGTGCCTAACTTCTAAAAACATGGAAAGCGGGGTTATCCTTTGCTCCACATCATCCCAGTATCGTTCTTATAATACATACAGCTCCTTGCCTTCTGCAGCTCCAAAGGAAATGCTTGTTATGTTGCCATTTCCAAAACAAGATTCCTCGGGAAAGGAAAGCACATGCATCTATGGGATGTAAAGCTATATATAGATAGATATATAAATATCTATATGGCTAGATCCATAAGCAAAAAATAGTTAACGAGAATACTGGAAGCTTCATGATATCTCTAGTCTGTCATATTCAAGCATTATTCACTCTTCTCTGAAAAATAATCAGCAATTTGTAATTTTTTCATGACTAGAGTCATGAAAGGTGAAATTAATTTATATAAAACTACCTTCGAAATACAAGTTTTGCTTAAAAATATGAACCAATAATAATTAAACTAAGAGCTAAATATCAGTTATTATTGTAAACCAAAAAAAAAGTGGGGGGGCAGCATTTGCTGCTCCTTACAAAAGTGTCGTCCTTTTAGCCCTCGTGCTATATATTCTCTCCTAATTCAAAAAACGAGGAATCCTATAAACAGTCTGAATGAGGGAAAATGTCTAGAATGAGCCTTCAACCTGAATTCTTTCTGGAGAATTCTTCTGAAGAAGATTGACACCTGAATCCAGAAGAGAACTGCTCAGTTATAGTCAGCTGACAGCCTCTCACCTATCCTTGAAAGCTTATTTGGCATTCATTAAAAACTGGCTGCAAAAGCTGTAGCCAATGAGCCATTCGACGATTCCTGGGTCTTTGCATTCCAGTGAACCTCCCCACCATACCTAACCTCGAGGACCCTACCAGACAGAACTGTGAGCAATTGGAGTCTTCCCTACCACTCACACCAACTTGGAGCTCCCTTCTATTAATTTGTATTAGTCAGTGGATCACAAAATAAATGGTCTTTCTGGGCCAGAAAAGGCGTACTACCCTTATTCAAAGTCATTTTTAAACTTACTCTTTCATAATTTTATGATATTTGAAATATGAGGTAAACATTACAATGGACATTTCATGATATATGTTTAGTCCAGTTCTTTATCATTTAAATTGTTACCATTCATAGACACTCAAAAATCTCAGTGTTTCAGATGGCCACCTATATAAGTTAGGGTCCCAATGGGAAGGAGATAGAACATTCAAGTTGGGGCAGTTTGAAGAAGGTTGATTTTTAAAGAATTATTTACAACCATACAGTCAGAATGTAGAGGAACCACAAGGATATTGCAGGGACCAAGGGCTAAGGAAGGGGTGTGTTATAACCCCTACTCCCAAGGGGAGAAGAAGAAATGGTAGTTACCCAAACCCGGAGAAGAGAAAAGATGGTGGGAGAGGCCACCTTGAGAGGAGCAGAGGCCATCACAGGACACAGCCATGATGCGGTGCCCTTCCAGGGAGGGATCTGGGGAATAAACACGCTGATCTCAATCTCTTCCCTCTCTCCCATCTCCTGCCAACATTTATCATTAGCAAAACCCATTTTAAGACAGAGGGCAGAGGAATACAAAAAAGTCAGCTTTCCAGAGCACAGAGTACACAAGGGTGAGAGTGGATCTGGAAGGACAAATGGAAGATCCCGCATAGGCAGAGATGGAGCACACACACCTCCATTCTACGATTAGGTCACATGACAGATATATCTGTAAAGCATATGGAATCAAGGCATTCACACAGGGCAGGAACAGATGCGTGATTCCCGGCACAGCCTGCCTTGTCCGCCAAAGTCCCATAAAGGCACATAAGCACTGGCAGTACACAGTGAGGCCTTTCTGAGTAACAGGCACTCATTTCTTGCTACACTAAGTTGTATATATCCATATTCAAGAAGACATTGACAAGGACCTCTGAGCACTATGCAAAGGAACTTGGATTGTCTGTGCAAAATTTAACCATGAAAGTTCTGTGATAAGAGCAATGTCGTAAGTATGCCTTTGTTTAGAAATATTTTTTCGGTGACCTTGTGGAGTTGAAATTAGAAGAGGAAGTGAATGAAAGCTAGGAGACCATTTAGAAGGCCATTACAATAATCCAGGAGAAAGATAAATTTAGTACCATCATTTGGTGGTTTACACTTTTAAAAATCCCTGGTGCCTAATACTTTGTGATATATAAGGAATGACACAAAATTTGTTCCTTCAATTTTGTAGTTTCTATATTTATTTTCCATTGATTTCTGTTGCTTCCTTACCTCTCATAACCAATCATTCATCAAGTACTACTAAGTCTAACTTTTAAAATCTCGAGAACCTGTCCTCTCTCTCTGCCAACGTGTTGATAAAGGCCACATTTATCACATAGAATAACATTTCTCAACTATGCACAAACTGTTCTTGGGGATTCCATTAAAAAAGGAAAGTTTTCTGGTCAAATACTTTTGCAAAGCCCTGGGATAAACAAATTTAAATAGTTTGCTTTTGTGAGCTTTAAGGAATGCTTATATGACTTGGAAATTCCTAGAGAGAAGTTCCCCCTTTCATAGAAAGCCTACTGACACCTCCAGTGGTTCTCAGAATATAGATCATAAATTGCTGACATGGACAAATAAGTTTTCCCTGCATTTCTGCAAAATTTCTTTCAGTCTGCTGACTTCCTGTGTGCATTGCCTGCAGGAACGGGATCACATAGCATAAGGCAGAGAAAAAGGTAATCCATTCTTAAAGTTTGGATTTTAAAAGTTAAGAGAACAATAATTCATGGGTCATAGATTTGAAAGCCTAAGTTCAGCAAGAGCAAAGCTTTCTATATTCAAACTAGATAAAAGGAAGAAAAAGGAAAGATAATTGAGATTAACTGCAGAGTTTTGATACAACAGATTAAGAAGGCCCAGGTCCCAACCCACTCACCAGTCCTGCACTGAGCCCTGATGGAGGAAAAGGAATCAGAAACCCCAGGATGGTTTGGTGAGATCTAAGAACAAAGGGAACCTGTGCCTACCCAGCAAGACAGAGCTGTAGGAAGAAAGCAAGACTTTGCAAATAAAATTGCTGAAATGTAATTCATGTCTGTGTTGGGGATTCTCAACCTCAGCACTACTGGTATTTTGGTCTGGATAATTCTTTGCTGTGGGATCCTCATGTGGATTGTAGGATATTTAGCAGCATGCCCTGGCCTCTGCCCTCCAAATGCTTGTAACATACTCTGCGTCCCCAGTTATAACTACTAAAAATGTTTCTAGACGTTACCAAATGTCTCCTGGTGGCAAAATCTCTATTGAGAGCCACTCGTTTAGGTCAAGTCCTAGAAAGAGTTTCTTCCTATCCTAGTGCAGGACATGAGTAGCAGAAAGAATCATCTGGGAAGATCCAAAGCAACATACATGGATGATGTCCTAGAACCAGATGAGATTAAAAGCAAAAAACCCCAATGGCAATGGATGCCAGAAAGGATTGATCACTCTCAAGAACAAACTGACACACTCCCCACAAATACCTCCACATTGCAGCTAAATTAGTTAAGAACCTAGATACTAGAGCATACTGGAAGCCAGGCTGCCTACCTTTAAATCCCAACTTTCTGGGCCTCTGTTTCTTCGTATCTGTGAGATGGAGATAATGACAGTATATACCATATAGGGTTACAATGGTAATTAAATGAGTTAAATTTGGTGAAGTACCTGCTCTTTATTTAATTACATTTTAAGTAAATGGTGGTTTTTACTATGTATATAAATATCCCCCGGGATTAGTTCCAAGTCAGAGAAGGAGAGTGTGACCCTGAATTATTAATATAACTAAACTTCTGCCATCAAATCAAATAGGTTCACACTATTCTATGAAACTGAAACTCAGAAAAATAAAGTTATTTTTACATAATCAGTTTGTGTTCAGAAATTTCTCCTCATTCATTGGTTTCTTCGCCTGTAGTCTAAAATTCCCTGTCTTTATTCCTTAATGTATCTTCATACCATCATTGTGGTCATCTTATAAAACCTCAAATTGGATCAGATATGAGTTTCCCATTATACACAGCCATGGTCCCACAGAAATGTCTCAAGAACTCAGGGTGTATGGGGAAGGCATGACATGAGAGTCTCTGGTGTGCTCCTCCATGATTAACTCCTTCATAGATTGAGTTTCCTTGTAAGATTTTATTTGAAAAATTACATGTGTTCCTACAAAATGTCACTGGCCCACAGAGACCCCACCAGATGGCAGTCGAGGCCACCATAAGCAGCCCTCACCCCTCCTTCCAGCTGTTCAACACAGCCCCTGTGATCCAGATGAAGAGTCACTGGTAGAGTCCATGTGCTGTCAGCCTTATAGTTTTGCACATGCTATTTCATCTGCTTAAAATATCTTTCTCTATTTCCTGCAAATAAGAAGTCATGGGAATCATGCTTGGATTTGCATTTTAATAGAAAACTGATGGACTAAAGGCCTCTCCAGACTTTGGTGTGGAGGGAGCCTCCCTCAGGTGCTGTGGGATTCTTTGCCAAAGCTAGGGATATACTGCTTCCCTAGGTGTCACCCCCCCACCACCCCAAAGTTCTGCCATAGCATTGAGAGTGTTCCAAAGATGCAGACTATTGTATCTACAAACCTTAGAAAATCAATCTCTCTCTTCCATTCTTTCATATCTTCCTGCTTACCTTCCCAAAGGTCTCTGCTGCTCCTACCTCCCAGGATAGTATCCCCTCAAGGGGCCTCTAGCATACCAAAGCCATTTTTCTTTTAGAATGGACAATTTCTCCTTCTTCTCTGCAACACAACTCTCCCCCTGATGCAAAGGGAGCACAGGGGAACTGACTACCTATTCGGAAAGGGAAAAGAAGTGAACATCTAGAGTGAAAAACACAACCAACCACCCTTCTATCTGCATATGTATCTCAGAGAATCACAACGTCTTTGTACTTTCTCTGAATAAGTTTAGATTCATTTTGTAAACAGAAAAATAGAATGTTTTTTAAGTCCAATCAAGACACACATCTATACTGAAGCATTACTATGCAAGGTAAATATTAACTGAGTTATATATTATCCATATACCTGTGACATAGGTATATACAAAAAGCAGTACCTTGCACAGTAACTGCCTCTCTCTTTCCAGACCTTCAATGCAGTTAAATCAGTGATGGAAAATGCTGTTTCCTCAGGAGGATCACCATTCATTGTCTTCACTTGTGCATTGGTATCTATGCCCTTTCAGTTCAGTGCCACAACCCATCAGATCACCTCCTCCTCTGTCCCATTTGGCAGCCAGTATCAGGACTGCTGCTGTTTTTCCATCTGTCGAACTGAACCCACCTTCAACATAGAGGCAGAACCTGGAGAGTGGACTGAGTAAAGAACAATGAAGTCAGGTTGGTTTCACCCTGAATTTCAAAAACTTTGAGGGGAAAAGGAATTCTAATAACATGGAAAATTTCCTTTGCAGGAGTCTGCCTAGACCTGGGCCTTCAGCCCTGGGAGATAGCAACCCTAATTCAGTGGACAGCTTTTACACTGCCTGCCCAGCTACAAGAATTCCTTCCTCTTAACCCCGAGAAAGAAAGGAGTGAGGCAGCAGTCATTTTGAACAATTCTGTACAAGGAGCCCAAACTCCTTGTAATAGCAGATTGGTCCAGAGATGATATGCGATCTGAGTTGGCCAATTAGATAGAACAGAAAATGCCTGCATAACCTCCTTGAAAATGGACCTCAATTGAAACTGCCTCCTCCATTTACTTGTTTGGGTAAAGTATTTAACCTCTCTTGACTATTTCTTCATCTGTAAAAAGAATAGTTTGGAATAAATAATTTTTACATTTCCTTTCTGCTCTAGCAGTATGGTTTTCGCAATAAAAGTGGGTTCTAGAGTCAGTGAAGCCTGGGTTCACAATCATAGCCTGTCAGTTACTATAGTCTTATGACTTAAAAAGATTTTGCAGCTTTCTAAGCATCAGTTTCAAAATGGAGACTATGATAGTGTCTACCTTGTTGTTAAGAGATATAATACATGTTCTGGGCTTAAAACACTACCGCACACATTCAAGCACCCCATAGTCTCTTGTTGCTGTCACTGGTGTTATTTCTACTTCAGCAAGATTTAAAATTAAAGAAAAAGAAGGAAAGAAGAAAAAAAAAGGAAACCAAGGTAAAAACATCAAAATTGTTCAGCAAAAAAAAAAAAAAAAGATCTGAATAAAAAAATCAAACCATTTGATTCGTCGATACTGCTAAAAGTTCAGGAGAGAGAGTATATAATCAATATGACTCTCCAGGCATGTAAAAATGTGCAGGATGTTTAATTGTGGCCTTATAAAAGAAGGTAACACTATTCATATCAAGCTCTATCACTCTCAGAACTTAAAAATCCAATAACAAAGGGTCCTCCAAATACAAACAGCATTGGGTAAAACCATAACTCTCTCATGAGTGATAATATCTATAAACTACTAAACTTGAAGAACCATGTTCAGGACTTACTTATCCCATTGTCTTTCTTTGTAACCTTGTCTTGGTGACACGTACAGTATCCATATACCAGGGATATTATTTTCTTCCATATGTCAGGAGCATAATGATCACTACCCAAACACCATACAAGACTGATGCTCCAATCTAATTGATTATCTCAATCCAGAAACTACTCTACATAGCCCTAAAGGTAGAAATGCTTTAAGATAATCAGAAGAACAAACTGGATGTCCATCATAGAATATTTTCTCCATATAAATATATATTCTGCCAGGAAATTATTGCCATGATTTACTCAAATATTCAGCCTTTTCCCCGTTCAATTATTTAGTAAGTCATATGATCTGATTGGGTACAATACAATAAATTGAAGAAGGGTGAGGGGGATATAAGACAGGTAAGAGAAAAAGAACCAGTGATGTACAATGTGGTATAATATAATGCCAGTCTAAAAAGATGAAAAATCTCGACAGTCGATGGGCTGTGGTTAGCAGAGGCAGTTCGACCCCAGATACTCAGCCAGTACAGAAATGTCATTCTACCTGTAAATCTGAGAGCAAGTACCACCAAAATTGATGGGGACAAGGATCAAGGATAAAGTCATCATCCAAAGGGCATGTCACACTTGCCTCTCATACAAAAGAAATATATGGATCACATACATCATATTATTCAAAACTCATTTGTGAAGATTTGCAGCCCTTGTTCCATTTTCTGGGCTTGTATGTGCAATGCAACATGTGCACACATGATCCTTTCAGATGGTCACAATAGGAAACTGGCAAGAGTTTCACTATTTGGGAGATCCTAGAGACCTCCTAAGGAATTCAAGAACTAAATCATCCATTGTCCCATATTTACAACTTGATATATTAGATGCCCTAGAATCCAAATAATGTGTAAGGTGGTCCAGGGTAGGACAAAATGGGTCGCTATTGTCCATCCCATTTAATTATCTGGACACTATTAAGAGTTGTCATGTCATGTGGCTAGCAGGACTTTTTCAAAGCCAACTTGTTTTTTTGCAAGATGATGAAAGATAAAGGGGAAGTTTCACAGATTCTCTCTTAGACTACATTCTCTTCACTGGCATACTCACACATGGTAGTGACTGAATACATACTTTTGGTTGGCTATGGAAAGTCATCTCCTTGGAGGAGCTGATGACTTTTGCTATCAAAATAGTAATTACAGCATTTTTATGTCCCAAATTTGGTGCTATTCAGTTATTTTTACATTTATATTTCAGACCCATAGTCTTATAAAACATCTATAATGGCTATTTTCAGAATTTGAAACCATGAACCAACAAAATGTGGTTCAACAGTCTCAGGATCCGAAATCATTTTAGACACACAGGTACAAGATTTAATTTAAATTGTTATAATAACTCAGATATTTAATCAGGTATGTTACTGGCTTGTTCTGTTACATTTGCATATTTTCAAATGGAAATTTGCCGACACAAGGTGACAAGAAACAAAAGCTTTTACCAAATTCAAGGAGTTGAAGAAAATGTGAAACAATAAATGCAGGTGAAAACAATCTTAAAAAGTTTAACAAATGACTTAGATAACAGTGTTTAAAATCACTGGAGAACACTAATACATTCTTCCCGTAAAACTGACAAATTGGGTGCTGCTGCTTCTTGTCTGCTAAGGACCCCATTCTTACACTCTTCATCAAACTGCTGTGCTAGGTGCCTGCCCTCTGACCAGACTATAGCTGATAACCTTCTACACAAAATTACTTTTGAGCGGTCCCCCACACTATACCCTGCAGGGTAGCACAATAATCTTGATACCTCTTTTTTCCAAAGCCCCAGATTCTACCAGCTTATTCTCAAGACACCTAATTATTGAATTATAAGAAAAAAGAGAGGTCAATTTTCCAAGTTCATACTTAACAAATTTGTTTCTTAAAATTTACCTATTCCTACTTACTTGTTTCACGCATGTCAAAAGTGAGGTCCACTAAAGATAAATTCCCTGCCCAATCTCACCACAATAATAAGAATGGAAACAGGACCAGAAACCATGTATTTAATTCCCCATTTTGTATGGCTGTCTCCACTCCACCTTGGAGAAAGTTTTCCTAAACGCTTCTTTTTTCCTAAGTTCCTTGCAGCCACTTTTGGTTTAGTAGTAGCAGATAGTGGCAATGCCATCGGACCAAAGCAACATTGAACCAGAGGAGGGAGAGACTGCAGGGCAGCACAGATGGACACTGTGGAAGGGACTGGAATAAAGAAGCGTGTGGTATTAGTATCAGGTTACCCCTTCTCTGTCCCCTCAGAGGAGACTCAAGAAAGAATAAGAGAAATATTCATTGCACATATGGATGTGCTCCACAGATGCTGTTGTGTGTTTAAATCCACTTTAAACAGAGTACATTTTTAAAAGTCTACTTCAAAAAAGAAGCCTGTAACTAGAATAATTGCTTGCCATATGATACATAGCTTGGATAGAGGGTCCATGGTGGCACACAGTTCTAGAAAGAAGCCCTAGAGTAGTCTAGCATGCCAAGAGGTGAGGTCTGGAGCAAGGAGGAGGTGCTGCACATGAGAGGAGCCAGCCTAGATGAAGACTGATATGCTGAAAAAAAAAAAAAAAAAAAGGTCTTGGTTACCAAGCAAAGAATGAATTATGGAGCTGTGTGGAAAGAAATGGGCTCAGGGCAGATTTAGTATGCTTCATTTCCACTCTGCAGGCAGGCTGCACAGTCTCAGAGCTATAGGTTTACTCAGGATGGAAATTTTACATCCAGGGACGCTATCTCTAATAACCTAATTTGGTAAGACGAGAAAATCATATCTTGTAAACCAATTATCCCTTTCCAAAAGCCCATATAAAAGTTTACAGGCTGTTGAGGTGTCTAGCCATAGCACAAGCTTCTATTACAGGTGATACAGAGACAATGGACTTAAAGATGAAATTATTTTAATAAGAATGCTACTACTCGGTACGTGCAGTTTGTTCTTTACTACCTGAACTTCATAAATTTTTATAAGGTGTCTATTTATTGTCAGGCTCAGGAGCTGTTGTGCCACCACTGCTCAGTCAAAGCCTTTTCAAATGAAAGAATTTTGATTTGGTTTAGATACATTACGTGATATTAAGATATACGACCCCACGTCCATTTCTAGCATCTCCTCAGTAACATTTGTGTCTTCTATGCAAATGTTAAAATAAATATAGTCTCAACCACTGTGAATGGGCTGCTCTTTTGGCCATTGAATATGTGGGAGAAGAATGCCTCAGCAGGAAAGAACCTTGACTGTCCTCTACTAAGTCTGCAACGTGAAGAAATGATGTTCAAGGGCACAACAAAACCCATGCCAAGGAAACTTCTTCAGGACTTGGGTGCTGGTCTCTTTCAGGTGTTACAGAAAAGAGAAAGAAAAAAGAGAGGGGACTATTTCAAAATAATAGCAGCTATCATTTCTAAGGGCTTATCATGTTTCCGGCACAGGAAAAAACACTTCATATACATTGTCTCATCGAGTCCTTGCAATCCTATGAGATATATATTATGCCCATTATGAGAAGAATCCTCAGTTTACATATGTTTATAATTTGCCTAAGGCCATACAGCAGGGCCTCAATCTGGAGGTGTCAGATCACAAAGAATATAGTCTTATCCCAAGGCCATCTTCCAAACAGGATTCTAAGCCCAACACTTCTTCCCTTTTCAGCATCATTCTGGCTTCGTGGTTATTCAGGAGAATACCATACAGAGGAATAGGACAAAGGGATTTCAGAAAACCTTTGAAAGGAAAAGAGATTATGAATTACAGAATTTAAGACTGAATGAGCCCGAAAATCATCACGAATGAAATAATTAGGTGGTCACAGGACTAGTTCCAGGTCACACAGCAAGTTAGAAGTGGGAGAAGGATTTCCTCCTCATCCTTCACTAGCGATACCAAAGGTAACACATCTATTTGGGGAGATGAAGGAGTTGCATAATAACTGGTTTTCTCTTCTCTAATTTTGGAGATTTATTTTTGGCATCATTCTTTCCCCTCTACCCCTAAAGCAGAATGGATAGGGTAAGTCATTAGGATGTGATTAGTATCAGGAAGGCGGGGTGCAGAAGAGAAAGAATATTCCAGTATTTTTTCTTTTAGCTTCAAATGTTGAAGATAAAAGTCATCATGGGTATTTCTTTTGAGGGAGGGGTGTAATGAGAGGAGCAATCAAATATTGAGTCAATGAACGTTAGCATTTACTATTGTTAGACACTTGTATAGTCATTAACCTATAAATAAGTCAAGGGGTATACCCTCAAGTAGCTTACAGTCTAGTGAGAAAAATCAACACAAACATATTATTACAATCTAATACTGCAAGCACCATACGAGAAACACAGAAAAAGTGATATGGAAACATGAAAAGATTACCAAGGAGTTTAGCTCAGCTGTGATGGTTATGCAGCACAACCTGTGAGAAGTCACCAAGCTTGACCTTTGGGTGAAGGGCAGCAAACAATTGCAGAATTCTGGCTAAGAGGGAACACATTGGAATCTGTGCATTTTGCTGTTAAATGAGATAATGCTGTGGCATATAGTAGGTGTTCAATAAGTGCAGTGTGCTCAAAAGCTGGAAAAATAACACAAAGCTGGGGAAAAGAAATGAAGTAATTGTTCTATCATCTTTTAAGGAGTTGGGAACACCTTCCCACTTCCTTTCTTTTTACATAACCCCTTCCCCTATAGTCACTCCTCAAGTTATTTTATCAATAATGCCAAGAATGAGACAGATTATAGCAATCAGCTCAATTTGGCTTCCACTCGATGCAGGAATTCCTTCTATGCTGTCTGGTGGCTGATCCTCTCATCCATCACATAATTTCAGCTAGAAGGAACATGAAACTTCAAGGCAGCTATACCATTACTGGACAGCATGAATCATTAGAAAGTTCTTTCTTATATTGAGTTGAAATCTGCATCCCACCCACTGAATCCGGTTGTGCCTGCTGGAACTTCAGAAAATGAATCTACTTCCTTGTCCACATGTCATCCCTTCAAGTGTTTGCAGGCAACTACCATGTCTGTTCAAAGCCTTCTTATTCAGAACCAGGTGGGGGAGGCACATGCTTTGTCTATCCTTTTTCTAAAGGGGGTTAAGAAACAGCAGCCAGGGAGGTGGGGGAGACTCACACAGATTCTGCTTTGTGTCTTCCATCATGCTAGGCTGCTTAGAGTGGCTTCAACCAGTGCTGAAATCAAAATCCTAATGTACACTTTCTTGTGGTTATAATAAGGCTTGAGAGAGAGAGAAAAAGTGGGCTAGCCCGAGAGATTCTTAGTGTGGTACGATCTTTCCAATTAAACACAAGCCCTGTGGACTATTAAAAATCTGTCCCATGGAGGGCTCCTCAAATTACCACCAGAATTAGCCTTGTGCATCAGTTCAGATGTTGCCTTTTGCATTTTTTTCTTAATATTAGAAGATAAACTTGCCATGTGACCAGCAATTTGCCTCTTGAGAAGATCTGTAAAGTCTGACATCTCCTATTTGCAAAGTCCCCTGTCCCCTCTCACATTTAATTTGGTTGGTTTTATCATTTTCTGAGTAGATCAACCTTTTTGCCAATCACCCCCTTCGCCAATATCTTCCATCACCATTGAGCCCTTCCTTACAGCTAAAGAAAGAAGTTGAGGCCAGACACAGTGGCTCAAACCTGAAATCCCAATACTTTGGGAGGACAAGGCAGGAGGATTGCTTGAGGCCAGGAGCTCAAGACCAGCCTGTGAAACACAGCAAGACGTCACCTATAAAATACTTTTTAAATTAGCTGGCCATAGTGGTACACACCTGTAGTCCTAGCTACTTTGTAGGCTGAGGTGGGAGGGTCACTTGAGTCCAGGAGTTGGAGGCCACAGTGAAATAGGAGTGCAACATTGCACTCCAGTCTGGGTGACAGAGCAAGACCCTGTCTTTTAAAAAATAAAAAGAGAAGGAAGTTGACATCTATGAGGGCTGAATCAGACTGAACGTAGGGTTCAATCATAACATGGCCCTACAACAAGAAAATGCTAAACTGTCACTTTATGCCACCCTCCTCTCAATCACTCTCTGAGGTTTTATAGATAACAAAGCATTCTTTCACAGGATAGAATTCTATTGCTGGATTTCAAAATAATCAATGATCAGAGTTAGAGCTACTCATGACAAAGTGCTTCAAAATGTTTCATGTCATTTTTGTTCATTACATATAGCAACATAAAAAAATTCTATAGTTTACAACTGTAGGTGGATCTATAGAAGTACACACAGAAGACTCAGAATTGTTATGCATATACAGTAAACAGTTTTTCTTGCTATAATTCTTGATAATTTCTTAACAATTCAGAAATGTGATTTCAAGAATAAAATTTTCCTAAAGATCAGACTACCTTTTACCCATGCCAGCTAAGAGTGCATTGTACTATTCATTTTCCAATGCAATATAAAAGAAAGACAACAGATCTGAGAACCTGTGAAATTCTCGACAAATTTAAACCTTGCTTATGTAAGCTATGCACAGTGAGGCAAGAAAGACTTCAAGGATTTGCAAGGGCTGAAAGAGGACGTCTCTGCCAGGACAACAGCAGTTAGAATGTGCACCATCACATCTGTACATTTAGCACAGTCATTTCAGTCTCCACTTGGCAGCTATGGAGAAGGGAAGGCAGGAAGGGACCATAGAGAAAGGAGCCTATTTCTCACCATATAACCACAAGGACAGGAGAAATGGCTTTTCCCAGGATGCAGAGAAGGCAAAAGCAGCCTGTAGACATTCAATAGTCATAGTGATCTGAATACTATCCATCTGGTCACTGCCATCAGTGTGGTTACAGAAAAACTGTGAGTCATGGAGGCAAAGGTGAAACTCTATGCAGTCATAATTATCCTATTGTGAGCCAAAAATGCTGGCTCTAGGACCTCACCTCCTATCACCTCTTTTAGATTTTGTAGGGTTTGGGCCCTGGAATCCATATACCATAAGTGAGTTCACACGGATACTGTGGCAGGTGTCCAGTGGTTCACACTGGCATGGAAAACCATGGTGGACTAAAACCTGTAGATAAAGGCCAGTGAATACCCAGTGAGAGAGCACAGACTTGTTCTCCAGAATTCATACATGACAGGCTCCATGTGGGTGATTTCTCAAAGCAACTTAAGGTATGAGTGTTCTGTGGTACTGAGCATAGGGAATTGAGCTTGGCATAGTTTGCTGGACTTTTACTAAGAACCACTGGTAATTTTGATATATATCCCCAGTTGAGAACTAGTGCTAATCTCCAAGTGTGGTCTGTCAATCACCTGGGATACTTGTAAATTACTTAGATTACTGGGTCCTACCACAGACCTGGTGAGTCAGAGATTTCAAGGGTTAATTCCTTGACTCTGTATTCTAGCCAATTCCCAGGTCTCTTTCACATGCTAAAGTCCAATAATGACTGCATTAGAGATGGCTTTAGAACCAGCTTGATGAATACAAGCATGGGAAAAAGACGACTATGCAAAAGAGGAACAAGACTAACATCTCAACCTTCCTCATTCTGAGTCTTGAAGATTTTATTCCTATGAAAGTGAGTTTGACTCTTAAGAACCACATATGTAGTAATGAGGTACATATGGACTTCAGCTCTTTGGTAATCCTGCACATAGTTTGCCAATGATACCTTTCTCTTACAAATTATTTTTCTTTCTATGTTCCAATTTAGAAAATCAAATTTGGATGTGAAAACAAATGCCTATGAACCCAGGAGAGGTGACTATTCAATGATTAATACAATTCTGGTACCTGAAAAAAAGACCGTCCTATAAATGAGCCCTAGTTATATAGACCCTGTTTATATAAGCTGGCTTCTCTACCTGGATCACTCCCTCACTTGGGTCATTTCCAAACATTCCAGGTTTATACGGGTATACCAAGTTCAGAAAGCATATTCATGTAGAAGCTATGTGTTAAGCTACTCGGTCCTCCAAAACTCCCAGAACCCAAGTCTACCTGTGTTTCACATGGTTATAAATATTCAAAAGTCCTCGTAATGCTTAGACTTCCACACCACTGTACTCTCCTTCATTTCATTGTTCTTTTAAACGAGGAAAGGTAGATGAGAAAACAAAATATATAATTGAAAAATATCTAGTAAGTTTCAAACTGAAGTTTTAAAAGTCGGAGTAGGAAAAGTTAGCTTGGCAAAGAAATCAGTGTACATATAGGTATTTAATATTAATAATTATATAATGTACAATTATGGCTACATATATAAGTATCGTAGGTGCCAAGAACTTTGTGAAGTATGCTATGTGCATTTTCTAATTGTATCTGACGAAAATCCCAAGAAAGTTTCTTTCAGACTTGGTAAACTAAAGCACAGAGAGGTTAAGTAACTTAGTCAAAGTCACAAAGCTAATAAATGGAAGAACTGAAATTTGCATACACAAAGTATGACTCCAGAGCCAAACTCAACATTTAGGCTTTGCTACTTCCCATCTTCAATAGTGCATCACATGCAGGAAATCAGATGTGTTTTATCATCAGCATTTCCAGATGTCTAAGAATATGTGCAATGGCTAATTTATTTAAAAACAGAAAATTCCATGTGTATAAAATTGAAATGTCTGAAGTATGTGTATTTGTAGACAAACAATGGCATTTTTGTGCTTGTATTCTAAGCATTAGATTTTTCATACCATGCAAGGTAAAACTTCTCCCTCAGCCTGTGAGAAAAAGTGTTTTCACCTCCAAAGTAACAAATCTAAGGAAATCACAGGGTCCACACAATTTCTCCGTGAAGTTTAAATGCTAGTGTTAATGCCAGAAGTTTTCTACCCTTACTCGTAATGTTTAATTTCCCTAGGCTCAAGTTTTAAACATTCTAAATTCTCGGGGTCACATTTTTCTAATTTATCAGTGAGGATTTTGTACAAAGATCTCTTTTAACTCTAAACATACACTGACACTGATTTGATGATTGTCTTTGAATGAATGGTAGTCATTTCCATATCCTTACCTATTATTAGGTCTCCATTTAAAAAATAAAGGCAAAAACTGTAATTACTTTTGCACCAACCTATTTCACAGGAATAGGAATCTGTTAAGCCTAAGAGGAATCTGAAATTGAACCCTGGCTTGAAATCATTATGAGCTAACCGCTAGGCATCCAGGCCTCTAGACGATGAAAACCTTATTTACTACACTATCTGTCAGATGAATCTCTTTAACTAACACACATCAAAAATCACAGCTCTCTGTAGAATTTTACAGTTTTAACACTGGTATACTGAAGCAAAGATTTAGAAGAATTCACTCATTATCTCTCACAATGGGCCTTTTCTTAGTGTAGCTCAAAGTACTTTTTAAAATTTCATCATGTCTTCTTAATTGTGTTATAAAAAAGTACACATCGCATCACAGTATAGAAAATAAACAGTAGGCCGTTAGTGAAGATTTAACAGAAAATATTCTCCTTGATTCTAAAGTAAATAATACAGAAATGAAACTTTTTATTCCAAGAGAAAACAATGAAAAACAGTACTCAGCTACTCACATGTGAAGGATATCAGCATAACAATCCCTGATAATCATGGTTGAGTAGCTCTGCCAGGCCCACTGGAATCACAGAGCACCTCTGTTATTTATTTTCAGATGTGTACAGAAAAAACAGAAAAGGGGAATATGGGCCCTGGGTTAATATTGTTTACGTCCATTTATCTAATCTTCGTTTTGCTGATATAATGATAACATAATAACATAATGGCTATTTCAGAATCTCAGCCAAAAGAAAAGAAAAAGTTGATTAGCTTTAGCCTGCATAGCACAGGATCTCTCTGTGTGTGTGTGCTTTT
Organism: Ateles fusciceps; assembly: GCA_036589455.1. Classification (NCBI taxonomy): domain Eukaryota; kingdom Metazoa; phylum Chordata; class Mammalia; order Primates; family Atelidae; genus Ateles; species Ateles fusciceps. Next base: position 1,016,931 of record JAZHEH010001960.1, read on the forward strand.
CTTCTTTATTTTTAAATTCCATTTCACATTATAAACTCAGAAATGTAAATGCTTTGTACATTCATATTTATTTCCAAAATAAAATGCTCTCTTAGGTCCATGAATTTCAATCTTTTTTGTTAATGATAGAACTGTCTTTATTAAAAGACTAAGTCATTTTTCATAAAGTAGGTATGAAAGCCTGGTCATCTTTTGTATCAGTTTATATGTATTTTAATCCATCTCTGCTATTTATGAGATCATAGAGTTGATGTGGCCCCAAATAGATCAGAAAAGGGCGACTGTTTCATGTTAATATATATACTTTCTTCCATATTTTTTTGACTGATTTCGGAAAAATATGCTCATAAATTTCTTTTCAGACTGATTACACGGTGCTGAATATTGTGAAACTGACCAGGGGTCAAAAAAAGTGTTAACTTGGTAAAGGGAAAATAACTCTCAACCAATTAGTGAATGTAAGCTTTAATAGTATCATTACGGTGATAAACAGCTACTACCATTTCTTGAACAACCACAGTGTGCACAGTATCTACTGCTGGCTCCAAAGACATTATCCAACAACCAAGTCAGCCCATTTCACAGGTGAAGAAATTGAAGGCCAAAGAAGTTAAATAATCCCCGTACCCCCCAAGCTATCAAAGCTGGTGGTGAGTGGCTAAGCCATGATTTGACAAAATGCTGTGTTCCTAAACACCACACTACACTGCCTTTACAGACCAGGTACTGTAGTTCTCCATCCAGTCTGGAAAGGGGGAGATTTTTTTAAAATACTGACCTATGAAAGCATCCCCTAGAGATGGCTGAGAGCATCACTGTTTTTCTAAAGCTCCCAAAGTGATTACAGTGTGAATCCCGGGGTGAGAACAACTGGATTCAAAGATACCAAGGAATATTCATTTTCTTAAGAAACAGGAATATTTCTTCAATTAGAGCTAGAATAACAACTAAAGTTCAAGTTGTTTATCTAGAACAGGAACCTGAAACAGGAACACCAGACAGGGGGCATACATCAGCACCAGCATCATCAGAAGATTTTTGTTTCCTTCCCTCAACCTGCTCCTTCTGCCCCACGTGCAGATCCCACATGGTATTTTAGTGCTAAAGTAGACCCAGGAAGTAACCCACGCCCTTCATCTACAAGTGATACAGAAGCCCAGAAAAGAAACAGCTGTGCCCAACATCTCGCCCTAGCAATAATGAGAGCTTGAGTCTCCTGTGCCCTATTTCAGTGCTCCTTTCGCTTAAAAATTTTGGAAGCAGTAGGAAAACAGGTGGGGCATAGAGTCAGCCAAGGCACCTGAAGAGAATTTTAAGAAACCAAGAGAGCAGAGACAAAAAAAAAAAAAAAAGTCAAACCAGAGTGGGAAAGGAGAACAGCCGCAATCTCACAATCTGCAATCTGCATATGATAGGGAAATGAGAAGGAATATTTAACAAAGCAATGCAACTGGCCAGAGAAAAATGTAGTAAGGAGAACTAGCAACTGCAATCATGTATCAGTAAAATGAGGTAAAAATACCAGGGAATAAACAAACCTTCCACTCAGTTTCAGAAAGCATATCCAAGCCCACCGTACTTTCAGAATAGAAAATAATATTGAAACAAAAACAAACTGTAGGAAAATCTCCAGACAGAGAGGCAGGGGCTGCTAGAAAACCCCAAATCTGTTATGCATCATCTACTGCCTTGCTTCTCAAAACATGGTTCAAGGATCACCTATTTCAAAATTACCTGGGAGCTTGTGAGAAAGGCGTAATCTTGGGCTTCATCCTAGACCTGTTCAACCAGAATCTGCATTTTAATAAGATTTTTTTAATGATTTATATGCACACTAAAGTTTAAGAAGCACTGGTTCTACTATAAGAACCATGTTGAGGTGTTAATTAAAAAAGTTATTACATAAATTAGGGCTACAGAACTGCATAGAATTCAATCCAACTAGTTAAATTTTTTGTTGATGTCCTATGATATGGCAGGCCCTGAGCTGGGTATTTCAGGAAACGAAGGTCCCATGTTAAGCAAGGTTGGTGCAGTGCCCTTAGGGGAGAATACAGAAAGCACGTATATATTAGGAAGACTGACTCGTAGTCCACAGGGAAGAGGTTAGGCAAAATATAACAGGGTTTGCTGGAGCAAAAGCTGGAGTGCAGAGGGAGATCAGGAAGCATGTAGCAATTGCACTGACTCTCTGACAAGTGTAAATGATTGTAGGGAAGCGAGGGGGCCCCTTCCTAGCAGAGGGAATAGCATAAGCAATGACAGAGCTCAGAGACTTGCTGTGTTAGGGAAATACTACCTTCAGCATAGAGAAGTCTCAAATTGCATCAAGGAGACTTGGGACTCCATGATAATGTCTCAAGACTAGTAACAGTAGGGAAGGGAAGCTAGTAGGATCTCTGGGACTCCATTCCAACCACTTAAGATTATATTTTAATAGAGTTCAACATTGAAAAATAATATTTTAAATGTATCATGGAGCCAATATACATGGTGCTTTTAAAATTATCACCTAGTGCTGTGCTGGTCATGTAGTAGGCACTCAAATATTCACTGGAGAAATTAATAAATTAACGACTGGATCAATCAACCAATGAGATCAAAGTAAAAAATGCAGAACTACTTTGGGGCTGGACCGCAGAAGGTCTTCACTGTTTGAGGAGGGCTTAATATGTCACTTGGTAGGACACTAAGGAAAAGTTTACTAGCCAGTGATTAAGCTTGGTTCTCTTTGAGAAGCTTATTCTGCAAAACCAAGTGTGAAATAAATTGGGAGAGAATGGAGATGGGAAACGAGTCAGGAAGCCATTGTGGTAGTCTCTAGAAAGAGATAAGAAGACTGAAAAAAATAGCCACCATGAGAGAGAGAAAGATGAAGAAGCTGGCATCATGAAACATCATAGAGATGAACTCTGTTGGACTTGTTTGTGAATTTTATGTGAAAGGCAAGGATAACTGGGAGGGTCATCGGTGACAAGGAGAAATATTAAAATTGACACAAAGTCATCCTTGTTCACTTAGGAGAAAGATGTTAATTAGAGCTTAGTTAGACCTGGTAGAGTTGAGGCACCTGAGAGCAATATAAAGTTATCTCTTAGGTGGTTCAAAATGTAAATGTAAAATTCAGGAGGGAGAGTAGAGCTAGGATGTCACTTCAGGAAGAAATAATCTAGCACTAATAAAAAGAAACAACTGAATAAAAAGTCACATATGAAAGAGCAAAAAGGAGAAAACCTATAATCTATAAAGCAACAGAGATCAAGAGAAATCCCCAGAATTTTTTAAAAAACAAGAAAGAAAGAAAAAGAAAAGGTAAAAAGACCATATTGAGACACAGTGGGGACAGAGACAGGAACTGGGGGTTGGGGGTGGCAAAATAGAGATAGTGAAATGGTGTGGAGGGGTTATAATAAAAACCAGAGGCACATAAAAAGCAGTGGGAAACTGGGACACACACTCCCTGTTCTTTAGGTCTTTGAAGACATATAGGGTATTACGGGAACAGCAGAAAGCAATTTTGCGCTTTATTTCTGTGACCAAAGACTCACTCCTGTAAGAAGTTAGCTAATTGCTCATTTTTTAAATATAAATTCTTGCTGTTAAAAATCAAGCAATGATATCTTCAAATTCAGCTGGGGAGAAAAAGTCTAAGGGCAGGGGAGGCAGGGTGGCCAGTCCAAAGACTTCAGATCTTTGTCTTTTTCATGGTGCCCAACTCCACATAGCATTAGTCTGTATAGACATTTCACCTTTCAGAATTGTTTTGAAAGACATTTTTTTTCTTTGAGTCAGGTCACTTGCCTGAGAAAAAGAAAGCTGAGAGCACCTGATATGCTTTGATCGATCCTCATTTAATAGCTACACTTTTTAAAGTTATCCTCCAGCTGTTGACAGGTCTCACTAATTGGCCACATTTGGGTGACAAGAACTAATGACAGTTCCTTCTCTGATTAGACTGTAGAGGAGACACCTCCATTGGTTTCCTGTCTACCTCCATTGAAGAAAAATACATTAAATTTATTGTTTTCTTTTTGCTCTGTGAATCTGTATATTGTTAAAATGCTGTAAGATACAACATGATTTTTTTTCAATATAGATGATACCTAGTGGTTATTAAACTTCTATAAAGAGATAATTACTTATGTAATGTAAAATAATTCACTGCAAACAAAACACATAAGAAATTATGCTGCAAAACATTAAAATCACCAGGATGATTCCAGAATGGACAGTAATTTTTCCTTTGTTAGACGAATTCACCTTCCCCAAAGCATTTTACTACAAATGCATCCAAGAGAGGTCAAGGAGATCTACAAGAATAGCTATTTGATTTGTGGTTTTCATCCCAAGCTTCCCCAAATCACTTTTGGAAATAGGTAAGAGTGTAAATTATAATACCACAAATATTTAATTTATGGGAATATAGAATCTGAAAAACAACCAGCACTTTGATCAAATAAGCATTTTTTTAATCTTAAAAACCTCAAGTAACAGAACTTTTAATGCTGTATTTTGCATTCTAAAGGCATTTATCTATTACAGGGAAGGGGTGGCACATACTCAATGCACATATGGCATCAAAATAAGATTAAAGGATGCTGAAAAGCGGTGAAATTAGGCCCTGGAACATTTAAGGGAGTTCTTTCAAGCCTAAGCCTTTAACCTATCTAAGATGTAGCTTACTGACTTTATGAAAAGCCTTCTTTTTAATTAGATAAATGCATTTCCCACAGTTTCATGAACTGTGTGGAGCTGCCAGTTTCCATGGTTTAGGCTGGGCCATATAACACAAATGTTTTGTTCCTTCTATAGGAACATCTTTTTGCTACAACATTTTGACAAAGTTTGCATTCCCCTTGGTGTGTATACCTCAGCAAAGCAAAAACCAAAAAGAACTGCAAACCTCATCTCAGTATGACAATGAAAGAAGACGTTTCCCAACCCAAGAACTTTCAGAGCATTCCAAAGCCGCGTTTATTTTGCATTCTTGGGCGTGGGGAGACGGGGGATACTTCTTGGCAATTTATTTCCCCTGAAGAACAGCACTCCCTATCCAGGTTCACCATAAAAACTGTTTGTCCTCCAGAGTCTAGGGAAGCATCGTCCTGCCAGCTCTCCCTTCTCCCCCACGGGCCCCCGCACAAAACAGTGGCGAAACAGATGGTCCTCCCCCCCTCCCCTTCTCCTCGTCCCTTCCGCAGTCCCACAGTGTCCTCCCACCCTGCGCTGACACCTTCACCAGAGATTAGTGGCCGAGGCCGCCCCCTCAGGGCTCCCAACAAGTGCAAACTCTGGGGACCTTCTTTGCCCCTCCGCCCCATCTCATCTGGGTTCTGCTGCAGAACTCACCCGCGACCTACCCTCCTCCCACACCTCCGTCCCCTAATTAACTACCCGTTTCCAGGTCAGGGAGAGAAAGAAAAACCCTAAACTTCCAGCCCATGCGACGAGGCGCTGCGGCTAACCACAGCGGGGCACTCTCCTCGTCCTCTCCCCTCTCCCCTCTCCATCCGTCCTTGGGAATTGGAGCCTATCCTGGGGAACAGAGGAGTCTGCTCCTGTGGCTTCCACGACCTAATCCTAACTCCAGGGACTCGCAGGAGTTAGGATTAGGTCGTGGAAGCCACAGGCGCCCGGGCGCCCTCCTCTACAAGTGGGACTGCAGGACAAAGTGCAAACTCTTATCAGGAGGGGAGCCTCCCGGCCGTTACCTCGGGCGGCGCGCCCAGGTGCAGGCTCGCTACGCGGAGGCGGGCGGGGGCCGGGCAAGCAGAGGACGCCTATTCCGGGGGTGCCGGACTGGGCTTGGCGCCCGGAGCTTACCTCGGCGCGCGGGCCGCGGGCGCGTGGGGCAGTGGCTCCTCCAGCCAGGAAGCTGTTGCTCACGCTCCGGTGGTGGCTGCGGTCCCGCCAGGGCTGCACCCGGGCTTCGCGCAGACGTTCTCCCGCAATCTGCTACCGCCCGGGCGGTGGCGGCGGCGGACGTGGAGGTGGCGCCGGCGACAGCTCGGCCCGGCGCGGCCCCGGAACTGTCCAACTCTTGCCCGCGCGGGGCTTAGGCGCCCGGCCGCTGTCCCCGCGCTGAGCGCCTGCGCGCCCGGCCTCGCCCAGGTGAGGGGCGTGTGCCTGGAGCCCGTGGGGCGCGCCCAGCCCGGCGCCGCAGCCCGCCAGCCCCCTGGCCTGGCCGAGGACCCCGGGGTTTGGACGTGCCAACGCCACTCTCGCGCGCCGAAGCTGTGACGGTTTACCAAGCAGAGACTTGCGAGGCACACACACGAGAGGGAATGAGGCGGGACCGTTCGGGGGCTCGTTGACACTGCAGAGCCTCCCGCAGCATCGCTGTCTTAAATCCCGCCTTTCCAGGCGTGTGCGCACTGCGAGCCAGGAGGAGGCTCCGTCCCGACCAGGGGTCCCCCCGCGGTCCTCAGCCCCAGAGCTCGCGTCCTGAAGAGATCCTTGGCAATGGCAGGGGTCCCAATGCCGAGATGCCAAGCTGCGCGGTGGGGCGGATGCTTCCAATATTAGTCAAGCCAGAGTGAGACTCTCTTCTTGCAGATCGTCAGACCAACTATTTGTTTTTCCTCTTTGACCAGCCCTGGGCTCGCAGACCACAGCGAGCAGCCACGGCATGTTTAGCGGAGCCGGGAAGGCCCGCAGCGCAGAAGGCATCGCAGCCTCGCCGCGGATCTGAAAGTCTAGTGGGCGGGGGGCTCATTTTCCTCCGGATTTCTTTTCCGTGTTTAAGTTTTCAAAACTAAAACCTGTCTTCGGTTACCCTGAGGTAGAGGGCATCTTCTGAAAATTAGTGCAAACATGGCCAAGATACTTGGTTCTGAAAGGGAAAGCACTTAGAACACTTAAGAAGGGGAAAATAATTTTAAAGAGCAGTTTTTCTGAGATTACTTCTTTGGGGAGTTCAAGAATCATAAATGACCAGAGAGCAGTATTTTATAGCAGAGATTTTTTTTTTTTTAACCAGATGATCTTAAAATATGTTTCTTTGGTTCTTCTCTCAGGTGATTGACACTCACTCCGTAAATAATTAATCCTACAGCTGTTAATGTCTTGGCGCAATCGTCTAGAATAAATATCTTAACGTCCAGCCAAAGCCAATGTTGTTCTCCCAGGGTGGGCTTGAGATGTGACAAACACACAAACACACCATCCTAGCGCTTTCTAAAGGAGCAGGTTGTGTTTATAACCCACCTTGGAATGTAGGGTTATTGCAAGCACCAGCACATCTGAGGTGCCAGCGTGAGAAAGGACATAAATCTGACTTACAGTTTTTCTATTTTTAGAATCCAAATATCTTCACATCTAGGTCGGCAGTCTCAATACTAAGGACAGACGCTTATTGGTGTGTTTATTCTTAAAACTGTACCTTATTTGAAGTTGCTACAGAAGGACAACACCAAAATTCAATCATTTTAACCCAAAAGAACATGAGCTATGAAAATTGCTTAAAATCTCTTTTACGAAATTATGATCTTAAGGTCTCTTCTCATCAGTAAAGGGTATGTTGAAAACAAGTCTTTCACAAGTCCCTGAAGGTCAGTAAGGCAGAGCTCTGGCAGACTGCAAAAGCAGGAAATTCCAGAGGCAAAAACCTTCCTTGAGAAAAACACCCAGCTTCCAATGCCCTGTACTTCAGAGTTGGCAACAGTGTGGTGTGTCAGGGTGCCTCTGAGCTCAGGTAAGTACTGGTGTCTCCAGGAATCTAAGATTCAGAGAAAGGGTGAGGGCCCCTTAAAGTCTCCAGTCAACAGCTTGGATTGCACTTGGAGGCAACTGAGTAACCTCTGCAGAGTGGAACACCTGTGAGAAGTGTTCTCCGTGGCTTGCACAATTTAGCAGCATGTGCATTTTCTATGGCCTGCAAACTGCAACTATATCCTTCCCTCCTCCCTGTCTATTTTTAATCACCTATAGCTGAGACTTATGCAGAGAATAATTTGAGGGTTGCATTTCCTAACAGCTGAAAGAAGCATAAAAATACATGCAGACAGCTCCCAGTTTTTCACCTGTGACATAACTGACTAAGAATCCTGCTCTTCAGGTCCCTAGCCAAGACAGGATTAAGGCCTCTGGAGCTAGCCCCAAGCATTGAAACAATTGCAGTGCCTCCTTTCTAAATGCACTTCAATACGGAAACACTGTTAAATTTAAAAACACAATATTTAAATATAGAGAAAAAACAGCTTCTGTCTAGATTTTCTGATTGCAAATGTATTCCTATTGTATAACTTGTCATTGACCATACCTTTCCAGTGTTACCTGACATAGGGGATTCTCCTGTCCTCAAAGCCTCCAAGCACAGCTTTCCTGGAGCTATTATGGCTCATTCCTGGCAATAATGGAGTAAACCAACTCAGAGAACTATAGACCTAGGCTTGGGGCATTAAGAGAGTGGTCAAGATAGCAGCAACACTGGAAGGCTAGCTCATTAAGGAAAGATCCCAAGTATCAAGAAGGAATATAACAGAAAAGGACTAATTTAAGTTTGTTTTTCCTACTTTTTGTGTTTATGAAGTATGTGGTGCATTGATTCCTAAATATTGAAGACCTTAGCTAGACAAACTCCTTTTAACTGCATTCACAAGTTTACACTTTCTAGAGGATAAATAACTTGGTGATAACAAGGAACATCAACAAATTTGGAGACCTCATAGTTCCCTTAGTTTTACTATATGAGAAATGGAAATGAGTTCATACATAAGATGTATACTACTTGAGTAATAAGTGCACCAAAATCTCACAAATCACCACTAAAGATCTTATGTAACCAAATACTACCTGTCCCCAAAAAACCTATGGAAATATTTGTTTAAAAGACGTCATATTGTAAAACAGGGGCCTACAGATGTTTTGAATCCCTTTGCAGCCATCAGTGAGACTCTGGTGGCCAGGCGGTGGCCATATTTTGAAAACACTCCTGCAATGGAAGAAAACTAGACTAGATAGGATTAGAAAACCCAAAGTCTGGGGCTATAACACAGTGGTAGAGCATTTGACTGCAGAAAACCCAAAGTTAAACTTCAGCTGTAGCTTTCAAGCCTAGGACTCAGTCCTGTAAGACAAGACTAAATCAGCCTTGTCTCCATAGATTACAGTAATATTCAGGAGACATAATGTATAGAAAACACTTTGGAGACTGTACAGAAATGCACAGTACCAGTGGTTATAGTTGTCTTTCTAATATTTCTCTTTTCCTCCGTTGCTTTTGCAGTATTCTGCAAACATTCATTCAAAGTGTCTTATTAATCTTATTTGATTTTTCAATCATCTTCACTGGGAATCCTTTCTGGTAACTCTACTTTGGGATGGTTCCAGTGTCAAGTAATGGAGAAATACAAGTTCCTGTGTTGGATGAGCAGAGCTTGAGTTCTGACTTTGCATTTACTTACTAGCTACCTGATACTTTTCATTCTTTCTAAACTTCAGTTTTTTCTCCTTTGCTATTGAAAAGAAATAATCCTTCTTCATAGGATTATCCCATGGAACAAAGCAAATGGGGGATTATTTTGCAAACTGTAAAACACCTGACAAATGCCAATTAGAATTTGCTTAACAACTACTTGGAAGCAAATAGGAGGTTTATCTCCAATATTTGGCAATAAGGTTAAAAATGTACTAGAAATTAAAAAAAAAAAAAGTCTGAGACTTGTAAAGCAACATACAACTGGAAGAAAGATAATATTGACATTTCTTAATAGACTACTAAATTATATTTGTTTACAAGGGTGCCTGAATATCTTGCCTATGTCAGAAAATTCTGTATTTTATTTCGCCTTTCACATGTTGTGAGAAATTAATGGGATAGATGCTTTATAACATTTGTTCTTAGCAGTCCTAACTCAGGCTCAGTAAAAAAAAAAAAAAAAAAAATTTCTTCAAAGACACTTATAGTAATTGTCTTAAGGAGGTCTGCCCATTCAAGATAAATAAAAATGAATTGTAACAAAAAATTGATGTTTTATTGATCAGTTAATTTTCAATATCATTTTCTTGTATGTTTGAAAAAAACAATGGAATTGATAGATCTTTGAGGCTAATGAGATGATTTTAGGTAGAAGTTTCAAATTTGACCTAGATCTGTATCTCTAAAAACGTATGAAAAAGTATAGTTTATTTTAACTGTAAATCTTAAAGTTGTTTCTGAGTTGTCAATTTGTGTTTTACATTTGTCTCATTTTTAAATCTATTTTAAATCTAACCATAGCTTATGTGTTTGGAAGGTGAAAGGACATAAAACTCCTTACATCTCAAGCTTACTTGAGAAACTATGCTATTATTTTTTTTGTCTCTGTCTCGGGTGATTGTTTTTATGTGAATCATTAGTATCTCTTTGAAAAGGAATTGTCATCTTGGCCTATAATTATTTTTTAACTGGAAATTGGGTTCCCTTTCATCTTCCTTTTTTATTTGAATACTCTTAGCAGAGAAGGACGATGTATTTAAATTCCTTGCTCACTCATGTGTCTTCCTTTTTAACATTGAACTCATTATGATTTATTTGATATTTTTAGATTAATTATTTAAATATTTTCCCAAGTGTGACTGAGCTGTTTGTTTTCACTCTTTCCCCCTATAAATTTATTTTCTTGAGATCTAGTGGAATTGGTACTTTGCTGTGACGTCGTGCCCTTCTCTGGGGCAGTAATATCTTTTGTGTCCAGAGGTGATTAATATTGTAAAAGTATGCCTTCTAGACTCTAACCATGGCTTTGCAGTAACAGCACTGCTTCTTGTTATGCATCTGTCCCTTTGAAACCTAATCCAGCACTGCCTTGGGCCCCAAGATGAAGACTGCACTGATTTTACAATACCCCAAATCCTTTCCTGATTAGATTGCAAGGTGATTACCGTGGTTAACACTTATTCTCCAGTTTGGCTCTTTGCTCTGAGATAAATATAAAATAGTTAATCTTCTTTTAACTGCATTTGCAATTTTGATTTTCCTTCCACCTTTTATAAATCTGAACATAGTAACACGTTTCAAAAATGCTGCATTATTTTCTAGGTTCAGTTTTTCAATTCCTTCCCTTGGGCAGGTAACTCATAACTGCCTGGTAGAAGTTGGAAGCTCCCTGATGACTAGTATCTTTTGATTTCAAATTGTATTTTCAAATAGTTTTCCATTTTAACCAATACCATAATTTCAGATAAACTACGAATGTTGAATTTACTGTGTTGAATCACTTTCAAAAAGCTTTAGTGTCTAAATGGCCAACACTTAGCCCTTATTAAAGGATGCTGTGTCCAGACACTGTACACGTGCATTGTCTCATTTTATTGTTATGAGGAGCCTATGAAGGATAAATTGTTAATATCATTTTACAAATGGGGAAAGTGAGAATCTATAAGTTTGTGATATACTCAAGATCACAAACTGGCAGAGCCGCAATTCTAACCCAAGTTTATCTCAGCTGTAAAAAGCTCTTTGTATGCTACTTCTTGAGGTTAAAATATTGATTAGAATATAAGTTCCACTGAAGGTAGAAATCATATCCTATTGGTTCTTTTTTCTTTTATGAAACTTCATATATAGTGCAAAAGAGCAGCTCATATCCATTTGCATAGTAAGTGATTTTACATTTTCTGTTTTTCACGTGTACAACTACTGTCACTAAAGCTTTTGAAGCCATTCTCAACTTAGTTTCCTTAACGCAGGGCTGCCTGAAAGGAGTTGAGATGACTGAGGAGAAAGACCCCTATTTATTGACAAATCGTGAATACGTTGTAACTTTTGACCTCTCACCTTTTTTTGATTATTGACCAGCTGGACCTCCTTAAACAACTCCTTAAAGATAGTAGCTACTTCCTATCTCATCTTTTCAATAAGATTGTCAGACCCTTAAAGCTAGGAACGATTTCTTATATTTTGTTTGCATTCACGCACTTCCTTCAGAGCCTAGGACTACTAAACCAGCTGTAGATTTTCAATGCAAGCTTAAATCCCTCTAGGAATTTTTCCTTCTCTGTCTCTCTCTTCTTTTTTTTTAGACAGAGTCTTGCTCTGAGGCCAGGCTGGAGTGCAGTGGTGCAATCTTGGCTCACTGCAACCTCTGTCTCCTGGGTTCAAGCGATTCTCCTGCCTCAGCCTCCCAAGTAGCTGGGACTACAGGCACGTGAACCACGCCCAGCTAATTTTTGTATTTTTAGTAGAGACACGGTTTCGCCATATTGGCCAGGATGGTCTTGATTTCTTGACTCATGATCCACCCACCTCGGCCTCCCAAAGTGCAGGATTGCAGGTGTAAGTAAATGCACCAGGCCAAATTTTCCATTCTTATGCACACTCAAGTAAAGGACAGGACCTGATTCCCTGCTGCCACAAAAGAAGTGACTTTCAAGAAGCCAGGTCCAGGCAGTCATTCAATCATTTTAATAATTATTCTGTATTTAATATACAAGTCTTTCCACTAAGCACCAGGGATATAATGGTAAACAACATGGAGTTTATAACTTACAAGCTATAGGAATAATAATGATTTTACTATAGACCAAACAATGGTTGCTGCTTTTCCTATTATCCGGTACTTAACTCCCTGTTGTCTTCCCTTTAGTATGTTACATTTTCACTTTGCTTGTCAGGTCTCTGCGCCTTCCCTCATTTTTTAATTCAGCAATCGCTTTTCCCATCTCTCATTTTTATTAAAGATAATATACTAATAACCCTTTCAATTTGAAAATAGTTTTTGTTGACATTTCCCAGTTTTTAACTACAGGTCAAAATTCATTTCCCCCTTTTCATAAGGGGCTAGCATTACTCGGCCAAGTTAAGGAGCCATCAAAATCCTAACAACAACAACAACAAAAAAACCCCAAAATGTTATTGAAGCTGACCTAATTGATAGCATTTTATGGATGTCCTTGGTGGTCAGAGCCCTTTATCCAAGCACCTTTCAAGAGTTTTCAAACCATTAGGATCAAGCCTACAGTATAAGTGACAATTGTTTAAACATCAAACATTACCTGAACAACTCCATGCTAATATAGGCATATTCTAGGGGACTGGTAGAAATCATTGTAGCTCAGGTGGATTTTCTGAAAAAGGTTTCTTAAAGGAGATAGACCCAGCTGAATTATAATGGGAAGCAGGGGTGGCATGAGCCATAGGATGGGGTTATGAAAAAATCTGAAGCCTGGAGGACAAAAGTGCTAGTCTTATCTTCTTGGACAGTGATCTTGGGCATTTGAACTAAATTTCCTGAGCCTCTGTTTCCCTATTGTTCAGCTTTGACACTATCATGACACTTTCTGAGTTGCCTCTATAAGCCTCTTCACATTTTGGCCTGCCTTCGCTTGCAGTTATTTCATGAATGAAGTTTTCTCACTTTTGTTACAAACATCTTAAACTTTTAAAATAGAACAACCAAATAGATAGTTTACTACATTTTAAAAACGTATTTGCTTAAAAAAATTCTTCAGAAGGTCTGATTTGTCCCTGTGGGATAATTGGCAAAGTATGTGAAGAAATTTTTTGGTTGTTGCAAGTCAGGGATGCTGTAAAGGGCAGAATGCTGCCAAATAATGTGAACACACAGAGCAGCTTCCCACAGCAAATAATTGTCCATCAATAGCCAAGGTTGAGAAATGAATTAAAAGGATAATTTTCTATAGACAAAGGACAAGTATATGCAGTGTTCATGCCTGCTAAAAGTAAACATTGATTTAAAATAGAATGAGATAGCATCAAATTAGCACACTTTTAAAAAGTTATTAAGATAACAGTTCTAGCAGAATTGATATTCATTGGCTCAACTGCTTTTCCTAACAGCAGTTTACCCTATTTATCAAACTCTTATAATAATTATTCCTGTTGACTCAGTTGGCAATTTCAATCTAGGACTATATGTTCTAGAATTAATGTTAAATGTGGGGGGGGAAGGGCCCACCAAAAAGATTTATCATCACTTTACTAATAATAGTAAAAACTGAAGACACTTTAAGGAGCATGGTTAAACACATCTCATTAAAAAAATGTTATGTAGCTGTTCTCATACATGATGTTTGTTAGAACTTTGTAGTAACATGAAAAATCATTTATGATGATGTATAAAGAAAAGAAGAAGATAACTGGAATATAGCATGATCACAACAAAGCAAAATAAATTAATGCCTGAAAAGATTGAAAGAAATTTGAAACACATCCATATAAATCAATTTATAAACATTTTGATTGACAACATTTCAAGCACACTGCATAACTCACATAGTACATACATGAACACATCTCCACGATTGTATTTTGTGGCATATGCCATCTGATATTTCTTTCTCATATGTTAGGTTCTCCTGATTTAAAAATCTAGGAAGACAGGAGTTTACATTTTATTTTCTTCATCGTATTAAGGATGTAATTATATGTTATACGAGACTATTAAACAATCTGGGAATTCTCTCATGCATTGTTGATGGGTCTGTAAATTGATACAGCCTCTCAGGAAGTTACCTTATTGATACGCATGTGCTTTGACACAGCAATCCCACATTATTCTAGAGACACAGTAATAGACCTAAGCAAAGCAAAATGTACAAAGCTGTTGATTATATCATGGTTTGAATAAGGAAATTTTGGAACAAATTAAGTGCCCAAAAACAAAGGAATAATAAAAATAAATTATCCTACTGTACATTCACTAAACTTTTTATAAGCAGAATATATTCACATATTAACTTTTGTTATCAAAGTAATAAGGGCTTTTCAAAAAGGCGTTGGCAGAGATGAGTAGTATGCACTATCAGCTTTAGAAGACTTGTGATGCTCAAGCTAGTTCAAATATCTGCTGAAACCCCAGGGTTTTTGAAACCTAAATTTTTTCTGTTCTTATCTATGTATTTATTTTATTTAATAAAAACTAATATTAAAACACATTTGGACACAGAAGAAAGAGGCATATCCTAGCTAGTTTAGTGGTAAAATGCCACTTAAGCTTATCCAAAAAATCACGGAATTAAATTTCATCTGTTTTAATTGCAACCAATTATTATATACCCTGGCCTAGATGAGCTTCCCTATTGCTGGAAACTTGTGTTTCTCAAGATAACCTGTGCCACCTCTGGACAATTTCAATTATGAATGTTTCTTTTTCATAGTAATTCCAAATTTACCATATTGATTTTCCTCACCTCTATATCAGCAGTCCATTTCTTGTAAACAATTTTCAAGTTGTAAGCCAGGTTCCCTGCTTATCTTCTTCCATTGAAAGAAGAAAAAGTATACCATCAGGTCAGGTGGTCTGGGGGTGAAAATTTCGCAGGGCATCAGCGTACCTTTCCTGCCCTGCACTCACTTAAAAATAAATAAGTATCTAGCCCCTAAGCCCTCCCACTCCACCATTCTTAACCTGTAGTTCTCAATCAGTCTCCTCTTTCATCACTCCTGATATCCTGATATCCCTAACCCAGGTCCTTTTCAACTATCCATTTCTTATCTCATATTAACTGCTTACGGAACATTCAAACACGTCAGAACCCCCAACCCACCCTCCTATGCAGCAGGAAAGGCTTAACTCTTGCATTCCTGGAAGGTAGAACCTATCTGACTTGAGCATTGTCAACTTTCTTCCTCATGACAAGAAACACCTCAGAATTTCTCTTTTGCTGTCCAAGGTAAGACCTCCTCTATGTGGTCTTAATGCCAGTTTCCTTTGCTGCATTCAGTACAGCATTCCTCCATAGTATTCTTGATCCTACTTCCTCTTGCCTGGCTCCATCATTTGAGATAATGACTGCATCTCTGCAAACCTTCCATCTTTCTTACATTATTCGCTCTGACTTCTTACAATTAATACATTCAGCAACCTATTCTTAAAATGAGAAAAGCCATGAAACAAAAATGTCCTTAATTTTCTTCACCTATAGCTGTTGTCTTCTTTTGCTCTTTCCTTTGTCATCAACACTTATTTCACCAATATTTTAAGAGCCTGTGTGCACATAATACTCTTCTATGTAGCTAGAGTGGAGCAAGACATATAAAAATACATAAGACATAATCTCTGATTTAAAAGTTTAACCTATTTTTAAGAAACAAGAAACTTCCTGGAAAAAAAAAAAACTGCCTCCACTTGCTGTCTGCACTTTCTCACCTTCTCTTCAATCAAATCCGTCATATCCTCAATCAAATTTCCACTTCCAATACCATCAAGGATATATTGATTCTAAAACCCAAGACTTCTTCTCAGTTCTCATCCTTTTTGACCTTTCTACCTTTAGAGATTGCCAACAATTAAAAAGTGTTTTCATAGGTATGATCAAAATTAATCCTCACAATAACCCTGTAGAAGAGATATTCCACCACAACCCTAATTCCCCAACTTCATTTATCAGATGATGCTCAGAGAGTCTCAATATGCCCAAGGTCACCCAGCAAGTGCATAACAGAGCCTGAACTTGTTCCCATATTTTAGACTCCAAAGCCACCATACTTCGTACTTTACCCCAGACGTCTTCCATGGCTGACCAAATGAATGACTGGATACATCTATACCCATCATGCATGCATACAGAATGCAGAATCTTTGAAAACATTATTTTTTTCTACGACCTAATCTGACAGAACTTCATGCAACCCTAGGTATGGCATTGCTATCTAGTAAATGTTGCTGTTGAGGTTGCAACACATAATACATAGCTGATGTTAGGCACCTAAGTGGTGCTGATGGAACCGTGTTGTGCTGAAATCCTGTCCTCAGGATTCCTGTCATGAACATACCTTACATGTGAACCAGCTTTATAATTAGATCTTTTGGTACATGAGTAACTCAACAGCTTTAATCTGAAGAACAGATAAAACCTCATTTTATTGTATTTCACTATTAGAGGGTGATGTTTCAGTGAAGTACTAATTTACAAATAATTACCTTCATTCAAATATTTTTGAGTAACCAAAGAAATTGGAGAGACTTAAATGCCCAGACCAAATTCACTGCTCAACTTATATAACCTTTAATTGATAGATCAATTCCCATCATATTATAGTCTCATCTTTTTGAAACTCTTATGACTTGTATCATCTAAATGTCTAAATCAGTGATGCTTCTTCCTTTCTTGTAAAAATCATGAACTCAGGTTATCTGAAATTGCTACCTTGTCTAATTTACTTGCAGGTAACTTTTTTTTAAAGCTGTCTACATCTGTTGTTTCAGGAAAATTGTTGTCTTAAAAAGGTAGCTCTCCACCTGTTTTTGCTAAAAAGGCATATGCACATCTGGGTTTTTATCTTCAAACAATCTGTTGCTTATAACCCTAATTAGTCCAGTCATTTACTTTCATTTGTTGCCAGCCTATTTGAACATTTTACTGCCATTTGAAATGTTTTCTGAAACTTGCTGCTTATTGTCTTTCTCTACTCTAATATGTAATTTTTCCTTAATTTGGCTTATTTACATAGCTTTCTTCCTACTTTACAATTTCTTCGTAAATGGATATATTTAAATTTCTTCCATATGTCTATATAACTTGTCTGAGATCTCTGTTAGGTATTTATTTGTGTGAACTGCTGCCTTTTTCTTTCTTTTTACTTCCTTGGATAAATTCACCTTCATTTTGTTCTACTTTTAAAGAGTTTATGATTAAACTCAGTGAAATCTTTATGTTTGCAATCAGTTAGTCAATAAAAGAAACTTTCACTTACTAGATACCCAACACACGCACAACATTGTGCTAAGCTACGGGATAAAAATCCAGGCAGAAGGAAAACCATGAAAACAGAATGTAACACAAGAGTTCTTATATTTAGGAAAAATTGAAATGTAACAGAGTATACAGGATGTCTAAAAAAATCAGTTCAAGAAGAGTATGTAAAGCCAGGCATGGTGGTGAATGCTTGTAGTCCCAGCTACTCAGGAGGCTGAGGCAGGAGGATGGCTTAGCCCAGGAGTTCAAGACCAGCCTGTACAAAGAGGAGGAGGAGGAGGAGAAGGAGGAGGAGGAGGAGGAGGAGGAGGGGGAGGAGGAGGAGGAGGAGGAGGAGGAGGAAGAGGGGGAGAAGAAGGAGGAGGAGGAGGAGAGAAGAGGAGAACATAGCAACCAAATTTAAATTGATTCTCTATGAACTCTGAGGGAATAAGCAGTGATGCGTTGAATTCATCAAGAACAGTTCTTGGGAATGATAAGAGAAGTATATGGAATGTCAGTGGTCCAGCTGGTGGTGGCAGAAGTATTCTAACTAAAGGAAATGGCACAGATGTAGCAGTAAGCAACTTGTTCAGACAATATCCAATTTGTTGCTGGCTGGATAAGGGAATCAGTCAAAAATAAAAGAGCAGAGGAAAGTAGGTGAGAATAGAAGAAAAAACAGGTATTTATCATTTCTAATTTGTGGCAATTCTTTACGTAGTTCAGTTGTGATTCTTGTCAGTTAGGTGTGCTGCAAACATTTTCCCCAAGTTTCTGGCTTGTCTTTTTGTTTTTTAACAAGGCTTGATGAGAACAAGTTTTTAATTTTAGAGTAGTCAAATTTATTAATCTCAGAATTAGTACTTTTGCATTATGTTTAAGAAATCCTTCTGTACCTAAGGTTAGAAAGCTATTCACGTGTAAGTCTTCTAAACATTTTAAGTTTACCTTTAGACATTTAAGATCTTAATCCATCTGTAGTCAATGTTGGTGAGCCACAGTTTTTCCTAGCTCAGCTTACTCAATGGTCTGTCCTTTCCTTAGTGATCTACAATATGCCCTCTGACATAAAGAAAAAGATGCACAAATTTACCTCAGGTCCTCTGTTCTGTTCCACTGGTCAATTTATAAAGTAATGTCCCTGACCATTGACACTATTAAGTACCACCTTAATTATAATAGCTTTATAATATATTGTTATGTTTGGTACAACATTAAATCTATAGACCAATTTGGATATGATAGGTAGGTAGATGGATGAGTTTTGAATGAATGTATGATGATAGTATTCATAAACCCATGATTGTAATTAATCTAATTCTACATACTTGAAGTGCAAAGATTATTCTGGATGGGGAGTAAAGGGGATTTACTGAGTGTATCTTTGGTAAGGTAAGCATTTTTTTAAAAGCCAGATCATATTTTAGATGATATAATGACATTGAGGGAAACAAAGTAAACACAAGAAATCTGCACCAGCCAAATCAAAATTAGACACATCAACAATTCATTTGAATAAACCATAATTCTGAGAAAACCTATTACCTGTCTTGTAGCCCACATTACGTGAGAGCATGGACTATGTATACCCAGCTTCTAAAGCAATGTCTGGCAAATAGTAACCAGTAAATAAATATTTGAGGCACAAATAAATAAACAAATGAACAACAAAATAGTAGAAAGTATCATGGACAGAGTATATGTTCTTGGCCAGGCATGGTGGAAAGTATTGTGGTAGATGTATCATCATGGTAGAAAGTATCATGGACAGAGTAAAAATTCCTGGCTAGGCATGGTGGCTCATGCCTGTAATCCCAGCACTCTGGGAGGCCAAGACAGGTGGATCAACTGAGGTCAGGAGATAGAGATCAGACTGGCCAGCATGGTGAAACCCCGTCTCTACTAAAAATACAAAAATTAGCCAGGCATGTTGGTGCACTCCTTTAATACCAGCTACTACGGAGGCCAAGACAGGTGGATCAACTGAGGTCAGGAGATAGAGATCATCAGACTGGCCAGCATGGTGAAACCCCGTCTCTACTAAAAATACAAAAATTAGCCAGGCATGTTGGTGCACTCCTATAATCCCAGCTACTAGGGAGGCTGAGGCAGGAGAATTGCTTGAACCTGGGAGGTGGAGGTTGCAGTGAGCTGAGATTGCAGCACTGCACTCCAGCCTGGGTGACAGAGTGAGACTCCATCTCAAAAAAAAAAAAAAAATATATATATATATATAGTATTTAGTTAAGAAAAAAAAGTCTGCATTTATAAGTCCTTGCAGTTAATAAAATTATGCTTCTTCTGCATTGCCATGCAATTGCATTAATGGTCAATGGCATTTATCAACAGTCCAGTGGAAGGGACACACTGTGCTAGATCCTGGGAGAAGCTATGAAAGTAGATACATGAGTCAAACAGGAATGGCCACTGTTGTTCTAATTTTCACTCAAGCTGAGAATACAGAATGAACAAAGGAGAAAATGTCAGAACACTTAGAGTAATAAGTGTAAATTAAGCCAGCACAAACTGTACATATGGGTACTGAGAGAATGTGGGCAAGGCACCAGGTGACCCTTTGGAAGGTGAGGGGCAGGGGAGCTCCTATGAGAGCTTTCTCGTGCTGGTGAAGGAGTCATCGTGGGTTCTAATTTTCTTTTTCAAACTGTGGTCACAGCCCATTGGAGAGTCATGATTAACACTGATTTAAATAGATAATATCATATTATCTGTATGCATCTATAGAGATAAATATATAATATGTGTATTTAATTTTACCTGAAATGTATAGACATACATATTACAGATTTAATTATTACCTATTGTTACAGAAATAGAAGATAGTTTTCACAGAGTAGAAAATAAAGTGCCTGCATGGCATATACTAAAAATAAGAAATAAGTGCCAGTTTATTAAACTTTAATTGTGGTTACTTTTATGGTTTTATATTTGTAGGTATGTGCTGGGCTGTAATAGAAATTGTATTTCTTACTGTCAATTGGTCCATGTTTGAAAGCCACAGTAAATTGAGAAACAAAAGGGTCTGCATGGCCAGCCCAAGAGGAGGCCAGAACAAGAACCTCCCCTCCTTTCTGTCCTGTACACATACAGTGATAACACCTCAAGGCCAGGCCATAGTCACTCTCTGACAGGCTTATATTTTGTTGCCTTGTCATTTCAGATTTGCAGTCAGCCGACAATCTTTGTTTAAAATAACTTCCCCCATTTCTTATAGTTATTTGCAAAGCTGGGAGTTTCTGCTTGTGGCTTCCCAAATATTGATAGCTCCTCCATCAGTTTAGAAGTCGTTGTCCCATCTTTTTAAGTCTGTATTCTGCCTACTCAAGTTAGAGCAATCCTCTTCAGCAACAATGTGGGGATCCTGTTATCCCTGCCTGTTCTGTCATTTCGTCTAGCAGAGCAGTGTCATGATGAGCCCTGTAGGCACCAGTGTATCTCATCCTTTCATTTCCAGGAAGTGTATGGTTCATTTTAACTATATTATGTAGAAGGAGTTTATATTCATTAAACGTAGTACATAAGCAATTTTGCTATCCTTTAAGAGTAAATCTGTAATTATTCTGTAACAATTGTCTTGCATCATTTCTTTTCTAGATAAGCTTTGTAAGTTTTCAAAATTGAGAAAACATTTGAACTAATAAAGTTGAAATTGTCAGCACTTTTACTCCAGTGCTTATTTGTCAAAAGTTATTTAAACAATGAAAAACAAATCTGCAGAAACAGGAGAAATGGATTCTATGTATGAAGCCCAGTTGTGTCGGATTTTTGTTTCAGTATCTTTTTAAAATTATTTTTGCGAGCAAAACAAGACAATTAGAGAACCTACATAAAGTCAGTTTTACAGATCAATCCTGAATATTTCAAATGAGCACATAGTTAGCGGGTATCTGCCAGATGAGGCACAACCTTCAAGACAAAGAGTTGGAACACAGAGCCAACAAAAAGCAGGAAGCCAATAGGTTAGAGGCCCAGTGCCTGATGGTTATATTGCTGGATATCTCTAACTTCAATGAGAACTCTCTGTCCCACCAGACTTCATGTGTGCCCATGGGAGCAGGAAATTGCTCCTGTAGGTGGGGAGCAGAACATGAATCTCCAATTATGTCTATTGTCTGTTACAGGGGACAGTGGCAGAAGCAAATAGTACATGGGATAATGGCTCTTAAGAAAAGCTAATATACTTGAGTAATTAGAAGGGGCTTTGCAATTTTATTATTTATTTTTCATAGAAAGAGAGGTAGAAAATAAGGAGACCCCAAA
Organism: Ateles fusciceps; assembly: GCA_036589455.1. Taxonomy (NCBI): domain Eukaryota; kingdom Metazoa; phylum Chordata; class Mammalia; order Primates; family Atelidae; genus Ateles; species Ateles fusciceps. The sequence continues at coordinate 1,038,831 of JAZHEH010001960.1, forward strand.
AATAACATTAAATTTATTCTGGACAAACAAGCCAAATGCATTGTATTATACTGAAAGGTAAAGTTTTGAGGTGATTAAAAAATAGGCATCTTCCTAAGCATATATTCTACTAATAAAAGATCAAGCCTTTTCTTTCCTTTTCTAAGTAGAGCTCAGGAACAGTCATAACAGAAGGTATTTCATAATTCTTTTTTTATTGTTTTCCATGCTCGTGAGACATTTCATCATACTGTGATTTTCAGAATGGCCCACAAATGTCCTCCAGATTGTCCTTGAGATGGTCTCAACATACCAATATTCACAATAATATCTTCCTTTTCATCTCTGTAATAATTTAACTTGGATGGCAATCTCCTTTCAAAGATGTAGTAGATACATCATCAGTACCTTTTATTCTATTAAGATGCACCATGGATCTCTCTGAATTTAAGAAGTGTGTGTTGCCTAGTAAGAAAACATGAACTGAATTATTCTCCACAAACTAAGTAGGTTTGGTAAATTCATTATTGGGACTAAACATATATATGCTTACAAAAAAGATAATTTTCTCTAGGAGTTATTAGTTGGCTTTACAGATAGTCTTCTTCTCTTATTATGCAGAGATTATTGTGTAGTTAAGGATTAAAACTATGACTTTATAAAATGTGCCTAATGTCCTTCATTTATTCTTTATTAAACTTTCTTTGAAGATTTCAAATGCCATGACAAGATTTTGGAGGAAACACAGAATATCCTAATTTTGAATTTACTGTACTAGGTATAAAATATGTAATACTTGATATGAAAGAATTCATCCAGTATCTTTGTTCTTGGAGAGCACTTTGACCTCTACATTCATAATTTATAGGAGAAATGAGAAATACCTATCACTGTAGTTCTATAAATAAATAGGCAACTAACAGGGAGCATTGCTTCTTGTTAATTAAGAACCACTCAAGAATGGGCTCTTGACTTTCTGTAGAGTGTTGTAAATCTTCCCTTTCTAGGGCACACGATTCTTATATTTAAAGAAAATACACAACTGTGTTTATACCAGATGGTACGTTGTAGACATTTCCTATTATTATTCATTCTTCTATCCATTGCTACAGATGTTATAAGTATCTTTTATACTTCTCCCCCACTCCCAAACCAAGTGCATAATAAGATTAATGTTGTCCTTCTACCACTTGCTTACCTCAACAAACAATAAACTTGCAGTGAAGTCAAAGCTAATTTTTTTTCAGAGATAACTCTGAAAGAGAAATCAACTCTTTCATAAATTGGAATCTACATAGTATCATATGCACAGAGGATTGCTCTTAGGCTTAAATCCCTAGTTGAAAACATCTGATCTCTTTTCAGTCCTTATTTAGTTTGGTTATAACCTAAGAGTTGTATTAATCTCATAATGAAAAAACATTTGAGTCATATTTTCTGATTCAATATTTAACTTAACAATGTTATCTGGAACCAAGTTAAGGGGTACAGATTTCATTACCAAAGAATACACTGACAATGTGCTACCCAGAAATAAAGCTTTAACTGAAGGACCCAGTATTAATCTACCTACACAGTGGTTCCAATTAGGAGATAGTGAGGCTGTATCAGGTAGCATTCCCCAGTTCCTACACCATTCTCTTTACTCTAGGAAAAGCCCAATGATGTAGAGTACGCCCCACTCTCAGCTTCACTGATTCACTGAACACTATTTATTGAGGGTCTACCATGTATAGAATTTCTCCTAAGAACTTTAGTATCTCAGGGATTTTATGTTCTGTATCACTTTCTTTTCACAACTTCAAGATCATGAAGGACTTTGAAAAAAAGTATCTTACCAGAAGATTGTGAATAGATCTTGATTTAGTCTTCATAAAATCCTTTATGATAAGGACAAAGTGGACTGATGTTTACCTCTCGGTGTAGGCCTAGACCTGGAGCAACAAGTGTTTTTTAAGGATTCCTGAGGAAAATAGAAGCAAGGTACAGTTTTCTTAAACCAAACTTTTATCTAATTGGCCAGTGAAAAGATAATGGTTGACTTTAAAACGGTTTTACATAACTAACATTTTCTAAGGTCTACTCTAAGAGAAGAAAGGGAAATGACACTGCATAACACCACAGAATAAAAGACTTGTGTCATTGGGGTTCTGTTCCTAGAAATTAATAGGTTCCAAAATCAAACAAGATGATTAGTACTAGCTTTCGTTTGATCTATAAGCCACAAAGACAGGCACAGCATGCCCCTGACTTTGTCTAGCATTGTGGTTTAATGAAAGAGAACACTTAGGAGAAAGCAGTGAAGGAAAAGAAACACACACCCTTCTGTATTGGATCAGAAATTTCTTGATTGATGTGCCCAGCTTCTGATTTCTAAATCTTGATCACTTTGGTTATGTGAATATTTTCTTTCCAAGAGAGCAGGATAAAATGTGTTAGGTTTTTTTAAACACAAGTGACAATTTTATAGAAGGAAAGTGATGGATAGCTTCATATTTTCTAAAGGAAATGCCATTTGCAAAGATATAAATAATAATGCTGGGGAGATTGGGGGAAAGTAGATGTGCTAATTGTGGGTGTACTTTTATAATAAAATCACCATGAAATTTTGGTTAAATACATCACTTTTGCAAGACTGTTTGTAAGGCTGGGTTAGATGATGGCTAAGGCTCCAGAATCCACTAGTTTGAGTAAATGTACCAACCATGATGTATCAGGGCTCAACATCTAATGGAGATGAGACTGAAAAATCTGAAAAACTCACCTGCATAGGTCTCTTGTCTGTATGTCTTCTTAGCCCAAAGCAGTGGATTCAGATCTGGAAGTTATATACCACCGGGGTTATGATCACTTTGTGGATGTGAAAGACGGAATATTGAAACCTTTATGTTAAAGGTTAAAGCCACTGTGGAAACCAGGACCTGTCGGGAAACCACCCTGCAATCACTCCCACTGTTTTTCTTAAGATTCTAACCCTTGTTACTTACCACAGCTCAGAAAACTGCTCCAAGATGGTTTACACCCATCAAATCACCTGAACTTTTATTTCCATCTTTCACTCTGGCTCCTTTCATGGCCGCCAACTTCATTCTGCACCCTGAGCACTTCAGTCTGAGCCTGATCCAAGGTTATTTGTCCGTCCTGCCTAATTTTGTTTCCAGATATTTCTTCAGAGATCACAGTTTTGTCCCTACTCTGTATAGCATCTCTCCAAGAAATTTCTTAAATCAAAACAAATGAGGATGTACTTTACCAAGGATTTCTCTATCCTTTGATGGAATATTCACATCTGCCTCAATGGCTGTTCTTACCGTGTTTTGTATTTTTTTCATTCACTCATCTTTTTCATATTTACTGAGCATCTGCTGTATAACTATATGCTGAGGGCTTCCTCTCAGAGTTAAAGACATAATCCTCATTCTCTGGCAGAATTTAACCTGGAAAAACGAACAGCCAGCCTAAAGATTATGGTATGTGGGTAACAAGTGCTTTGATAGATATAGACAGAGGGGCTATGGGACCATTTACACCAGTCTGCCTGATTAATCTGATTGCCTGATCACAGAATCATAGCATTTAAAGGTCATATAGTACTCTTTATATAAGCAAGTTTTATCCCCAGATCTCTTGGTATTATTCATTCAAAGACTATCGATTGATTGTCTGCAATGAACCAGACAGTGTTCTATGTGCCATTATCTTAGGAGTGAACAAAACATTCACGCCTTCATGGAGTTTACATTCTAGTGGAGCCAAAGTTCTACTAGATAACACATGAATAAATAAAATATAGAATAGAGAAAATAATGATACGTGCTAAAGAAAAAATAAATCAGCGAAGAGGAATATAAAATATAAAAGAAACTTCAACATACTAGGACATCCAGTGAAGAACTCCCTCAGCAAGTGACTTCTGTGTGATAATTTGAAAGATGTGAATGAACTGTCCCACTTTCTGAGGGAAAAGTGTTCCAGACAAAGGGAACAAGTGCAAGAGGCCCCATAGCAAGCCAGGGCCTAGAGTGCCAAAACAGAGTGAGGCCTTTGGCTTCAAAGAATGAGTTGGTGAAAAATCATTCTCCTCTTAAAGAAGAGGAGATTCATTCCTTTCCCTATCCAGTTTCAGGACTTCAGCATCCAAGGGAATAGAGATGTTGTGATCAAGGACAGTAGTGTGGGAGGGCAAAGCCCTGTTTCCCAGGCCTGGCCTCAGTTGGTCATCTTCAGTCTCAACTCATTACTCTGGGTATCATATTTAATGTACACACCATTTCCATGAAGGCAGCAATCTTAACAGAAAACCAGAGGAAAATCAGGTATCTCAGGCACATTTAAAGAAAGATACAAAAGTGACTGCACACCCCATGTATTTAATTTTCCATCTCTTCCCCACCACCCAAGATTCTTTCTCAGTCCAACATTGTCTTGCACAGGAAGTCACCGTGGAATTTCAAAGGAAAAACTTTCTACAGGACCTAAAACAATGAGAGTTAAGAATTCAGTCCCCAGTGACCTTTAACCTCAAATTGGCTCATCATCTTAGAAAACATCTCATAGAGAAACACCAATGAGACTCTAAGAAAACTGAAAACCAAACACACGTATGTGCGCGCGCACACACACACACACAGGATAAGAAACAAGCCAAAATCCTAGACAAAAGACAGCAACATCATAGCTGCCTCTGAGGCAGTGCTTCTCAACCTTTCAACAATTACAGACCCTTTAGAGAACTGAATAAAAGATACAGTACCTGGTTCAGGAAAGTGCATGTTTTGAATTTCAAGGGGATTATATAATCCCATAAAACTGGATGGCTCCATGGAGTTGGGATTCATAATACCTACTTTAAAAGAAAAATTCTCTTCTTTTTCAAAAGGGCTAAAAACTTCTCATATTTAGATATGTTAACATCTTTCAGACTTCGGAGGTACAGCTTTACTGTCTCCATTTACTATAAACATACTACAGTTTACAATTCAATAATCAGACTCTAATGTCCCTCCTGACATCAGAGTAAGCAGAAGGCTGGAGCTGGGAAAAGGAACTAGTGACAGAATTCAGTTCAGACTCTGCCTTTGGAGATGTTACCATCAAACAGCTGCAGGAGGTCCCCTTCGAGCACAGTCTCCATGACCCTTCATCAGCATCTCTGTGACCCTGCTAGGAGCCCTGGCCCCAGGAGGAGAAACGCTGAGTTATGCAAACAGATCTAGCCATTTTAAAAATGTGCTTTTTTCCCCTCTTTGTATCAGTGGGTGTTCTTCTGTCCTACCATTTATTCATTGCACTCACGTGGAATGGCCTCTAAAATCTCTTTGTAAGCACTGACGCTCTGTTCCAGCATGTAAAGGAGGAAATTAAGGAGAGTAGGAAGAAAATAATTGTCTGCTAATATTTTTCTTATCTGTGTACCTGCTAATCTACCAACAGCCCTGTGAATTTGAGCTTAAACACTGAAATATATATATATATTTACATATATATTTATATATATAATATAGATTTACATATATATTTATATATATATAAATGCTCATAAAATATAAATCTTCACTACTGGGAAGTGGTCCAGAAGACAGAAGAGTTTAAATATGCATATATGCATTGCTTTTTGTTTTTGTATCAAAAAAAAAAAGGTGCTGATATTTTAATAAACTGCAAAATGTTTCTCCCACTCTTTTCCTGTCCCACACACCCTCTTCTCTAGCTGCACTGGTTTGTGAAATCCTTGTTCTCACCAAAGGATTTAGCTAGGAAGGAAATGATAATTTGTTAGGATGATAGAAATCAACAATCAGTTTGACAAAGCAGTACTCATAGCTTCTACTCATTGGGATGTGAAGTATTTGCAATCCATGGTATTAGAGGGTGAACAGTTTTTTTCCCCCAACAAATGTATCCCCAATGCCTTTAAGAGTGAACTGAGTTACCTTCAGGGAAGTGGGTCAGCCCCTGGAACCAAGAACTAGGCCCCTAGGTATAAAGCAGTCTTCCTCTTCTCTGAGGCTACTCAGGGCTCAGATGGCTTAAGAAGTGCTCCGTCACTGGCAGAGAGGAGAGGGGGGGATCCTCTGATAAAGGTACCCATGCTCCAGTTCCTTTAATAATCTACAGTTCTCTGGAGATCCTTCTTGTTCTTAATGAGGACAACCTCATCAGAGAAATTCTTAGCATGCTACACAAAAACACCACTGCCATAGAGACCAGGAAAGGAACTTAGTGAATTTCTTACTGGACATCCCTAGAGGTGAGGTGTGGCGCAGGTACTGCACAGGTTATGCCTATGCAGCATCATGGATTACACAGTCAGCCCCTTCTCACACAATGAGCAGTGTCTCTGAGTGAGAGCAATGCTTGGAGACATTTTTTTTTTTTTTTTTTTGAGATGGCATCTCGCTCTGTCACCAGGCTGAAGTGCAGTGGCGCCTCTCGGATCACTGCAACCTCCGTCTCCCGGGTTCAAGCATTTCTCCTGCCTCAGCCTCCTAAGTAGCTGGGACTACAGGCGTGTGCCACCACGCCCGGCTAAACAGAGAGGGTTTCACCATGTTGATCAGGCTGGTCTCAATCTCTTGATCTCGTGATCTGCGCGCATTGGCCTCCCAAAGTGCTGGGATTGCAGGCGTTAGCCACCGTGACATTTTTTGTTATTATGACTGAAGGCGGGGGTGCTACTGAAATCCGGTGAGTAGAGGCTAGGGTTGTGGCTAGACCGCCGCATTGCACGGGACATCTCCCACAAAAAGAATTATCCAGCCCCAATAGCACAGAGGCTGAGAAATCCTGTGTTAGAGGGGAACGAGTAGGTGGAGATTTGGGAGATGAGAAAAGCAGAAGTGGGAGAGCAATATACAGCAGAGGGCCGTAGCGGTGGCCCAAAAGTTTGGCCTTTTCAATCAAACCTCAAAGGCTCAAGTGATCTCAAAATAGAGTGGGGGATATTTTTGATTGAAAATTTCATTCCTGAAACAGACAATCGGATCAATTTGCTGTTGAAAATTGGAGTCGTCTCCTAGGGCTGCTGAAAGTTAACGACTGCACTCTCCAGGTGTGTCTTCCTGTGTGTATGTGGGTACTAAAGAGAAGGGCAACACAAACCCAAACACGTGGCCTGTCTGGAAGTAGGCAGTGTATAAATTGCAAATGAATAAAACCTGGGTCCTTTGTGCTGCAGACAACACTGATAAAATGTTACACATCTTTCTTTTGTGCAAAATACATTATCAACAACTGTGGGCTTAAGATAGATGAGCTGTCTCCCGCCCCTCAAGACTGCAGCACTGGGTCTGAAAAATATCCTCAGGAGGATTTCTCAGGAGTTGTTTTTCAAAGGACAGGCCCAGGTCCATGTAAAGAGTCTCCTCCCCTCTTCTCTACATACCACCCTGGAAGAATTTACTGACAACAGGGGGCAGGGGTGGAGTGTGGGGGTTGGGAGTGCTCACGTGTGTGTGGAGTGTGTGTGCGCATTTTACTGCCTGTGACTTTATGTACTTTACAAGCAGATCATGCTCTGCCAGTAATGAGAGTGCTACCTCAGCATCCTCATAAGGAGAGGAGTTGGATCCGATGACCTCTAGGGCCTTTTAGCTGTACCACTTCTGGATTCTGTGTAGACAATCATTTGGTGCCTGCAGAAGAATGCCAAACGACTGCATCCTCTGCTTCCTGTCTTCAGTGGCCTTGTGAGAACTTCACTGGTATGGCAGGCTGCTCTGTGTGTGACAAGGACAGGGACATAGGAGCACCCAGGGCATCCATCTCTCTGATTCCGTTCTTGCTTTAAAGTAATGCTTTCTATTCCTCCTCAAGATGACAAGAAGGACTTTAATGGCCTGATTTTATGTGAAGATCTAATGATAGAAAAACAAATTCTGGTCAGTGCTTTACTTAGAGGTTCATTCTCCAGAAGCTGAGGCTGTTTCTAAAACAGTCCCCAAAGAAGCTTAAAAAATAATGGAGATTCTAAAACCAGATCATTTCCTGATGAAAACGCAAGGCCTGTTCAATTTCTAATCCTTTCTGAAATCAGCATGGTTTTTCTTTTTCCCACAAAGGTATTTATAATGAAGTCCTTGAATCTGCCCCTTGGACACATTTACATGTTGTGCCTAATTTCCTAATTCTTTTAATCAAAACCTTCCTAGTTTAACTTGTGGTAACTGTCTTTTGGGGAACTAGGATACTAATTCCTATTTGTCTGACAAATATATAGCATCAAATATTCATCATTTAAACGCAGTTCGAATATAGAATCATGAGAACATCATTGCAATTACTTAAATTGCACCAGTTTTAATTAAAGGATTAGGGCAATGGGGGATCTGAAACATAATATAATGCACAATGAAGAGGCCATATTTCTATAGGCTGTTAATAATTTAAAGGCCTTCTGACTTTAAAGATAAGACGTATATGTTTGTATTTGTCAGCAATAAGTAACGACACTAGAGAAGAATGTGAACGTGACTAAAAAATATAAAAACTCAGAGGTACCCAAAGATTAAAAAATTCACCTCCTTGGTGAAACTCTCAACAGTCCTCAATTCTACCAGATTAAAAGCAATATATCAGAATAAAACCTCTCATGTGAGTGGAATGTGGAATTCAGTCACATTGTTAGGAATCATATCTTCACTTTAAAAAATTCTTACTTATATATTCCTATTTCACTAGGATTATCTTAATTTCTTTATGGCTGTGGGACTTGTGAGACTACCTTAATTTGAATGTTTGGAATTGATCTGAGATGCAGTCTGTGAATGATAAAAGTTAAACACGTGTCTAAAAACTTTAAAATTAATTGACACTTTCATTATTCAGCTGGCCTGCAAAATGACTCCATATAAATTATATTGCTATATGTAAATTTTTTGAACTTTAGCTGCCACATGTTCCATATAAACCAACAGCAGCTATAAACAGTGTTAAGTGAAGCGAAAACTGGTTTCCCTATGGAGGCTCAAAATGTGAAGTCTCTCATGAATTTTAGCCTCATATACTTCCGTAACCAACATCTCTTTCAGAGTTTTAATTAAAGTGGGATGAGTGCTTAATGTAATTACCCATGCTCATTGGCTACCTGAGGCATATGTGTAGTGCCCACATCCTATGCAGGTATGCATTGGTTCTCACTTGGACCAACTTCAAATTGTGCAAGTGGTAATTGGGCATTATGTGTATTTGCTCCGGTGACACGTGGACCTTCAGATAATTTTTGAACAAAAAACTTGGGAGATCACCTGGTCTAACATTCTAGCTTTTAGCAAAATAATAATAATAATAATTAAGCCACTTATATAAGATAGTGATCTAAATCAACACAACCCTCCACAAAAAATAATGAGTATCATCTACCTATTTTAAATTTTCAAGTAGCCACATTTTTAAATTAAAAAAATGTGAAATTAATGCTAGAATATATTTTATTTATTCAAACATAGCCAAATCATTATTTCAACAAGTAATCAATATAAAAATTATTGACTATTTTTCATAGCACGTCTTTGAAATCCAGTGTGTATTTTACATATGCAGCACATCTGAAATCATAGTATAATGATAGCCACCCCTCCCCCCGACTTTAAGTGCTCAATAGTCACAGATGAGCAGGGACTACTGTTTTGAAAATGCAACTCTAGGTTTACAAAGTGGGCTGGAATGGCTTTTTGGTCATAAAGGGGTAAAAAGCCTGAGGAAGGTTAATGCCCCCACCCCATCCCAGAGCACTGAGTAGCTCCAGAGATTCAGACAAAACAATGAGAATTAGATTTTTTTTAAATTTGCATAAATGGAAAGGATACAAGCGCAGCTGTGTTATGTGGTTATATTGCCTTGTGGTGAAGTCTGGGCTTTTAGTGAAGTCATCATCCAAATAATGTACATTGTACCCATTAATTAATTTCTCATTCTCTCCCTCCCACTGTCTCACCCTTCCATATCTATTAGTCCACTCTATATTCATGTATAGGAAATTAGATTTTTGTGGCTGGTTATAGGGACAATGTTTCTAGAAGAAGGTATCAATATGTTGCATTCTCATACAATGGAATACTTGCAATAAGAATGAATGATCTACAGCAACATGCAGCAATAAGAATAAGTCTTACAAATATAATAATACGGAGTGAAAGAGAAACCAGACACACATCGTTTTTGCATCCAATTATGTGCAATGCAAGAAGAAAAACAAAAACAAAAAACACCCAAAACCAACCTAAGGAGTAAAAAGTCAAGATAGTAGTATCTTTGGTGCAGGGCAGTGACCAGAAGGAGGCACAGAGCCCTCTGGGTGCTGATAATGTTCTGTTTCTTTAAACAGGTGTGTTTCTTCTGTTAAGATTCCTTGCATTATACACTTATAAAGTACTTATTTGTGGTGACATATGCTGTACTTCACTATAAACCTTTTTAAAAGAATGGTAAGATTCAAAGGATTAACCCTCTACATATTTCTGTTCTGAATCATAAACACCTGAATCATAATCATGTACTAAATAATATTATAAAAAGTATATGTCAATATTTCTGATAAAATTTTTTAAATTTTGGATTCCAAAATAAATTTTTTAGATAAAATTAAAAGTTATAGGTATTGATTTCTGAGGTCAACTTCACGGGTGGCCAGGGGTAGGAGCATAGGACAGAAATGGGACCAGTTTCAAGAATAGCCTAATAGATCTCTGTGTGCGTTTGAAGACACAGGGGACGTGGGCAACCCACCACTCTCTACCCTTCCCTCTGGAAAATATGTTAATTTTCTTGTCCTAAGTTTCTCCAGTAAGCTCTGCAACTCTGAGTTTGGAGTCTTTGCAACTGAATCAAAGAGCCAGAGATCTTTAAGAGGAAAGCTTGTCTATTAGGCCTTGAAAGAAAAAGTTGAAGGATGACAAATGGAAGCATCTGGTGGATTTACTCAAAGCTCATGATGATTATCAGTTCTCTGAAATCAGAAATACTTGGAATACTTGTCCTATGTGTAACACCAAAGATACTCATGTATACTTTTAGAAATATTATTGAGATGTTTAATCTTGAGAAAAATTGACTAATAATTCTTAACTACCCCTATTTTTTTAATAGCTAAAAAAAAAAAAAGATCTGTCTTGTAACTCAGGATGCTATGACTCACAACCAACCCAAAACCAATTCAAGAGAGTCCAATAAGGACATGGTCCCTGGGCTGTGAGTCTAATAGGAAAGGGACTTCTACTTAGCTTCACATGCTCTTGCATTTTACTCCATCCTGAACAGATTTCTGATAAATTATACTTATGTGCCATTGGTATTGGACATTAGAATAATTGTAACTTACTGAATATCTAAAGTGCTGATTTCTAGAGTGTCTTTACCCTCCTGTCCCTAAATTCTCACAGACCATTATACTAGTATTCAAGCTCCCATATGTAGAGGGTTGACACTTGGATGTTTTAATAGTGGTTTAGATGTCTGTCATTATTAGGGTTGAAAACATTATTTAATTATTTTTATCTTATTATGAACCCTGTTGGTTAAAATCCTGGACCCTATAAATCTATTTTTGTTGATTTAAATCCATAGAATAAAAAGAATATAGATCAGACTATATACAACTTTGCCCTATTTTTAAACACTCCTAAAATAATGGCTTTGCTGGTGTAATTATTCACACCCAAAGCTGAAGTTACTTATATTCAAATATAAAGCTTAAAAATTGTGACCCATGTAATCCAACCTCAGAATAGAATGGCAGTCAAGCCACAAAAATTAATTTCCCCAACAATTCAATTCATCATGGTGTACACAGTGATATTTCTTATAAAATTTCCTTTTAATCCCAAATACTTTTATTATTTGCCATAGCTTCTCCTGTATCTCACCCCATCAGCACTTTAATCTTTCTCCTTTCCCCTTTTATAAAAAATGCAGTATGCTGCTCCTAGAAGGTGGCTCAGGGGAAGAAATGAAACAGGCAAAGACTGAGTCCTCTTAGAGGAGTAGGGGAAAGGAAGGCTGGAAACAATTGTACATTGACCATTTCTGTCCCATTACACAATGTTAGTATCCGATTAACATTGTCTTAGATCAAGTTCTGGGAAAAGAGACACCGAGACAGAGATTTGCCTGCTAGTGGTTTGTTGTGTTAGCTCTCAGCAGCAACACCTTTTGAGCGTAAGAAAAGCAGGATTATTATCCAAGTTCCACGCAGTTGCAACAGAGGCGTCCACAGTACTGCATGGAAAATATGAAGCTGGGATGGCCCTTGAGAGTTGTCCTGAATCAAGACAAGAGGAGAGGAGGCCTTTGTACCAGTCACTGGATAGGGGCTGTGGAGGGGGACATAACCATGGGCAAGGCAGCTCTTTTCAACAGAGGGTGGGGGAATCAGCTCTGAGTTGTCAGCAGCTCGTGTCCTAAATAGCTGAGAGAAAGAGCAGAGCACCTTCACCCAGAACAGGGTGTATACATGGAGCATAAAAGCATCTACTCCAAGCATTGTATTAAAAGTTGTCTTTTCATATCAGATACATAACAGGAATTAAACGTCTCCATGTTTGCTACTGATGACCATCATTTTTCACTTTATAATCTCTTGGGCATCCTTGTTGCTAGTTATCATTTTGGAAGGCCTCACATGAAGTAAGTTTGCTTGGTTTGTTGTTTCAAACCAGGTAATGGCTACCTCTTACAAGAAAATTGTTCTGCCAGATGTCTTTGAGGAGTTCTTTATGCTCAAGCTTCATCCTATGAATGTTTCCCTTAAGCTTTTTGCACAGCAGTTTTGACATCTTCTTGCCACTTACCTTCTGCATATTTTCAGGCCAAGAAAAGTTTATTTTCAGTAGTAAAACTGCAATGCAGTTATGCAAGTTTGATGTCGCTGATGGTAAGTTCCTGGCACAAATGAAACAGCTCTAGAATTTAACTGCTTAATACTGCATGCCAAAGTCTCCCAGCCCTTTAGGAAATTTGGTTTTTAGCATATCTCAAACTTGGCCTGAATTTTCCAGCTATGTTGATGCCAATTCAGTTTCCAAGCCATAGATTTGTTTGATTCTATTTTCTCCTTTCCAATGTATTTAACATGTACTTTGGGATTGAAAAAAATTTTTTTTTTGCTTTTGTTTCCATTGAAATGCTTAGCTTATTTATCCATAGCAAATAACATGATATATAACTTCAATTTCCTTTGGGCTGACATTTATTTAACTTGATAGTGATTCTATGCTTGTCTTAGTGTGTATTAACTTTCAGCAAATAGGTATGAACCTAAAGAAATCCTAAATCAGTTACTAGCTAATGAATGAAAGAACCCGTAATGAATTCTAACCTAGATTTCCTTACTGAATGTAATTGGAACATTAATCATAAACCCTAACGTGACAACCTGTGTTGTCTTGTCACATTTAAATGGTGTATTGGGATTTTCTGGTGAACAAACCTAATTAGTAGCTGCTAAACTTACCTGAATGTCACTGAGCACTCCCTATGTTTAGCCAACTAGGCATTGCATGGCACGGGTCAATGGATATTGCATCTTAGCAAGTTCTTTCCTCATTGTGGGGCCACATCCTAGTTGGTGAGAGGTGTATGAAAGGCTGAAACTTCATATCCGTTGATTGCAGTCTATCATAGAGTCAGACTGAGTAGCCAGAACTGAAAGAACCAAGACAGTTAGGTCCTGACAGGAAAATAAGTAGGACCCTGAGTTCAAAGCCAGTGATCGCTAATCACAAATTTGAGCCTCAGAAAGTAAGAGGGGTCAGGGAACAGGGAGCCTCTGGAGGTCAAGAGGAGGCAATGGATCAGGTAGAAGTTACTAAATTTTATTCAGTAGTGATATGGGGATGTCATGAACTCCTATTAGTGTCTCAAAGTCACTGGATCATTCAGCCTTGGCTTTCCACATTCCAAAGCCCTCCAGGAGTTTATCTTTCATATAAGGAGCCACAAAACCAGTTGGTCTACAATTCTCAGGTATAAAAACTAACTCTCGTTTTACCACCACAGAGAACTTTCAAGAATTGACTAATTAATCTTCACAATATCTGTCAGTTAAGTAATAGATTGAAAGAAAGTACAGCCCCCAGCCCCCAGCCCCCCTGCCACCCACTGAAATAAAGCCCCATTTGGAACGGAAGTTTTTTGAGCTATAACTAGACAGCAGCTTAAGATGGTGCTGAGGACAACATATGGGACAAAAAATCCAAATGGATAAAAGTATGAAAATAGGGCAGGAAGCTAAAATAGATGTGCACTCAATTTCTTTAGTATAAATAGCATTGTCTGTAATCTCAGGTATATGATTCAGCAATTGCTAATGAAAATCATTTTTAGTATTGCAAATGGGCAAGAAACAAGGCCATGCTTTTTTAAATACAAAACTGGAAAGGGTCTCTGAAAAACCTGAAATACTCAAAAGTTTCAGTTGGGCTATATATATTTTTCTATTTGTTAATATAACTGGCATCCAAGTCTCCTAAGCCAAGTGGAATGGCTGGTAACCACCTGAACAGTTCTAATCACTGAAGGAAGCCAATCTCAGTAGGGATGAGTACAAATAATCACCGAGCCTTGTTGACTGACCTCATCACAAATTCATGACTATCACACTCACTGCGGCTCTTATGGCCTCTTTGCCATCCATTTACTCGTCTCAGAATGAATCTCTATTCCACTCACAGTCTTTTTTCCTCCTCTGCAGCTCTCAGCTTTTTTGCGGCCTTCATTCACAACATAATTCCTCACTGTCCAAGTTGGACGGGTCCAATTTCCTCCCATCCATATCTAATTTTAATTTCATTTTTACACTCCCTACCCTCAATTCTTTCTACTTCAGAAAAGGCAGTGTCCTTACTCACTTCCAAGATGACCAGTTCTTCCACTGGATCCCTGACCCTATCCCCCACTCATCTTCTTTGGGGCTTTATTCCATCCCTCATACCTCTCAATCCAACATCCATATTTTTAAAAATCACCTGTTACTGTCACATATTGCTGCTTATCAATCCCTCAAAACCATCAGCATTTAAAACAACATTTACTTGCTTATAAGTCTGCAATTTAGGCAGGGCGGGGTTTCTCTGTGATCATATGGCATCTTCTGTAGCTGGAAAATGCAAAATGGCTTCTTCACTTGTGTCTGGTGCCTGAGTTGGGATGACTTGAACAACTGGGGGCTGCCTGGACATCTTTCTCTCCATGTGGTGATTCCACATGGATAGCATACATTTTCTCTGCAGCAGGGTGGTGTCAGGTAGTCAGACTTCTTCTTTGGCAGCTGCCTTCTTCCAGAATGCAAGAGCAGAGAAGCAGAAATTGCCAGATCTTCTTAATATCTTGGTTTGGAAGACTGTCCAAGAGCATCACATTCTGTTGGTCAAAGGGCCATCCCAAATTCAAGGGGAGGGGGAGTACACAGGGAATGAGTCCCAGGAGATATAGTTCACTGGGGGTCACCAATGTAAGAGACTTACTACCCCACCTCCTAATTGTATCTTTAGAATCTGCTTCCATTATCCTAATAAAACTATCTTCCCAAACTTATTCTGCCTAAAGAGTTATAACCTGCTCTCATTTACACTTCATCACTGCTTCTCAAAAATCATTCTTTGCTCTTGTTTCCTCCAAGCTAACACTACTTTTAGTCCTCAACCTGCTACAGTCTGGCTTCCAGTCTCATCACATTATTAAAAACTAACATCAACTTTCTAATTGTTAAATCTCTATGTGTTTTCTTTGTCCTCCTCTAACAGTATTTCTCTGATTCATTTGTTTCTGTTGACCTCCTTCTTTAAACCCTCTCCTCCTTTGATTTCTGGGACATTGTGTGGCTTTTTTCAAATTTTATTCTTCCCGATACCTTCCTCTAACTCTCCTTTCTCTTTCTCTGCATAAATGTGGGAGGCTTCTGCATCTCCCCCATCCCTGTGTTCCCTAGCCTGTCACTAGGCTATCACAATCCTACCCCCATAAAATCTAGAAACCACCCCCTCTTTCCATTTCCATTGCTCCTACACTAATTCAGAGCCTCATCTCCTCCTCATTAGGCAAATGCAAGAGTCTTCTATTTCATCTCCAACACTCCAGTTTCGTCCTCTTTCAATCCTACAAACTGACATAAGAGTTACCTTCACTAAACAGAGTGGTCTATGCTCAAAGACTTTTCCCAGAATGCCAATCATTCTGTCTCACTCAAATCACTCAGTGGTGTAAATATTAGATTAACTCTGAGAGGAAATTTTAAACAATAAGTAGAAGCATTAAGCAAAACAACTCTGCATTTTCCCGAAGTACCTGGATAATTGCCTTACTTTGCTATCTTGTTTTAAATTATCACTCTAGGATTTATCACCAACTGATGCTCATTAAATTTTAATAACTCTCTGGGATATATGGGATAGAGTGACACTAAACTTTCTCTCATAACTAGCACGCATATATATATATATAAACATTTCAATTAAGTGTATGAAATAATAGGCAGATAAATCTGTACAGTGGCATAAAGAAATATTGGTATTTCATGTTGTAAGAGGAAAATACTTGGTTATTCTCTGTAACAACAACAATGACAAAATTATATTATGTGCCTGATGAGCAATTAAGACTCTACCCCATTTTCACAAATAGATTTGTTCCTAAGATATATAGATCAATCAATTCTACATTCGTATCTCCTTATAATTTATTTAACATTTATTTCTCACTCATCTTTGTCTAACAATTTTCAACTTTTGTGCATTAGACCGCTTAACCCACCCCTAGATTCTCTATCAAGTAGTTAATGGTCTGGAAACAAAATCTGAAGTTTCTGTTTTAAAGGAATATTAGGGTCAATACTTCTGCAAACTGAGGGATTAGATACTAATTCATAGTTTTAAAATTCAGCTTGACATACAGCTCATGTATGTATTTACAATTTAGAGTTATGCTGGGTTCCAAAGATGGGTTGAAAATTGATTACTGAAAAATTGGAATAAAATTTTTCCATCAAAATTGTTTCAGTCAAGTTTTCCAAACTGATTCTTTTAAACTCTAATGCTAGTGACCTGCAATGTATTAGTACCATCAACAAGTAGATCAGTTTCAGGATCCTGGGACCAGAGTGCCTTGGATGTTAAAGGAAGAATGAAGAGAATGGAGAATTGTTTCCTCTTGCAATCTTTGCTGGTTGGTAATAAGCAGTATTTTGAAATTGCAAATTTTGCCAGCAGCACTTTTCTACTCCTCGTATTTCTCTTTTTCTTTCCTATCTAGTTCCATCTTCAGGGTCTTGCCCTAAGGCCCTCTTTTTTAGTCCCCTGCTTCAAATGCACTAACAAATTTCAGGCTTCGATATGACTTAAAGTCATCCTGTCTCTTCAAAATTGCCTTCCCATCCAGCTGGACAAAAATGTAGGGAACAAGGAATCTGGTGAGAAGAGAGAGAGTAACAGTCTCATTTAGTACATCTATAACAGGCCTAAGATGAGAGAAGAGAGTTCACACTTTTTATATCTGAGCAATCTTCAGCAGCATTAATAATGTAATGGAATGGATATTACAGACAAGAGAAGGAAATGAGGAAAGGGGGATATGCTATAGGCTCTGCAAAGAAAGGGATGATTATAAAGAAAAGAAGAGGGGAGAACTCTTTAGTCAAGTCAGACAAGGTGCGATGACCATTCCTACATCAAGGACATTCATTAGTTGGGAACTTTGTGGCTTAAAGCAAGATCCTTCTATGGTCATGATTTAAGCTTGCAAAAGCAAATAAACCACAACATCAGTTTTTCAAACATATCAAGAATAAATACCAAGTTTGTACATTAAAAGAAAAATAATTAAAAATAAACAATTTTTAGTCTTAATGTTTAAGCATTTTTGAGTTTTAAATAATCCTTGACCATCTATGGACAAACTAGAAAATTTAGTGCATTGCTATTTATACATTTTGTGATTTCTTGATTGCGGAGTTTATTTACAGAAAAACAAAAGAGAATTTATGAGTGGGAAATGTGATGATTTAACCTAGAATTATAGGCAATGTTTTATTGCCTAGTCATCCATATGGCACTTATATTTCTATAGCATTTTGCTCTGCCCAATGCACTATTACAATAATAAGCTGTCTCTGTTCCAACCTAAGGCCATAACTTCCATTTACCCCATCCTCTCTTCCTTACTCAAGGAATTTGCTCCTGCAATTATCTCCTCTCAATTGAATTAGCTCCATCAATATACAAATATGCTTCTACTTCTCTCATTTAAAATAAAGATTCTCCTCCTTGGAGAAATAGATGATTTCATATTTAAGATAGTAATTCTACAAGGTGAGCCAAGAATACCTTGTTATACCAGATAGCAAGAAAGCTGTAATAAACTATGAGGACATGTCAAAGGATAGCAAATTGAAGAAGCTTTCCTGCACACAAACAGAAATGATGTGAGCGTCAATAAGGATAATAACTTCAACATAATGAAACACATTAAATATATTTAAATTCATGAGTTCAATATTTTAAAAATTGGTAATTGTTAGAGGATACTATGTAACTTATTTACTATCAAAAAACTGTTAAGAAAAAAAACTCAATGTTTATTCTGCCTTTCTTAAACAAATTCTAAGCAAATAAATAATGAAGTATTCCAATTAATAAATGAAGAAGGAAGGATAGAATTAGAATGTCACCATTTTGAAATATTTAATGAATTAATATATTTGAGCAGTGAGCATCAATGGCTGCTAACACCACAGAAAGAGCGGCAAGCAACATTATGTTCTTCTTGATGGATAAACATGCCACCACCTATTAAATAGTCTTGCCCCCATCAAAAAAATTAAACCTGAATCTGATGCAACTTTTTTATCCAACTGTTTATGCTGGGGGAGATACAAAGAAGAGGAACATATTAAACAAAACCACGGAAGTTTAATATGAAATTCTGCTATAGTCTGAATGTGTCCCCCAGAATTCATGTTTTAAAAACTTAACACCCAATGCACAAGTGTTGGAAAGTGAATTAATGCTGCTATAAAAAAAGCTGACTGAGTGGGTTCTCTCTTTCTGCTTCCCTGCCATGTGAGGACATAGCATTCCTCCTCTCCAGAGGAAACAGAAGGCGCCATGATGGAACCAGACATCTAACCTGCCAGTGCCTTGATCTTGGACTTCTCAGCCTCCAGAATTGTGAGAAATACATTTCTGTTTTTATAAGTTACCCAGTCTCAGATATTTTGTTATAGCAGCAAAAACAGGCTAAGACAAATGTCTAGACTATAGGAAACTACCAACAAACAATTTAGTCTCTTCAAATATAAATTGCAAGGGGGAAAAAAAGATGGAGAGAGAATTTATAGGCTAATAAATTTATAGAAGACATAGCAATAAAAGACAAAAGGGATTTCAATAGTGGCATCTTGTTTGGAAATTCAAACAAATAATACAAAACTATAAAATTCATGAGCCAATTAGAACTTTGAACCCTTTCTTGGACATTTGATATTAAGGAATTATTATCAGTTGTTTATAGGTTCATAAGGTTATCATGATTATATTGATTACAAAAGTCCTCACGTTTTGGAGATACAGCCTTCAAAATGTTTCTAGAAAAATTAGTGATATTTAGGATTAGCTTCAAAATAATATGGGAATACAGCTAGGTGCAGTGGTGTGTGTCTTTGATTCTAGCTACTCAGGAGGCTGAGGCGGGAGAATTGCTTGATCCCAGGAGTGTGAGTCTAGCCTTGGCAACATAGTGAGACAGCTTATGCCTCTACCCCCACAAAATGTGGAAGTAGCTAAGTGCATAGCAGTGTGAATTAACAAGATTGTTAACATTTAAAACTATTGATGGGCCGGGCATGGTGGCTTATGCCTGTAATCCCAGCACTTTGGCAGGCTGAGGTGGGCTTATCACCTCAAGTCAGGAGTTTGAGACTACCCTGGCCAACATGGTGAAACCCATCTCTACTAAAAATACACAAATTGGCTGGGCGTGGTGGCAGGCCTGCAATCCCAGCTACTCAGAAGTCTGAGGCAGAAGAATCGCTTGAACTTGGGAGGCAGAGATTGCAGTGAGTCGAGAGTGCACCACTGTACTCCAGTCGGGGTGACAGAGTGAGACTCTGTCTCAAAAAAACAAAAACACTGAGGTCTATTGTACTAGACTCTGTCTCAAAAAAAACAAAAAACAAAAACTTTGAGGTCTATCGGTGGGTCTTCGAGGTTTATTGTACTAGTAGATCTATTTTTGTACGTGTTTTAAATTCTCCATCATAAAATATTTTTTAAGTTTGTCTCTAGATCCTGTACTTTTTTTGCCTACAGCTTCATTTTTTCTGTTCTCCATTGGAGCAAAATTCTACGTAAAACCTGTCTCCACCTTTTCACCTTCCATTTTCACTCTTTCCAAACAGGCTTTTGCTTCTCCTTATTCCAGTGAAACTCTTATTATCCAGTTTCCCCTGTGACCTCTATAGGCCAAATGCAGCCCTCAATCTCTCTTCTCATCTCACTCAACCTCTTAGCAGCATTAACATCAATTGGACCATTCTCGGTTTTGTGCTGTCCCTGCCTCACAAGCTTCTAATTTCACTGGCTACCCCTTTGGTTTCTCTCAGAATGCTGGAATGCCACTGACTCCCTCTCAACACATCTCACTAGGTAATCTCTCCCAGTTCCGTAGCTTTAAACCTAGTGTGAATACTGATGGTTCCCAACTTTCCATTCTCATCCCTGAGCCCTAACTCATGTCTCCAATGGCACGGCAATGAGTAGCAGGCAGAAATCTTAACATTAATGAATGAACAATGAAACTCCTGATCCTGCTTCCTCCCTTTTACATATTCTCTCTCTCCACCCTGGTATCCCCCATCTTAATAATACATCAACATCTTCCCAGTAACAGGCAAAAACCCCTCAAAGTTATATTTGACCCTTTTTTCCCTATTCTGCACATTTAATCTGTTAGGAAGTCCTGTAAGCTCTATCTTCCTTAAGTATATTCTAAAGCTGATGTTTTAATCCAGTCAGACTACCATAACAAAATACCACAGACTGGGTGGCTTTCTGTTTACAATAGAAATTTATTTTCTCTTGGTTCTGGAGGCTTCCTCCAAAATTAAAATGCCAACTGGTTCCATTCTTGGTGAGGCCTCTCTTCCTGGTTTGCAGATGGCTGCTTAATTGCTGTGTCCCCACTTGGCGTGGGGCGGGGTGGGGGGCACGGGGAGAGAGAGAGAGAATGCCCTGGTGTCACTTCTTATAAGAACACTAACCCTATAATATTAGGGCCTCAGCCTTACAACCTGATTTAATTTTAGTTATACCCTCGTAGGCCCTGCTGCCAAAAATACAGTCACATTGGCCTCTAAAGCTTCAACGTATGAATTTTTGGGAAGGGCACAATTCAGTCCACAGCACCTGACCACAATTATTTCAGGGCTCTTACATTTTTCCTTCTGCCTTGAATATTCTCTCCAATCTCAGGGCTATCATCTTTCCAGCATTCAGATCTCAGGGCAAACGTCCCTTCCCAGAAAGTCCTTTCCTGACCACTCTGTCTAAAGTACCCACATAAATCCAGCTCACTTCAGTCACTCCCATCATTGCCTCTGCTTTTATTTTCTTTATAATTCTTAGCACTATCTAAAATACCATATGGTTATTTTCTTATCAACTTTATTGTGACTACTCTCACTAGCTTCACAGGATCAGGGGCCTTATGAAGCAGGAGGGTGGTTGGCAGGAAGTGGTGAATGAGTGAATCATGATGCCCCTACAGTGCTCAAGGCGTTTAACAGCAAGACCCTGCCTGTTTTGCCATCAGTGAGCCACAGTGCCTACATTACTAGACACAGTAGATGCTGAATAAAAAATTACTGACTAAATGGATGAATGAGAAAAAGCATCCTCAAATTGTAACTTCTTAGCCCCTCCATCTTGGCCCTAGTCTTCTCCAATTTTCTTTGAGATTTGTACAGCTGTCACTAAAATAGAGTCATGCATCCCTTAACAATAGGATACAATTGGAGAAAGGCATCGTTAGGTGATGTCATCATTGTGTGAGCATCATAGAGTGTACTTACACAAACCTGGATGGTATGGCCTACCATACACCTAGGCTCTATGGGGTAGCCTGTTGCTCCTAGGCAATAAACCTATACAGCACAATTACTGTACCGAACACTGTAAGCAATTGTGACACACTGATAAGTATTTGGTATTTAAACATAGAAAAGAGACCGCAAATATATGGTATGAAAGATTAAAAATAAAAGCAAACAGCACATCAGTATAGGGCACTTACTAAGAATGGAGCTTGCAGAACTGGAAGTTGATCTGGGTGAGTCCATGAGTGAGTGTTGAGTAAATATGAAGGCCCAGGACATTACTGTACACTACTGTAGACTATGAACAAAGCACACTTAGGCTACATCAATTTTTTAAACTTTCTTAATAAATTGACTTCATATTACTGTAACATTTTTACTTTATAAACTTTTTAGTTATTTTAAACTTTTTGACTCTTTTGTAATAACAGCTTAAAACACAAAAACATTGTACAGCTATACAAAAATATTTTATTGTTTATATCCTTATTCTATAAGCTTTTATCTATTTAAATTTTTAATTTTTAAACTTTTTGTTAAAAACTAAGCTGCAAACACATACGTTGCCCTAGGCCTACACAGGGTCAGAATCATCAATATCACTGTCTTCCACCTCATCTTGTCCCACTGGGAAGGCTTTCAGGGGCAATACCACACATGGAACTGTTATCCCTTATATCAATGCCTTCTTTGCAATACCTCCTGATGAACCTGCCAGAGGTTGTTTTACACGTTAACTATTTTTTGTAAGTAGAAGTTCAACACTCTAAAATAATGATAAAAAGTACAGAATGATAAGTACATAAACCAGTAACACAGTCATTTATTATCATTATCAAGTATTATGTACTATACATAATTGTATGTGCTATCCTTCTGTCCAACTGGTAGCACAGCACAGCTGGTTTGTTTACATCAGCATCACCACAAACACGTGACTAATGCGTTGCACTAGGAAGTTTTGATGGCTATGATATCACCAGGCAATAAGAATTTTTCAGTTTCATTATAATCTTATGGGACCACCATCTCATCTGCAGTCCATTGTTGACTGAGATGTTGTTATGTGGTGTATGACTGTACCCATTTTTTCTTCTTCCATTGTTAATGACTTCATAACCCAGATTCCTGCATCTTCTCAATGTTTCTATAGATAATTTAAAGAATAAACGACAAGAAATTTATATTAAAAGTGTCTTAGTCTGCCTTATGGTGCAATAACAGAATAATACAGACTAGTAATTTGTAATGAACAGAAATATATTTGGCTCACAGTTCTGGAGGCTGGAAAGTCCAAGAGCATGGTGCCAGCATCTAGTGAGGGCCTTCGTGCTGCATCATCCTATGGTGGAAGGGCAAGAGAGGATGAGAGAAAGAGTGAGAAAGAGGACCAAACTCATCTTTTTATCAGAAATCTACTCCCAAGATAACAGCATTAAGCCATTCGTAAGGGCTCTGCCTAACTGCCTTTTAGAGGTCCCACCTGTCAACACTGTTACATTGGAGATTAAATTTCTAACATATGATTGTTAGGGGACACATTCAAACCATGGCAAAAAGTATAAGAAAATATGATTTTCTGTTAATCATTGTGTCCAATTTAGTCACATGCTCTGAATTATTTCTATCTCCCTAACACTGACGTTGAAAGGGGAAAGTATAGTATTTCTAACAAATTAAAAATTGAAAGGAGTTATTCTATACCATTCTTCCACTATTTGTATGATCTATAATAATTCACAGCGTATTAGTCTGTTTTCATGCTGCCATAAAGAAATATCTGAGACTGAGTAATTTATAAAAAAAGATTTAATTGACTCACGGTTCCACAGGCTGTACAAGAAACCTGCTTCTGGCATCTGCCAGGCTTCTGGGGAGGCCTCAGGAAACTTAGAATCATGGCAGAAGGCAAAGGGGAGCTAAGCATCTCACAATGTGGGAGCAGGAGCAAGTGTGGGGCAAGGTACATGCTAAACATTTTTAAAACAATCAGTTATTTTTTTCTAGTATATTATTATTATTTATTTTACTTTAAGTTTTGAGATACATGTGTGGAATGTGCAGGTTTGTTACATAGGTATACATGTGCCATGGTGGTTTGCTGCACCTATCAACCCATCATCTATGTTTTAAGCCCCACATGCATTAGGTATTTGTCCTAATGCTCTCCCTCCCCTTGCTCCCCACCCCCAACAGGCCCTGGTGTGTGATGATCCCTCTTCCTGTGTCCATGTGGTCTCATTGTTCAACTCCCACTTATGAGAACATGCGGTGTTTGGTTTTTTTGTTCCTGTGTTAGTTTGCTGAGAATTATGGCTTTCAGCTTCATCCATTTCCCTGCAAAGGACATGAAGTCATTCTTTTTTATGGCTGCATAGTATTCCATGGTGTATATGTGACACATTTTCTTTATCCAGTCTATCACTGATGAGCATTTGGGTTGGTTCCAAGTCTTTGTTATTGTGAATAGTGCTGCAATAAACATACGTGTGCATGTGTCTTCATAGTAGAATGATTTAGAATCCTTTGAGTATATAACAACTAATGGAATTTCTAGATCAAATGGTATTTCTGGTTCTAGATCCTTGAGGAATCGCCACACTGTCTTTCAAAATGGTAAAACAAACAGATCTTGTGATAACTCACTCCCTATTCAGTACCAAAGAGGATGGTATTAAATCATTCATGAGAACTCTGTCCCTATGATCCAATCACCTACCATCAGGCCCCATCTCCAACAATGGGGATTACAATTCAGCATGAGATTTGGTGAGGACACATCCAAACCATATCATTTTGCCCTCAACCCCTTCCAAATCTCACGTCCTTACATTTCAAAACACAATCGTGCCTCTCCAACAGTTTCCCGGCATCATTAACTCAAATGTTCAAAGTCCCAAGTCTTATCCGAGGGAAGGCAAATTCCTTCTATCTATGAGCCTGTAAAAAAAAAACAGTTTAGTTACTTCCAAGATACAATGAGGGTACAGGCATTGAGTAAACATTATCATTCCAAAAGGGAGAAAGTAGCCAAAAGAAAGGGGCTACAGGGCCCACACAAGCCTGAAACCCAGCAGGGCAGTCATAAAATCTTAAAGCTACGGAATAATCTTCTTTGACTCCATGTCTCATATCCAGGGCAGACTGATGCAAGGGGTGGGCTCCCAAGGCCTTAGGCAGCTCCACTCATGTGGCTTTTTAAGCTTTAACCCCTGTGGCTGGTCTCAAAGACTGGCATTGAATGTCTATGGCTTTTCCAG
This sequence comes from Ateles fusciceps, assembly GCA_036589455.1. NCBI lineage: Eukaryota > Metazoa > Chordata > Mammalia > Primates > Atelidae > Ateles > Ateles fusciceps. Next base: position 1,064,148 of record JAZHEH010001960.1, read on the forward strand.
GTGCAGGGTGCAGGCTGTCAGTAGATCTGCCATTCTGGGGTCCAGAGGACAGTGGCCCTCTTCTCACAGCTATATGAGGCAGTTCCCCAGTGGGGATTCCATGTGGGGTCCAATCACATATTTCCCCACCACACTGCCCTAGTAGAGGTTCTCTGTGAGGGCTCTGCCCCTGCAGCAGGTTTCTGCCTGGAAATCCAGGCTTTTCCATACATCCTCTGAAATCTAGGTAGAGGCTCTCAAGTCTCAACTGTTATACTCTGTGCACTGAAGGCTTAACATCACATGGAAGCCACCAAGGCTTATGGCTTGCACCCTCTGAAGTAGGCTGTACTTGGTCCCTTTGAGTCATGGCTGGAGCTGGAGCAACTGGGATGTATGAAGCAGTGTCCAGAGATGAGGCTGTGAAGGGCAACTGGGGCCCTGAGCCTGCCCCTCAAAACCATTGTTACCCTAAGCCTCTGGGCCTATGAGGAGAGGGGCTGCTGCAAAAGTCTCTGAAATGCCTTTGAGGACTTTTCCCCATTTTTTTGGCTCTTAGCACTTGGCTCCTTTTTCCTTATGCAAATTTCTGCAGCCTGCTTGAATTCCTCCCCTGAAAATGGGCTTTTCTTTTCTACCACATGGCCATAGTGCGAACTTTCCAAATATTTATGCTCTGCTTCCCTTTTAACTATAAGTTCCAGTTTCAGGATATGTCTGTTCTCACACATATGAGCATAGGTTGTTAGAAGCATTCAGGCCACATCTTGAATGCTCTGCTGTTTAGAAATATCTTCTTCCAGATACCCTAAATCATCACTCTGAAGTTCGAAGTTCCACATATCTATAGAGCAGGGGCACAATGAAGCCAGACTCTTTGCTAAAGCATAGCAAAAGTGACCTTTACTCCAGTTCTCTTTAAGTTCCTTATTTCCATTTGAGACCTCCTCAGCCTGGAACTCACTGTCCATAACACTATCAGCATCTTGGTCACAACCATTCAAAAGTCTCTAGGAATCTCCAAACTTTACCTTATCTTCTTGTCTTTTCCTGAGCCCTCTACACTCTTCCAGCTCTGCCCATTACTCAGTTCCAAAGTTGCTTCCACATTTTATGGTATCTTTATAGCAATACCTTACTCCTGGTACCAATTTCCTGTATTAGTCAGTCTCTTCTCACACTGCTATAAAGAAATACCTGATATCAGATAATTAGTAAAGAAAAGAGGTTTAATTGGCTCATGGTTCCACAGGCTGTATAGGAAGCATGATTCTAGCATCTGCTCGGCTTCTGGGAAAGTGTCATGAAACTTATAATCATGGTGGAAGGCAAAGGGGGAGTGAGGAATCTCACATAGTGGAAGCAGGAGCAGGTTGATGGAGGTGCTACACACTTTGAAAACAACCAGATCTCATGATAACTCACTTACTATACAGTACCAAGAAGAATGGTGCTAAACCATTCTTGAGAACTCTACCCCCATGATGAAATCACATTCAACCAGGCCCAATACTCCAATACTGGGGATTACAATTCTGTATGAGATTTGAGGGAGACACAAAGGAGATTTGGTGGGGACCCCAATACCTCCAATACTGGGGATTGCAATTCTATATGAGATTTGGTGGGGACACAAACAAAACCATATCACACAGATATACATTTATTTCCATATATATTTTTAATTATGGGAAACAAGAAAGTTAAAATTACCCACAATCCCATTATACAAAATAAAATGATATAAGTCAAAAATGGAAGATCCACTCTACCTACAATGTAAATTCTATTGAAGCTTTTATTTTTTAATGATAATTTTAACTTTTATTTTAGATTCAGGGAATACATGTACAGGTTTATTGCATGAGTATATTTTGTGATGCTGAGGTTTGTGGTACAAATGATCCCATCCACTGGGCAGTGAGCATAGTACTCAATTGTTGCCTTCCTCCTTCCCTCTACCTTGCAGTAGTCCCAGTGTCTATTTTTGCCATCTTGTCCATAGATAAAGATATCCTATTTGGATATCTTTTAGTTCTAATGGTTAGCTCCTGCTTATAAGTGAGAACAGGCAGTAGTTGGTTTTCTGTTTCAATTTGCTTAGGATAATGGCCTCCAGCTGCATCCATGTTGCTGAAAATGACATGATTTCATTCTTTTTTATGGCTGCATAGTATTACATAGTGTATATGTGCCACATTTTCTTCATCAAATCCACTATTGACAGGCATCTAGGATGGTTCCATGTCTTTGCTAATATAAATAGTGCTGTGAGGAACACGCAAGTGCATGTAACTTTTTGGTAGAATGATTTATTTTCTTTTGGATATATAACCAGTAATGGGATTGCCAGATCAAATGATACTCTGTTTTAAGTTCTTTGAGAAATCTCCACACTGCTTTCCACAGGCTTAACTAATTTACATTCCTACCAACAGTGTATAAGTATTCCCTTATCTCTGCATTCTGTGTACTCTGTTGATAGTTTTTGTTTTGTTTTTGCTGCGCAGAAGCTCTTTAGTTTAATTGGGTTTCATCTGTCAATTTTTGTTTTTGCTGCAATTGCTTTTGAGGAGTTAGTCATCAATTTTTCTCCAAGATCAATGTACAGAATGATGTTTCTTAAGTTTTCTTCTAAGATTCTTATAGTTTTGAGCTTTTATATATAACATTTGGTGAAAGATAGGGGTTCAGTTTCATTCTTCTGCATATAGCTAGCCAGCTTTCCCAGAAAGCTGGGGGGTGCTTTCTCATTGCTTATTTTGTCATAATCAATAGCCATAGGTCTGTAGTTTATTTCTTGGTTCTCTAGTCTGTTCCTCTGGTCTATGTGTCTGTTTTGTACCATGCTGTTTTGGTTACTGTAGCCTTCCTTATATTATAGTTTAAAGTCAGATAATGTAATGCTTCTGGCTTTGTTTCTTTTGCTTAGGATTGCTTTCAGTATTTGGGCTCATTTTTCTGCCTCCATACAAATTTTAAAATAGCTTTTTTCAGCTCTGTAAAAATGATGTTGGTAGCTTGATAGAAACATTTTAAAATCTGTAGATTGCTTTGGGCAATTTGGCCATTCTGGAAGATGTAGATGCTTCCAGTCTATGAGCATGGAATGTTTTTCCATTTGTTTGTGGTATCTATGATATCTTTCAGTAGTGTTTTGCAGTTTTTCTTGTAGAATCTTTCACCTCCTTGGTTATATGTATTCCAAGGTATTCATTTTTTGTAGCTATTATAACAGGATTGTGTTCTTGATTTTGTTCTGTTTTAATGTTGGTGTATAGAAATGCTGAATTTTGTACATTGATTTTTGTGTCCTGAAACTTTACTGAAGTTGTTAATCAGTTCCAGGAGCCTTTTAGAGTAGTCTTTAGGGCTTTCTAGGTATAAAACCATATAGTTTGTGAAGAGAGATAGTTTGACTAATTTTCCTATTTGGATATCTTTTAGTTCTTACTCTTGCCTGATTTCTCTGGCTAGGACTTCTTCTATTAACACTTTGTTATTTACCTTTCCCTACTTTTCCTGTTTGTGCATGCATATGCGTGTGCACACGTGCACGCACACACACACACATACACACACATATACACAAACAAATGCTCACTTTTTTTCTAATGAGAAGCAGGATTTTTCTATATACACGTTGTTTCACAACTCATTTTGTTACTTACAGTATACCCTGGCCATCTTTCCAGACCATGCAGATCTACCTTGCTTTTTGAAAAGTTGCATTATATTCCATTGCATGAACCACTGTTTTTTATTCATGCCTCTACTGATGGGCATTGAAATAATTTATCAGTTGCTTTAATTGTTTATTATCATGTCAAACTACTTATTTCAAAGCTGTTTATGCATGTGTATTTACAGACCTGTACATGTGTATTGTTATTTTCCTAGACCGTATTCCCAACATTTAGATGGCTCTCTTAAGTGGAATAAACATTTTCCTCCCAAATTTATGTTCCTATTTCAATTCCCATCAACAATTTATGGCATTGCCCTTATCAGATCAAAATGCTCAAAATATTATCAGGCTTCTACATTTGTATCAAGCTGATGGATAAAATTATCTTGATGTTTTAATTTGCATTTGTTTAATTCTGAACGAAGTATAACATCTTTACATGAATCTGCTGGCCACTTATATGCAGATAACTTTGATATTCTTTTTTAATGTACAGATAACTAAAATACCCTGCTGATATCTGAGATGGTTTATAATAAAGCACGTATTAGAACTATTAAAAATTGATAAAGTAAAACACAGAGGGGATTAGGCTTCTGTGTTATATGTAAGGCACAAATGAACTTTAAATATGTGCATTTCAATAAACATTAATGGGATACTTACTATGATCCAGGCACTTCCCTTGGCCCTTGGAGGCAGAGATTAATATCACCTTGTTCTTGAACTTGGAGGTTTTCCATCTAATTAAGCATCCTAATATAGGAAATTAAAATATAAAAGTGACCAGATTAGAAGCTTCAAGTAAAAAAAAAAATTATAAGCTTACAAAAACGTTTGGATACAGACTCATAAACATGATCAACGAATATGCTAAAGCAAAACTTCTAATGAGAAAAAACTACAGGACTAGGATTTCACCATAATGGGTAAATTGATTGCAGGTTAGCATTAAACACATATTAGATTTGCATAATAAAAATGTATTGAGGTTTCAGTAGGTGAAAACAAGTTTAATTTCCTCAGCAGTCAGGAGAGTATGCATGAAAAGTTGATAAATTGCCTCTCTCACTTCTTAAAACCTCTGCTTGGAGATTCTGTGACGGTTTTACAAATGGCTGATTCCACTGGGAGACTGCGTTTAGTTTCTCAGACGTAGACACTCATAAAAAAAATTATAGTTTGTAATAAAATCATTTCAAATATCAAAGGAAAATGAGAGTGAGAACCATGTGTGCAATCCTCTGCAAAGCTGAGAAGCAAAACGCTCTCACTTCAGACACCTTACCAAGCACTGCAAAACTGAAAATAATTCATTTCAGTATTATACCCGGGATGCCAGATGCCCACAGCATTGGAAAGGTGGGGGCTGCCCTGATTCTGGTCCAAAGTGGAAGTATTTATGAGATTAAATGCAACTTTCCTTTCCTAAAACTGCCCCAGATTATAAAATGTTTGGCTAGATTGGCCTGGATAAATCTTCCAGGTCCATACAGGACAGTTAAATTAGCTGATGAGTGGGACAGATTAGGAAGGAGTCTTCCCATCTCTCTACAGAATAGGCAGCCATGGCCTTTTCTGTATTTTCTTTTCGTTTCTTTGAACTTCCCAAGAAGCCTTGAAATCATTAGGGAGCAGTAGAATAGATGGAATAAGTTTGAGCCAGGAGACACTATCCGTAGAGTTCCTTCTACTGATTGGAGATTTTTGCCCCAGATACTTCCAATACCCTGTGCTCTGGCAGGTGCTTTTAAGTGGGAGGGAAAGCAGGATATGAACTCTAGTCTGGGCACTCCTGTGGCGTCTTGAGTTCGGGGTCTCAGCACTACCTTGTTGGCTCCAAGGCAGTCTCAAACTGTCTCAGGGACTTGACTTTGTGTCAGAGCCCATGATGGCCAGAATAAAAACATCAAGCAGCTTATTTGGCCTGAGGCAAAGATTTATGTGACCACCTCAGCTTTCTTTTCTTCCTACCTTTATTGAGTCATAATTAGTATACAAAAACTTCACATAATTAATGTATAGAATTTGGTGAGTTTGGACACATGAATGCACTCTTATTGTCATCACCACCATCAAGGTAATCAACATATTCACCACCCTTCACCTCCAAAAGATTCCTTGTACCCTGCCTTTTTTTATGGTAAGAACAGTTAACTCTCTTAAATTTGTAAGTGCACAATATCTTCTTGTTAACTATGTCAATCATGGTTTACCGCAGATCTCTGGAATTTATTCATCTTGTATAAATGTAACTATACCATTGAACAAATCTTCATATCTTCCTTACCCATTCCCTTGAACAACTATTCTATTGTCTGCCTGCTTGCATATATTTGACTATTTTAGATGCCTCATATAAGTGGAATCATGCAGCATTTGTCCTGTGACTGGCTTATCTCACTTAGCTTAATGCCTTCCAGGTCCATCCATGTTGTTGCAAATGGCAGAATTTCCTTCTTTTTTAAGGCTGAATAATATTCCATTGTGTCTGTGTGTTTGCGTGTGTGTGTGTGTGTTACTCATTCATCTGTTGATAGACAATTGAGTTATTTTCATACGTTTGCTATTATGAAAAATGCTGTAATGAACATGGGGATTGCAGATCATTTTGGTCCTCTGATTTTAATGCAAGTCCTATTCCAGCCTAGATTATATCAGATTGAGCTTTGGTATATGTTGAACTCTTGAATCACAATATGACTGATTGCAATTTGGAAGACTAAGAGAAAATTTCCTATAGGGGGATTCAACTGGGGCTCCCAAAAAATGTGTCCAAGTTCTAACCTCTGGTATATGTCTATATGACCTTATTTTGAAAGAAGGATCTTTGCAGCTGTAATAAAGTTATGCATCTGAAGATGAGATCATCGTGGACTTAGGGAGGCCCTAAATTGAATGACTGGTCTCTTTCTGAGACAGAAGAAGAGAAGACACAAAGAGACGGAAGGACCACATGAGGATGGAGGCAGGGTTTGGAGTGATGTGGCTTTGAGCCACAGAACACCAAGAATGGCCAGAAGCCACCAAAAGCTAAGAGAGAAGCATAAAAGGGATTCTCTCTCAGAGCCTGCAGGAGGACCCAGCCCTTGTTTGATTTTGGACTTCTGGCATCCAGAACTCCAAGAGACTAAATCTCTGTTGTTTTAAAGCATCCACTTTGTGGTAATTTGTTATGGTAGTGCTGGGAAACTAATTCACCCCCCACAATTCAGATACAAGAGTTTAGTGTGCTCTGTGCTGGCATTATGCATCAGGAACCCTTTAAAATCACCCCCCTTTAAGCACAGTGGAATACAGTAGACAGAACTTCTGAGTTTGGAGTAGACAGATCTTCTGTCTATACAGCAGTAACTCAGAAGATCTGTCTTTTTGTGAGACCAGCAAAGTAGTGTGGGAATATGGGACAGTAGTCAGGTCGCATAAATCAAAAATGTATTAGAGGTTATCAATGGTGGCTGCACATTAATGTCATCTGGGGAAGTTTTTTAAAAAAGTTATTGACAAGGCCCTATCTCTGAACAATTAAATTAGCGTCTCTGAGCACTGGCAATTTTTAAACTCCCTGGGTACCATTTCACACCTACTAGGATGGCTATTAGAAAAACAAGCAAACAAATATAAAACAGAAAATGCTGTAATGAACATGGGGATTGTAATGAACACTGGCAAGGATGTGGAGAAACTGGAACACTTGTACATTGCTGGTGGGAAATATAAAATGGTGCAGCTGCTATGAAAAATGATATGGCAGTTCTTCAAAAAAATTAAACACAGAACTACCAAATGAACCAGCAATTTCTCTACTGGGTATATAGTCAAAAGAATTGAAAGCAAGGACTCAAACAAGTATCTTATACCAACGTTCAGACAGCATTATTCACAATAGTGAAAAGGTAGGAACAACCCAAATGTCCATCAGTGGTGAATGGATAAACACAATGTGGTATATACATACAATGGAATACTATTCTGTAATAAAAGGGAATTAAGTTCTGATGTATGCTATGACATGGATAGAGCTTAAAAATATTAAATGAAATAACACCAAATGTAAAGGACAAATATTGTATGATCACTTATCTGAGATCCCTAGAGTAGTCAATTTCAGAGACAGAAAGTAAAAGTGTGGTTTCCAGAGAATATGGAGGGGAGAAACGGAGATTAGTGTGCAATGGGTACAGCATTTCAAGTGAGAAAAGTAAAATTCTGGCAATGGATAGTGGCGATGGTTGTACAACAACATGAATGTGATTATTGCCACTGAATTGTATACTTGAAAATGATCAACATGGTAAATTTTATGTTATGTATATTTAATCATAACAATAAAACAAAACCTGACACTCTCTCATGGCAATGGTGATATGCAAACAGATTGAGAAACAGGGACAAGCAATGCCAGAGCTCAAAAGGCTAAGCCAGGTCAGGCAAGCCGTGAAAGAGACCACCTTCAGGCAGGAAATTCAGGGAGACCCAGGACAGGGAGTCCCTGTCCTGAGATGAGATGCCTTGGACATAGATGCTGGCAGTCAGTGATAGCACCTGACAAGCATCTCATTCCTTGGACATAGATGCTGGGAGTCAGTGACAGCAAAGTAGTCACTGCAAGCCTGGGTCACCAAAGTCAGAGATCAAGGGCAGCACTGACATGGTGCTGAATCAGAGTTATTAGTGTTCCTTTGCAACACTCCAGATAGGACAAAATCACAAAACTGGTTCTTACTATAGGTCAAAGCTAAACTTGCTGCAAGGAGAGGGTAGGAGAGCACACTTGACAAGTGACTCAGAAGTGGAGAACCCTAGAACTGTTATAGCCCCAAGTCTGCTTTGTTTGATTAACATCTCAACTCCATATATTTTCTTTGTGTATTAAGAAACCCCGTGAAACCTCAACTCTTAACCCACTGGGTAGACTCCCACTCTGATCATCAGTCTGAGAAAGGTTTAGAGCCTGTAAGCCTTGCATAAGTCTGACAAGCAGTCTATCGATCTATTTCCAGCGCAGTGTGGGTTGCAGGGGAAAAGTTGAGCAAGGGTGCGTGGGTGAGGGGTGAGGGCGTATGTGAATAGATGCTGATTGTCATCATTTCCATTTCAGAGGGAATCGTTGCTGACCTTGTTACTCCCTTCTTTTAAAAAGTAATGATAATGTCAAAAACAAATTCTAGCCCTCTTATTTGAAAATATTTCAGTAACCTTGTTAGCAATGAAAGAAAATACACATACAAAGTTCTTCCGTATCATAAATCGCCATGTTTCTAAAAGGAAAATACAGTTTCCATTTTACCTCCTGTATGCATTTAGTCTCACCTGGGCCCCTGACTCCCCAGCAGAGGAGCTGCATACCCTGTCCTCTCTGGCCTTGCTTCCACTCACTTGCTGCATGGGAGAGGTGGTAGCTTCTTAGCACACCTCATGAGGGCAGCATGTAAGTGAGAAGTGTGGTATTACCTTAAAATGCTATCCCTGCCAGCTTCCCAACAGCACATCAGGCATTAAGAAAACATATTATCACCTCTCCTATTTTAATGGAGTTATTAGGAACAACTGTAATACTTCCTTTAAATAAACTAAGAGAAAGAAAAACAGGATGATCTATAAATCTAACGGTCTTGTTATGAGAGCATAAGAACAGTCTGCATTTTCTGTACCATGTTTGTACATAATGGGGTTTGATTTAGTTAGTTCTGTGCTCAGGGGTGAAGCAAGGGCAGAACACAAAGTCTCCTCCAAGGGCTCAGTGAATCTTCAGCTCCCGGTAAGGCTGCTTTCTCCTGTTTAGTGCAGAACCAGCAAACAAGTAATGCAGCTGTGCAAGATCAAAGATACACAATGGTATGAGTGGACGTGGTTCTCAGGGTTCCTTTGCTCTTTGGGATGCCCTGGCAGCTGTGCAGAATGAGGAATTCACCAGGTGCAAAAAGCCTATGTATGTGTTCACTGTCTTTTATATTAAATACTTTCTATAAAAAGGGGGTGGGCTGGGTAAGGGTGGGGCCCAGCAGTCTACAACACTCAGGTGATCACTCCAGGTTCCAGCTTCAGGATTCCTCGATGCATCATATTAATATTATCTCCTGGGTTTTCCTTTGTTTCTGGCTGAGCCATAGAATCTACTTGAGACTTCAGTGCAACTGGCCTGGCCATGGCCTATCATGGTTGTAAAGAACAGATAACTCAACAGATAATTGACTTCAAATTCTCTGCCATTTTCTCCAAAGAAATTCTAGCATGAAGAGTGGCAATCTGTCACAGTAAACATAGTGCAGTGACCCCTTTGACAATGTTTAGAGGTCAGGCATGTTTGATGGCTAATTTGGAGTGACCTATCAGAGAGCTGATAGATCAGATTCAGAGACCTGTCTTAATAATCTGAACTCTCTGGTTTTTCTGAGGACTATTTCATCCATACACTCTCCCATCTACACCATAAAGTAGACTTTCTGAGTGATAGGAATAAATCATGTCTACCAGACAAAATTTAGGCTGATATTGGCTAACACCTACAATTCCTATGATCTGCCTTCTTTTCTAGATTCTGTGCAGACCCTGATTCATTTATGCAGCTTCCCACACTTTTCTGAATCAACACTTCACCCTGTAGTTTTGATATTTTTAATTTATCTCTCAGATCATATCCATTCATATTCATTCATTCATTCACTTCTTCAAGAATTACATACGAAGTGTCTTTTATTTACCGAACAGTATTCTAGGTACTGAGAAAAACAACACAAATAAAGGACACCATTCTGCCTTAAAGGCACTCAGATTCTAGTTGAGAAGGTAGATGAGCAAACTCCCAGTAAAGGCCTGCAATTGCTTTCTAAACAAACTATATTATGTATACTTTAAAATCATCGTTATTTCAGATGATGTTGTATCTAGTCTCCAATATGGTCTCCAGTGAACCTCACCTCCTGGTCTTTATCCTCACCTCAGGCTCCTTCCCACATTAAATCAGTGCTAACCTGTGTGACCAATAAAATACAGAAGTGTCTTCTGTGATAATAAAAGGCATCACAGCTTACACTTTGGTCTCTTGAATAGCTAACCAGCCAGCCACAGACTATGAGGACATTAAAATGGTCCATGCATAGATCACTTAAAGAAAAGTCATACCCCTGGCCAGAACCAGCTATCATGGAAGAAAATCCTCCAACCCACTCAAACCTTCAGATGGGTGCAGCCCTGGCAGACATGTGACTACAGCCTCATTAAGGACCCCAAACCAGAACCAGCCAGCCACACCAATCCCAAATTCCTCACTCTTAGACACCATGAGATACAGCAAATGATTATATATTCTAAGCATATAAGTTTTGGGAAATTTTTTACACAGAATTAATTAATACAGATAAGCTATGTTTTTATCTTCTGAGATTTTGTTCTACCTGGAATCCCTCTGTATATGTTTTCTCATCTCATGTTTCTTACCTTTTAAGGCACAATATATATATTATCTATTCTAATACTATTTTTCTTAAATAGAACAATATGAGATCTGAACCAGTTACATGGCACACCATAACTATTATAATTACTTGTCTATTTGTCACCACGATTTTTAGATTATGAGCAATTTACGAGCAGGCTGTGTTATATTCAAAGTTTACAACATCATGGCGCTAGCCTAGGGTCTTAGACACTGTATGTGTATGACAAATATTAAATACATAAAAAAGTAATAAATGGTAGACTATGGTACATACACAAGAATGTGATATATTAATTTTTACATTTATATGCTTCATTTCAAGAGCTCTTTTTTTACATTTATTTTTCTGTATCAAAATTGCTCTAGGGCATGAACCTCATCTATTGTGTCTTTTCTGTGCCTACAGATTCTAATATAGTGCTGGATACTCCATGTGTGCTCAATAAATGTTGACTGACTAAGCATTTAATACCTTAAAACAGAAATTCAATAAATGTAGTCCCAGTGACCTGAAAGAGTAATGCTTCTCCTTGTGTGTCTAATGGATTACCAAGGAGTATCTTTAGAGCCAGGATTTTAGAAACAACTGTCAATGTCAAACTCAAGGACAAAACTATCACCTGAAAGGGCTTGTCCCAGAGAAAAGAAAATTCCCATGGGAGAATAAAGAGCTGAAGAAACCAGCCTGTACACAGTCCATAGAAACCTAGCCTCCTTAGATATAAAGGACTCCTAACTGCTATGCTCACCTCAAAATCAGATATCCTTCTAGGAGGGTGAATATTTCATCCAAGGTCAGGGATCAGTCAAAGCCTAAAAGTCAATATGAGTGATGAGGCTAAGAAACATTTGAACTGGGTCCAGCTACAGTCTGGTTCATGGCCTGGTACTGACTATGCTCACCAAGAAGGCTCCATGCATCTTGCTCCTGGTGCTGCTCCTGTGCATGTTGTATATCTCTTCATCTTTTACACCCTAGTGTACAAAGTCCTTACCTCTAGCTCAGCCTGTGACTGGTTCTCTTTTTCTTTTGTTCATGCTTGTTCTAACCTTGACTCATTGCTTCTGTTTCCTAGATAAATTTTCTTTCATCTGCTCCAGTACATCTTATGAACTTATGATTGAATAATTCCTTCTCATCTTCCAAAATTAGAGTTTTATCAATTGGGGAATAAATGTGGATGTTATCCAAACTTTTTTTTTTTCTTTTGGAAATGGGGCCTCTTTCTGTGGCCCAGACTGAGCACAGTGATATAATCACATCTCACTGTAACCTTGAACTCCTGGGCTCAAATGATCCTTCTGCATCAGCCTCCCAAGTAGCTGGGATTACAGACATGCGCCACCATGCCTGGTTAATTTTTTTTTTTTTTTTTTTTTCTTGTAGAGACAAGGTCTCCCTGTGCTGCCCAAGTTAGTGTTAAACTCCTGGACTCAAGAAATCCTTCTTCCTTGGCCTCCCAAAATGCTGGAATTACAGGTAGGAGCTACTGCATCTTGGCCAAACTTTTAAAAGAGGAATTGGCTGGTTTTCTAAAAGAAAGCAGCTGAGTTCTAATGATAAAATTATCCTTCAAAAATATTCAGGGTTATGAAAATGATAATATTTTTGTCAAGTGAGAGAAAAACACAAACATGGAAGGCATATAATGAATATTCAAGCCTTATAATATACTAACATTTACCATTTGGATTTTCGATAATTTAATAGAAAACCAAAATACATTTTTATTATTCAACGTATTTGCATCTAGTTTATCCATCAGAGATGTAAATGCCTGGTATCCAATCATGTTTATCTTGAAGGTATATTAATAACGTCACTGTTGAGGATTTTGTGGCTTGTATTCAGCTGTATGTTCGTTATTATGAGAACAATAAATATAATTTTTAAAAGAAAAAGACAAAATTACATAAAAGGGAACAATATTTAAAAGGAATGGAATAAAGTAAAAATTATTAATAGAAACATAACTTTAGAAAACAAATGGATTTAAAAATTAACATTATGGTACAGAAGGTTTTTTAAAAATTGTATACACTAAAAAGAATTAAAATGATGCATGAATGTCTTTTGGCTCTGAAACTTACTTAAATTGAATAATTTAAATAGCCTGAACATTTTTTAAACCTTTTTTACAGTTTGATTTTAAAAATAGCAAATGAAGCATGATCATCACAGTCTTTGAGTTGTATTTATTAAATTCCTATCTGCTTCCTTTAAAACCATATCAAGTACATAAATAACAACATAAGGGCATATTAAAAATTGATCCTTGTGTTGCTTCTATGTTAATTTTCCTCTCTGTTCTCATTTACAGTCTTTACCACCACCACCACCAGCACAATATTTATACAGCACTCACCACAGGTCAAGACTCTACTAACTAATGAATAATCTCACTTAACATTCCAAACTAATCTATGGCTAGGGGTACTTGCCATGCCAGATGGGAAAACTGAGGAATACGGAGGTTAAATAATGTGTCCTAGATCACAGAGCTGGAGATGGCAGAGCTAGAATTCAAATAAGTTCTATTTGACTCCAGAACCTGAGCTGTTACTCACCCTACTATGTCTTTCAGAGTCTTAAGTCCATCTCCTTCAAAAGATCTGCTCACAGCCATAAAAAGGAACGAGATCATGTCCTTTGCAGGAACATGAATAAAGCTGGAGGCTATTATCCTTATCAAACTAACACAGGAACAGAAAACCAAATGCCAAATATTCTCACTTGTAAGTAGGAGCTAAATGATGAGAGCACATGGACACACAGAGGGGAACCACACACTGGGGCCTGTTGAGGAGCAGAGAGATAGGGTAGGGTCAGAAAGAAGAGCTGGTAGATGCTAGGCTTAATGCCTGGGTGATGGGATGATCTGCACAGCTGACCACAATGGCACGCATTTACCTATATAACAAACCTGCACATTCTGCACATGTACCCCTGAACTTAAAAGTTGGAAATTAAATAAAAAGATCTGCTCTCTTCTCCAGATGTCCAGTGAGATTTCTACACAGATCTCACTCACTTTTCTAAATCAAAGCTTTTGTCGCACATGTTGCATTTTGATTATATGCTACCTTATATTGTTATGCACAAGTTTAAAATGTGTAATACTTGTTCCTCAACTATAAACTTTATAAATGTAGGTTCATGTCGATTATGTGGAATATACTCTTCCAGTTTACCAAACCACTATCTCAAACGTAAGTACTCAGTGAATACTAGATGAATTGAATTTGGGTGTTACTATATATAATAGGTGTTGAGGGTTAATAAAGTATTTAGCACACATATCCTCATAATGTGCCAAGTACTTTACATATATTGCTTCATTTAATTTTGGAGGTGATCTGTGAAGTTGGCTTCACATGTCCATCTTACAAATGAAGAAATTGGATAAATGTTAAACAAATTTCACCAAAGCCACACAGATAACTAATGAAAGTCTGGGATTCAAATCCAAATTTTTGTAAAAATATCTGTGCTCTATCATCTATAGTCCTGTTACATTATGATTTCATAGGACAATTGATATTATTAACAAAATTGTTTTTGCTGCTGGGTAAAGAGTAAACAAGAATTGGTTGAACAGAAAAAAAAACATACTGTTATATGTTTGAGTGTCTGAGTACTGTGTGTCTGAATACATGGAACTGAATATGAGGGATCTGACTGATAATTTGATACTTGCTTTAGAGTAGAGAAGAAGGAAATGGGTTGAAGAGAGTCTCTCTAGATATATCACTTACCTGGAAGAAAGAAAATTGAGTTCAACAAGAATATTATCTGTAATCCTTCTATAACTAAAGCTTGACATATAAGTAGCCTCTGATTTCATATCACATTACCAATCATTTCTTTTGGAGAAGTGAAGTTACTTTTATTTCTACAGCTTAACTTTTTGAGATGACTCAGTTTTAATATAAGATATTCCATAGTCCATTATTATTACATTATTAAAAATGACAGCTTGAATGTTCTCTTTTGACCACCAATTTCTTGGGAAGCATCACCTCATTTTCCTACCTCAAGTTTGTAGTATATTAAAATAAATGTTTTATTCTTTCTCAGGCATCAACCTATAGTCATTATTTTACTTCTTGCCTTTTTCTTTCCTGATAGATGATTTGCCCCAAAAGAGACTGGATTAAAACAAGTCACAGGGCAGCAGGAGAGATGAAGAGCGCTGATGAAGAAAGAACTGACCCCCCGTTGGACTTTCTCATAAACTGATGACTCACTCCTGTTACAAACATTGTCTTCACTGAGTGCAGATGCTCTGCTGTCTCTATACCTTTGCCAAAGATGGCCACAATGAATTGGCAATATCTTTATTTGCTGAGAAGCAATATTTTTGATAGTTTACAAGGTGGCCATATCTAATAGAGTCATCAACATCCAGGGGCAAAAATGATTTTAGTAAACATCAAATTGGAAAAAAAAAAAAAGACAACAGATTTTTTTTCCATTGGCCTTTTAAAACTCGCATTTAACTATATATTTTTTCATGACACCATTTCTTAAATGCCTAATGTATTTGGCTGACAAAGCCAAATGTAATTCTATAAATAGTATTATTCATGATGAGGAATTGGAGATAGAATAGGAGAAAAGTGAATTACTGCAGAATGAGATATAGCTGAGTAAGGCAGAAATAAGAAAGGGAGAAAATAGTCTACCAGTACAGAGGAAGATTGCCTCAATTCCAAGGTGAGAGAAAAAAATGTATGCCCCAGAAAACTGGACAGAAATACATCTTTTATGTTCATTTCAGTATTATTTATTACGGTGAAGACACAGGAACAATACACATGATCAGCCATTCTGGCTCATTCATGTGAGAGAACATAATACAGCCGTAAAAATGAGTTACAGAGAAATATTTAATGATGAGAAAAATCCATTAAATAGTATAAAGAAATAAAAACCAGATTTCACCAGGCATAGTGGCCCACACCTGCAATCCCAGCACTTGGGAGGCTGAGATGGGTGGATCATTTGAGCTCAGGAGTTCGAAACCAGCCTGGCCAATATGGTGAAACCCCGTCTCTACTAAAAATACAAAAATTAGCCAGGTGTGGTCGTGTGTGTCTGTAGTCCCAGCCACTTGGGAGGCTGAGGCAGGAGAATCACTTGAACCTGGGAGGTGGAGGTTGCAGTGAGCTGGAGATTGTGCCACTGCACAATCCAGCCTGGGCAACAGAGCGAGACTATATCTCAACACAATAACAACAACAACAACAACAAAAACAGATTTTAAAATAGTAGATACACCACGATGCACATTAACTAAAAACACACAGAGATATTTAAGTGAACACAAATAATATAAAGATTAGAAAGATAAGCACCCAAATGTTATCAGTACTTAGCTCTGGGTTATGAACTTACGGATAGTTTTAATATTATTCTATGTACTTTTGTGTATTTCTCAACTGTTCTATAATTAACATGTATTATCTTTATGTACACAAAAGCAATAAATTGAATTTTTTAAAGAGAAGAAGACGGCCAAGAATAGAACCTCTATTTTTGGCAAAAGGCTGACTAGATACCCTAACCATCCTTTTGCTGAAAACAAGAAATTTTGGGCTAAACAAAAAATAAAATAATCAAAGTAAGCATCTCCTTTTAAGACATATTGTCAAACTGGTAGAGATCTACAGAAGCCTAAAACAAAGTCAAAATGGAAAGTCAGGTAAGTAACAATTACTCAAATGTCTTTTACTCTGAGAGTGTATTAGTTTGTTCTCACAGTGCCAGAAAAGACATACCCGAGACTGGGTAATTTATAAAGGAAGGAGGTTTAATTGGATCACAGTCCCACATGGCTGGAGAGGCCTCCTAATCATAACTGAATGTGAATGAGGTGCAAAGATAAATGTTATATGGCATCAGGCAAAAGGGCTTGTGAAGGAGAGCTCCCACTTATAAAACCATCAGATCTCGTGTGACTTATTCACTATCATGAGAAAAGCATGGGAAAGACCCACCCCCATTATTCAATTATCTCCCACTGGGTCCCTCTCAGGACACATGGGAATTATGGGAGCTACAATTCAAGATGAGATTTGGGTGGGGGAAATAGCCAAACTATATCAGAGAGATATGCTAAGCTCTGGTGAATTTAGCTTCATTTTTCATAGCTATGCCAAGTGCAAGCAGTGCTGTGATGGAGTTACCTATTACTGGCCCCAAGAACTGATTGTACTCATCTTTTCCCATCTTCACATTCAGTGACCTCACTTTGGCACTTGAAATTGGCATGTATTTACAACACAGAAATTGGCAAATACTACAAATAAGGATGTTTTTAATCAGAGAAGCAGCCCTTAAGCATTTACCAACACATTACTGAGCAAAGTTTAGGGAAAAAAAATCCTAGGATCCTGTAGAAGATGGCGAGTCTAATTGTAGACCCCATATAAAGCTGGGTGCCAAAAAGCTGCATACTTGGTATAAGAGGGGAGTAGAGATAAGCCTACTCCACAGAAGGTATCATCAAGGAAACAAACTGATGCTGGGTGTAGAACAAAACGGCCTTCTTGAAAATTAAACCACTCTCATAAACATTTTAGAACCTGAAATTCATACTACCAGTGTGGTCCACAAAACTTTAAGCCAAAATTTGAAAGTGTTCAAGTATCTCCAGGTGTCTGACTGATTCAAACATACATTTTTTTAAGTTCCTTTGAATTTTTTATTTTATTTTATTTTAAACTTTTATTTACATGTACAGGTTTCTTATATAAGTACATGTGCAGGTTTGCTATATAGGTAAACTGTGTTACAGGAGTTTGGTGTACAAATAATAAGCATAGTACCCAATAGGTGCTTACACGCCTCTCACTCTCACCCTCAAGTAGGCCCCAGTATGTATTGTTCTCCTCCCTGTGTCCATGTGTTCTTATTGCTTAGCTCCCACTTATAAGTGAGAACAAGCAGTATTAGGCTTTCTGTTGCTGTGTTAACTTGCTTAGGATAATGGCATCCACCTCCGTCCATGTTGCTGCAAAGGACATGATTTCATTCTTTTTTATGGCTACATAATATTCCATGGTGTGTATGTACCACATTTTCCTTTTCCAGTCTACTGTTGATGGGTATTTAGGTTGATTCCATGTCTCTGCTATTGTGAATAGTGCTGCAATAAACATATGCATGTATGAGTCTTTATGGTAGAATGATTTATATTGTCTTGGGTATACACTCAATAATGAGATTGCTGGGTCAAATGGTAGTTCTGTCAAATATGCATTCTTTCTGTAGAAACATATTACAATTTGGCCTCAAAATCAGCAGAAATACTACTTCACATTAACAAATGAAAATAACAGTCATGAAAACATGGCAGCTTGAATAAGAAAAAACAGCAAAATTGACATTCAAAAGTTTTAAATATAATGTAGGTACAAAATTAAAAATAAACATTATATTAAATATTTAGAGAAATAAAAGCGAATTGTAAATCTAAGAGGGGGAATGAGAGTACATTAAAACAATGAAGAAAGAGACTCGAGGGAAACAAATGGAAATTCTAGAAATAAAAATAAAGTAATAGAAAGTTAAAACTCAGTGGATAGGTTAAACAGAATATTAGACACAGCTGAAGAGAAAATTAGAAATATCAGAAGGCAGATTTAATAGAAGTCTCTAGAATGCTGCAAAAATGAGACAAAGAGGTCACAAATGTGTGACAGATGTTAAGAACTGTAGTAGAAAGATAAAGGCAATGCTTGTGTGGTAAATCCATAAATAAAATATAAGAATATAAATATAAAATTTAGGATAATGGTTACTTATGGGATAAAGTGAGGCATGGATACTGTGGGAGTAATTAGGGCTTCAAAGATACAAGAACATTCTATTTCTTAAGATTGGTGATGGGTACAAGTGCTCCTTTTTATTATTCTTATGACTTAAGGTATATTAGAAATACTCCTTTTTATGTTGCCAATCTTTAATAAAAACCATTTTAAAAGTAGCCGGAAAAGAAATACTCCACGGTGTTAACTATAATTCCATTTGACACATGAGACTATGGCTATTTTATTTTCCCATCTTTTCTCATACGCTCAAATTTTCTTTCATGACACTATTAAATTTATAATAAAAATATAATGATATATACACTTATAAAAAAGAAGGCTGTCTTTTTCCAACACAATAAATATCTTTGCATAAAATAGCAAACTCAGATGATCCTTTTATCTAGGATCTTCTCTTTTATTTACAGATAAATAGATGTATTTTTTAAATATCACATACCAAAGCAGAAAGTCTCCTTTGGGTTCCAATTTTTCTCAGGTTTCTAGTGAATTAAGGAAGCCTTTTAATTACTCTTTAAAACCTATGCAGATTCTTAAACTGAATTACTTCAGTTTCTTAATTATATTTAATGACAAATTAATTAGAGGTCTGGGACTGGTAAAATCATAATAAGACTGCTGAGACTTAAACTTGTTTCAAACAGTGTCTATGACAGAGATATGATTGATTTAATTTTTGATTTAATGTGTGTATAGAAAGGGTTAGAATAAGGCCCATTGGTAAGAGAAACACTGACACTGGTAGGCTTTTAAAGAATTTGTTTAGGCTCCAAAGCATTTTATTTTATTTTTAGAGACAGGGTCTCCCTCTGTCACCCAGGCTGGAGTGCAGCAGTGCAATCTTGTCTCATTGCAGCCTCAGCCTCCCCAGACTCAAGTGATCCTCCCACCTCAGTCTCCCGAGAACTAGAATTATGGGCATGTGCCACCACACCCAGCTAATTTTTGTATTTTTGGAAGAGATGGGATTTTCCATGTTGCCCAGATCGGTCTCCAACTCCTGAGCTCAAGCAATCTGCCCGCCTTGGCCTCCCAAAGTGCTGAGATTTCAGGCATGAGACACAGCCTGGCCCAAAGCAATTTAAATAACTAGGTAATTAATCAAATCTTAAAGACAGAAAAAAGACTTTTTAAAGTCCCAAATTTGACCTGCTATAAAGTGACAGTTTGCAAAATCATTTAAGAGAAACAAAGATAAAAATTTAAAAATAATCCTATTGAAAGTTGCTTCAGTTTTTCTAACATAAACAATAAGCTATTTTATGATACATTTAAGGCTGAATACTTCCTACTTGAAAAATGTAACTTTATTAGCAAATTTTACTTATTGAAAATAAATTGTCAGGCTGGGTGCAGTAGTTCACACCGGTAATCTCAGTACTTTAGGAGCTCAAGGCAGGGGGATCTCTTGAGCTCAGGAGTTTGAGACCAGCCTGGACAAAATAGCAAAACCCCATCTCTATAAAAAATACAAAAATTAGCCGGGTGTGGTGGTGCACACCTTTAGTCCCAGAAACTCAGAGGGCTGAGGTGGGAGGATCACTGAGCCTGGGAGGTCCAGGCTGCAGTGAACTGAGATCATGCCACTGCATTCCATCCTGAATGACAGAGCTAGACCATATCTCAAAATAATAATAATGGTAATAATAAATTGTTATAAGTATTTTTTGTTTCCAGACATATCTATTGAGCTATAATTCATATATAGCAAAACGCACAGTCTTTAAGCATAAAGTTTGTTTGATTTTGACAAATGTATGCAACTACATAATCCAAATACCTATAAAGATATAAATTATTTCCATGACCTCAGAAATTTCCCTTGTCACCCTGCCCCTCAACCCTTAACCCCATGCAACTACTGTCCTGAATTCTATTACCATTAACTAGATTTGATTTTTCTAGAATCATGAATATTTATCAATAATATTTATTCTTATGTCTAGCTTCTTTCATTAAACATAATGTTTTTAAAATATTGTATTTAACATCACAATTTGCTTATTCATTTTTCTGTTGATGACTACTTGGGGTGCTTCCAGGTTTTAGCTATTATAAAGCTACTATAGACATTTTTCTATAAGGCTTTGGTGAACAATACATTTTAAATCCTTTTGCATTACATAGATATGGGATTATGGATCATAATGTAAATATATATTTAGCTTTAAAAAAAACTGCTACAAATGTCCTCAAAGTAGTTATATCATATATTTCCACCATGACTGTATGACAGTTTTGGCTGATTCACTCTTGCCAACCTTTGGTATGCTTGGTTAGTCTTTCATTTTAGCCATTCTTGTGTGTGTAGTGGGCTGAAGTTTTCTCTCTTTGAATGTTCTGGTATGGTCTTCACCTGGTGCAATCTGGTCTCATAAAGCAATTTGGGAAGCATCTCTTCCTCCTGTATTTTCTGAATCTGTGGCAAGTTTTATATTCTATTTCAAATGAAGGTTTTAATTTTTTTGATAGGTATAAGGTTGTGGAGGTTTTTCATATATTGTCATGTTCTTTTTTGTAATTAGACATTTGGAATTTGTCTATTTACTGAGGTTGTTTAAATTATTGGTGTAAAATTGTTTATAATGTCCCTTTTTGTCTTTTAACATCTGTATAATTTGTAACGTCTTCTCCATTGTTTTTAATATTGGCAATTTTGGCTTTATTTCTTTTCTTGATCAGTCCTATTGGATATTTATCAATTTTATTAATCTTTTCAAAGAACCAAATTTTTTACATTGTTCATCTTTGTGACCATTTTCTATTTTACTAATTTCAAATTATGTTTTTACTTTTATTGTGTTAATTTCTTCTGATTTTTCTAGTTTACATTGAAAGCATAAATCATTTAATGTATATATTTCTTTTTTCTAATGTAAGCATTTAAAGCCATCGATTTATCTCTAAGTACAGCATTAGTATGTATGCCACAAATTTCAAATGCTCTATTGCAATTGCCATTTCATTGCTAATTTTTTTTTTTTACTTCTCTTGTGATTTCTTCTTTGACCCATGAGCTATTTAAGAATTTATTTTCCAAATATTTGAATATTCTCTAGATATCTTACTGTTATTAATTTCCAGCTTATTACTATTGTGGTCAGAGGAATACATTCTGTATGATTTTAATTGCTGAAATTTATTACAACTTATTTTGTGGCCCAGTATGACTTATCTTGGTACATTTTCCATGTGCAACTAAGAATAACTGTATTGTTTTGGTTTGGTTATTTTATAACTAAATTACGTGAACTCAGTTCATAGTTTCTCTAATCTTCTGTATCTTTATTGATTTTTTGTCTAATTGCTATATTGATTACTGAGGTATTAAGATCTCCAACTATATTTTTGCATTTATTTCACATGATTACTTCAAGCGTTTAGGAGCTTTATATTAGGTGCATAGTCATTATCTTCTCTTTTATTATTATGAAATGTGGCTTTTTTCTCTAGGAATACTCCGTTTTGCAGTATCTGATATTAAGATAGTTTCTTTATGCTTAGTATATGCATCACATATCTTTTTCCATTCTTTTACTTTGTGCTTGTGTCTTTATAGTTAAGATGTATTACTGATAAACAGCATAATTGAGGCTGATTGGCTTTCACTTACTTTAATTAAAAAGCTCATTACTTCATTTACATTTCATGCAATTATTGATGTGTTTGTGTTTAATTCTACCATGTTTGTGATTTTTTTCTATCTGCCCCACTTTCTCTTTATATTTGCTTCTCCCTATTATTTCGAGTGAATCAGGTCTCTTAAAATATATTCTATTTTAGCT
The DNA here is from genome assembly GCA_036589455.1 of Ateles fusciceps. Taxonomy (NCBI): domain Eukaryota; kingdom Metazoa; phylum Chordata; class Mammalia; order Primates; family Atelidae; genus Ateles; species Ateles fusciceps. The sequence continues at coordinate 1,086,877 of JAZHEH010001960.1, forward strand.
TCTCAATTGACTTTTTAGTTGCACTTCTTTGTGGAGATTACAATAGGTAACTGCTATGGACTGAGCTGTGTTCCCCCAAAGTTCATGTGTTGAAACTCTAACCCCCAAAGTTTTAGCATTTGGAGATGAGGCTTTTGAAAGGTAATAAAGTTGGGGTCCTCATGATGCAGTTATTACCATTGTAAGAAGCGACCAGAGAATTTGTTTTCTTTCTCTCTCCATTGTATGGAAACACAGTGAGAAAGTAGCCAGGAAGAGAGCTCTTACCAGGAACCAAATTGGCTGGCACCTTGATCTTGAACTTCTTAACTCCCAGAATGATAAGAAATAAATGTCAGGTGTTTAAGCCATCCAGTCTACTATATTTTGTTATGGCAGCCTGAGTTGACTAAGACTGACTGCAGCTTTATCTTTCACAGTATATCTTCCACAATTAATTTATTACTTCATTGATAGCATAAGCATCTTACAACAATGAACTTCTAATATTGCCCTCCCTCCCTTTGTGCTATTCTTTTCATACATTCAACTTTTATTTATGCTATAAATCTCATAATATATTGCTATTGATTTTTATTTAAACAACCAACACTTTTTAGCTGAAATTTGATTGTACATATATTTCTATTTGATAATTTTTATCTGGCACCTTTCCTCTCTGGATTATTTTTCTTCAGTCTTAAGGAATTATCTTAGGGTTAATTTAATTGCAGGTCTGATAAAGAGGAATATTTTTCCAGATTTTCTACATGTATAAATGTCTTTATTTCACCTTCATGCTTGATGATTCTTTTGCTGGGTATAGAATACTAGATTGTAGTTTTATTCTTTCAGCACTTAGAAGATATTATTCCATTGTCTTCTAGACTTCAGTTGTTTCTAATGAGTAGTCCTTCTATGTTCTTATTGTCATTCATCTGTATGAGTGTTTTCTATTCTCTGGCTGCTTTTAAGATGTTCCCTTTATCTTGGATTCTTTTAGCAATTTGACTATAATGTGCCTGTGTGTAATTTTAATTTGTATTTACTCAGCTTAGAGTTTGCTGAGTTTCTTGAATATGTGCACTGAGGATTTTCATCAGTTTGGACCTCTTTCTCTTTGTTCTCTTTCCATAACTCAAATTACATGTATGATTTGATCATGTTATATTGTTTCATTTAGACATGTGTTCCACTTTTTTCTCTCTCATTTTTCACTTTTTTATCAGTTTATATGATTTATATTGACCTGTCTTCAAGTACATAAATTCATTCTCGTGGCATATACTCTGGGCTTGTAAGCCCACAAAAGAATTCTTCATGTTTGTCATCATATTTTTCATATCTAGGCTCTTTTAAAAATAGTTTTTGCAGCTTTTCTGATATTCCCTATCTTTTCACAAATACTGTTCACCTTTTCTACTAGTACCATTAGCTTGTTTATCATGATTATTTTAAATACTTTGATATGTTCAACATTTCTATCATCTTTGGGTCTTATTCAAATGACTATTTTCTTCCTTTATTATGAGTGAATATTTGCTTGCTTCTTTGTGTATCTCATAATTTTTATTAAATGCTAACATTGTGTATAAAGGAATAGAGATGAAAGCAAATACAACTTTCACTCAGAAAAGGGTACCTTTTTTTCAGTTAGGCTATTAATGAGAGGAGCTCAAACTATCTGTAATTGAGATAAATATAGATTTTCTGATGCTTTAGCTTTAGTTCGGCAAAGACTTCAAAGGTTTGACAGTAGGATTAGAATATTTCCTTTAGCATAGCTTGAGATCTGAGTAATTGGAGAGTTTGCCTAAGTTCTCGATCCCTGACTTTAGCTTTTGGTATGCCTGGTGCACCTGTTTTTCAGGGGATTATCTGTCAGCTCTTTAATTTATCTCTCAGCTCCAGTGGGCTGCTGCTTTCAACTTGTGAGGCCTGAAATGCCCGGAAGTTTTCTTGTAGTTGTCCTGCATTACCCTCAGGTTTCAGCAGGCCCAACATACCTGTCTAAGAAGAGCAGAGACATCTCTCACAAGTTCCCTACCCTCAACCAACCATAGAAAGCTCCCCTTTCTCTGACCCATAGTGCTTTGTGGAATCCCTCCATTCTCCTGTCTTCCTTCACACTTAAGCCTGTGCTTCTGGAGGATAAATCTCTCCACTTCTCTGTCCTTCCCTAATCTTGCCAGCAATGATTCAGTGGAGGCCTTTGGAAAAGATCTGAAAAGAGCAAACTGTCTTTGTATATGGGCCACTTAAGGTTTCTGAATCATCACACCATCCTTTACTTGGCCTTTAAAAATATGTTAAAAAGCTCAGCCATTTTCTTTTATTTGCTTTTGTGGGAGCTTCCTCCTCCTCCTCCAGCTTTTCTATAAGGATGGAGTAGCTGAGGATTTCTTGTCTCACTTTGACTTAGTTCATTGGTCTTTTCTGCATCCTCAGCTCTCTTTTCTTGAACCAAACACATGAATTTGTTATCCCCTTTGTTCTTGTTAGGGTAGAAGCAATGTATCCTTGTGATTTTCTATATTCTATACCCTAAATGGATGCAAAGGAGCTAGCATACATAGTCAAATAACATAAGATCATCCCTTAAATCTTCCCATACAAAATTAAGTTCTTCAGATAAGTATATGTTATTTCTCCTATAACCAGGCAGGATTATGATTACATTAACTTAGATTTGATCCCAGGGATTCTCAATCTTTTCTTGTTAAGGTTACTTTCAATATCACAGAAGTTTTGTGTCCTATTATAAAAATTAGATCTAGTGTAATTGAACCTTATCCTAAGCAAGTCCCACAACAATGAATCCTTTCTCTCCCGATGCCTCCCCACCATGTACTCTGTCACCTAGGCACCTTCCTCTAATATGCCTGTTCTTTAATCCACTCTGTACACTGCTTAGAGAGGATCCCTAAATCACAGAGCTGATCCCTGTCTTTGAAGCCCTTCAATGACTCCCCATAACACAGTTGACAATGCTCTTCATGTTCTGGCCCTGCATTATTGTTACAATCCCTCCACTCTAGATCATAAGGTATACAATTTTATTTTCATTCAGCAACTATTTTGAACTCTATTCTGTTTAGTAATAGAAAATCTAGTCAATTTTGGGTAAATCCAGTAAATTTATTATTTTCTTGCTCCCCATTTTCTCCCCTAGGTTGAGTGTCTCATGTCTAATTGTCATGGGCGTACCTTGAAATATTTCAGTTATCATCACTGTTCTACACTGGAAAATCCAGCAATGTCTGAGTTTTCATTTGGCCTCTAGTCATCGGTTCCACATTATATCTGCTGCTGTGTTTTTTTCCTCCCTGTTATGAAGCCCAACATCACAAATCCACAGGTTTTCAGTGTCATCTTCACAGAGAAGTCTTTTGGCTACTTCCCTCTCCTGGTTGAGTCTTGCAAGCATTCTGCAAGACTTTCTATAATTCTTCTGTATATTCATTATATTCAGAAATTTCTAGTCTACTCTCTAGTGCTATGGTGATATAAAGAATTCTGTGGGGCTTGCCATTTTCCAGGCAACCCAGAAGGGCATCAGAATACAAGCCTCCTTAACTGTATTAGCTTGTTTTCACACAGTTGATAAAGACAAACCCAAAACTGGGAAAAAAGAGGTGTAATTGGATTTACAGTTCCACCTGGCTGGGGAGGCCTCAGAATCATGGCAGGAGGCAAAAGCCACTTCTTACATGATGGTGGCAAGAGAAAAATGAGGAAGAAGCAAAAGCAGAAACACCTGATAAATCCATCAGATCTTGAGACTTTTTCACTATCAGGAGAATAGCACAGAAAAGACCAGCCCCCATGATTCAGTTACTTTCCCCTAGGTCCCTCCCACAACATGTGGGAATTCTGGGAGATACAATTCAGGTTGAGATTTTGGTGGGAACACAGGCAAACCATGTTATTACAGTCCTGGCCCATCCAGATCTCATATTCTCACATTTCAAAACCAATCATGCCTTCCCAACAGTCCCCCAAAGTCTTAACTCATCTCAGCAATAACCCAAAAACCCACAGTCCAAAGTCTCATCTAAGACAAGGCAAGTCCCTTCTACCTATGAGCCTGTAAATCAAAAGCAAGCAAGTTACTTCCTAGCTACAATGGGAGTATGGGTATTTGGTCAATACAGCTGTTCCAAATGGGATAAATTGGCCAGAACAAAGGGAGCCCATGCAAGTCTGAAATCCAGTGGGGCAGTGAAATCTTAAAGCTCCAAAATGATCTCCTTTGATGCCATGTCTTGCATCTGGGTCACCCTAATGCAAGAGGTGGTTTCCCATGGTCTTTGTAGGGTATAGCCTCCTTCCTGGCTGCTTTCACGGGCTGGCAGTGAGTGTCTGCGTTTTTCCAGGGGCATGGTGCAAGCTGCCAGTGGATCTACCATTTTGGGGTCTGGAGGACAGTGACCCTCTTCTCACAGTTCCACTAGGCAGTGCCCCAGTAGGGACTCTGTGTGGGGGCTCCAACCCCACATTTCCCTTCTGCACTGCCCTAGCATACGTTCTCCATGAGTGCTGCCCTTCCCCACGTAGCAAACTTTTGCCTGGGGGATCCAGGCATTTCCATACATCTTCTGAAATCTACGTGGAGGTTCTCAAATCTCAATTATTGACTTCTGTGAGCCCACAGGCTCCACACCACATGGAAGCTGCCAAGGCTTGGGGCTTCCATCCTCTAAAGCCACAGCCTGAGCTCTACATTGTCCCCTTTCAGCCACAGCTGGAGTGGCTGGGACACAAGACACCAGGTCCCTAGGCTGCATACAATACGGGGACCCTGGGCCCAGCCCACACAACCACTTTTTCCTTCTGGGCCTCTGGGCTCTGGGCCTCTGGGCCTGTGATAGGAGGGGCTTCTGGGAAGCTCTCTGACATGGCCTGGAGACATTTTTCCCATGGTCTTGGGGATTAACATAAGGCTTCTTGCTACTTATGCAAATTTTAAATTTCTATAGCTGGCTTGAGTTTCTCCTCAAAAAATGGGTTTTTCTTTTCTACTGCATTGTTAGGCTGCAAATTTCCTGAACTTTTATGCTCCATTTCCCTTTTGAAACAGAATGCTTTTAGCAGCACCCAAGTCACGTTTTGAATGCTTTGCTGCTTAGAAATTTCTTCTGCCAGATAACCTAAATCATCTCTCTCAAAGTTCAAAGTTCCGCAAATCTCTAGGGCAGGGGCAAAATGCTGCTAGTCTCTTTGCTAAAATATAACAAGAGTTACTTTTGCTCCAGTTCCTAATAAGTTCCTTATCTCCATTTAAGACCACCTCAGCCTGGACCTTATTGTCCACATCATCACGCTTTTGGTCAAAGCCATTCAACAAGTCTCTAGGGAGTTTCAACTTTCCCACATTTTCCTGGCTTTTCTGAGCCCTCCAAACTGTTCCAACCCCTGCCTGTTACCCTGTTCCAAAGTCGCTTCCACATTTTCAGGTATCTTTTCAGCAATGCCCCACTCTACTGGTACCAATTTACTGTATTAGTTTGTTTCTCACTGCTGATACAGATATATCCAAAATTGAAAATAAAAAGAAGTTTAATTGGACTTACAGTTCCATATGGCTGGGGAGGCCTCAGAATCATGGCAGGAGGCGAGAGGCACTTCTTACATGGTGGCAGCAAAAGAAAAATGAGGAACAGGCAAAAGTGGAAACCACTGATAATCCCATCAGATCTTGGCGAGACTATTCACTATCACTAGAATAGCATGGGAAAGACTGGCTGCCATGATCCAATTACCTCTTCCTGGGTCCCTCCCATATCATGTGGGAATTCTGGGGAGATACAATTCAAGTTGGGGTTTGGGTAGAGCACAGCCATACTGTAGCATTCACTTTGATGATTTCAAATTTATATGGGGTCTTCTGTTCTCCCTTGAAGTTTAGAGAAACTTTATTTTAAATTGGAGTTATAAAATCGAATTCTGCCTCATCACACTCTTCTCTAAGTATCTCTGACTTACTCTTGTACTATAGCTTTTGAAACTCAAAAGCCAAGACTTGACATCTTGTTCTCTAGTTCTACAGGGACAACTCCCACTGAGCACAATGTGGCCACCTGTCTAATGACTTCAAAGCAGAAAGGGAGTACTGGATAATAGAAAATGATGGGTAGATGAAAGGGGAAAGAGAAAGTATCAGTTAATACCCACCACATAAACTTGTTTTTATCCTTTTCAAATTAAAGTATTTGAGACCAGCAGAAAAGCAAGAGACAGAGATCGACAGGATTCCCTACACTACTGCTATTTTTTTTTAAAGGTGACACTATTGCTCCCTTATCAGTTGAGCATATACTTGGATTGGGTTTTTATTGTGTCTATATAGTGTATTAACCATTCACCAGAATCTCCTCCACCCTACACTTCTGATCAGTATTACACACCAGATGAACAGTAACTAAGAGATAGGAGCATCACCTACAATGGCACAGCCAACAGAACTAATTGATTATACATAGGATTCTCCTAAAAACCCAGATTATAAGCCACAAGTCTCTTAGAGTTAAGAACACTATAAAAATTAACAGCAGTCCTACTACAGCGCAGAATGCATGCCAATTTTTCTTGGGCTTTCTTCTTTATGTTGTATTTGTGGCATAGGCTAAAACCATAGGGTTAGTAGGGATCAAGAGATCAAACAGGAGATGCCCTATATGCTCAAATAGAAGAGAAGTCTTTCCTTCAAAGGCTTAAAGGAGATTCCACAACCCTCCATAGTAAATTTGTTCAACATTTCTCTGACAGAAAATGTATTCATTAAAAGAAGTCATGCAGTTGCCAAACAAGTTTTGACTGTTATTTTCTAAACCATGGTGATAGAAACAGTAATCACCATGGCTTTCGGGGAAAACCCTAACACATTCAAAGGTCATTCCTGAAGCTTTCAAAGAGGCTAGTACATAAAACAAAACTGACAATGACAAAAACAATGAAACAGGCATTTTAAACATTTTAACATTTGTGAAGCTAATATTGAGATTTTAGGTTATAAAACAGACTACTTAGGAGAAACGACCTGGAGAAGAAGAAATCTCTCTTATGATTAAATACATTTATTAAGTGTATAACAGTATGCAGTGTGACATTAGTTGCTGTGCAAAAAGTTCAGGGATTATTTTTTGTATCAGACAGTTTTTGTTGTGTAGCAAACTAATATTGAATACTCCAAAACTAGTGGTTTAAAAGAGCAAACACTTATTAGTTCTTGAAGTTCTGAGAGTTGGCTGGGTGTCCTTCTGGTCAGTGCCAAACAGCTCAAGGCTCACTCACATTTCTGGCACTTAGTTGGCTGACTGGTCTTAGGTGGATTTACTATGTGTGGAAGTTGGCCCAAGGTTGGTTAGAGAAATGGTCATGATCTCTCATTATCCAGCAAGCTAGCTGGGGGCTCATTATCTTGGTGATGAAAGGATTTCCAGCATCAGGAGAGGCCAGTCCCCCTATGCACAAGACTCATCCAGCTTCTGCATGCATCCTACTTGCTAATGTTCTGTTGGTCAAAGTAAGTCATGCTAGATTTAAACCTCTCACAGAGGTGTAAAATGAATATTCCTGGGGCAAAAAGGTTGAAAATCCTAACAATGGTTCAGATAAAAACTCAGATTTGGTATCGGGTATCTATTTTGGTCCCAAGGGGGAAGGAGTTTATACTCTTGACTATAAAAGGCATGTAGTAGAGAGATTAGAGAAATTTGTGGCCATGTTATAATTGCCACTTCATGCATCTTTGTCTACAGTTAAGATGAGGCAATAATTTCAGCTGTATGTGAGTTGAAAAGAAGGTCAAAAGCAAAGGTTATTCTAGGAGACTTTTACATAGCTTCTTTGCTATTGCTACTGAACAGAAGGTATACAAATCCTAAGGATTTACAATTAGATGTAAAATGAAAACACTTGTGTAACTAACACTTATGTCTGGAAAGAGAATATTACCAACATCCAGTAGTTTTTCCCCAACATGTATCCCTTCGTCAACATTACTCAACTCTCCTTCTCAAAGGTAACCACTATTCTGACTCAATTAGTTTTGCCTGTTTTTACAACTTTGTATAGATGAGATCATATAATGTACATTTCTTTGCCTGGCTTTTGTATTCAGCATTTATGCTTGTTAAATGCATCCATGTTGTTGAATGTCACTGTGGTTTTATCATTTTCATCACTGTATAGTATTCCATTGCATGAATATAACACAAATTTGAATGTTTGGGTTATTTCAAATTTTGGCTGTTGTGCATGTCTTTTGTTGTACCTGTGGGCACATTTTATTGGATACCTAAGAGTAGAATTGCTGAATCAGGTCAGGTGTGGTGGCTCACATCTGTAATCCCAGCACTTTTGGAGGCTGATGTAGGTGAATCACGAGGTCAGGAGTTTGAGACCAGCCTGGCCAACATGGTGAAACCCTGTCTCTACAAAAATTCAAAAATTAGCCAGGCATGATGGCAGATGCCTGTAATCCCAGCTACTCAGGAGGCTGAGGCAGAAGAATCGTTTGAACACAGGAGGGAGAGGGTGCAGTGAGCCAAGATCATGCTACTGCACTCCAGCCTGGGCAACAGAGCAAGACTCTGTCTCAAAATTTAAAAAAAAAAATTGCTGACTCATAGGAAACATGCATGTTCAAATTTAGCTAATACTATGCAACAATTTTCTTCTTATTATTTTATTCTAAAAAACGTCAGGCTATAAACCATTCTTAGTGTTCACTGGTTTGTGAACACTGAGCATAGAAATAGCCACTTTCTCTTGTCCAGATATTACAGACACAGCAGAGCAACTGCATCTATGGTGCTGGCAAGTCCAGGACAGCAACTGTGGGACAGTGCAACAATTTTCTTTAACACACTTTCATGCATACATTTTAGCTTCATTTTGGTGTCCTAGGTTTTATTTAAGCTAATGCATTTTTGCCTTCCTTCTTCTCCTGCTTTACCATAAAATGCTTATATTTGGACTTCAATTCGATTAATAGTTAACCCTGCATTTAAAATTTCATAAAACCTCAAGAATCCAAAGTGTAACAAATCATTCTGCCGAAGATTCAAGGAAAATAACTAAACTGTTCCCCCATTCATTTATCAAATGCTTATTGAAAACTTATAAGCGATTTTTTTTAATTGAATCTGGGAATATAAAGAAATGTAAAATTCAACTTCCAATCTCTGAGAAGTATCTACAGTAGTTGACAACTCTTTCATCAGTAGCTGTCTGCCCCTTTCCCATGCCTTCCTGTCCTCCTGTCACTTCCACAATAGTTGCCTGCAACGTAAGTAATGCATAGCAGGCTGACAACTGTAAATGGGATTATTCGCACTACAGTAGACAGCATTTTTCATTCACCACAAAGAATTTTCTCTTCTCTCCTTTACCTCTTCGGATAACTATCCATGAGTTTAGTCTTTTCCTTTCCTGGACAAAAATGATATTAAAGACAAGAGCAAAATTGTTCTAGAAACTTGAGGAATGGTGGTAATATTCATTTTTCACATTTTTTCAAGAGTCTGTATATATTTGTGTATAATGGGATTTTCAGACTACATTTATATTGTGTAAAAAGATTGAAAATGTTCACAATGTTCTTGCTGTTCAGTATTTCATACTGTAAAATGATCTGCAGACTATGTTGGTTGTTAAGGTAATGTGCTCAAGTATCTTTGTGGCTTAAAGGAGGTATTACAACTCCCAAAATAGCTACGGTTAGTCCTTCTCACTGGTAATATAAAACCAATTTTTGTTTGTGAATTGAATTGTTGCACCTGTGCAGTGCATTTCAAAGCCCAGAAAGGGTGCTGTTAAAGGAGAGATTCTCTGTAATTTATAAAAATGGAGCACTGATTTCTAGTAAAACAATTAACCTAATCTAAAAATCTCTCATTTAGATGTTTCCAATAAGAGACACCCAAAGGTCCCTTATTGTATTTTTTTTTTCATCAGTAGCTTTACTGAGTCTGTACTTATTTCCATCTATAGCTAAAAGAAAGAGCTGCAAGCAAAACTATGCAAGCAAAAGTATAGTATGGTGGGAAGAGCTGCTTGTACCAAATGATTCAAACTATTCATCAACAGGAAAATCCTTGAATTAATACAGGTACTTTTAGTGCATGTGGTACAAATCCAAATCAAAGTAGCTTAAGTAGAAAGAGAATTCACTGGCTCATATAACTGGGAGGCTAACGTCAGCCACAACTCAATTCAAGGACTCACAAAATTGTTCGGACTTTGCTCCTTTCTCTGGGCTCTGCTTCCTTTTGAGCTGTGCTAATCCTCTCCTACTGCAGACTGCCTTTTTCCATGGGTCAGTGAATGCTCCACTCCAATAAACATTCTTCCTGCTCTGCTATGCCCCTAGACATAGCCATGTATTTCATGGCCAAATAGAAAAACTACGAGAGAACTCCTTGTGGCCCAGCTTAGGTCACATGCTCTCTCCTGAACCAATTACAGTGCCCAGGGGAACGGAGTACTAGGTGTGGCCAGGCCAGGGAGCTATTTTGTTGGCAGTTTCACAAGAATCATTTCATCAGAGAGAGGAACAATCCTCAGACAAAAAGCAGCAAATGTTCAGTACAGCTCTCACAGGGGCTTCACATATATTGGTCACAAAAATAGTTTTGGGGCAGGGAAGATCTATGATTAAGCAAAACAGGGTGCTGTATAAAGAATGGAACTCACAATGACTTCTAATTTATACCAAAGATACTCATTACAGGATTTCCGTTACCAGGAGAGGAGCTGACTTGCAGTAGATTCAATCTCATTTGCCCAATCTTCTAGGTATCTTAATGCACGAAATTACTGATTAAACAACTAGTTAATTCACTTTAACAACCACTTGACTATCACTTAAGTGTCTGATCAAAAATTAAGGTGTTAGCTCTGTGAGGTGATATGTGCCTGCAGTCCTAGCTGCTTGGGAGACTGAAGCAGGGGGATCATTTGAGCCCAGGAGTTTGAGACCAGCCTGGGCAACATAGTAAAACCCTGTCTCTAAAAATAAAAAGATGGTTAAAAAAAAGAAAAGAAAAACAGATTAAGGTGCCTCCAAGAGTGAACCCTCTACTCTTTGGGTGATGGACTTGGGGTGATGATGTGTCAATGTAGGTTTGTCAATTGTAACAAATGCACCCCCCTGGTGGGGGTTGTTGATAATGGGAAGGCTATGCACAGAGGGTACCTGGGAAATCTCTGCACCTTTTGCTCATTACTGCTGTGAACCTAAAATTGCTTTAAAAAATGAAGTCTACTAAAACATTAAAAAAATACAGACATAAAAAAAATGAAGGTATTCAGGTATTAGATAAATTAATTATCTAACATAGCATTAAAAATAATTTAATAGTCAGCTGGGCACTGTGGCTCACGCCTGTAATCTCAGCACTTTGAGAGGCCGAGGTGGGTGGATCACAAGGTCAAGACATCGACACCATCCTGGCCAACATGGTAAAACCCCTCTCTATTAAAAATACAAAAATTAGCTGGGTGTGGTGGGGTGTGCCTGTAGTCCCAGCTACTTGGGAGGCTGAGGCAGGAGACTCACTGGAACCAGGAGGCAGAGGCTGCAGTGAGCCGAAATCATGCCACTGCATTCCAGCCCGGCAACAGAGCGAGGCTCCATCTCAAAAAAAAAAAAAAACGAAATTATGTTCTTTGTCGCAACATGGATACAGCTAGTATCTATTATCTTAAGCAGATAACAGGAACAGAAAACCAAATACCATATGTCTAATTACAAGCGGGAGCAAATATGGACATACACATGAGAAAAGTAGACACCACGGACCACCAGAGAGGGGGAGGGAAGGATGGGGGATGGGGGCATGAGTCAAAAACCTACCTATTGGGTTCTAGCTCATTACCTGGGTGTGATATACCTGTGTAACAATCCTACACATGTATCCCCCATATCGAAAATGAAAGCTGGAAGCCAAGTGCAGTGGCTCACGCCTGTAATCCCAGCACTTTGGGAGGCCGGGGCAGGCAGATCACAAGGTCAGGAGTTTGAGACTAGCCTAGCCAACATGGTGAAACCCTGTCTCTACTAAAAATACAAAAATTAGAGAGGCGTGGTGGCAGACACCTGTCATCTCAGCTACCCATGAGGCTGAGGCAGGAGATTTGCTAGAACCCAGGAGGTGGAGGTTGCAGTGAGCCAAGATCGTGCCACTGCACTCCAGCCTGGGTGACAGAGCGAGACTCTGTCTCGAAAAAATAAAATAAAAGCTGAAATTTATAAAAAAGGATAAATGATGAAAATGATTTCAATGCACAATGCATTAAGTTCTGATTACAAGGCCTTTTAACACATGGGGTTTGAATTGCATACTTTATGAGAGTAGCAAGGTAGATGTGCTGAGTTTTGAAAGATTTGGATAGGCAAACAGAAAAGGATATTTCAAGTGGAGGGTACACTGGAGGCAGACATCCAGAGATAAGAAAGAACAGTGTCTTTTCAGGACAGTAAATAACCAGCCCTGTCCAGCAGGGTTTGTGCAGCAAGGCAATCAGCAAAAAACATTTTCACTTGTCAAGTGGGATCATGTGGCTGACAGAGTCCTGTCTCTGTCACATCTTGGCTGGGTAAACACCAGTGTGCAAGCTGTACAACTGGGATCTCTCTTACCTTAGAGTTGTTCCTGTAAAAATTAGACACTGATATGCCTGTCACATCGTCGTGCTTAATGGATGGCAGCTCCTACAGCAAACATTAAGGAAAGACAGGTTGAATTTGAACTTCAAAAAGAAAAAAAAAACTAAAGTAACAGGGTGGAAATTTACATTTATCCTATACGCTGGAAGAGTCACTGCTTCAACGTATAAGGCAGTGACAGGATGAAAATAATGCTTTCAATTAATCTGATTCTAGGTAGATGATACATAAGTGGTCACTGCATTATTCTCTCAGCATAACATGTCGAACATTTTTCAAAGTGTAAGTTTTTATTTTTTTAGAACTTGATTATTTCTGCTTCCTCCTGCAATAATTTAGGCTCAACTGAGAATAGGTCTCTGTTGCTCATGGCTATGTCCTCAGCAACTAGCAGAGTACCTGACACATAGCAGAGATGACCAATAAACTACCGTTTAACAGTTCAAACAGAAAAGAGAAAGTAAAAAGGGCCAGAACTATGGTGACAGTAGTTCTTGTGGGAAGATACAGATGCATGCCAAAGTTTTTCCAAAGAAATTTGGTGAGTTGGACATAGAATAGCAATGAAAACTCAGGTGATGGGAGATTGCTGGAACCAATTGCAGGACATTAGAAAATATACAGATATGAGGAAAAATGAATCCTATTTTCCATCCCTGGATTACAGGGAGGAAGCAGGCCAATTTAGTGCAGAACTAAAACTTGACAAAAGTTTTAGAGCAATTTAGCTAATGGGGATTGCTGAGGTGAGCAAAGTAAAAGGCTTTTCAAGAAAGATGAAGGACCTTATCCTTCCACTCTATGAGAAGCAGAAACTGAAACATGACCTTCTTTGTATTACAAACTGCCATTCCAAAATTAATTGTTTTTTAAGAGTCTAGAGTGGAGTCACAAATTAGCTACAGTAGTTTACCTGCAGATTATTTTGTTTGGACAGCTTAATTCTGGCCTGTTTAATAATTGTCAACACTTAAAAATCAGAATCTACATAAAAATTCTGATATCTTTAATTCTTTCAAGTATCAGGCAGATGGTCAACCTTGTCTTCGTTTTTACAGGTAGAATTGGATGAAGCTGAGTAAATGCTGCTGCTTTAAATGACTCCAATTCACTACCCAATTTGTCTCATTTGTGATATTCACCTGGCCCCTGTAGGTACTGGAGTTTGCAAATCCTGGTCTAGTGGCATTATGTCAGCTTTAATGACAATGCTAAGAATAAAATCAGTAACAGTAATAATAGCAGACTGAGCACTTAGTTGCAGACTCTGTTCTAAGTGTGCCACAGAGATCACCCACCATTTGAGGGAGGTGCTGTAATTGTACCATTGTACAGGTGAAAAAACTAAGAGGTTCAAAGATCTGCCTAAATATCAACAGGTAATGGTGAGATGAGAAATCCAGTCAGACTTAATTTGCAGTTGCCAAATAGTATTCCAATTAAATGCTACTAAGTTACTCTATATGAAATCTGGGTCTTTTCCTAAAAGCAAATACATACCTTCACTTCTGCCACAGGAACTTGTGCTCTTTTCGGCAGTATGTACATGAACATGCACACCTGGGCAGTTATCTCATTGCTTCTACCTGTGCCTAAGATGATCTGAGATGAACTCAATAGCTTAGTTTCTCACCATAAATCATGAACTTTGGGTGGCGGGAGGGGAATGTGGGAGTGGTAGAGACTTGTCTTCATTTTTATGTCTAGTAAACATAAAATGCATAGATACAACTAATCAACTCAAGAAACTTAAGTTCTAATTGGACATATGCAACATCCTCAGGTTTTTAATGAGATTTAGCAACATGTGGGTGAGTATAAATGGAAGTTGTAGACCATATTCAAGGCTGAGGAGACACAAGAGGTGAGAGCCAGAACACCATTTGGAGATGTTTCAGTGGGTGTTTCAAAGTGTATAATGTGAAAAATGTCCATGTTAATGGAACAGGTTTCCAAGACGTCACAGTGGGCACTCTTGAGTTCTCTCCTAAAGTATCAGTGGGTGTTAAAAGTTTGCTTGGCTGAAGAAACATTCTGTGAAATATACAGGGAACAGAATGAAAGAACTTGAAAGATCAGACAGGACATTTGACTACATTGGAAAAAGTGAGAACTGGATTGGAAAACAAAAGCATCAGGGTTCTAAAAAAAATCTATGGAGAAGAGTTTAATCTGCTTATCTATGAATACTTTTTTGGGGGGGATACACATAAATTACATCAAAATGAAAATGGTGTAAACAAAGTAAGTCAAGAATAAAAACTTCACTCATAACTATCGTGGATAACCAAAACCTTTGTTTCTGATAATACATTTGAGAAATGTGAAGTAGTGGTATAAGACGCAGGAAGCAGGTTGTTTGAACTAAAAGGATATGTACATCTGGGAAACAGGTACTACGATAGAAATGATGGATAATTACTCTGTCACACCTTGACTCCAGAAAAATGAATTCATTTTGCTGTGTTGGTACTTTAACACACATTTTTTAAAACTATAAATGGCATTACAGATGGAATGAAGCAATCATAATGAACCAGTCGATGAGCCTGAATTTTCTTCCAAATCTTTGCTGTATGCTGTGAAAAAAGAAAACTCTGTTGAATGTGCATTGTGTTACATGCTACTCTAGGCCCTTTGACTTCATTATTTCATATAATTTTCACTACAACTGTGTAAGGTAAACAAGTATTTTAAAGATGAATCAGAAGCTCAGAAAAGTGAAATAATGTGCCTAAGTTCACACAGCTGCTAGGAAACAGAGCTGATTCTCAAATCCTTCCCTCCGGGTTTAATTCATCCTCCAGTTAAGTTTTGGAATGCAGATGATTGGAGTTAAATCCTATTACTTACCAACTTTGTGGCCTGAGCCTAATTAGTCTCCTTGGACTTCAGTTTCCTCTTCTGTGATGTAGGAAGACAATACCAATTCTCATGGGGTTGTTTTGAAAGAATTAAATTCGTTGATTTGTCCATTTATCTATTCAAATGACAGATCATGGAATGAGGGAAGTAAAGAAATGCATGAGCGGGGATTGGTAACTGATTATAACGAAGTCAATGGATCAGAAGGTTTGCTGAGGTGAAAGGATTTCTAGAATAACAGTACTAAAGCAGGTGAACTGGATGGGCAGTTGCCAAAGTATGATGCTTCAAGGTGGGATTTCAGAGGTGGTATGATTTGAAAGCCAACCTAGAGGGACGACAATGGGAGCAGGTAGCTAGGGATGTAGAATTAGAACTTTGGAAGCAAGGAAATTGAGAAGCTGAAAAGGAATGAGCATGCAAAATATCTAGAACTCAGTTGGTCCTTAAAAACTGCTAACTCTAAAAATAGTGTAAAAATACAGAAGCAGCAAACATAGGCAACATGTTTCTTGTTTACACATTAAATACCTGAAGGTGAAAAGTCTGCCTAAGTAGCAGACAGTACATGTGAATACATAATAGTTGATGCTGTAGAAATGCATTCTGTAAGGCAGAACATGATAATTCCTCAATCCAGCTTCTAGTCTCTACTTCTGATATGACTCACTTAAAATACTTCTGCTAGAGGTAGTTAGGCATTAATTGTTTATACAAGACTACATAAAGTAGTGAGGAGCACACACACACGCAAGACAAAACACAAATTAAGTAGAATAGGAAATGTTAACAAAAATTTCCAGGGTATTTGCTATCAAAGAACATTTTTATTTCAGCTGTTCCTTCTGCCTATAAGGTTCTTCCCAAGGAATCCACATGTCTCAAGTATTCACTCTGTTCAGGTATCTGGGCAAACATCACCTCATCAGAGAACTGACCTTCTATACACCCTGCCCCCAATCACTCAAGTCTTGCCTTTCTCTGCTTTACTTCATAGCACTTACCACTATTAGAAACATCACATATTTATTTGTCTTTGTTTACCATCTCCTTCCCCTGAACTATAAGCCCCAAAGAGTAGAGACTCTGTTTACAGTTTTATTTCTAATACCTAAAACAAACCTGAGCAAATAGTAAAAGCTTAATACATATTAATAACATTAAAAAAGAATCTAACTACTCTAAGGTCTTAGGCACTTAATAAAAAGAATGGGTTCCCATATTTACACGTAAAAGTCATGAACTAAGGTTTAAGTGAAAAAAGTAAATTAAAATTCCTAGTCTACTATTTTTTCCTTTTTACCACCCCAGAAGATGAGGGTTCAGGTAAAAAAATTATATCCCTTAGGGCTTATGGCGTACATGTTTGTTAAATCCAATTTGCTCAGCTTGTAGTTCTGTGGAATGCACTATGTCTACGATAGTCCCTTCTGATGATATCAAATTTTAACCACCACAAAGGGAGAAAACACTAAAAAGAATTTATCTAAGTTATCTCATTCAAATGAACACTTTTTGTGAGCTGGTGGGGAGAAGGCGAGGATATTTAATTACATGAATTTTATTGTTACTTATACTCAAGTAAAACAACAAAAATAGGAAACATTTTCAATCAGCATATGCCCAAAAACTAAACATTAAAATGGTGGCCTCAGTATTTCTGAAACCAAACATTGGCTAAAACAAACTATATGCACCTTTAAGGTGAGCAAGCACAAGAAGTCTACGTTTAGCAAGTAAGGTCAAATGTCTGCCAGCAAGTCTAAGATCTCAGAGGCAATATTTATTTCAAAAGTAATAAATAATATGGTCATATTAATTAATCGGTAACAGTTACAATGATGGAAATCCTTAAAATTCATATAAAAAACAAATTACAGTTAGGCTGCTGGCATATCTCAAAACTATATGTTTTCCAATGATCTATTAATCGAAATTAAAAATTAAATACACATTAATTCATCAACAGTGATAAAATTTCAAGGCTGAGAAAAATGTACTAATCACAAAGAATTTCAATTAAATGATATCAAGCAGTCCAGAGAGAAGAAATACTGCCTGTGGGAGAAGTCCTAATTATAAATAACTGTGTATTGCTTTAAAGACTAACATACACCTAGCTTTACCAACACTTGTGAACAAATTACACATTACTTACTTTGTTCAAAGCCTAACATGAAAATTGTAATAAATCCTCTGCTTTAAAAAAGAAGTGATCACCTGAAAAAGATTCATGACATCTCATTAACAAAGCAAAAATGTTAAACTGAAAAGGTTCACCTGTTTTGGTCTTCAGTTAGAAATAAAAAAACACTAATAATTCACTATAACAGCTTCTTAAACAATTCAAAAAAAATTTTGTCAATTGAAAAAAAATGACTGAATCAATGAGCAATTTGATAATTTTATTCATAAAATATAAGTGAGACTTACATCCATTTCTGGTGAATCTTCTCAAATAATTTTATGTGTAGGGCCTTGAGATGTATCAATTATAAAACATGAAAACATTTTTAAAATTTACAAATACAAACCATTACTTTATACAAGAATTCTCTATAAAGTTCGTCAATCAAAGTAAAAAGTAATATGCTTCAACTGAATATAAGGTATGTCCAGTTTATGTAATTTTGTAGAATTAGTTTTGTTTTGTTGGAGACTTTTCTCTCCGCCGGTCCTGACTTTTCTTTGATTCTCTGGATTGCTCAGAGTATCTGCTAGATTTTTCCCATCGCCTCTCAGCACCATTCTGATATCTATCTTCATCACTTCTTGAGCCAGAGTGTTTTCTATTCGTTTCCCTTGACTTTGACCTATCTTTTCTTCTAAAATTTTCACCATCCTTATTTCGGTGCCTATGCTTCTCATTTTCAGAAAAAGAATTTCTTCTGTCTCCTCTCTTCTTTTTGGGATCACCATGCTTATTTTCCACATCTATATGCATTTCTTGGTCTATGTCATTCACAACTCTATTGTAGTTGTTTCGTTCAGAAGGAATATCTTTGTCTGATGTGTACTTTGTTATAGGGTCTCTCCAATTTGAATCTCTTGAATTTTGATCTCTGTGTTTTTCTGATCTTCTTTCTCTCTCAGTCCTTGTTTCCTGGTGCCTTTGTTCTTGTCTTCTTTCTTTGTGTTTCCTATCATTTGTTTGCTGGTTTCTGATCAATTTATCTACTTCTTTACTTCTGGTCTTCCCATGTCTCTTCTTCTTACATCATTAGCTGCATATGTAAAATAAAAGAAGTTTTTATTTCAATCTTAATTTCATAACAATCACATTTACAGATACACTGTACGTTTACTAACTCAGATAAACTGGATGCAAAGCCAAATTGATTGAACAGGTCTGACGACACAGGGTCTTAACAAATGCTTAATTTTTAAGAATATACGACATCTCAGGCCAGGCACAGCAGATCACGCCTGTAATCCCAGCACTTTTGGAAGCAGGGACAGTGGGGGAGGTGGATTGCTTGAGCCCAGAACTTCCAGACCAGCCTGAGCAATATAGTGAAACCCCTTCTCTACAAAATCTCAAAAATTGGCCAGGTGTGGTGGCATGCACTTACAGTCCCAGCTACTCAGGAGACTGAGGTGGGAGGATCAACTGAGCCCAGGAGGCAAAAGTTGAGTGAACCAAGTATGTACGGCATTCCAGCCTGGGTAACAAAATGGGACTCTGCCAAAAAAAAAAAAAAACAAAGGAAGGAAGGGGAAGAAGGAGGGAAGGAGGAAAGTAAAGGAAGAAGAAAGGAAAGGGAATATATAATATCTCAACATTAGTTACCAAAGTACTGTTTTGATCTTTAGATTCAAGACAGTAAAAATAAACTTTATAGCAAATGTAAAAATTTTTTAGAAAATGACTCGAATAGTACATTTCCACTTAACAAATTTAATCCAAAAATTGAAATTCCATCCCATGTGTGTTATTCACAGGAATATTATGTCAGATGTGGTACCTAATCAAAATACAATGATAACACAAACTAGCAATCACTTCCTAAACACAGGAGGAGTAGAACAACTGGGTTTGCTTAACAGTATGAATATATATTTCTCAATGAAAGGCCTCTTCCTGCCAAAACAATAGTTCTCCTCTCTGATACTTGCAGAGAGGCACTAAACGCACCAACAAGAGCAGATATGTTAAGATTTACAGTCATAGGCTTTATTAGAGCCACAAATGCTTAGTTTCTGAAGAAACTCTTCTAAAGGACCTCAAATAATTTGATTTTGCTGATATAATCCCAACTATAAATACAAAATGATTATACCGAAATAACTTACCACTTTAAGCAACAAAACAAATTTAATCAGTTTATCTGTTATTTAATTTGGGTGCATAAATCAAAGATGCTAAGATAATAAAAATGTCTGTCAAATTCATACATATGCAGGAAAGAGAAAATATGATAGAAAAGTGCCTCTCGTCACCCTAATTCTCACTGTACCAACTTCTATTTCTTCTGCTAAATGCCTACCTTTGGCACATGTTACAGTCAGTTGGTCTGCCACTAAGGACCTATTTCTCTGGTTCCTATCAAACAGCTCAGCTGAGCTGCAGCTACCCAAGCAGAAACCATCTGGCTCTGTGCTAAACCAACGTCTCCCTGACTCTATTGTACACTACTCTCAGGCTTTACTGATATTAAAACCTACCCACATAACAATAGGCAGTCTCTTCTCTCTTTACTATGTTTGTTTTACAATTTCCTAATTTTGGAGCAGTTCATACTGGTCTTATGCTATTTAATATTTCATTAATAAAACAAAGTTCTCTACTGAAATTGTATGAGAAGGCAAATTAATTTTGAATCAGCAAGCTTCCTTATTGAAGAAATTCATGCTGTGTTATCATCTGTTCTCAAAATGGATACCATGAAAAAACAAATTCTGTAGAATATAAAAATTGTGAATGTTACATGAACAATGTTTGTACACTTAAATTCAAGAATTTAAGTTCCTATAAGCAAATAATCTTTCTCTGATAATATAAAAAACAGACAACCCCAGAATTCTGAATGTCATAATATGTAAAACACTTTGAAATATAACAAGCTATGGAACAAAGGTGTAAAGTCTTTCAATTTAAGGCTATGGAAGAAAGTGTTGATGCCACATTGGATGAAATATTGCAACAAAACAAAACAAAATGAGAAATGACATGCATGTAGGGTAAGCAGACCATCTCTTACTTGGACCAAGATACTGTAATGAAAGAAAGCAGAGCTGACCTTGTGTAAAACAACACAGATCTTTTCAGAAACTATGAACCAGAACCAAACTTTGAAAACATCTTTTACTACAGCATTTCCACTTCCAGATAGGATAGAGAAGACTGTGGAAAACCTGTGCTCCTGCTGAAAATAACTAGAAATGCCAGATAAAATTTTAAAATGTTCCATTGAAAAACACTGAAAAGTACACAGAAATCAAATTAAAGGAACTCCTAATTGCCAAAGCTGAGATGATTTGAACAAAATAAATGACAATACTGAACTTTAACCCACAGGATAAGATAAATAACCATGAATCTATATTGATATATACAGTTGACTCAATAAATAAATGAGACAAGAGGGATAATGCTTTCTTACAGAAGAAATTCAATTACTAGATGTAGAAGAAAACAAATGCAAAACCACCATTAGGAAAACACCATAGTAAAAATAAGTGTTGCAGACAAGATCCAAAGATGGATGTTAAAATTAGTGAGTAAAAGCTGGAGGAGAAAGAGATTTGCATACTATCAAGTTATCTCCCTATAAGATATTTTCACAGAGAAAAATAGTTTCCCTGAAGACATCCAGTGGACACCACCTTACTCAAGTGATCAAGGCTGTCACCCAAAATAAAATTATGAACCCCTTGATAAGATGCACTAAGAACAACATATTGTTTCCACTGCACTCTTGCCAAAAATGTCTAACCTCATTCTAACGATGAGAAAACATCAGATGAAACTCCATACTGAGGAACGGGTTACAAAATAAGTGACCAGAGGACTTCAACAGTGTCAAGGCTATTAAGAACAGGGAAAGCTTGAGAGGAACTATCATAGAATGCAGAAAATTGAGAATAAAATTAAATGTAAGGAGAATCCTGAAATAAGAAAAAGGACATAAGTGGAAAAACTGGTTTTCAAATCATATCTGTAGTCTACTCAATAATGCTTTTCCAATGTTAATTTCCTTGTTTGATAAATGAACCATGGTTATGTAAGATGCTACCATTAGGGGAAGCTGGATGAGGAGTATATGGAAATTCTCTGTACTGTTTTTGCTACTTTCCTAAGTCTAAAATTAGTTCAAAATAAAAGGTTACATTTACGAAGTAAAAAATATAAAGGCATGAGACAGCTAGTGGAAAAATAAGGACTAGAGGGGCCAAGATGTAGGAGAAGGCAGAAGCATTGAGAAGTAAGCTGATGTTCTACAGCCACTTTCTCCCTGGGAGCATCTGCTGATTCAGGGACGCTGGTGAGGGACAGAAAGACACCAAAGCTCTGGTAGCCTTGTAGGGCTAGAGAGACAAGAATATGACTGATTATTTGCCATACATATATGTGCAAAGATATCATTATCTAGAATACGTAAAGAACACCTACAAATATACAGAGAATACAACTTAATTTAAAAAAATCAAAGGCTGAGTGAGGTGGCTCACGTCTGTAATCCCAGCACTTTGAGAAGCTGAGGCAGGTGGATCATGAGGTCAGGAGTTCAAGACCAGCCTGGCCAACATGGTGAAACCCCATCTCTACTAAAAATACAAAAATTAGCCAGGCATGGTGGTGGGCGCCTGTAACCCCAGCTACTCGGGAGGCTGAGGCAGGAGAATCACTTGAATCCAGGAGGCAGAGGTTGCAGTGAGCTGATAATGCACCATTGCACTCTAGCCTGGGTGACAGAGCAAGACTCCATCTCAAAAAAAAAAAAAAAAAATCAGTAAAATACTTGAGAACTTGACTGCAAAAATCCAAATGGCCAATAATGTATAAAATGGTGTTTAATTTCATTAGTGGCAATGCAAATTAAAACTAAAACCACAATGCAGTACCATTACACATCCACCAGAATGGCTAAAATGAAAAAGATGGCCAATTTGAAGTATTAATAAGAATGGGAACTACGCAAACTCTTATACACGGCTGGTGGTTGTGTGCATTGGAATAACCAGTTGGAAAACTGACAGTATTTACTAAAGCTAAATATATGCAAATCTTATGACACAGTGACTCCACCTATAGGTGCATACCCAGTAGAAATGTGAATAAATAAATAAGGTCATCAAAAGATATGTACAAGAATATACATGGAAATGCCACTTATAAATCTAGTCTGTTGAGTAGAAAACTACACAGCAATATGAATGAATCAACTATAACTAAATGCAGTAATGCAGCTAAATCCCACAAACATAATGGTAAAAAAAAATAAGCCAGAAAGAAAAAGGAGTCTATAACACATGATACTAAAGTTAAAAACATGCAAAATTAATTTATGAAATTACAAATCAGAATACAGTATATCTTGACCTGTATGCTAGCTATACATATGTGTTCCCTCTATAAACATTCATATAGCATCTGAGGTCCACACTGAATGTTTGATATGTCAATTATAAACATAAAGCTTTAATATTAAAAGTAAAAATTCAAATCTTCTTTAAAATAAAAACAGGATAGCTTCTATAAACTAGATTACAACATTATGAATGGTATTTCAGTCATAACTCAAATAAGTATTTGCCAATGAAATATTTTCATTTCTATAATGACGATATCAAAAGGTAATCCCAGCATTATAAATGTTGTACTACACCACAGACTGCAACAATGATAGATGGAACCATTTGTATTAATTGTGGCTTTTAAACAACTGATCTCTAAAATAAGCAACCTAATTATTTTCTTCCTTCATAAATATCAGCAATATATTTATTAAAAAAGAGTAAGCCAAATTACAAATGAGCATCAATACCTGAGGCAGAGCTATGACTACCAGTAGACGAAGAATCGCTCTCTTCACTGGAAGATTCTGAACTGCTACCACTGCTGTCAGAATCGGAGTCAGAGGAGTCAGACTCTGAAGAGGAGGACGCTGAAGAGGAAGAGGATGGGGAGGATTTATTTTGCTCAACATCTGGTTTCTGTGCCACAATGACCTTTGGTGTATTTTTGAGATGTTCACGTAGTTCATCCCTAATTTAAAATATAACCTGTTAGATTCTATTTCAAAGACAATTACGAGATAACTTTATAATCTGAAAATAAAATTCTGAGAATAATCCTTACGTTAAACCTCCAAGACCTATAGAAGTAAAGAAGTTGATGGCAAATCGAGTGTTTCTTGGATTATCTCGGGGTAATAATCCTTCAAAGAATGGCTGTAGGGTTCTAAAAACAAAAATAAACAAACAAAAGAAAACAGATTGCTTAAAGATAAAAAGGCAAAATCCTTACACAGTCATTTTTCACATTTTTCATATATGAAATTACTAAATGAAATACAATCAAGTAACTAGTTGATGTCATTTATTAGGTTAGGCTATGTGCTATCTAAATGAAATGAGTAGGGTCAAATAATAATTTACCAAACTTGATTTCTGTCATTATACAATGGAGGAGGTTTTTAAAAAACTTTTTTACACACACACACAGAAAAGATAAATATATACACATACACATATATATACATGTGTGTGAATATAATGTATAGTGTATAAACACACACACACATATATAGTGTGTATATGTACAAAAAAATTTAAAAACCTCTTCTGTTTACGTACATGTACACACACACATACACAGAACTGTGCAAAGTACAGGGGGAGAGGTGGAAGTAGTCAACAAAAGAGAGAAATCAAGGATGAAGCCCATATAATTACAATATCTATGAAGTGAGACAACCAGAAAGACACTAACAATACAAGGTGGTTTTGGACATTTGGTTTTCAGCACCACACTGAACAACAACTCAGTGGAGTCAGGAAAAACTTTCTGACACAAAAAGGTAAAATATAAGAAGAATGATTAAGAGTTTGCCAGACAGATCAAGAAGAGAGGAAAATGCCAACAGTAGAAACAGAAGTAAGGAAGCATGAAAGAGCCAGATGTGTTTAACAAGCTTGGCAATGTTGGTATGGCTGGAGTGCAGCTTCCTGAAGAGAGAGAAGATGAGCCTGGTCAAGTGATAGGGACCAAATGAGTAAATATATGAAGCCATGAGAAGTGGATGGAATAGCCCTCAGGCAGTGTGTGCAACTCAGGAACACTGAAGAGGCAGGCTGAGGAAGAGACAGAGAGGAATTGACAGAAAGTGAGGAGCCACAGTGAGCAGGTGGTCAAATGTGTGAGTGAGGCAGAGAAGTGAAGGGGCATGCAGATTGATAAAGATGACTGAATATGGCAGGTGGTCACTGAGAAATCTGAAAGGATGATTTCAGTAGTGTCAATGGAGTAGAAGCCAACCTAAATGGCAATGTGAATAAATAGGAAATAAGAAAGGTGAGAGAGGATTATATAATAGTCCTGAAATAAGACTCTAGTTCCATGTAATAATCTGAACAATTATTAATAGATGACATATATACTCAAAACTGTCCACTGATAATATTAGTTACCATTCTAAGGCTTAAAATTAGGGTAAAAATAAAATTTTAAATATCACTGGAGAATTCAAGTGAGCATATAAAAACAATTCTTTTCTAAGAAAATTTAAAAATGCATTAATTTGAACTCCACTTAAAATAAAAACCACCACTAAAAGTTGCATGTTGTCCTGTGTGACATAACATGAGATCCACAGTAATGATTAATGGATGGAGAAAGTCCCAGGGGGCTCAGATCTTGTTTTACAATCTTGGATGGGCTTATGTCTGCTATAATGAGAGAAAACCTGAGGTCAACAAGAATAAAAAGTGCTTAATGAGAAACTTACTCATCCTTTAATCTTGCATTAAGTTTAGGAAGACCCATGTATTCACACAGTTCCTGAAAAAATATTTTGACAAAAATTCTACTGGATGATGTAGTGGTTTCTTCACTCAGTTTTATACATTCAAGAACCTGAAAATTAAAATTAAAAAAGACAATTATATTTTAATTTGTAAAAGGCTGACCAATATATGTAGGTTTAAGTGTTTCTCAAAATTACTATTTATTCCCATCTTCAACCATAGTTATCTCT
Organism: Ateles fusciceps; assembly: GCA_036589455.1. Taxonomy (NCBI): domain Eukaryota; kingdom Metazoa; phylum Chordata; class Mammalia; order Primates; family Atelidae; genus Ateles; species Ateles fusciceps. The sequence continues at coordinate 1,112,593 of JAZHEH010001960.1, forward strand.
GAATATCTCCCCTTATGCTGACATAAAAATTTAAAACTATTTCTCTATATTAACTTGAAAAATGTTAACATGCTATAGAAATAGATTTCATTCTCTGTTTTGAGTAATGTGCTTGTTATAGCAAAGAAGATATCCTCTCTTGAGTGGATAATGGTAAAGATTACTAGCTCTTAAAACTTACTCATCAAAATGGGGTGTATATGAGGGTTTGGGGCAAAATGTCACTTAGCACATTAGGCTACAATTTTGTATAGCACATATATGATTTTTAAAAAAGTATGATGGTTTATTCTGAATATTAAGACTGTGGCTTAAAAAGTGAAATGTCTAAAGAAATATTTTGAGGGTAAATAAAAATAACAGTAATCTCCAGTTTTCATGAGTTATATGTTTCAGGAGCCCATTAGTTAGTTAATTGCTTAAAATTCTAATTTCATTTTCTTAAAGAGGGAAAAAAAGAAGTAAAAAATTATTACAATTAGCCACCTGGGTTAGATTACAAATGCCTATTAATGTAGCTAGATATACTTAGTACTTAAAATACTATAAAAATCTATCCAATGTTTGTAAGTTTGAGATATTGCCTCATTCTACCATTAGTAGGATGGCATTCTACAAGATGATCCTGTTCTTTCCTCCTGGATGTAATTTCTTTCTTTCTTTTTTTTAAATTCCTTTAGCAACTTTGCTTTTCTTAGGATCTACGACTTTTTATTTGTATCACTGCTATGGGCATATCTTACCTCTGCTCTTATATGGTAACCCCCTTGAAAGGAGGGATCATGTTTAATTCACTTATACCCAGTACCTCTCTCAATGACTGGGTATTTAAATGGCGGCTAAATAACACTGGTTGAATAGCAGCTGTAAAATAAATGCCACCTTAATTAATGCCTTTCAAATTTCAATCCAGTGCACATTTCCCCATCAAGAATATATCTTTCTTTGTTCTATGACTATAGGATATCTTCTCTACAGCTTACTCAAAATCAGTATCTGCTGAAAAGAACACATCCTTCTAGGACAATCATTTTTCTTAAACCTAACAAGTGGACCCACGAAGAGTTATTCCCTCAGGTATCAAGGGAGAGTAATTCAGAGATATATTTACCACCAAAGTAGTGGCATATGTGGATATGAGTGTGCATGCATGTGTATGTAGACAGAGAAGATGAAAATCTGCAGTATTTTTCCCGAAGACAATCCTAGCCATCACTATTGAAACATCAGCATGTTTGGACTATTAATATAATATAAAGATAGTATTATTTGTATATTATTTACCTAGCTTTCTGATTCCATATTACATAATCTCAAAGATAGCAGTTCTACATATTTAATTTTAAAGCACATTTCATAATAAGATAAATATGGCTAGCTTATACTAAAATCTATTTGAGAAAAATAGGAAATTAGGAAGGAAGTATAAATATTAGCCCATGTACTTACACTCCATGGAAGTGAATCAGTGTATAAAAGGTGAGCAAACATCTTAGCAACATTTCTCAATTTGTTTGTTTCCAAGCGATGGATGGTATCATACTGTTCTTTGAATATACTCTCAAAAGATTCCATGTATTCTTTTTTTAGCATGCAAAATCGCTAATAAAAAAAAAATCAGTACATTAAAAACTGAATGTTAATACAATTATGAGCATATTAAATCCTAAATTTACTGAATCAAAACTTAAAAAAGTTAATATATATGGTTTCTAACTACCTGAGATTTACGTGCTAAAACAAAATTATACATGTAGCTAATCATACGTGTGTAGAGCTTAAATGTAAAGAAACATTTTAGATCATGCTTTAATTGTGCTGCCTGAACATGTACTTGACTTTGGAAACCGCTTTGAGATTTTGAAAAGATAGTATTTAATTGTCCTCTATTGGGAAATTGTTACAAAGCATGGAAAATTCCAAAAAGCTCTGGAAAAGTGATATACAAAGTTAAAGCACTGCAAAAATGAATCAGAAAAGAAGGAAGGTGAAGAGAGCGGGAAACCTAAGGAAGGAGAGAATTTGCTTTTAGCATAAATATTAATATGTTGTTATATGAGACCAGACCATAAAGTAGAAATCATTAATTTACAATATTCATTCTAAGAATTCCCTTAGTAGAAGCCGGAACTCACCCCGGCTAATAAGCCAAAAAACTTTTCATACGTCCTCTGCTGGGCACAGCAATCAAGAATCATGTTGCAGAGTTCTTTCTATTTGGGAAAAAAAATACATTAATGAGTCAAAACACAAAGAGACTAAATATTGTATGATAATTTACCAATATGATAGTGACTGCCTGGATTTTTAAAGGTTTAAAACTTCAAAAACTTTGTAAGTAAAATAAAAATCTCAATCTATGTTAAGCTCATAATTTTTTAAAGCTTTGGGTCTGGATGACAACTTCCACGGTCATTTATGCTAATTATATTAATTATAAAATTCTAAATTCATGATAAGTATGAACTACATCAAGAAAACCTAGAATATGAAACAGACATATGAGGGAGAGATTTAATACACTGCATTCTTAAAGGATTCTATGCAGAATTCTTTTAAATAGAAGACTCACCAAAACAACATCTAACAATTCAGTTACATTTCTCCCAAGGATATAAACTCAATTGCTAAAGAATATATTTAGTATGGAAAAGGCAGACCATTATGAGTCTTTACAGAGGCGTATAAGTGGATACAACTTCAACGTTTACATAAATTATCCTCTGGTTGATAAAGAAACATTTTTAAAAAACCTCTGTGGCTGAATCTTCTCACCTCAAAATAAATGTTATTCATATAGAACTGTCTATATGGATCTATACAAATAAATGGAATCATTCCATAACTGCTAGTAAATTGTTCCAATTAGCTATTCAGGTTCCATGTAAACCTCTCTGAAAATTCTGTTAAACTAATGAATAAATTCACAGTCAAGAAATATTATCATCACAGATGATTTCGACGTAACAAACTAGTTTTTAAATATATTAATTCCTGAAATAATTCCAATGAGATATGTATTGATGATAGCAATGCCATGGATGAAAAAACTCAGGCAACATAAGGTGAATAGAGAGAAAATGAAAAAAGGTGCAAATTCATCTATGATCAGTGTAAAACTGACCAAATATCTTTCTACAAAGATTTACAGAAACTTAAAGAAACTTTCCAAATAGAGTAACTGTAATATACTTGCTTTCTCCAAACAGAAAGCAAGCCTATAAAAACATGTTGCTTTTTAATTTTTACCTTTGTATTTTCAATTAACAATTCTGACATTTTGTCATATTTAATAACAGAATACAACCTACATAAAAATAGTAAATATTAAAAAAAATTCTATCATTAAGTATTTACTGCAGATATCTATGTTAACATTATGTGTCAGAGACTCCAGAGGAAGGACTTAGGGCAAGAGGTAGGAAGAGAAGCTTGGAGAAGCATGGAACAGATACTCTAGAATTGTGCTGCCCAACATTTCTATTTTAATTATTTTAAATTATACATAAAATTAAAATTCTAGTTCTTCAGCCACATTATTAGTCATATTTCTAGTACTCAAAAGCCACATGTGTCTAGTGGCTACTATACTAGAGAATGGAGAATATAAATACTTCCATGAGTACAGAAGTTGTATTGGACAGCACCGCTTTAGATACTGATAATCTACTCACGCACGGAACAATCTACTCACAGCTCGAAGGCCTCACCTTACAACACAGAGCTAGATACTTTCAGATGCCATTATATTGCGCACTCTCTCTCTCTCTCCATATTGTGTGTGTGTGTGTGTATGTGTGTGTGTGTATAATATATATATTGCATACATATATATTTTTAAGATAAGTCTCAAGTTATCTCAACTAAATGTTTATAAATGTATAAGTTCTGAAAAGGTTTACTTTATCAAATTGTCATATAGTACTAAAAACTAAAAAAGTCTTTTCTAAATTCTACCAAATTATGTTAACTTTGTATATTAAAATTCATTTTCAACTTATTTACCAGCATAATCTTTTATAATAATATAACAGTTAATCAGGTTTAAAACAATAAAACCTGGTAATATGCTGACAGCACCGCTATGTACTACTTGCAAAACAAATTACCTTCCTACCTAAATGCAATTGTAAGTTATTCCCTCTAGCTTATATTAATTAAATATTTTAACATTTTAATTAAGTATTATAGCAATTTTAGGAGTCTTTTGAGTGCATGAAAATAAATGCACTAAGATACGCTTCCAAATATGACCAAAATATACTGAGGTTAGTTCTGAAATAACTATCTTCTAGATTAACGTTAATAAAATTTATAATGGTTTAATTATCTTCCTCAAATAACATGACAAGATCATATAGAAATTTCAGTGACAATTATAATTTTAAAGGTTTTAATGTATTATTTCCTTCCAGTGACGACATAGCAAGTGTGGCCAGTTTACAAACAGGCACACTATTATTAATATACCAATAACAAAACTTTGAAAGGAAAAAAAGGAATCTTTTACATTTAAAAGAATAAATTTTTCTCAAAATTCCCTATCACCATATTTCAAGAATTAATATATATTCTAGAACGAAGACTGGCAAACTTTTTCTGTAAAGGGCCAGATAATAAATATTTTAGGCTTTAGAGTCCACATGGGTCTCTGTCAAAACTACTTCTTCTGTGGCTGTGGTGTGAAAAGAGCCATTGACAATATATCAGTAAGTCTTGCTACATTCCAATAAAACTTTATTCATAAAAACAGGCAGCAGGCCTCTGCCACAGGTTGCCAATCTCTGTAACACATCATTTTTAAAGGCTTAGGACAAATAATTTATATCTAACAGTAACTTAGATCAGATAATCAAGAAGACCTAGAAGAACCAGAAACTGAACAGCTCATCAGAGCTGATACATTCACTCTAGCATCTGTGCCAGGTCTACCACATGTAAAAGAAAAGTGAGAAAAACAAAATCACCAAAGCTTTGGCTCAGGTTCTAAGGATGTAATATCTAGATGGGAAGGAAGCAATATATATAATATAGATTAAAAAAAAAAAAAGGAAAAAGCAACTTTATCTACTTAATCTGATCTTCATTATCCTTGACATTAGGGTTCTGATACTTTGAGAAGTGAAGTATACCAAGCTGTAAGATAGTGAGTCCCATGGGGCCAAGATGGAGCTATGTTGTGAAATGCCTGACACATAGTATCTGCTGAATAAATTTTCATGAAAGGAATTATTGAATGAAGCCTGGGCATGGTGGCTCACACCTGTAATTCCAGTGCTTTGGGAGGCTGAGGTGGGCAGATCACCTGAGGCCAGGAGTTGGAGACCAGCCTGGCCAACATGGTGAAATCCTGTCTCTATTAAAAATACAAAAATTAGCCGGGCACCTGTAATCCCAGCTACTTGGGAGGCTCAAGGCAGGGGAATCGCTTGAACCTGGGAGGCAGAGGTTACAGTGGGCCGAGATCATGCCACTGCATTCTAGCTTGGGCAACAGAGTGAGACTCTGTCTCAAAAATAAAAAAAAATAAAAAATAAAAAAATGAAAAAATTACATGATGATGCTTTTTATGAATTTTGTTTGTTTGTTTTAGCTCATCAGCTATTGTTAGTGTTAGTGCATTTTATGTGTGGCCCAAGACAATTCTTCCTCCAATGTGGCCCAGAGAAGCCAAAAGATTGGATACCCCTATAGTGCATCAAGAAGATGGACCACATAATCCATTAAAGAACAAATTTCCTATTATATTTAAGTCACAATTTGATTTATAGGCAATAACTCAGAAATTCTATGTAAAGTGCAGTGTTTCAGAGACTCTCTTTTACCATATCCCATTTGAGCAGAAAATTTAATTCACTGGGGTGAGTAGTACAACTGAAACACTGCAGTTACTCTAAAATGATATAAAACCTACATTTAAAAAATAAATATTTAGCACTGAGGTATTGCTTCAATTCACAATATTTACTCATTAACAGCCTTAACCATTTTAAAAACCAATATATACATTTCCTAATAGAAAAGAAGTATTAACATACTGTTTGGCTTTCAGGAAACTCCATTTTCAGCAATTTGTGAGCACACTCTTCAAAATCTAAACTGTGGAAATGATCACAATAGGTTAAAAGCTTGCAATATAGACTGTAGCACTCTTTTATATACAAGAATCTTACTTTAATAACATAAGTAACCTTTTTTAACTGTAATTTCATATTGTTGCACTGTGTATATGAAGAAAATATAGCTCTTTACGGAGAATGAAGTGCCAATACATACAACATGGATGAATCCTTGAATTATGCTAAGTGAAATAATCCAGACACAGAAGACTACATATAGTATGATCCCATTTACATAAAATGTTCAGAAGAGACAAATCTATGGACACGGAAAGTAGATAAAATGAGTAGGAAGTGACTGCTAATAGGCTCAGGGTTTAGAGTAATAAAAATGTTCTGGAATTAGATAATGATGATGGTTGTACAACTTTGTGAATATACTAAAACTACTTGTAGTCATGCATCGCTTAGTAACAGGGTTATCTTCTGAGAAATGCACTCTTAAGAAATTTAATATGTGAACATCATAGAGTATATTTACACAAACCTAGATGGTACAACCTAATTTACCTAGGCTATATGCTATGGCTGTTGCCCCTAGGCTAGAAACCTGTCCAACAGGTTACCATACTTCTGAATACTGTAGGCAACTGCAACACAATGATAAGTATTTACGTATATAAATACACCTAAACATAGAAAAGGTATAGTGAAAATACGGTATTATAATTTTATGAGACCACCATTGCCTATGTGGTCCATTGTTGACTGAAAAGTTGTTATATGGCACATAACTGTGAATGTACACTTTAAAAGGGTGAATATCATAGCATGTGAATAAAATATCAATCTTAAAAAGGCAAAAAAATAAAATAAAAAAGAGTTGTATGCACTGAATTGTATTATTCCCTCAAACCAACCACCCTCAAGCTATAACTCATCAGATAGAAGGGTTTCTAATCTATATGATTTTCTTCATTTTAAAGTGAAGAAACAAAATACACAATATGTAAGTTTCTCTCATTTCTGCAATCATATTATGCTTATCAAAAGTTTTCCCACTATAAACTGGCCACTCAAGTATGATGGCAGTAAATTCTTAAGTGTTAGCCGTATCTTTTCCTTCAAGCACTGGAGGATAGTAACTGTACATAAAGAATTTATTAACTGTTCTGACTTGATAATTCCATATTACAGAACAAGTCTAAGTACTCTAAATCTGGGTAACTAGGTCCCAGATCTCATGGAGTATTTCCCAGGGCTCAAGGTTTTCAAGAGACCTAGCTGTTCTGTTCTACATTTAGTTGTTAAATAAATCTAAGAAAGAAAAAACAACTCTATTCAAAAGCTTAGATAAAACAAGTTAGGATGGTTAACAATGAGGACAAAGAAATAAAGGCTTTAAAATGTTAATACTTCTTTAAAATAAACTAAAATTTTTAAGAAATGCATTCCTATTCACAAATGTACACCTAAATTAGAAACAACTGGAGGTAAAAACACCTATAGGCTATTATACTGATTTACGTTTATACAAAGGATTTCAGAAGGATTTAGAGACGATCTAATTAGATCCTCTTTTTATAGATGAGAAAAATGAGACTTAGATATTTTGTTTGAAACTTGTTCCTGGCCACATAGTCCTGGAAGTAGAACTTGAACACAGGGATATTTATACTTTCTCACCCAATATTTCAGAAGAAAAGGCTATAATTAATATTTAATTTGACAAGTCATATCTTGAAATGTATATTATGTGTTTAGAGAAACCAGTAAAAGTCCTAATTAAGACAGGAGTAAATATAGGTCAAGTTTCTCTGCTTACATTAAAATCTCAACGTGGAAGAGTAAATGATACATTACTTTATCATAACTCTACTTTTACTAAACATTGCAAATTTCTTAGATTTTTCTATACTGCTTCCAAGAGGTAAAAGACATTCCAAGAGCTCAACATGATGTTAGTGCTTACTCACTACTTTTACAAGTTAGCTTGGTTCATCCTAAATACAGCGCATCCACATTTTATAAATACCACATACAAAAATAGTAAATAAAAAAATTTGCAAGAAAAAAATACCCAGTATTCATATGAACAGATTTTAAAATATCATCAGCATAGTTCACCTAAAAGAATTAGCAAACTCAATTTGTTAGTTGCTTTATTGATTGAGAAATAATGCTACTATATTTGCATTTCTGTGGAATGCTCACACTTTTATTTCTGATAACACAGCATAAAATCACTAATTGAAATATAATGTTTATGGACTTAGTTTTGCAGTTCATCTGTATTTCTCAGCTTCTATTACTTAAAGGGTTTCCTAAGCACAACAGGGTAATAATCCAGGATGATACATACAAGGCATCGAAATAAAGAAAAAACCTACCAGGAAAGAGATTATATAACAGAGAATATTAAACAGTATCTAACATTAAAATACTAAATGGTAACTGATAAACTTTAATAATACAGCAAAACAGAAAACATTTAAAACAGATGTGACTTTTTCTTTTCTAGCTTTTTAAAAAAACAAAATTAGTACTGAGACAAAATCCTGAAATTTCTGAAAAACAGTCAAGTAGTTGATGAAGAAATATTTCTACTTTCCTTTTATCTACTAAGTGAAGTATCAGGGAGAAAGTTAGCTGTTAAGACAGTCTGTTTTTCTTGTTCTTGTTTTATTTTGAAAGTACTTAATGACTCCCTACACCAAGATAGTTTTTAGGCTGTACTAATTACAAATATTAAATCAATTAAATTTTGTTGACATTTTATTTCTCATCTTAGGTTGCTAAACCAAATGAGTTTCAGGTTTAACACAAATAAATAGTGATTGAGGGGAGGGTAAAGAAAAAAGAAGACATTTACTGAATTACTGTTTTGTTTACATGATGGTTTACAAAGTGGTTTTGTTGATGTGTCCAATTTCAGAAACTTTGAACAGGTGGGGACATGGTAGTCCATCTCCCTCTCATGTTAGTTACAACTTCAAAAAGGTAAAATCAGACTGGAACATCGTTTAAAAGCAAGAACAAACAGGAATGCTTTATCTTTAATAGCAAAGGCAATTGTGTAGTTTAACATTTCATGCATATAAAAAACGGGTAATTTAGGGGGCCATACCAGAAGGAAGATAAGACTACTGGTGGTATCAGTCAACAAAAACAAATTTAAAAAATAAAATTCCCACACAGTTCAGTTGCCAGAACTAAGTTTTTGTTCACAAGATTTTCAAGTGGACTGTTTAAGATGCCCTTATAGCCACCTGGCTTGATGATTACATCCTATTCTTGATTTTTTGCCTGGTATATAATAAACACAAAGCTTTTGAAAAATACAAAAACTGAAGATAGACACTAAAGTATCTGTTAATCCAACCTCATGTCAAGATAATCACTATTGATATGTTAACATATTATTTCTAGAATCCATCTATTTTTACAGTTAGGAAAATACTACACGCACAATTCTATATAGTTACATAGTTTTTATCCCACCTAAGATTACATCAGACTGTTTGCTCACATTTAAAACAATTCTCTATTAACCTAATTTTCAGTGGTGGCATTGAATGAACATTTTGATTGTGGTGGAAAATAAGATTGTCTCCATTTTTTCTTTTGCAACAAACAATTCTGTATGTAATTATGTGTCCACATTTATATCTTTAGGAAATACAGTAATGAAAAACAAGGGTCAAATAGCATGAACAATAAGCCCTTGATTCACATTACAGAGCAGGGTGACTATAGCAAATAACAGTGTAGCTAGATTTGAATGTTGTCATCATAAAGAAATGATGAAGGTTTAAAGAGATAAGGTAATTACCCTGATATGATTATACAATGTATATATGCCTTGAAACATCACCCTTAGGCTATAAATATGTACAACTATTATGTGTAAATTATAAATAAAAATTAACTAATTAAAATTAATAATATTTAGAAAAATAACAAAAAATCCCCACAGAAAATCAACACATAAGACAGCAGTTACTGCTACTAGGGACTGATACCACTATGTAATAGTGGCTATTACTTGTTTTTTAATGCTTTAACTTTTCAACTCTTTTGTGTGATTCTGAGATTATCAAGGTTACATTTCTTTTAAATAATTATTCAGAGCTCCACTGTAACTCTTCAAAGTTAATGTTAACTGCAACACTAACACAGTAAATCTGCTGTTCACAACTGATTACTGTTGGATTTCTGAAAAAGGACAAACAAATGAAAAGTCAAACTCTAAGAATATTTACCTCTGACAAAATATTTATCACCTTTCACTTTAAGTTTATATGAAAAAATATTTAATACTTTTTTATGTGAAGAGAAAACAGGTAAGGATAAAGCCAAAAAAATTCCCAACCCATGTTTTGCTGTTTAACATTCCTGTATTTGAAGATAAAACTAAAGCCAAAAATTGTTCAGACTGAAAACAGATGACTCCTACTTATGAATCATTACTGCTATTACATCATACTAAATGGAAATATACTAGTAATGAAACAAAACTAAGGAAACATTTCTCCTCCAGTGTAAAATGTAAACACTGTGCCCATTAAATCAATAGGTTGATTCGCATATAAAATAACAGATGGACTAAGATTTAACATCCTCATTTATTTCTCTTCAAAACCAAATTCACAGCCTTCAAAGGGAATAGGTTTTGTTTTCAGGACATCATATCACACTACTTCTCACTTAGCATTACTTCAACGAGTCCTCAAAACCTTCCTAAGTCTAATTCCTGCTTCTGTTTATATTCATTTACATCTGCAGAGCAAATCACTAACAGTCATCGCAACAGTGCTTCTTTGCCTAGAACCAGAACTAGAAACCAAATTTTAAAAATGTTAAATATTAAATTTTCATTATACAATTCAATACTCTGCTATCTTATAAACAGAATTATCTTCAGGTTTTTATTAGTGGCACTTAACTATAAGAAATGATATAGCTAAAATACCATTTAATTATGTAACACAATTCGACCTTCCAATTAAGTAAAGACAATTTGTCTGTAGAGCAAAGAACCAACAGAAGGGAACTATGAGCTTGGGCATGGGATGGGAGAGAGAGGTAGGCAGTCTAAGAATGCTGAAATGGTGTACAGTTTTCTGTTATGAGATCCCAAAATGTATCTCTGATCTCCTTACCCATTCCTTATCAAAATCAAAAAAAGGAACAACTAAGAGATGATGTCTTACCTTGACTGAATAGCAAGATAAATTGTACGACGAAATGAGACCAGATTAATTTCTGTTTTGTCATGAATAGTTACTTTTTGTCCTAAAGAAACATAACAAAATTACAAAACTGCAGAAATAAATGTAAGGAAGCTAAAATATATCTCTGTATTTTCTTCATAAATCTATTTAGAATCAATACGAATTTAATAATACCTTTTTTTTAACAGTGTAAAGTAGTATTTACAGAATTCAAAGTAACTATTTCAAGTCTTTTGCTATATCATAATGTCAGCTCAAAGAAGTTCAGAACCAAGCCAAGAAAAGTATTTTTTTTTCTCTGTGATCTGCTCTTTTAGACACTATGAAAGGCTGCACTCATCCTGTTGTTTGGTAAAATATTATTTCTAGAGTTATAAACAATATTGATAATTCAGAAGCACCATAACTCAGAGGTAAAAACTGAGCTTCAAGAACACTGGATCATCATAACAGGCTGAATGAGTCCAACATAAATATGTGTATTTGTCAAAATTTTCTCTTATTTAATGCATGAAAACTTTCCTTATAAATATTTAATAGTTTTTATTTGAACAGTATTTTCACATAAAATAAGGAAATTCTAAAGTAAAATGTAGTACATAGATGATTTCAATAAAAAAATTAGAAAAAATTAAATCTATTTTTACAAAATACGTTATAGAATAACAACAAGACAGAAGCATATATTATACCCTAAAAGGCAAAGATAAACTTTTAATATCTTCACACATGTAATACATGTAAATAATGAACAGTTTATGTATGTTCTGATATATTAACTACGTCTTAACCAAAGTAAAGTTCTGAGCTTATTTCTGTGAAATAATGTAATCAAAGCTGAAGAGGAAAAACATAATATTTCTGTGTAAATACAGCTTTTGGCCTCCCCACTCTATTTTGCCAAAATGAACAGCAAATATCCAGTCAGTCTTATTTGTCACATTCCTGCCAGGGCTACATAAATCACATGCACTCAGTATGAATACATGTTTTTCATAGTCTATAATATAATTAAAGGCATAATATACTAAATTAAAATTGTGCTGATGCTAAAAAAAGAATTTGTGAAATACTTCCTGAGCAGTTTCTCAATCTTGGCAATACTGGAATTTTGGGCTAGATCGTATCTTGTTGAAATTTTGGGCTGGATCATATCTTGTCCTGTGGCTTGCAGGCTGTTTAACGGCAGCCCTAGTCTTCACCCACTAGATGCCATCAGCATCCCTCCTCGCTCTCCCCAACAAGAATTACTGTTTTAGAAGATTATACTACAATTAATTTTAGAGTGTCTTATAATATTATCTGAATATGCTACATGTTTACCTTCTTCATCTTCTTCTCCCTCTTCCTCCTCTTCTTCTTCCTCTTCCTCTTCACTACTCCCAGCATCTTGGTCTGTGTTTGAGTCACTGTCTCCCTCATCAAGAATTTCTGTAAAGTACAAAGTAAGTTTAGGAAAAAAATAATGTGCAAGTAATATATATGTATTTCATGCTAAGAAGACAATTCTCAGTTCATTGAAATCCACTGTGGTATAACAGTTTATTAGCCAACAAAGATAACCACCAAGCCTTGTGTTATTACCTAGGTGGTAAAAAAGCATTACAACTGATATGACTAGAGAGAGCCATATGTAACATTCTTGTGCCACATAAAAAGTGGCCATGAAACAAGGAGATGAGAAAAACAACAACAAAAAAAGTAGATGACGGTTTTTGAAAAGAGCAAGAGCACTGGAAAAATTTAAGAATAGAAGCTAGCATATGGGAATCAAAATATTGTTTTATTATCAGAAAGAAGTCAGTCCATTATAAAAAAAATTAAGGCTAGATACAGAAAATAAGAATTTAGGCTAAGAATGTACTAGGAAAGACAAAGAAGGGAGAGAAAATAATTGCGTAATTTAGTGTTCACGTGAAATAAATAGTAATGAGATTTTTATTAACATGTATACCTACTAAATTGAACATTACAATAAATCCAAAGACTTTTCATATATAAAACAGAAACAAAAGTTTAAAAGCCTTTAAGACAACTGGTAAGACAAGCACTGTATTGGATTATGACTTTTAAAAATACAAATGATACATTCAGAACTGGATGAAAACAGCGATGTATATGAGACTACATAAAGCCAGTCATTATGCTAAAAGCAAACAAATGACAAAAACTAAAATTACATTTTGTCCAATTGTGCTCTGTTAGCCTGATAAAAGATTTTGCAGACCTGACCAACTCTTTACTTTTGCATTTCTATTATAATCAGAGAGATTTTAATACAAAGTTCTGGAATCAATTCAATTTAAGGAAAATTCTAATTTCTTTATATTTAACTAAGCAGTACAAATCAGGAGACACATAATGAAAGTTAGCAGAGAACTTCATATTATGAGAAACAAACCATTTTACAAAAATGAAGAGGATCATTCAGCCCTTATCTGACATACAAATCTCAAGAATATTTCTAACAAATGTGAATTCAAGAGATAAAGTATCTAGTTTATTACTATGCAACATGGCTTAGACAGACTTTTAAAAGAAGAAACTATTTAGTATTCAATAGTAGGAAGACAGGCACTCCTGCTGTTTTCCCAAATGCTGCTAAGATCTAAAACACAAGTACACCTGGGTCAGTCTAAGTTGCTAATTATTAAAGCTGTGCCCTCTTCCTGCTGGGACCATTTTTTTTCCAGCTCTAGAAGAATGTTTTACAAAACAATGAAGGTCAAATGAATTGTCTAATCATTTACATCATCCTCTTCTCAGCTCTCCACTTTAGAATCCACTTATTAGAATCACTTAGACAAGGACAACTGGATTTCATTAACTGAATAAAGTGGTGGTTTCAAAGCATGGTCTAGGAGTCCAAGGAGGATCTGAGGACTGTCAGGTGGTCTGTGATGTCAAAACTATTTTCATAATAATACCAAGACAGTAACTACCTTTTAACTGTGCTGACACCTGTGATGATGATCCAAAAGCAACGGGGGTTAAAACTGCTGTAATCGAAGCACTAACTGAGGCATCAAACCTCACTAGTAATCAACGTTTTCTTTACTACAACCCTCTTGAAGCAGAAAGCCAGTTTCATCTGAGAAGGTCCTTGATGAAGAAGTAAAACATAACTAACTTTATTAAATCTCAGCCCTGAATATAGGATTTTATCCTAATCTGAGTGATGAAATATAAAGTTCATATATTTAGCACTTCTGTTAAAAACAGATATACAATGATGACAGTTATGTCAAGGAAAACCACTTGTGTGACTGCTTTGCAAGGTGAGTTAGCTATTTTTTTCATTTTTACTTGAAAGAACTGGCCAACTAACTACAGTTGTTAGATGTTTGGCCAACAATTTTTCAAATGCAAACAAACTGAGACTGTCACTTCAGGGAAAACAACTCACAATATCTGCAATGATGATAACATTAGAGTTTTCAAGAATTTTGAAAAACTTATATCCATCCCTGTGAGCTTAAGAGATCCCCAATACTTAGATTTTTCAGACGAAATTATAACAGAAAAAAGGAATCTGGGAGGTTAAAGTGAAAAGCTCCTAGGAAATTAGCTATATATATATATATATTTTTAATATTGGCTGTTGGTTTGTCGTAAATAGCTTTCATTATTTTGAGATACTTTCCATCAGTACCTAGTTTATTGAGGGTTTTTACCATAAAGGGCTGTTGAATTTTGTCAAAGGCCTTCTATGCATCTATTGAGATAATCATGTGGTTTTTGTCTTTGGTTCTGTTTATGTGATGAATTACGTTTATAGACTTGCATATGATGAACCAGCCCTGCATCCCTGGGGTGAAGCCTACTTGATCATGGTGGATAAGCTTTTTGATGTGCTGTTGCAATCAGTTTGCCAGTATTTTATTGAAGATTTTTGCATCTATGTTCATCATGGATATTGGCCTGAAGTTTTCTTTTCTTGCTGAGTCTTTGCCGGGTTTTGGTATCAGGATGATGGTGGTCTCATAAAATGATTTGGGAAGGATTCCCTCTTTTTGGATTGTTTGGAATAGATTCAGAAGGAGTGATATCAGCTCCTCTTTGTATGTCTGGTAGAATTCAGCTGTGAACCCATCTGGACCTGGGCTTTTTTTGGGTGGTAGGCTCTTAATTGCTGCCTCAACTTCTGCCCTTTGAGTTTCGACTTCTTCCTGGTTTAGGCTTGGGAGGATGCAAGTGTCCAGGAATTTATCCATTTCTTCCAGGTTTCCTAGTTTATGTGCATAGAGTTGTTTGTAATAATCTCTGATGATGGCTTGTATTTCTGTGGAATCTGTGGTGATATCCCCTTTATCATTTTTTATTGCATCTATTTGATTAATCTCTTTTCTTTTTTATTAATCTGGCTTGTGGTCTATTTTGTTGATCTTTTCGAAAAACCAGTTCCTGGATTTATTGATTTTTTGAAGGGTTTTTTGTGTCTCTATCTCCTTCAGTTCTGCTCTGATCTTAGTTATTGCTTGTCTTCTGCTAGGTTTTGAGTTTTTTTGATCTTGCCCCTCTAGCTCTTTCAATTTTGACGATAGGGTGTCGATTTTAGATCTTTCCTTGCTTCTCACATGTGCTATCTAGATACTGTATCAACATGTTAATTTGATTTTCATAATATTAATGTTAACATTTTAAAAATGCATAACTCAGTGAATTAGTATTTTCTAAATGACTAATGCAATATTACAAAATCATACACGAGTAAAAGATGTATTTAAAGTGACAGACAAATGCATTCTAATGTAACACTATCAAAGTTCATTGATATTGTTTCAGAATTCACACTGCAATTAATCTTAAAACTACTAGTTGTTAAATATTGGCATTTATCTGCAAAGGCTATTAAAATACTGCTCCCTTTTTCTAACTACCTATCTATCTAAGGCTAGATTTTCGTCATGTACTTCAATTAAAACAATCTACTGCAGTAGGCTGAATGTAGAAACAGGTCTGAGGGTCCAGCTGCTTCCCATTAGGCCAAACAGTAAACTACACAAATAAAATTTTATAAAATACAGATATAATACAAAATATGTAAAACAACATTCTCACCAAATTTGTTTTGTAAATAACGATTTTCATAAAAATATGTAATTTATGTTAACATATACGTTTGCCATTATTTTGAAATAATTTAATAAATTCTTTTATATTGTTTTAACTTTTAATAAAGTGAATATCAACAGATATAATCCACATAAAAAGAAGTTCTTTGGAGTTGTCTATAATTTTCAAGGGTATAAAGGGATCCTGAGACCAAAGAATTTGAGAACTGCTATAATAAAAGAAAATACAACTTTCCAGGCATTGGTCAATTGCCTAGACACTAAAGAAATGGATAGAGAATTCTCAAGTTTAAGAAAGAAAGAAATCAAATCAGGTGTACGTAAGAATTTCACAAAAAACATGTGGCATCTTTCAGGGAGACTGCAGGAAAAGAGGTTCATAAGAAAAGAAGGCAAAATGGATCTATGGAGTTCTCTATTTGGAAATGAAAATATAACAGGAAAAAAGGAATCTAGCAGGTTACAGTGAAAAGCTCCTAGGAAATTAGCATCTAAGAAGAGAAACCCATTTCTTATATCAGATTTTAAGGATAATGTATAGGAATGGAAGATTTCTCCCACCTTTCCTTTTCCTTTCAGCCTTCCACTTCTAAGCACTACTGAACAATGGAATGCAGACAGTGACAGAGTAGGTCTCTACTTCCTCTGTGTATGAGACTACATAAGGCTGGTCTTTATGTTAAAAGCAAACAAATGACAAAAACTAAAATGATATTTTGTCTAATGGTGCTCTGTTAGCCTAATAAAAGATTTTGCAAAGCTGACCAACTCTTTACGTTTAGAGAGCTTTTAATACAAACTTTTGGGGGTTAATACAAAGATAAATATTTATTGCTTTCATAGCATTAAATACTTCACCAGTAAAATTACAACTCAAGAGAAATAAGCCCATAAAATTATTATGAAAGTAGGCCTGAGTGTCAGCTTTAGGAAGAAACTAATACAAATGTGAAAATTATAACAGCAATAATAGCTATCATTGTCTGTGAT
Source organism: Ateles fusciceps (assembly GCA_036589455.1). NCBI lineage: Eukaryota > Metazoa > Chordata > Mammalia > Primates > Atelidae > Ateles > Ateles fusciceps. Next base: position 1,129,951 of record JAZHEH010001960.1, read on the forward strand.
AATACACAACAATGTATTGTATATATTCTTCTAAAGAAAGGTAACATTTAGTCTTCCATCAAACAAGTAACTTGCTACAGGTCACTCAGCTAATAATGTCAAAGACAAATTACAAATCAAAACCTGTCTAAAGTTAGTGATTACCATATACCAATGATGAACAAATGCAAATGATCAATTTATCAGGCACCAATAGTATGATTCACCTTACCAGAAGGATATCAACCTGACCTTAAGAAACAATAAAGTATAGCACTTTACAAGAAACTATACCACTTAATTAAATATTAAACTGGGTGGCAAAGACAGTAAGTGGTACAGAAGTTAAATAAAGGCCACTACTAATCTCTGAATATTTCTTAAGATGGGTGAGACTTAAGGGTTGCATACTTTAGAGGGAAAGAAGAGAGGAACAATGGGGTAAATAATTCAGAATGAAGTAAAACACCATGGGCAAGTACCAGGAAAAACATAATGGCCAAGGAAACAGCTAAGAGAATAACTTTACAAGAGCAGAGATTTCATTAGGTGGGGGATCAGTGATCTCTAAATATTTCCTATCAGTATTATGTGACTACTTAAATTGCTTCTACTCATCCAAAATAAATTATTTTATAAAATTTTACATACCTTTCTTAATAGCTTTGTACTTCTCTTCATTCTCCATAAAATTAGGATCCATCTTGAAGACATCTTTAAAAAAATTAAAAATTAATGTTTATTTTCTATATTTACATTTGTTGGTGCTCCACTTTCTACCTACCATGCCTCAGACTTACTAAGAACATCTTCCGGATTATAGTCATCCTCCAAAGGGAGCATATGGGTGAACTGATCATCTTCTTCCACCAAATCAAGACCTTCTAGGATAATGGGGTGGTCCTTGAATCCATCTTTCCGTACAGCAAACATCACTTCAATCATATATTGAACTCTTTTGTCAATTTCAGACTCATGCAGAATGTTTCGAAGGCGTTCAAATATAGCTAAACAAATAAAAGACAATAAAATAAGCAATAAATATTATAATACTCAAACAAAAACTTAACATCAAACTAAGAATGTACACTTACCATTGATTCCTCTTGGTGACACTTGTGTTAATTTGAGGCCACATTCCTTGAGAAAACCAATAGCTACTTCAACACTATCATCTGTTGGTCTTTCCAGGAGCAAAGTGAGCATCTCTAAGCACAAAACTTCATGTGCCTTAAATAGAATACATATATATGAAAGAAAAAAAATGCTTTTACATACATTACAATATTGTTTATAATTTCTAAAAATTAGTAAATCTTGTTTACAATAATTATATTGCACATATGATGGGCAAAGTTTTATAAAGCAAATAGAAATACTCCAAATATGCATACAATTTTTCTATTACTTTTATTATCAATCTATTAAAAATTTTCAGATGACTGTTCAAAAAATCTTAATTTTTTTATGCTGAATACAACTATCTGAATTATCTTCAGAAGAAATATTCTTAGCCATTATGTATGGAAAGGGTCATAGATGAAATATGTTAAAAATCATATACTACTTTCTAATAAGATAATTATTTTCATAATTACTACATAAGAAATAGTAATATGATTTGTAATACCCTTCTACATGACTACAATTCTTTATATACATTTCCCAATGCATTCTACCAGCAACTCTATTAGACACAAATAGTCCTTAAGTTACATGAATACTAATTTTATCACAAAATGTCTTAATAACTTCCGGAACACAACAGTTTGGAATATTCTATCTTTTTAAATAAAAAATAAATAAATCAAACTATTTCCACTGGCCACGTTCAAAAACTGACATTTATAAACAATGGCAGGAAGAGTGGGAATAAAATTCTACTGAGAAGCTTTGGTATGAGAAGAAAAAGAACTACAAAGGATGTTTACAACACCATACATAAGCCTTTCTAAAGTCAGACAGTGATTTGAATGGGGAGGAAGAAGTCTAAATCTGAACTCAGGAGTCTATCTTTCCAATTGTGCACAACATCGGAGACACTCACTGCTTCTTTTTATGAGGGGAACAGGGGGAGTCAAACAGTCTTACATGAGTGACAAGAAAAAATCTGCCCTGTATCAGAGTTGGGAAGATGCAAAAAATTTGTCATATTGAGTGTTTTATGGCAAAACCAAAAATCTCTAGTCCAAGTGTAATACACAATTAAAAATGAAAATATATCTCTGTGGTTACAGATGTGAAACTAAGTTTCCATGGTCTTAAGTAGCAAGTTATCATCGTAATAATACAACGACTAATTAGGTTAGAATCTAAAAGATTTCTAAGAGTGAAAGAATTTTCATGTAAATAAGAACCAAAACATTTAATGTCAGTGAAATAAGATTAAGTGTGACTTAAAAATTCTTCCTAAGTATGACTATAAAATTCTTCCTGTTATACATGTTACACATGATATTAAATTGGAAATCATAATACATAACTGAAGGAAACTTTTGAGTATGAGCAAGAGCAATTTTACCACTTTCAAGATTAAACAGAAACTAAATCAAAACCATCAAATAATGAATGAATATAAAATAAACACAAATGGAATAATAGCATGATAAAATTATTTGCATGTGAAACAGATTAAAATTGATCAACTATATTCTATAAAGTGATTCTACAAATATATGACTATACCTATGTGGTTGCCAGGAATAGAGGATTTTGTAGAATATCAGATATTTATTAGGGTCTCATGAATACCAGGTACAGGGAATGAAGTGGAGGAGATACCAACTTTATTATTTTATAAAAATGAATGGAATGGTTCTTCAAAGGAATGGTTTGTAGTCAGGTAACCATGTACAGTATTAAGTCAGATTAATTTGATAAAATATCTAAAAATGCTCTGATTAGCATCGAAGTGTTATGTTAAAGAATATTAAATACATTTATTATACTTTTAAAATGAAAATATCATCCAACATACTTATCCCAAAAACTATAAAGTAAAACAAAAATACAGTTATCAGTGGAGTGGCATCAACCCTGTAGTCTAATGCCACTGAATGCGACCAAGTTTTGAAGATAATTACTTACCACATTTTGGTTAATAAGATGCGCCACAAATTTTGAAGCAGTCAGACAAAGTTGCTGAAAAATGAAGGTAGAGACAAAGTTAATCCATAAATTAAACACGATATTCATTTGTTTATAGAATCTATGGCCTACTAACATAATCTATTTAAAACACGTAATACAAAAGTATAATTTTTATATTATAAGAAAGTTATAAGATAAAATAAAACACATGAAAGACTATCACTTCTGGTTAGTTATAATTCTACGTTACAATTTAGCCATCATTTTTGTGGCTCATGATTAGTGGTCAGGTATATTTCTTGAGAACAAAAGAAGTTCTCAAGAAAGTTTTTAAAGAGTATTATATATGTACCTGCGCCAAAATTAACCTTGCTTACTTTTGTTGATACTGGTTTACTAGTCTGTTCCTATGTATAATTCTACTTACAAGCCATTCATACATACCTTATCATTTCTTCGGTAGCCTTTTCGAAAATTAAGAATTAACCTCTTGAGGATCAATTCTCCAATTTGTGGAAATTTTGAGTTGATAATTGCCACTAATGCTGCATAAACATGGGTGAAGATTGGAGATGCACTCTGTGCTTGCAAAACAGACCTGGACAGCAGTCCTCTGTTTAAAAAAGAATAAAAAAGGAGTCAACAATAATCACCAAATTAATTAAATGAAACAAAAACTATTAAAATTCAGTAATAGTTCTCTATAAATACTCATAAAATCTAAATCAGAACTACATGAAGAGAGTTCATCTTATTAAAAACTGTTTTTCAGAAAACAAAATGTGAATTTGTGATTTTGTAAAATAGAATAAAGATTTTACTGCAATTTATCTTCAAAATTTTTCTCTCTATATATAATTCCTCTTATCCCAGTCTGTTTGTTATATGTAATTATGAATTTGAGGTTTTTAAGGTTCATATAAATAATTTGTATAACACTTTCAAAAAAGAAAACAAAAAAAGACCTGTTTCAAAAGTTAGACAACATAAAGTTTCTACTACAGGTCCATCATTTTTATAAAATTAATTTTGTGATTAAAGACAAATTTGACTTTAAATCTTTAAGTCTAATTTTAGTAGAATAAAATGAAGATCTGGAATACTCCTATGAGAAATAAAGACACAATTAAAAGCAATGCAAGATTAATGCTAAAACAATGACAGGAAATTAAAAGGTACCTACTTGTAACTGATTTTGAAAATGGTCATGTTTTTATATGCATTTGATGAGAAAGGGGAAAAAGGCAAATCGGGCAAACTGAAGTTATTTTTAGCAATGTAATGACAAGTAATTATTGCATTGCCAAAAGTCAGGAAAAAAAAATTCTTAGTGGTAGGTTTAGATATGACAACTGAATCACTAGAGTAGAAAATGAGAAAAAGGATGCAGCTTATAAATTATAATAACTTTAGCAATCCATAACTCTTCTAACTCTACTTTTTTTTCTAAGTAAAATGGAGAGACCTCTGCCTGCTTTTAAGGATAATGGCTGTCTCTTGATCAACTTTCCGTACCTCTACAACTTGCTACATCTACTTTATAATACCTCAACCATTTTTGGTGACGTTGGGGAGAGACAGGGTCTCACTCTGTCACCAGGTTGGTGTGCAATGGCATGATCCTGGCTCACAGTAAGCTCCACCTCCCAGGCTCAAGCGATCCTCCCACCTCATCCTCCGGAGTAGCTGGGACTACTGCATACCACCACACCCAGCTATTTTTTGTATTTTTGGTAGAGATGGGGTTTCACAATGTTGCCTAGGCTGGTCTCAAACTCCTGGACTCAAGTGATCCACTTGCCTCAGGCTCCCAAAGTGCTAAGATTACAGACACTGAACGACCGTGCCTGGCCACTACATTTCCTATTTTTTATTTTATTTTATTTTATTTTATTTATTTATTTTTTTTATTGCATTTTAGGTTTGGGGGTACATGTGAAGAACATGGAAGATTGTTGCATAGGTACACACATGGCAGTGTGATTTGCTGCCTTCCTCCCCATCACCTATATCTGGCATTTCTCCCCATGCTATCCCTCCCCAACTCCCCACCCCCCCACTATCCCTCCCCTTTTCCCCCCCGACAGACCCCAGTGTGTGATACTCCCCCTCCCTGTGTCCATGTGTTCCCATTGTTCAAAACCCGCCTATGAGTGAGAACATGCGGTGTTTGATTTTCTGTTCTTGTGTCAGTTTGCTGAGAATGATGGTTTCCAGGTTCATCCATGTCCCTACAAAGGACACGAACTCATCGTTTTTGATGGCTGCATAATATTCCATGGTGTATATGTGCCACATTTTCCCTGTCCAGTCTATCATCGATGGGCATTTGGGTTGGTTCCAGGTCTTTGCTATTGTAAACTGTGCTGCAATGAACATTCGTGTGCATGTGTCCTTATAGTAGAACGATTTATAAAGAATATAGTCATGTAAAATGAAATGAGAAAACAGCCCTCAGATTTTAAAATAATAAATAGAACATGGGGTACTTCTATTTTTTGACCCTTTTAAATATCACCAATTGCTTAAAGCCACATATTATAGAATATGGTGATTCCCTTCTGCTTTTCTGAAATTTATTGCTCATCTTTCCCATTTCTCTCACATTCTCACTTTACTCTCATTAGAAATTAAATTGGAATAAAGGTCACATATGATGAGCTCATAGCTAAAAACACTCAACAGTGACAAGTTGAAAGCTTTTCCTCTAAGATAAGGAATAACAAAAGGGTGCCTACTCTTTCCAATTCCACTCAACATAGTACTATCATACCTAGCCAGAGCCATTTGACAAGAGAAAGAAATAAAAGGCATCCAAATCAAAAATAGAGAAGTCTCTGTAAATGGGATCTTAATATAGAAAATCCTGAAGACTTAACCAAAAAAATTGCTAGAACTAATTAATTTAGTAAAGCTGCAGACACAAAATCAACATACAAAAATCAGTAGCGCTTCCATATGCTTACAATAAACTATCTGAAAAAGAAATCAAGAAAATATCCCATTTACAATAGCTACGGAAAAAAGAAAACCTATGAAAGGTCTATATACCAAAAACTACAAATTGCTGATGGAAAAATGGAAGAACACACATGACATCCCGTGTCCATGGATTGAAATAATATTATTAAAATGTCCATAAAACCCAAAGCAACATACAGACTCGACTCAATCTCTCAAAATTTCAATTATAGTTTTCACGGAAATAGAAAAAAAATCCTAAAACTCATATGGAACCACAAAAGACTCCAAATAGCCACAGCAATCTTGAACAAAAAGAACAAAGCTGGAGGCATCACTCTACCTGACCTAGAATCTGCTACTAAGGTTATAGTAATCCAAACAGCACGATAGTAGTATAAAAACAGGCACATAGAGCTACAGAGAACAAATAAACCAGAGATAAATCGAGGCACTTGCAGTCAATTGATTTTCAACAAAGGGCTAAGAAGACACAATAGGGAAAAGACAGTATATTCAATAAATGGTGTCAGGCCGCATGTTGTCACTCATAAGTGGGCGCTGAATAATGAACACATGAACACAGGGAGAGGAACATCACACACTGGGGTCTGTTGGGGGGTGGGGGCCTAGGGGAGGGATAGTAGGGGGTGGGGAGATTGGGGAGGGATAACATTAGGAGAAACACCTAATATAGGTGACGAGGGTATGAAGGCAGCAAACCACCATGGCATGTGTATACCTATGTAACAATCCTGCAAGATCTGCACATGTACCCCAGAACTTAAAGTAAAATAAAAATAAATAAATAAATAAAAGGTGTGAACATTCAGATGCAGAAGAATGAAAATAGATCTTAGTCCCACACCATATACAAACATCCACGCAAAACAGATTAAAGACTTAAACCATAAGACCTGAAACTATGAAACTACTCTAAGTTTCTAACAGGAAAACAAGGAGGAAAAGCTCCCAGACATTGGTACTGTTAATGATTTTTTTTGGATATGACCCCTAAAGCACAGGCAACAAAAGCAAAAAGAGACAAATGGAATTACATAAAACTAGAAAGCTTCTGCACAGTACAGGAAAATATCAACAGAGTGAAGAGACAACCTACAGAATGGGAAAAAGCATTTGCAAACCATATATCTGATAAGGGGTTAATATCCAAAATAAATTAGGAATTCAACCCAATAGTAAGAAAACAAATAACCCAATCTAAAAAACGAGCGAATGACAAAAACAGACATTTTTCAAAAGATGTACAAATAGCCAATATACATATGAAAAAAACACTCAACATTACCAATTATCTTAAAGAAATGTAAATTAAAACCACAATGAAACATCTCCTCACACCTGTTACAACGGCTGTAATAAAAAAGATGAAAAATAAGTGTTGTCAAGGAAGGACACAGAGAAAAGAGAACCCTTGTACACTGTTGGTAGAAATGTAAATTAGTATAGCCATTATGCAAATAGTATAAACGTTCCTTAAAATACTAAAAACAAAACTACCAGCCAGGTGCGGTGGCTCACGCCTGTCATACTAGCACTTTGGGAAGCCAAGCAGGGAGGACTGCTTGAGCCCAGGAGTACGAGACTAGCCTGGGCAAGACGGCAAGACCTCATTCTCTACACAATTTTTAAAAATTAGCCTGGGGTGGTGGCAAGTGCTTGCAGTCCCAGCTACTGAGGAGGCTGAGGTGGGAGAATTCCTTGAGCCCGGAAATTCAAGGGGGCAGTGGGCTACGTCCATGCACTGTACTCTGGCATGGTAATAAAGCAATACCCCCATCTCTAAAATAAATCAATACAAATTTTTTTTTCCAATTATAACTACCATTTGATCCAGCAATCCCACCACTGGGTAAATATTGAAAGGAAATGAAACCATTATGTTGAAGAGGTATGTGCACTCCGACATTTATTGCAGCATTATTCACAATAGTCAAAGTATGTTAACAAAAGCGTCTGTTGTGAATAAATGGATAAAGAAAATGTTTACATACATAATGGAATACTATTCAACCATAAAGGAAATCCTGTCATTTGCAAAAACACAGATGAACTTGGAGAACATTATACTAAGTGAAATAAGCCAGGCACGGAAAAGACAAATAATGCATGATCTCACTAATATGGGAAACCTAAAAAAAACTCAACTCATATAATCAGAGTATAAAATGATGGTTACCAGAGGCTGAGAGTTGGGGGAATTGAGATGCTGGTCAGTGGACACAAAATTTCAGTTAGATAGGAAGAATAAGTTCCAGAGATCCATTCTACAATATTTTGACCATAGTTAACAACCATATATTATATACTTGAAAGCTGAAAACAGAGTAGATTTTAAGTGTTCTCACCACAAAAAATGACAGGTATGTGAATGTGTATGTTAAACAGCTTGATACAGCCATTCTACAAAGTAACATATATCAAAACATCATGATCTATAACACAAACATATACAATTAAAAAAAATAAAAAATTAAATTAGTTTGAGGTAGTATATTTTAATATTCATTATTCCTCATGAGTTTAAATTATTGGAGGCATTAAGTAAATGTCCACAAAAACCATTATGTGAAATCAAAGCTTCTCAAAAACCAAAAATACCATACAACCTCTAACAGCAAGGCACTAGCTATTTCTTAGCAGCCTATATTTTTAAAAGCACTGCATTTTAAATATTCTAAATGACCTTTGAAATGAAGTAGCGCAATAAATCGATTATTATTCATGTAGATATATTCCTTTGAAAAAGTTACTTAGAAATACTACAAATAAAATAGCTGATACTTACCTTCCTCTAACTATATTTTCTTGAAGAAGCTCTTGAATTATAATACTTATATTGGAAATGTTGACTTTGTTGATAAGGCCATTAATTGACTTCTTTAGGGCCTCCCAACTCATCCTCTGATATGCTAAGCTAAAAAGAAGTGATTTTAATAAAGATTAAAACTTTTTCAACAATACAATAAGAAGAAGCTGTAAGAACATAAGTTACTTAGTATTCCTTACTTTTTAACATTATTTTCACGGAATGACCCCCAAGTACAGTAAAATATATGATGCCTATCAGAATAAACAGATTATATCCTAAACCATATTTGATTTTCTGTACATATGCTTAAGTAAACACCATTTTCCTTTAATAACACAGTAAGATTACGTAAGGTTACATAAGGATAACATTTTGTTCTTATGCCTATGTACATTTATTAGTCAAATTCATTACATGCTTATTTTACATATAATGTTTGATTTAAACTTGTCTTTAATGGAAACCTTTAAAATAAATGCAATTTAAAAAATAAAATTATAACATAAAATACTCAAATATAAGCCACACAAAAAAATTTGTATGTCCCTTCTCATAAAGGCATAACAGAGACAACAAAATTAAATGTTTTAAACCACAAAGAAATGTTAACTACAGGAAACGGGAATCCCATGAAATCAAGGGAGTCACATGAAATCACGTTCTAAGTATTTTAAAGACAATCTCTTTGTTGATGTACAGTCCTACAGCTATACCAGTTGAATGCTAGATAGCTACACTGTTTTTTACTCCAGATTTTGGGGAAATTCTTTGGCCTCACTGAGTTCCTTTAGGTTGATTTGGATAACGTCTAAGATGTTTCAACGCTCTACAGTTCTATGGGTTTTGTAACTGCTTTTCTGTGGAATTTGATTTCAGCTTCAGGAAGTCTTAACCTTTTTTCTTCCATACACATCTCTCTCTGCAAGTCTGGTGAAGCCAGTAGACTTTTGGGAATGATATAGACAATGAAGAGGATTACAAATGATACTAATCATACTGAAATTCAGTTTTCGAAACCCGAAAACAAAAGTTTGATATAATAATTCTATATGCTTCATAACACATTACATAAAAAGAACTGGGAGAATGCTTAATTACTACTTAAATTTCTAAGTAGCATGGCCATAATCCATGTTATGAAATATCTGTAACAAACAGACTGTCAATACTCTGATCTATTGCCTGCATTCTCAAAAGAAAAAAATTGCTAAATTTTAGAGAATAGCAAAAATAAAGATCCATTTTTTTCCCCCAAACACATTCATGGACTGATTGTTTGAATTCTATCCATGGACCTCTTGAAGGTTTGTAGGTTAAGAATCCCTGTTCTGGAGTGGTACGACAAGGCAGGTTGGTGAGAGCAGTTCCTGGTGGGAACGAGGAATGTATCACTAACATTGTTTAGAATTGCCAGCACAGAGAGGATAAAAAGCAGACTGACTTTGCAGTTTAATTTTATTTTGTTTCTAAATTCTCTATAAATTATGTAACCCCTTACTGCCTGTACCCAAGGTGGACTATTCCACTGTTTCATAATTCCAACCCTTTGGTATCCCACTATCTCTAGAGAAACAAGATACATGGCTTAACAACTAGCCTGATTAATATGATGTTGCTCATATATAATCACAACCTATCTTATTAAACTAATCAAACAGCTACATCAACTACAATTATACTTTCTAATTAGGAAGCCCACAATTCACCTAAGTATCTACTGAAAGCAAAGACTATGACCTTCTCTTAAAGATGTCTGCTTCTCCTTGTACCCTTTACAGCCTATGAACAGACTTCAACCGTTTATGAAATTATCTTAAAGGAATGTGCTTTAAATTGCATGTATTGCTGACTCTCCCCTGTCTGCTTTATTTAAAAGGAAGCAAGACTTGGACTGACAAAGTTTCTAGTCTTTTACAATTAGGATTGCTTTGGACTGGACTGGAGAAACTGAATACTTTTCAGTAATGCTGCCATTACTGCCTTGTGCATGAGCAAAATGCTTACATGATAATGAAGGTCATACTAACCACAGAGGCCATCTCTAAATTCCTTCTCAACCTAACACTTCAAATACCACTACCAAGTGCTAACATATGACACATAAAGAAAAACTTATTAGTTTTGAATTTAATGGCATCAAATATCCCCTTCTGGTTCTTAAATTCAGTTTTAATTTATTTTAAATCTTCATAGCTTCTTTTAGATAAATGACATTTCTACTTCAAGCTAATCTTTGAAACAAATTTAGATTTAACTTATATAAGGTTCTCAAGCACTTTTCAAACTGCCATTAAAACACCATGAAAAGATGTGGAAATATTCCTGTCTGGCTTACCTTGCGTCTGTTTTTCTTAAATTATAACTATTAATATCTTCTATCCCAATCTTTTAACTAGTTACCTGACAACTGAATAAACATTTCAATCTGGGACCATACCTTCCCTAGTTATCAACTCATCTTATTAGAGAAAAGATCTCAAAAACTTAGCTGCACTTTCATAAATAGCTCCTCACCATCCCAATTATTCTGAAAGGGGAAGGAAGACTGTTTTGAGTGTGACTGTTCATATATAAATTTTGTTTGCCTTAGGGTAGCAAAAAAGTATAGTCTAAGATATTGGGGTCTAAAGGAAATATACACAAAGAGAAAATTGCCAGCTTCAGTTTTATAGATGAGTATAGAGGTTGGCAAACTACACCCATGAGTCAAATGCAGCTGACCACCTACCTGCTTTTGTAAATAATGCTTTATTGGAATACAGCCACACTTATAATTTTTTACACAATATCTACGACTGTTTTCACATTTCAATGGCAGAAATGAGTAGCAACAACAGAGACAAAATGACTCACAGATGTAAAATATTTACTATCTGGGCTTTCACAGAAGTTTATTGACCCCCAGTTTACAATAGGAAAGGTCCATTTTAGAACTAAAATGTCAATATTACTCTTTTCTATAAAAAATAGATGTTATCAATAGGAATGCATCCATGAAACTATGAAAGGAACAATAGTTTGAAAATACTATAAAAAGGGTAAGCAATCTTTTGCTCAAGCTTTTTAATTCATTCATGCAAAAAAAGAAGTTATGAGCTAATATAAGGGCAAGTAGTATGTGGCTCTCCAATGGAGCTATGAAGTAGGTCTCTAATTTGAGGTCTCTATCACTGTACACTAATGTAAATTCTCAAGAACCAGAGTCAGTTAAACCACAGTTGACTTATTTTTCAATGACAATATCATGGCCTTATATACTTATTGATATCAACATGCCTGTTTTTATCTGTGATTTGTTCTTGCATCATCCTGAGCTTTGCAGGAGGAATATATGCTCCACCAGTGCGAGTAAGAAGAGGATCCAGCTCATCTTTCTTTTTCTTTGTAGCAGGTTCATCCTGAGCAGAGGAACTCTGAGTTATTGATGTTTCTGGGTTTCTCCTCCCAGGAGATGGGGGATTTCCGGGACCTTTTCCGATCCATATCTCTTTCTCTTTCTCTGCGTTTCTCGGTCCCTGCTTCTGTAATATTAATTTTTTTAAGAGCAGAAAAGACAATATAAAATACACTCTTAACAATTAAGTGCACAAAAATGAGTGAAACTTTAAGTGGGCCCCACAAATTCAGACTAGGAAAAGTGGTTTAGAATCATAGTGAGAAAGCACTTCCCAGAGAAAATGCAACAAACTAGGTCCTAAAGGCTTGACAGGATTTAGATTGGGGGCAAGTGGGAGGAGGAGGGGGAGAAGAAGTATGGCATTCTGCAACTAGCAGACGAAGGAATAACTATTGAAAGGCTGAGCAGGGGGTGTTAAGGTAAGAATGAGTAGCACAATCAGGAAACAGAATTATGTGTGATGGTAGTTGGAAAGATGAGGTAAAATCTTAAAACATATGCAAAAGACTTTAAGGATTTTATACTGAAGCTGATAGGGAATCATTAAAAGTTTCTGAGTAGGAGAGTGGCATGAAAAGAATGTTTTAAGAAGAAAAATTAGCCTGTGGTATATATGACAAATTGTATAAAAAAAGAAGAAACCAAGAGTTAATCTCCAATAGTGGTTACTTTAGTTGTAAGACTGCTACAGAAAATATATTTGAAATTGTTTCTTGATAGAACTAGTATTTTTTATTAGAAATCTTAGAATATTGGAAGCTTCTGCTTATTTGAGACAATGTAGGGGGAAAAATTTTTTCTAGCCACAATTAAGGTTTCCTTTCCAACTAACATATCTGATTATCCTTTCTTAAGACTTTTAAAACAATCAAGGTACAGTTCTCTGAAACCATCAAGAACTAACAGGAAAAAGCGAATCCTTGCTTTTTGCTATCTTTCCCCAGAGAAAAGTTTATTCACTGAGCTGCTTTTTAAATATATTGCCTTGGAAACTCAGATCATTCTGTTCATGTTTTGGGTAACCATAAGTTATATATAATACAGTAAATAAAAGTAAGTTTCATATTATCACTGCATTACCAGGAAAAACTATGAGATAGATTTTAGCTAAATCTAAGGGGTATGTTTGAGATGGTCTTTTTAAATATATAGTAATAAAACCTACATGGATATTGAAAAGCAGTCACCCTCCCAGGCAGCTGTGGAGGAACAGTTTTGTTTGTTTACTTTTAAGTTCAGGAGTACAAGTGCAGGTTTATTACACAGGTAAACGTGTGTCATGTGGGTTTGTTGTATAGATTATTTTATCACCCAAGTATTAAGCCTAGTACTCATTAGTTGTTTTTATTGATCCTCTTCCTCCTCCCACCCTCCACCCTCCATAAGGCCCCAGTGTGTGTTGTTCTCCTCTATGTGTTCATGGGTTCTCATAATTTAGCTCCCACTTATAAATGAGAACGTGTGGTATTTGGTTTTCAGTTCCTGTGTTAGTTTGCTAAGGATAATGGCCTCCAGTTCCAACCATGTCCCTGCAAAGGACATCTCATTCTTTTTTATGGCTACACATTATTCCATGGTATATAAGTACCACATTTTCTTTATCTAGTCTATCACTGATAGGCATTTATGTAGATTCTATGTCTTTGCTATTGTGAATAGTGCTGCAATGAATATACACATACATGTGTCTTTATAATAGAATTATTTATATTATTTTGGGAATATACCCAGTAATGAGATTGTTGGGTTGAATTACAGTTTTGAAACTGAGGTAATGACTTAAATGACTCCTAGAGAGGACAGACAATCTGTATACACGAAGAGTCAACAGAAGGGAGAAAGAGTGATTTCAAATATAAACCTCCATTAGTCACAAAGGCAGATAGTCTAAATTCTCTGAATTAATTTGCAACTGAGTTGCTTCTTCTTGTGAATACACTTGTTCCAAGAGAGTAGCTATAGCAGGGATTTCCTGACATTGGTCATGATTCTTCTGAGAAATATCAAGTAAGAGAGCTACCTGGCTGATAAAATCAGATCCTTTTCATTATTGTGTTTGTTCCTTTATAATGCAGAAATAACAAAATATTCTAAGAGTCAACATTTTTGGACTGTTAGCCTTTATGTTCTACGTAATACCTAGCCTGCTTACTTCACAGTGTGACTGTGTGGATCACATGAGACTTCATTTTCATACACTAGACCTAACAGAGTTATACTGAATTAGTACAGTCAGGGATTGTGAAAAAAACATGGGCTTTGGAGTCAGAACTGGGTTCAAATTCCAGTTTCAACATCTACCAGATGTTTAAATGCAACCTCAGGTAAGTTACTTAATAAACTCAAAGCCATTTTCTTATTTGTAAATTGGAAAAAAATACTATCTCGTTTCTAAGAGCTTTTACAGTATTTGGGAAAATATGCAAAAAGTTTAGCTTACTAATTATGGCTATAGCAGTTGTTCTCATTAAGGTGTCATTAAGGTGACAGCAGACAAGCCTGGATTTTGAAGGTTAATATAATCTGACATTTTAGGATTAAGTACATATTAGAAAGTAATGAGAAAGAAATTTTTGGCTGTAAGTATCAGAGAATGTGCTTAGCTCCAAACTGCAGAGGAATTTGGTCAAAACTCCTGAGGGTTATGATATTGGTAGCAAAGGGGTGGATAATATTTGAGAGGCATCAAAAAAGATACAAATCTTAGTGAACAATAAAACATGAGAGTCAGGTTTTGGAAACTAGACGACTAATAAGGGAACACGGGGAAAATCAGGAGAAAGCTGGTTTTATGAAAACAATGATAAAGGCAGAAAGATGTCTTTTAAGGGATAATGAAATCGTTGTTACAGAGACAAATCATAGTTCCTTTATAAAATACTAAAATAATGTTAGTTTTGTAAGATTAATTAGAAATACATTCAGAATCGACCACGTTGTTCAACAATAGTTTATCTGAACTCTTCCACTGTATTCTATACAAAGTGCCTGCCACTGGTTCACTGTTTTCACTACTCAAACTGATATGCTCGAGAAACTAATATTTTAAAAGTTATCATTTTCTTAGTATCTACTATGTTCAGACATGGTAGTAGGACAGACATTATTTTTAAACCTAAACAACCAGACAAGATTTATGTTATCATCCTTATCTTACAGATGAGAAAACTGAGGCTCAGAAGAAATTTGTTAAGAAACTACCAAATTTCAATAACGAGTAACTAAAACCTGAACTCTAATCTGCATGAATATGGAATCTATTCTCTTTCTATTATGCAACACTGCCTCATTAAAAAGGCTAAAATACAGACATTCCAAAGTCAATTTCAAATAGCCTGGAAATTGTCTGTATCACTACTCCTCTCCTAAGCAAAGATACATGCAAGTTAAGGGAATACTACCCATATAGTGACTACTGTTTTATGTACTTGAGAGTATTCCCATCTGCAGAATTCTAGTTAACATCTCTTCCCTATATTGAGCATCTCAAGTACCTACCTACCTATTTTCTTTGAGACTACCATTACTTCTACCTGGAGATTCTCTCCCAACATGTACTAAGTAACTTTTTATTCCATTATACTTTCTCCTGAGCAAATACAGAGGCCCTTTAGTGAAGTTTTAAAGGGAATTTTTAAAACATCAACATCTTTCTAACACAGTAGTCGCCCCTTATCTGTGGTTTCACCCTCTGAGGCTTCAGCTACCAGTGGTTAACCACAGTCCAAAAATAAGTGACTACAGTTCAATAAGATATTTTGAGAGGAGACCACAGTCACATAACTTTTATTAGAGTACATTCTCATAATTGTTCTATTTTAGTATTACTGTTGTTAATCTTTTACTATGCCTAATATATAAACTTTATCATAAGTATGTATGTATAGGAAAAAACATTATATATATATAATATATATATAACAACATACATATACTATATATATAACATATAAATATATATTATATATATGTTATATATATATATATATATCATATGTAACATATATATAATATATATATATATGGTTCAGGTATTATCCAGAGTTTCAGGCATCAACTGGGGGTCCTGGAACACATTCCCCATGGATAAGTGAAGACTACTGTATTCTCATTGTAAAAACTATTATTAATTTCTACAAGGGGAGAAAAAAGAATTGAAATTAAGTACAGATCAATAACAAGGGGTTATAATACTCTGTCTAGTTTTCACTGAAATCTGAATGGCACTTAATGTCTGACTCTTCTTAAGTATTACCCCTAAGAGTTTCCAAACACTCTCATTCCAATATTTCTTGCTTTGGAGAAGAGTTTATCTGCCTTCCATTTGGTTCCCTTGCCCATTTCTCAACCAAGTAAATCTTGTAAGTCTTGTTAGCCAGAGTAACAGGTGGGTAACCAAGTTCTCTAAGGCTCAAGTAAAGCAGAAAAAAACTACAAATTGGAAACTTTAGTCTCAATGTCCCTCTGCCATTATGTAGGAAAATAAATTTAGACCACTCTATATCATACAATATAAATTTCTTTCATTTAGTAAAGAATCTCAAAAAATCACATAAGCTAACTACTTCTGCAGTACAATATAATGAATGAGCTTGGGCTTTAGAGTCAGACAGACTTGGGCTTGGCACTATTACGTTTCAAAACATGAACAAATTACTAAACTTCTCTAGACCTCAGTTTCTTCAGCTGTAATGCAGACATAATAGTGTCTACTTCACATATTTACTGCCATAAGAAGTTAATTCACATGAAGTCCTTATTAGAAAGCCTGGCACCTAAGAACATCCAATTAATGTTAGTTACTATTATTTTTGTTTTTATTATAAATACAGCATAAAGAAAGTTTAAACAAATATAATTTTCTACAGTTAGACATTCCCAACACTAACCGTGACTCCATGCTGCTATCATAAGAATGTCCTCTTCTTGAATGCTCATAGTCTGATCTGCTGTAATCAAAGTGATCTCTATCCCGGGGGGATCTTTCTTGTTCTGCATATCTAACATAAAATAAGAAAACCAAGTTTAAGTTAAAAACAACTATGTTATAAATAAGCAAGTCATATATTGGTAATGATAAAGCAGCCCTACGACTGAACATCTTATCAAACTGTTCTTAACACTTCATTTTGCTAACACCCATTGTTTCAATCGAATTGCAAAAGCTTTCAGCTTGTACACAGCAAAACAACTCCTAGAATTCACTTAACAGAACTTACTTGATTAGTGACTTATCCTGATTCATTTTTGTTCTCAGTAGCAGACATATATCTGGATATCACATACAGTTAGCATGAAAAAGGCTATCCTGCAAATGACTCCTTTTGCTTAGTTGGCTCATTTATCAAAACACTGAATGTATGAGACCACTGTCGTTGGTTGGCCTCCATAAGGATCTGTTTAATTCCACACCAAAAGACCATATTCATCAGCTGTTAATCTTGAAAATGCATTATTGGACAGCAATGAGAATGGGTTGAAATTATTAGCAAACAAGGATGGATAGCACTGGGTCAGTTATTTGAATCTTAAAAGTGAGGGCCCAGAGTGGTGACTCATGCCTGTAATACCAGCACTTTGGGAGGCTGAGGCAGGCTGATCATGAGGTCAAGAGATTGACACCATACTGGCCAAAATGGTGAAACCCCATCTCTACTAAAAATGCAAAAATTAGCTGGGCGTGGTAGCATGTGCCTGTAGTCCCAGCTACTTGGGAGGCTGAGGCAGCAGAATCACTTGAACGCAGGAGTCAGAGGTTGCAGTGAACCGAGATGGCACCACTGCACTCCAGCCTGGGAGAGAGAGTGAGTCAAAGTCCATCTCAAGGGAAAAAAAAAAAAGTGAATAAAATCAAAGAACCTTAAGATAAATTAAATATATACATAATAGATATATAGTAACATAATCCATATTTTATATACACATCTACAATTAAGTTATACACACATATATCCATGTGTGTATGTGTCTATGTGTAGAAAGATATATACATATTTTAATATATAGGGAGTGGCAACTGGTGAAAGGTAGTAAGTAATCATGAACCAGAGCAATTAACTTGATGTTCACAAAGCAAAGTTTTTAGAGATATTTAGCAGAGTAGAATTAGAAAGTACATACAGAGTAAAGAAGATTACACAACTGAAAGAAAGTTTGAAGGATGCTTCTTCTTCCTTCATAAATTATTTTTAATGGGCATAAAAAATTATTTTTTACAGTCATTATATTTAATAGACCACATGCTTAATGGTCTTTCAATGATCACAAATGAAATAATTGTAGTCCTAATGTGAATTCATAAGGTACATTAACGGTAACATTTTTGGAATGCTGATCTTAACATAATTATAATATGATATAATCCAGCAGTCCTCAACCTTTTTGGCACCAGAAACCAGTTTTGTGGAAGACAATTTTACCACAGATGGTGAGGGTGGGGGGATGGTTTCAGGATGAAACTGCTCCACCTCAGATCATCAGGCATTAGTTAGATTCTTATAAGGAGAGCACAACCTAGATCCCTCACATGCCCAGCTCACAATAGGGTTTGTGCTCCTATGAGAATCCAACGATGTAGCTGATCTGACAGGAGGTGGAGCTCAGAGCAAAATACTGGCAAGCCTGTTGCTCACCTCTTGCTGTGTGGTCTGATCCCTGGATCTGGGGGTAGGGGATCCCTGATATAATCTATATAAAAATATTTTAACAACAATGCAGAGCTATGTAAATGTAAGGGACAGTACTAACACTAGTAAAAGTAGCACTTCTAAATAGTGTAATTTCAACTCAGTTTTCCATTATATACTTTAATTCCATTAGTATTTGAGACATTAAAAATTACTCCCTTTCACATAAAATTACATAATATCTGGAATTATTTACTAGACACTCCTAAAAGAGTCATTTAAAGATGATTCCTCCATCAAGTCCATTCAAGTAATACTGGTTATAAAACCATTAAAAAGACGTTATCCACCCTAAAATTAGAAATCTAAGAGCTAAATTATTACATAAAGCTTACTATAAAAACTTACGTTGCATTTAGAGCATATAAAACTATTTACCTGTCTTCTGGAGAGGAGTTCCTCTGATATGAATTAAGGTTTTCCCTTCTGTCATGACCAGAAGGCTTTAAAAGAGGAAAAAGGAAAAAACATTTCAAAAATTATTTATGTTAAAAAAAAAACAGGCTGAAATACATGTCTCAGAAAGTTGGAAGTACTTCAGAAATTATATCAAAACATTTTGTAAATCATTAAGAATTCATGTTACCTAAACAGTCTATAGGATAAAACAAAAATTTCAGACCACCCCAGATGGGCCTGTCTGTGGCAGGCACCTGTTTTCGTTATGGACCAAATACTTATTTTTTCTGTTTTTTCTTTTTTCTTTTTATTTTATTTTTTAATAGTTTTTGGGGGAACAGGTGGTATTTGGTTACATGGGTAAGTTGTTTGGTGCTGATTTCTGAGATTACTGTGTACCCATCACATGAATAGTGTACACTGTACCCCAATGTGTAGTTTTTTATCCCTCACTACCACCCCCCACCCTCCCTGACCCTTTCCCTGAGTCCTTAAAGTCCATTGTATCATTCTTATGCCTTTGCTGGACCAAATACTTCTTTCTAGCCAAAAAATTCAAGGTAGAAAAAGATAATTCTCAAATTATCAATGACATCTAGTTTATATTTTATTTCTATGTAATAGTTTTAATTTTTATTTTTGAGGCAGGGTCCCGCTCTGTTGCCCAGGCTGGAGTGCAGTGGCACGATTATGGCTCACTGCAGATTCGATCACCCAGGCTCAAGTGATCCTGTTGCCTTGATACTGTACTTACCTCGTATCTCCTTTGGCTTATGAAAACCACAACTTTAGTACAGGGTAAAATAAACAGCTGGAAAAAACTGACTCTAACATGTTTATAAAAGTTCATTTTTGTTTTCAACAAACATCATTTGAGTGTCTGATATATATTATACTATGGTAGGCACTACAGAATCAAACAACATTACTTTTAAGGTGTAAGTCCTATTCCAAATCCTCTGAAAAACAATCAGTATACATATAAGTAACTTCATGTAACATGAGACTGACATGAGACAGAGATATGAACTATCCAGTTTGGGACTATATCCTAATTTAAAAATATAAATACATTAAGGAATCAAAATGTAAACCTCTGCTTATAGGTAAAATTTGTTATATAACTGGTCTACATTCAAATATTGACAAGCCTTTTTTTTTAAGAATTAAAATAATGCTAATTAACCATATTGTAAAGAAAAATAGCATTTAACATACCTTAATCTTGAAATCTAAGATAAACTAAATCAAACAATGAGTAAGTGTTCTGCAAACTTGCATGCTTGCCTCCTTAATGAAAAAAAATGTATATTTTAAAATAGAAAATTATTCTGAGTAGAAATGTAAGATCCAACTTCCTGATTTTTGACTATCTAATTAACAGCAGTTTGAGTCTAACATGATCACAAGTACACTGCAAAACAGTCTCATTAACTATTGAACTTTCTGAACAGTATCCACTAACTAATCTATATAGATGAATAAGCATGTAATCAAAATTGATAAAGTAACCATAGTTTAGCTGTTACTTTGCACTAAATTCAACCATCTTAAAATTCTGTTTCCAATGTAAGAAAGTTTTAAAAATTATTTCACTTAGTAACACAGTGAAATAGAATTGTTCAATGTATATCACATAGATTTCTATAAAACTTCACATAAAGATCTTAGATCAGACACACAGCACAAGATTCATTCAATTCAATGGTAACATAAAATACAATATTTATATTGATCATGTATTATAAGACATAGTCCTTCCAGTGTAGACATTCTGAAGGATACAATAGATAAGAAAGGCCAAGGAGCTTATGATCTTGTAGGAGAGGCTTATAAAGATTTCCACAATTGAACACATTAGACTGTAAGTTCCTCAGAATGAGAAAGTATGAGAGAGAGAGTGAGAGCGGGAGAGAAAGAGAGAGAGAAGAAGAGGAAGAAGGGGAGGAGGGAAGAATACAGGGGAGAAGACAGAACAATAAAACTGCATGACCTCCTTTCTCTTTAGGAGGCAAAGAAATTATTTTGATTACATTAAGGAGAAGGCCTCAACTCTGTGCTAATGATTTTTAACACATCTCCGCAACATCTGTTGTGAGCAAGAGGAAGAGACCAAAAATATTGAAGTCGTGAATAAGAAGGATTTCGTAAATATGATCAAGTAACAAATGACTGGCACACACAGTAAGAGCTAACAGGAAATCTTGAGTAGGAAACAATCACTGTGGCACAGGGTGCTAAAGGACGAAAGTGGGAAAACGGGGACTTGCATTTGGCTTTGGTAGATGAACAGAATTTCACCAAGTTAACAATTACTTTTGGGTATGATTCAAATATTAAGAACTCGAATTTCCCTATTTCTTTTATCACAGACTGTAGATTGTAAGTCAGTGTAGCAGCTGAAAATACTATACAGTCAGAATTACCTTTAAAATTTTTCTAAACTGTTCATGAAGCAAAACAAATATGATGATATCATGCAATCATTCATAGTCTACAACAACATAGAGACAGCAGTATGAGGAGACAAGGGGAACAAGAAGCCTGAGTCCAGAGACTTTCAGGATCCACTAGACTTTAACAGAAGGAGGGAGGAAGGGCTGGAAGACACAGGGAGCTCGCTAAGGAAGTTACCGTGAAGTTCAAGGCGAAAACAGGGGATTCTCAGTTGAAGCACTATGAACCTAACAGGTGAGTCCTAAGAACATCAAGGAAAGAGCTGAGTGTCACCTAAAGTAAGAATGAGCATCAACCCAGCTAGTGGACCTGTTGTGGCTAACAGAAAGGAGAGAAATGGAAGCAGATCAAAGAGAGTTGGCTGGGAAAGCCAAGCCACTAAGTGTGAAGGGCATGCTAAATGAAGTCACTCACTCCCAGGCTGGGGGAACATGCCACAGGAGACCCATCAGGACCACATCAGGGAAGCGTGGAGAAGCAGAGACTAAGAGGAACTGAAAGAGGATTCTGAGAAAGGCTAAACATTTCTACCTTTGAGTAAAAGGTCCTAATCTAAAAATCTGAGTGCTCTTGTCTAACACGGCTCTGTCAAGAGCCAGTTTTGCACAAGGTCTCCTTTCTTTTATTATGTCCCCAGCTCCTAACACACAATCTGCCCTCTACTGGGTCTTCAACAAATTAACTGTTTAAGTAACAACGGACCAATGAGGTACAAGTCCCAAAAGGGCTGATTTAAGAACGATATACAAGGGTTACTGACAGATGGAACTACCTTAGGAAACTGTGAGCCCCATCCCAAAAGAGATACGCACCAAGCAGAGGCTGGATGTCTACCCAGCAGAGAGGTGGGTGAGTGTCTTCTCACACTCGACAGAGGCTGGAAAAGATGGCAGCAGAGGCTGCCTTACTCTACAAGTTTATCAGTTCAGCTTAATAAGCACCTACCACAGGGTCTACTGTCAAGAAGCTTGCAATCTACTGCTTCTCTTTAAAGAAGGAAATTTAGGGGTACACAGCTGGTAGAGGAGAGGAAGGGAGGAGTACCTACAGTTATAATCAAATAAAAATACAGTTCCCCCTTTAGTGACTCCATGGCCCAAAAAGTGATGGCTTGGTTGTAAATCCATGCAGTTGAAAAGAAAAGGAAGTTGAGTAGTTTGCTCACCTGCCAAGTTCACTCACAGGCAGAACAATTTTGAAAGCAGATGGAATTACTGGTCCCTGTTACTGCCCTGACTTCACCTCCTATAATCCTCCCCTTCTGATACCTGCCCCACTCACTCTAGATTCTTTGCCTTGGCACTTACTGTTCCTGCCAAGCACACTCTTTCCCCCAGATATCAGCATAGTTAACTCTCACATCTTCAAGTCTCTGCTCAAATGGGTATCTTTTCAACGGGCCCTACTAATCCCTCTATTAAAAACTACAACCCCTCAATGTTGAACCCCCCCTACCCTATTCTATTTCTTTTCTCCATAGCACAAGTCTATTACTTAACATTCTAACATACTATGTAACTTATTTAACAAGTTTATAACTTAGTCTCCTCCCCCACAACAACTATAACGTAAACTCCATGAAAACAAGGATTTGTTTTATTCACTATTTTCTTCAAAGTTCTTAGAACAATCACTAGAACTCAACATGCATTTGTTGAATAAATGAACGTACACTGTCTAAAGTACAGCACAGAATAAAGAGCCCATCTATTCATAAGAAATATGCAAAAAAAGGCTCACATTGTAAATAGATAGGCAGAAATTTCCCTGCACTGTTTGATCACTCACATGATTTATGCAGGCACTAATGCATGCATGCACGTGTACAAACACACACACACACACATGCACGTAACACACGGACATACACACACCCCTGTATGTTCTCTCAACTGCTCTCTTGCACACTATTGCTTCCATATAGCTAAGAATCTACGTTTAAAATTCTTTAAGTTGGATGTATTAGGTTGGTGCAGAAGTAATTGCGGTTTTTAAAACTGCTAAAACTGCAAAAACTGCAATTACTTTTGCACCAACCTAAGTGCCACTCTACTGTCTGGCTCTACTGTCCTAATTACATAAATGCATTTATATTTAAAGAATAGGTAACCGACTATAAGCTTACATCCTCTATTTTAAGTTTTGAACACTTACTTTTATCTGTGCAACACTACTTTTCATTTCTGTTGCTGGTTGGTCCAATAAATCAAAGACTCCTCAAACTGGTCCAAATAACAAGTACCCAATGCTCTGAATCCCTTGGCAGTTTACTTTTTCTGTCTGCAAATATCACCTATAAAATATACCAAAGAAAGCTTTGTTAACACCAATAAAGTGTGTAAAATGATGACATATTTTTTTCTACACAATGGACATTTGACCCCCTTATTTTTCTTAATCCATAAACAAATATAACTAAATAAAAATTTTAAAAATCCTTAAGTAGTTACACATAGTAATATATATCTAACATATACTAGTAGAAAAAAAAAATTCATGAACAAGAGAGCAAGCAGAAGGTTATATTCTAAGGACCAGGAGGAACAAAAGTTAATTTAAAAAGAGATGTCCTATAACTTTTTTATTAAAAATGTTCTCACAGTGAGGGAGACAGACACCTATATCATAAGATAGTATTGGGATATTATTTTTAAAAAATTGAGAAAACAATGATAGAAGAGAAACTATATAAATTCAGTATAGAAATCCAATGTTTCTATATAGACTAAGAATGAAATGCCCTATATCCTTGCAATAATAATCATTAAGAAATAAAAATAATCCACATAGAAATTTAAGGTGCTAAACTACAATAATTATGTTTCAATGTGATCTACTAATGGCACAAGGCTTCAGATATATACACATATGAGAACTAAGTATCAGGCTCAGAATAAACCTAGTCATCAGCATTAAACCTAAAATCTTTAGTTGTCTTTTAATATTCTCCTAAGTAAATGTTAGTAATTTCTGCAAGATGCTCAATTGATACTTATGTTCACAAAGCACTTCCATTTGAGTATTTTATTGGAAGTACATATCTCTATGGTTTAAGGCAATAAAATCCCAAAAATAAAATAGAAAAAAAAAAAAAAGGATTAAAAGACACAGAGACTGCAGAGAAAGTAATGTACTTAGTACCAAAATAACTGAATACAACTAGAAAAAAAATTACTTTCAGTGTTAGAAAGGGTATAACAGATTATCTGGTCCAATTCCTTCTTTTTAAAGAGAACACTGAAAGCCAGATAAGCTATTCCAATTATAATTATAATAACTAAATTACAATACCAGTTAGACTTACAACTAGAAACCTATCATAAGGACACCCTGTTAAGTATTCCTCTCACTAGAACACATATAGAAACAGTCTTGACATTACAAAGTGATACAGAGCTGCTATCATTTGATGCAGACACAGATGTATACAAATTACTAAATCAAGTAATGTTTCTATTACAATGGTTGGCATGGTGTCAAGGTTAGTAAAGGCAAACTTACCAATCTACAAAATATAACTACAATCTGAAGCACATCACTGCTTATGTATGAAGTCTACAGTTAAGTAGACAAATGTGTGTAACTTTACATAATAAGCTGATTAACAGGCTCTTCTTCAATTAGTTATGACTGCAGTAGTTTGGAAACCTCAGCCTTGGTTTTAGCTGGCAAGTTCTCCCCAAATCTTTCCTTTATATATATTTTTAAAGATTACTCTGGTCCTAAACCTAATGCCATATAACAGACCAGTCTATCTAGGACCTTACCAGGCCCACAACTATGATATTATTGTTTGAACTCAGTTTCAGAGTAACTTTTCCTACTGGATGCTATACCTTAGATAAATAATTGAGAAAATCCAGAATAAGTTGTGTAAAACATTTCATAAAATCAGACTCTGATAGTAGCAGAGAGGAGAGGCATGCCCCTCTACCTTAAACAGTCTATTCTGATATCATGCAAGAGTTACTATCTTAATAACTCTATATTATCCAAAGTCAAATAATAAATGTGTTTCAAAGGGCAAAGAGAGGTTAGAGACTAGAAAGTTTCATACATACAATAATTACACTATTTTCTAAGAACTTAAATAACAAGGGTGTTTTGGTTCCCAGTGCCACTGGGTAGTCTGTGAGGCACCTCTGAACACATTTTTTAAAAGGGTAACTCAACTTCCACTTCTGAAATGGCTAGGAAGTTCCTACTGAACCCAATCCTTTCACAGACAACAACCATAAACTCTTGACAAAAACACACAACAACCACCTGAAGGCATTGGAGAATGAACAAAAACAGGCTGAGTCTAAGGAGAATAGATGCCCTGGAGAAAGAGCAACCTGAGTGAGTTATCCCATTTAATACAGCTTTAGTCTGAGGGCAAGCTGTAGTCTGTACCATGCAAGGGTGGCTAAAACTGATGAAAAACTGCAGCCATTCTCATTTGAAGAACAAGAGGACAGAGTCTGAAGCAACCACAGCTGCTGGAAACTGAGGGGGGAATCCAGGAGGAGAGAGAGTCAGTGAAGGGAAGCCCCATATGCTGGGTACAAATTGTTCCCACATCTCTAACTACCTCTGAACCAACCAACACATGTACAAGACAGATTCCTGCCAACAACTGAACTAAGATTTGAACTGCTGCTCAAGAGACTATAGTTTGCAATTTAAGTCCAACCAAGTTAATTGCCTAAAAAGTCACCACTCCTTAGAGGAATGTAAGGGAACCAAAGTCTCTGTAACATAAAAATAACAACATCTAGGAGACAATTAAAAATAACATTTAAAAATTGTGGTCCAATCTTAAGGGAAAACACAATCAAAACAGATCAATGCTGAGATGACCCAGATCCTGGAATTAGCATACAAGATTTTTAAAGCATGGTTTTTAAAACATATGGAAAAACGCAAAGGAAAATATGCCTGGGAAATTTCAGCCAAGAGAAATGATAAAACAGAACCAAATAGAAATTCTAAAACTGAAAAATATATGAAATAAAAAATTCACTGAATATGCTTAACAGTAGAACGATTAATGGTTAATAGTAAAACTAATGAAAGCCAAAGATAGAAAAATCCTGAGAGCAGCAAAAGAAAAAAAACCAGCATATTATATACAGAAAATAACAATTCAAACTACTGCTGACTTTTCATCAGAAACTAAATAGACCATGTTCTCACACATACGCAGAAGCTAAAAAAGTGGATCTCATGAAGACAAAGTAGACTGGTGGTTATCAGAGGCCAGAAACAGGAGTGGGATGTGGAGGATGAAGGAAAAAAGGAACACAAATGTATTTATTACCACTGAATTGTACACTTAAACATGGTAAGGATGGTAAATTATATATATATAAATATAAATTATATATATATTTGAAAAATTTATATTCATATACATATAAACTTGAAAAAGAAACTATAGAGACTGGAAAATGGTGAAACAATTTTTAAAATTGTTAAAAGATAAAAACCAGTTAATCTATAATTCCAGCAAAAACAATCTTTAAAGGAAGAAAAAAGGAAGACATTTACAGATTAAACAAACAAACAAAAACAATAACTAAGAGAAATTAAGAGAATTTATCACCAGCAGACCTGCACTACAGAAAAAAAAAAAAAAACACTAAAATAAGTTCTTCAAGCTAAAGGGAAATGATACTAGATGGAAATTCTTTTCAGAAAGAAATGAAGAATATTGGAAATGATACCTTTCTCAGGAAATACAAAAGATTCTGTTTTACTTTATCTAAAATACATAGGACTCTTACAGCAAAAAATATGTCTTGAGGGATTATATGTATCTGGAGTATATATATATGTATGGTATATAGAATTAGCAGTCAAAATGGAGCTAACACTATGCAGGGTTTCTACATCTTTTGTGAGGTGATACAATATCGACTCTAAGTAGCAAATGACAAGTTAAGGATACATACACTGTTCCCTAGAGTAATGACTAAAAAAAAAAAAATGTACAAAGCATAGTGTAAAAGCCTACAAATTAAAATAGAATTTTAAAAAATATTTAAAACAGAGGCTATCCCTCTGTCACCTCAGGATGAGATCCCTATAGGGATAACCCTTAGCTGGATTCAACAAGACGACTCTGTTGAAACCGTATTGCATGACAGTTTCCAAAGGTCCTGCTTTTATGGCTATAAAGGTACAGAGAGCCATAAAATTCAAAACTTTACTCAACTTACTTTTGCTCAAAGATATGGGTATTTTTTTCCCTACCTCTACTAGCACAACTATTTATCATTTCCAATATATCCTTTATTACCTTTAAACCCAATATTACATATACATACATTTGTTCCCCAACAAATAATACAGCACTTCTATTATTAGCCCAGCATCTTTCTAGGCATTGGATAGGCAGCAATGAACTACCCTAGGAAAATCTCCTACTCACATGAAGTTTACATTCTAGGCAGAGAAGCAAATCTACAATAATAAGCAAAAACACTAAGCCACTCAAGCAAGGTGATAGGTTGGGCTTTTTTCCTACATGTCAGTTTTAAATCACTACTTAACAGTATATAACTAGTTTGATATCACTATATTAAAACAACCTGAATCATGGACACATGCATGAGAGAATTACTTGTACATATACTGGGACCCACCTCTGACTTACTGAATCAGAAAATGGGCAGAAATTGTAAGGAAAAGACCTGTGCATACTTGTTTTCTGAAAGTATTCCCAAGGTAATTCTAAAATCAAACTTTTCCCTGAGTCTCCTCAGCTTTTCAATTCTACATAAGAAACTGTGGTCCTTAATTTGTTCTCAAATCATGAGCCATTTAGCCAGAATATGGAGACCCCACAGCCTACCTACTTTATAGTGAAGAACTTAGTCGTAAATCAATTGGAAAGGGACACAGAAATTCCAAATGTATTAATTCTTAATAATTCACAGGTAAGAAGTGCTTTTTAAACCCCAGAAATTATGGGCACAATTTATAATCACTTACACAGTCTTATTCAATCTTCATAATTACCCTGCTCTGGGGATTTTTTGTTTTTTTAGCCATGTTTTTCAATGGGACAACTGAAGCACAACAAATTCAAGCAATCTGTCCAAGTAAATTATACCTAGTAAATGGCAGAAGCTAAAATTCAAAGTCAGGTTTATCTGATGCCAAAGCCATATAATATCGTGTCCCAATGAAAACACCAACACTAATGAACTGAAGTCAAAACGGTAAATTATAAAATGTAAACAAGTACAGACTCTACTATCCAGAAAATTATCCTAGCTGAAATTGATCAATTTGTTAAAACTTCCAGACAGCAAAGACTGTGATTTAATAGAACAAAGCACTACTTCTTCTCAAACAGTCATAGTAATTTTAAGGATTCCTTTATTTAATTAGCATACCTGGAATTCATTGTGACTAGGTATACTATGAGCAAAAAAAAAAAAAATCACTTGACTCTATTGCACAAGATTTGGCATTTTCCTTTGCTCGTCCCCTGGGATCTTAAACCCAGTCCCTCTTCCCAACCTACTTACACATTTTAAAACTAGCAATTTCTGTGCATTTTATTTCAAATTGCCTTACATATTTAAATTTAATCAGTTTTCTTTCTGATCGGTATCATCTTTCCCCTTTCAACCTTCATCAGCAAATAATTTCTGGCAATAAAGTACAATCTGTTACATTTCCATGTCTCAAAATGTAAGTGTGAAAATGACAACATTGTAAAATAGACTGCTATCATAATTCTAACAAAAAAAATGAATAGAGTATTGTCATTGTCCAGATTTATACAGAATATGCCTCTTCTGAAATTCTGAGTTCAACATATGCATGCTAATACTCAGACTAATTGGAAATTCCTGAAATGAGAGCAATTTATCTATAGAGTTTATAGCTCTCTCTGCTCTTCTAAGCATCACTATGTGAATTTTATGGTGAATTATTAAATTTCTTTCCCCTTCTCACAAGAAAGCAACTCAACAAAACCACACCTGCTCTCCTGAAAAAGGAGGATATTTTCCAATAGCAGATATAGTACTCATGAGAGCACTATTAAAAAAATGAGTTTTTTTCCTCTCTGTTTCATCAGGCATTAGAAAGCAAACTATTTAGTAACATTTATAAGAAGTACTTCAGACTGTTAACTAGAAGCTATAAAATTGTGAATTCTGCAATTATCTCAAAATTTAAGAAAATGAGAAAATATTCAACTAATGGCTGAAATGCACTGCTTTCCATATGACTTCAGTAGCAAAACACTTCTACCATTGTCACTTCCGTGTTCTCAGACCAAGTTAGAGGAACTTGCTGAAGCATACTATCAAAAAATTGCTAAAGGAGGGAATCAACAGTGAATTTCCTTTAGTTGGCTCCTCTGGCTTCTAAATAGTAACAACAGGTTTGGTGAATTTCAAACATTATAGCAGAGTTCAAATTTAAAATATATATATATAAAACCCAAAACCTAAGTGGCAATATTACACAATAAAAAATAAAAACTGTCTTAAAATTATTCTGAATGCCAAAATATAACAGGAGGGAGATAATGGGATTCTCAAAAATCCCCCAACAAGAGCCAAGCCCCCAAGGAATGGATTTTCCTTCTCAGGAAACAAATATAAGTAACGGAGTGGCTTCACTCTTGAACAATATGAAACAAGATTGCTATGTACTTTCCGTATCTGTACTGAAGGAAAATTTCTTTGTTTAGGAAAACCATTTCTTGTTATTTTTTTCTTTTTTTCAAAAATATTTACATATTAGTGAAAAATGTGCTCCATGATATACCACATAAGGCAAAAAAAAAAAAAAAAAAAAAAAATATATATATATATATATATATATATACATAATTTGATGTCAACATAGAATCACAATTTCAAGAAAATAAAAGGGTCAAAATACTCCTGTCTCTTCCTAGAAAAGTCACCAGTACAGGTTGACAATCCTTTATCTGCAATTCTAAAATCTGAAAAGCTCTGAAAATACAAAGATTTTTCTTAAGCATGTGGCAACTCACTTGAAAGCAAAAAGTATGTCCTGACTTGACAATGAATGTGACTTGACACAATGAAGAAATATTAGAGTGTTTGATTAGAGGATGTTGCTCCATATCCCAAACGGGGGATTACTTAATACGCAGTATAGGCACTGCATTTTTCTAAACTCTACAAGATTCTGAAGTCAAAACACTCTGGCTCCAAGAATTACAAGTAAAGAGTCGCAGAGCTGTACTCCCTGTTTTGCTTCCTAGTCACTGCATATGCCAGGTGTGCTCTCTGACTCATAATCATTTGAATGACTAGATTCCCAGGTTCAAGTACAGGGCTAGAAGTTGTGCAGGTAGTTCTGGACATTGTTTTTTGTAAAAGATAAGTAACATAAAAGCATTTGACTGGTCTGCAACTCTGTGTGGAGAGTAGACAGCCCAAATTTTGAGACACTTTAAGACAGTAAGACAGAGGGGTGGAAAAAAAAAAGACGTTTTAAAGAACCCAATGTTATCCATTTTAATGATAACAATTATAAAACAAAATCTTAAATTTCAAACCTGTACCATAACCCTCAACATTCTACTTAATATATGCCTGTGGTAAAAATAGCTCTTGTGCTTTTAATTACTCACTGAATGCTTCCTTCTTTACTTTTTGAAGTTTGTATTTGTGCACAAGAGTCTATCTTTGTGAGGTTACAACAATTGAAGAATTTTGTACAGGAAAATAGGACCAAAAAAATGACGAGGCTAGAGTCATAATTGATATTTATATTCAGTGACTGAGAAAAGCTGAGTGCAGTGGCATGGACCTATTGTCCCAGCCTCGGCAACACAATGAGATCCCATCCCCCAAAAAATAGTAAAAGAAGAAAAAATAAAAGTGCTTACAGAGAAAATAAGGAAGTATGAAACTAAGAGAAACAAAGTATGGTTGTGGTCTTTACTAAAGGCAGTGCCTATGTATAGTCAGGAGATACATAATTACACAGCACACAAAGCACTGGGGACTCCGTCCTAGGATAAAGAAGAAATGTCTAAAAATGTCTAAGTGCTACAACAATGTTATAAACAAAGTATAACTGGAAAAGAGGGTTTGGGACACACAGAAAGAAGTAGGTCTTGAAGCTGAATCTTGAAAGACAAGTAAGAATTATCCATATAGAAAGGGTAAAGAGGTCTTCAGGAAATGACAGATAAGCATGTGTAACGACTCAGAGACAGAGAATTTGGGGGATTCCAGGGTGTATATGAATAAGATGGAACATGCAAGACTCATTAAGCTCAACTATGAAAGGCTCTGTATGAGTACACTGGATCTTCAAGGTTCTTGGTCACTGCTACATATCCAGAACCTAGGACAGTGTCTGCTACTTAGTAAGTTCCAACTCTAAAATTAAATAAAAAATGGGGAGTGTAGATTTCTGCTGATTACTCCTATTTTTTTTCCTACAAAGAACTCCCTATAACGCCATTTTGTCAACTTGCTCATCCAGGAATATAACAGGAGCCTTGTCTCACCTTTTAACTCCTACTTCTTGGAAATACTAAGATTTCCAAGTCTTAGTGCATCAAGACAGCACTATCAGATTAGTCTTCACTCCATGTTACCCTGTGGAGCAGCTTGAAAACACTTCTCATTGAGTGAGATGAAAAAAATACTAGTTCCTTTGCAGGAGATCCAACCCTGAAGGTGCAGTTCTTTCAACTTACAAAATCAAGCCTAATTACTGAATATGCCATGTGCCTTCATCATACATTCAAACCACTCTCTTCCACCCCAAATCTGCTCCTCAGCTTGCCTAATTAAGTATATGGGTGAATACATTCTGCCAATTTTCATGGCACAGCTTTGAAAGTCACCTTTCTGATTATTTAATTAGAAAGTCACTTAGTAAACCACATTCTGGTTTAAAGAAAACTTGGAGGTGTTGGCCTCCAACGAGAAATTTAGCCCCTAGACATGTAAGCACTGTGTTCTACTACAGAAGCTCCTGTAGCCAGGTCTAAAATAAAGCTATCCTGACCAACTATTTCAGGAAGGACTCACAAGGTAACTTTTCAGGTGGAAGTGCTGAACTCTGTCTAGCTCCACTCATTTATAAGTTAGGCTAAAAGACAGGTTAAACATGAGTCACCACTGAGTTCCTCCTTCTCACTGGCTAACCCATTCTCCAGAAGTTAATATGTCCCAAGGCCAAGGCAGCGCATACCCCGTTTTTGGTATCTGTTCGCTGGGAAAGACTTACTAACTTGACTATGTAAAGACTTGCTTTAATCCATGCTTAAAGTTTGCACTTTGTTATAGGCATTCAAATGTCTCTTCCAATGTCCATTTGGCAACGTATATACTGAGAAAAAGTCCAAGTCTGGGAGTTTGCAAAAACTAGTATGCTCTGTGGCTTTATTGTTCCACCACCCTTCCATGCTCAGATAAACAGAAAAGCAGTGAAATTCAACAAGGAAGCCTTCAAAGTTATCAGTGGGATCAGATGTATTACCAATAGCCACTTCTTTCTTGGACTAGCTCCAGGCACCATGAACAAACGATGACCAAGTTAGGGATATGACAGGTAGTACAAAATTGAAAATATTATTCAAGTTAAGGTATGGGCATATGAAATATAAAATGTGTCACTGTGTTGTCTTTTGGGCGGTCTCAGGTACAAGCCACTGTAGGTCACTCAACAATGTACAAGCACTAGGAAGGAAAGCTAACTTCTTTTTTTTTTTCTTGAGACAGAGTCTCATTTTGTCCTCTAAGCTAGAGGGCAGTCAAGCGATGTCAACTCACTACAACCTCCGCCTCCAGGGTTCTAGTGATTCTTGTGCCTCAGCCTGCCGAGTAGCTGGGGCTACAAGCACACACCACCACACCCGGCTATTTTTTTTTTGTATTTTTAGTAAAGACGGGGTTTCACCATGTTGATCAGGCTGGTCTCTAACTCCTGACCTCAAGTGATCCACCCTCCTCAGCCTTCCAAAGTGCTGGGAATACAGGTGTTAGCCATCGCGCCCCACCAGGAGTGTTAACTGCTAAAAATTCAGCAGCTGGGAAAGCTAACAGAGCTAAGAAAGATGGCTTAGAAAAAACAATTAAGTAGTCTAGGAAGTGTCAGAACTCCAAAAAGTGAGTGAAGATAACCTATCCAAAGCAGGGAAGGATGTGGTGTCATAATAATAAATACCAGCTGGCCACGGATCAAATACTTTGGAGCAAGGAGGGCATCAAACCTGATTCTGAGGGCAGGGGAAGGACGAACCATAGTATGTCCCTAAAACATGGGCTAGATCACAAGTTCTCAAACTAACTGGTATGAGAATCACTGGAATGCTTTGGAAAAACAAACAAACAAAAATAAAATCGTTGGGCCTCCATTTCCACGTTTCTGATTCAACAGAAATGGAGTGAAGCCCAGTAATTTACATTGCTAACAAGCTTCAAGGAGATGATGCTGCTGATTCAGGAGACCACATTTTTGGAAGCACGAGACGAGGATATTAGATCAAAGTTCTTGGCCTTTAACTTATAACCAAGACAGTCTCAGAGCCGTAGTCAACTGAGTTGGGAAAGACTCCATAAAAGTGACATGGACACTTAAAACTGGAAGGACACTTAAAGGTGGAAAGGCAACATTCAGAACCAGAGAACAAGAATGGAGGCACAGAGAGAACTCATCAACTGTATCATCGTAGGAATTTCCAATAATATAAAGCTAACACAGTATATCAGGCACTATGCTGAGTGCCTCATCTGCATTAGTTTTCTTTAAACTCCAAAAAAGACAATCCAACGAGGCAGGTATTGTAGTATTACCTCATCTATAGGTAATACTACAATACCTGCCTCGTTGGATTGTTTTCAGATGATGAAGCTGACACTAAAGACCTTAGATAACTTGCTCCATGTGACAGACCTAATAATTGCCGAATAAAATTGAAATATTTGGTCTATTAGTCCATCACCCAGGACCAACACAAGTGAGTTTCCTCCTCCTACTGATACTGCCTGTTACAATGCTTCTCCTGGTCAAAACCACACTTTTAATGCGAATTTTAAATCTGTCCTTCCATAGTAGGATAATTTATGTTAACTCCTGAATTTCCAGGCAATCCTAAATACAGGTAAGAGTTAGGTTAACTAATCTGCTGAGGACCAAGTTTGCTTGTTTATCTATTTCGAGTCTCTGCACACCTAAAAATGCAAAGGAAACTCTTAGCTAATTCTTGCATCTAGAATAGCCTTTCTCCAAATCCTGCTTTCTCCACTTACCTCAAAAGAATTGTGAAGATTAAGTAGACATAGGTACTGCGGTTTTTGCAGTTAAACTCAGTGAAACTAACGATTATATTTCCATTATATAATGCTGCACGGTAGGACCCAGAGCTCGTTAGAGAGGTGGAGCCTGGAAAGCCAAGTTTGGCAGTTGTTACCTCACTGGAGATGGATAAAGGATGACAGATAGATGAAGAGGACACAGGAGAAGTGAAGCGTCTTCAAGACTAAACACTAGAACCTATCAGTATTTACAGGGCAAATAAATGAAAAAGAAACCACTAATGAAATTTCACACAGTCAAAAGGATATAAGGCCGGAAAGAGGCACGAGAGTGCAAGCACTTCAATTAACTTTTAATCAACTACAGCTCATTAATCCCACTCCCTTGGCGCGGGGATATGAGCACTAGTAAAGGGGCTTTCGCAAGCCCAAGTGACTACAGAGGCTCTAAGTACAAAACACACTGCACACGAAACAACCGAGCACCAGGGTTGGTGCAGGACTTCAGATAGCTCCAAAAACCTCACAAGGAAGGTCGGCCGGTCGGCGCAGGCAGCGAGTGAGTTCACGCAGCCCATTCCCTCCCCCACCGGCTAGGAGTCCTCGGCCCCAGCCGCTCTCACACCCCCCTCACGGGCCAGTGCGTGGCGGGAAGAGAGCCACGCGCACTCCAATGCCGCTCACAGCCGTACCACTGAGCCCGCACCCACTCCTGGGCCTCTTTCACTTCCCACCCGATCCAGCAACCCGCCACCCCAACTCCAGTTCGCTGCCTGCGGAGACTCCACGGAGTTTGGATTATTACCTAGAGCTCCACCGCGCCGCCATTACACCGGACGTACGTCACTTCCTTTTCCCGACCACCGACAGTAGGAAGAACGCGGATAGTGAAATACATAAAAACTTGACGCTCAATTGGCTTGACACGTTATCTTTTTAATTTATTTCAAATACCATATCATAATACCAGAGTCAAAGTAGTCGGTCCAGGCACAATGTCTTCTTATTCAAAATGGCGACAAAAAAGAGAAGTTGACATGAACTACAAAGTCCGAAATCCAGCGCCTGAGTTGACGGAAATGACGAAAGCGGAATTGTAGTTTAGCATGGAAGGGCGCGGTGTAAGATGGGAATTGTAGTTCACACAGATGGGCGCCTGCGAGTAACATCTGCGGTGCTCACTGGCAGCCTAATAGTGTTTAGAGTCTAGCTGAATTTACTTTAATCTAAAATTGTTTCTCTGCATGTAGGGTAAATTTTTTTTTTTAAAGCAGTCAGTTGTCACTTTTCCTTGAAAATATTAAGAGATTTTCCTGAGACGTAGAGTTTGACGAAGAGTGTAATAAGCAAAAACGTTACCAAATGTTAAGTGCCTAATAAATTCCAAGACGTCCAGACCAAGAGAATGGGAGAATACTAGATCATAAATAGAGTAAAATAATGAGGAAAAACTAATTATGTAGAGACTATGTTGCCTGTCTTTTAGGTTAAGGTACCAACTGGTATGACCTGAGTAAGGAGATTGCCTGGCTGAGTAGGAAGTAGCAGTTTGTACAGAGTGCGGAACTTGGGCATCGAACAAACTGTTTCTTTAAACTTCACTTTTCACTAGTAATAAAACCTAAAAGTTCAACTACGTGCTGTTTTGGAAACTCTCTTCCTAAAACAAGAATATCTTTATATTTTCAAACCTTTCATAAACCAGGCCTGGTTTTTCCACACACTTCTCTATTACAATTTTAGACTGCTGTACTTCCACTCCTTTCTGGAGGCAGAGTGTGATGATTAAGAATAAAAACACTGCAGTTGGACCACTTATGTTTGAGTCATGAGTTCTTTGATTATTTATGGATGACTGGGGCAAGTAACTTCACATTCTCTGCCTATTTCCTGATTTGTTAAATGGAAATACTAATAGTACCCACCCATGCAGTAGTTTTTAGAATTGAATTAGTTGATTCACATAATGCATTTAAGATAATAACTGGTATACAGTAGTGTTATCTGTTTTATTTCATATTTAAGATATTTGGCCATTGTTCATGGTGCATTTTGGTGTACCAATACAGAGCACAGGAGATGGATCTGGAAATGAACATTTGTATTCATATATTTAAAAATCCACAATACTACTTGTGCTGGTTAATTCTGAATTTCAACTTGATTGGATTGAAGGACGTAAAGTATTGATCCTGGGTGTGTCTGTGAGGATGTTGCCAGAGTAGATTAACATTTGAGTCAGTGGACTGGGAAAGACAGACCCATGCTTAATCTAGTGGGCACAATCTAGTCAGCTGCCAGCAAATATAAAGCAGGCAGAAAAATGTGAAAAGGCAAGACTGGCCTAGCCTCCCAGCATACATCTTTCTCCCATGTTGAATGCTTCCTGCCATAAAACACTGGACTTCAGTTGTGAGATTCAGACTGGCTCTCCTAGCTCCTCAAGCTTGCAGACAGCCTATTGTGGGAACTTGTGACCATGTAAGTTAATACTTAATAAACTCCCCTTTACGTATATATATATATTGTTAGTTCTGTCCCTCTAGGGAACCCTGATGAATACACTACCTCTACAATGATTGACAGAAATAGAAAAAGATTGAGCAGAGAACTAGATGGAGCTGGAAAAGAATAGATTTGTCAGTTGGGTCCTTCAGGAAGCAGACACTGAGAATTATGAATGAAAAAGGTGAAAGGAAAGGGAGGAAATAGTATTGGGCAGGGTAGCTCCATAATAAAAATGAAGAGGCCTACATTGGGATGAAATGTCTAGGCCCTTGTACCACTTATTTTCAGTCATTGGCTAGAGCCACCTTAAGAGGAATGTGGCCTCAACTGAAAACCTGAGGTAGATGTGAAGATGTGAACAGTTAAAGACTGTCATCTAACCACACTGCTTGCAGCTAGGCTACAATAAGTCCTTTCCTGAAGAGGTATCTGAGCAGCATATCTCTGTGCCTGTCATAGTGCACCCATTACACCATGTGGATTCAGTCTCCATACACATTTTGGGAGCAGCTTTTACAGGGTTCTAGTGCACATTTCTTCCTAAAAAGAAACTTAGAAGTGGGAAGTTGGTGAGACAAACTACAGTCCCCATCTTTGGATCCTGAAGCCACACTGAATTCATTTCCTCTCTTCTATACTATTCATTCTAAATTTCCCTTGCTGTCAGCTACCATCTCTACTTCTCTCAGTGGTCATACTGGTGACATAAACCCCAATTCCTGGGACGTCTGAGCACTTGGTAGTGATCATCTTCTCAGGTAGGTGTTGCTGCATTTTTTCATTAATGGTCATTATGGGGTTAGGGATTACCAAGAGATGCCCAAGTGCATCACCTAAGTATCACCCATATTCTTACTTGTTCCCATTGTATAACAGCAAGGCTGTCTCCTCCTGCTGTTTGGATTTAGCTACCTCTGATGAAGCATTGATTCCTTTATTGCCTACTGGCCCCTGAACTCTAGAAGTTCCATGTTCCCAGCCACCTGCTAAGCTTAGTTCCATGGGACACTGTGTCCCCTAGCAAGAATATACCACCTTTGGGGATTAAGACCTCTAATTTCACAGAGCTCAGAGTTGCAGGAATGGGGAACACTATGTCCCCCAGCAGGTGACTGGGAAAAATGATAAGTTGGGTTATTTTCCTGTTTTCATCCCTTGTTTCTTGGACCCAAGTATTGTTCATACTAGGGGCCCTGCATCCTGAGAGACAGTATCTCATTCTTGCAGAATATTGTCTTGTAGCTGGTACTTCAACTGAATCTTCAGCAGGCCATTCCAGTGCTCTATTAGGCCACCAGCTTCTGGGCATGCACTATGTGATACATCCAATGGAACCCATGCACAGGCACCTCTTGCACCACCTTTGCTGTGAAGTAAGTCCTGCTTGGATGCTATGTTGTATTATATTCCATACCTGTGGATCAAGCATTGTGGAAGTCTCCAGATACTGGTGTTGGACAAGTCTTGGTAAGTAGAAAATGCAAATGCATACTCCAAATAAGTATTCCCATAAAACTGAACCGCTAGAATGGAAAGAGCTCAATGTAGTACAGACTACTTACCACCAAGTGTCTACTTGCTCTCCTAAAGATATGGCATCAAATCAAGCATCAGCTTCACAGGTCAAGGTTTCAGATGAGGTAGTAAGTAGGTAGATCAGCTGTGGTAAGTGGGCTTTGTGCTGATGGACCTGTGCATATATTCCATTTTTCCCACCCTGGCCATTTTGTTCTTGTGCCGATTGTGCCAGTACTGAGGTGGCCGCTAATAAAGACAGGTTGACATCAACTGAGTAATTTTTCTACATTTTTTAAGTGCTTACTCAATAGACCATACTTTCTTGTGGACATTGATGTGTGATAAAAATATCGTCACACTTTTTGCCCACACCAATATGTATATCCATGTTCCTCTAAGACCCTCAGAACTCTTTGTCTGAGATCTTCTAAACTCATTCTTTTCAGGCCTCTGACCAGCCAGCTGGGATGCTTGTCATTTCCTGTAAGTATATTTATATTCTAACCTCAAGCCACCTGTTCTTCTACAGAAAGTGGATGACAAGGTGCACCATCCAAGCTTTGCCCATTAGGAAGACTGTTTCTCTCCACTGTCTTCAAGGCTATTCTTTAAGGTGATTGTAATATAAGCTGCTGCCCAATTTCAGCTTTCATCCACATACCTGGGCAACCCATTCATAAACTAAGCTCAGCCATTTTTTTTTCTTTCTTCAGCTTCTTGTTCAAGACCACACCTCTGCCCCATATAGTTACCAATATGAGCCGAGGGAGAGGTAGTGATACAACTATAATGATGATGTCAGAATGTATGCTATCTGCTCCTGTAGATTGATTGTGGTCTTCTTTGTGCTTCATCCCAAATGTAATTCTTTCATTTTATGATGGATTACATCTGAGCTGCCCAGAACTTATAACATGGTGTGTTCAACAAGGGACTTTTTTTTTTTTTTTTTTTTTTTTGAGATGGAATCTCACTCTGTTGCCTAGGCTGGAGTCAAGGCACATTTTGTTTTGTGTCACTTAGTGTCCCACAGTCAAGCATTTTCTCTTTCCCAATAGCATTACCAGGGCCATTTTTCAGAAGACTTGCAGACTTCATCTAGAAACCAGGCACCTGAACTGTCATTTTCCCACTGAGATTTCTATAAACTCCGTACTGCATCTTTTTCCACCACTGGCACCTCTAACATCATAGGATCTGCCAAATCATATAGGGCAGTGTCAAGACTATTTTCACTACAGCTCAGTCCTGCTGTAAAACTCTTTCCTGTGCCAGGTTGCAAAGTTGGCAGCTTTTTATGTCACCTGGTATATGAATGAGAAAAATATTTCTAGGTGTAGAGTATGTTGCTTACAGAACCCAAAGCAGCTTCCTAGGCATTGTGCTTTTTCCTTTTTTGAATAGGATGCAAGATACTGCAATTTGTCTTTTATTTTGAAGGGGATATTCTAGTACACCTCTGAATACTGGGCCCTTAACATCTTTAATAAAGACCAGGTCCCTTTCTGATTCTTCCAAGGGTTCATTTCTCACTCCCTGGGACCCAAACCTCAAGCATGCTAGTAACCTCTTGCTAAACCTGTTTGATCGGCATGATATCATTGATATAATGAATCAATGTAATATTCTACAGGATTTCCAAATGATTCCTGTATTTTTGGACTATGAGTGTGAGTAGGAAAGTTAACATAGCCCAGGGGGGAAAGTTTCCATGTATATTAATATTTTATTTCATATGGACATGAGCTATTTCAAATTGTCTTGCTTGATAAGGATAGAAAAGAATGAATTCTCCAAACCAATAGCTGTGTACCATGTATCTGGAGGCATATTATCCTGCTTTATCAATGATACTACGCTTGGCAGGACAACTGCAACTGGAGGTGTTACTTTGTTAAACTTTTGGTAGTCTACAATCATTATTCTATTATAATTCATCTAGTTTCTGCAAAGGGCAGACTGTTGAATTAAATGGTGATGTGGTGGGAACTATCAACCCTGTATCTGTTTCATTTTTATGGGTATCATTAATCTGCACTATTTCCTAGGCACATTATATTGTTTTAGATGTTGTCTCTTGGACAAGAGAGGCAGTTTTAAAGACTTCTTCTTAGCCTTCCCCCACTATGATTGCTCTTACTCCATAGGCCAAGAACAATACATGGAAGTTGCTCCCACTGTGAAATATGTCAATCCCAATTATACACTTGAAGACTGGGTAAATGCCCACTGGGTTGGTTTGTGAAACCAGTGGATTCATTGTGAGCAGATTCTGGACAGACTCATGGATATGACTCATGACCTCCATATGCTTCTGTTCCAACAGGAGAGCCATGATGTTGCTTCAGATCTTTAGGTATCAGTGTTATTTCTGATCCTGTATGCCATAGTTCCCAGGAAGTGTGGGTACTCCCTTTCCCAATGCACAATCATTCAAGTTAGTGGAAATGGATCTCTTTAGGGAAGGACCAGGGGAATCATTGCATGTCATACTTGACATGACATCACAGGATATTTCTTCCTGAGACCCAGCCAAGTCTCATTACCTTGAAAACTGGCACAGATCCAGGAAGTGGACAAGATATTTTGACTTTTTATTGGTGTGACCACTGTCAGTCTCCTGTTCATACGTTCTTTTCTTTAATTGCATGTATCAAGCAGCATCCTCATTGGAGACCCATATATTTTACACCTAGTGACACTATGTTTTATTAACCATCTTCACAATTCCCCCTTTGCTGTTGCTCTGACATTGTTGGTCACACAATAATTGTGACCTACCCCACCCCCAACATTGGGGATTAAGTTTTA
Organism: Ateles fusciceps; assembly: GCA_036589455.1. Taxonomy (NCBI): domain Eukaryota; kingdom Metazoa; phylum Chordata; class Mammalia; order Primates; family Atelidae; genus Ateles; species Ateles fusciceps. The sequence goes on from JAZHEH010001960.1 coordinate 1,171,849, forward strand.
CCTCAACCTCTCTTGCTCTTGGGCCCCGTGATCTTCATTGTTACTAAGGAGCCAAGTTCTATGACAGCCTCTCCTACAGTCAGCCCTGACCTGTAGAGAAAAGCCAGCACTGGATGTCTTAGTGATGTTGGTAACCCACTTACTAGCAAATTCCTGATGACTTTGGGGAGTGATGTGTCTTCATGGTCTCCTGTGGAAAATAATTTTTTGGCAGGCTTTCTGATCTCATATCCACTCCAGCATATCTGCTTTCCTGGGCTTCTTACTGCCTTCCTCCATTGTCTGCTATGGCAATTTAGGCATTTCAGTTTTTCTCAGCATGGGCCATCACTTTCTCCAGGTGTCTAGAGGTACCCTATCAGGAAATTTGCTCTACCTCCTTGGATCCTTTCCAGGGAATTTAATTATATCTCAAGAGAGTACCCCAATGTGGAAAAGTTCTTCTTTATCTAGCATTATGTTCCAGTGCTATATACTAGTGAAATATTTTAGCAGTTGGGCTACTATATTGTGCCAGGGACTAATTGTGCCCATATGCTACCTGTGGTGGGCTCATTTTTGTCATTCTGGCAATGAAGGGTCCAGTGTCAAAGTCTCAACTTATCACTTTTTTTTTGAATCATTCCTGGAACTGTATCAGTTGGATCCTCTGAGAAGCAGACACTGAGATAGAAACAGGAGTATAAAAGATGTGTTAGAAAGTAATACCTGTGAAAAGAAAAGACAGGAAGCAAGATTGAACAGAAAAACTCAGCAGATCATGATGCAAATCTGACAGGTCTTTGAAAGTTCAACAGAGAGGTCCAGAGCAAGGATTGCCTATTAGGAGAGTCTTGCATTGGGTGAAATTTTAGGTCATTTAATATAGTTTGGATATTTGTCCTTTCCAAATGTCAGGTTGAAATGTGACCCCAACCCTCTGACCCATGTTGAAGGTGGGGCCTGATGGGAGGTGTTTGGGTTATGGCAGCAGATCCCCAATGAATACCTTTGTGCCCATTATACTTCATCAAATCCAACTGTTTGATCCAAGGTCCAGTGGAATAAGAGTTAATTACGGCATACTTAAGCGAATGAGAGAAATTTTAATGTGGTTTATTCAGAATATATTTTTGGTATTGATTTTATGTTCTATTTTTTCATAGATACGTAACAGATTCTTTTTCTTCTGAAGTTATCTTAAATCCTCAATTTAGTAGACTCTTCCTTAGGGGTTTGATTTTCACTGACATGTAAGAATTGAGAAAGAACTATTTTTACCAAGTCTCTTTACTTTTTCATAGCAATATAATTTTTGCATAGGATAAATAAGAATATGTCTTCATTTTTACCAGGGTATAATTGGACAAATCGATTGTGCAATAAGACTGTATTTGAAGTGTTACATTTGAAAATAATTCTTATTTAACTATGTATCAACAAGAGTTGACTTTATATGTGGAGACCAGCTCATAAATGACACCAGCTGTTGTCATTACAGGGAAGGCCAGTAAGCTGAGTAATGACCATTTCCTGGGAGACCAGAGCACCCATGGTCATTGAACCGGTCAAAGAACCCTTACTGATCCCTTTTCCTATAACGTTGAGATGCTACCTTGGAGAGGGGGTGTGAAAGGATGGATTGGACATGCTAGAAGGTTTACTAAAATACCTCAGAATCAATTAGGTTTTTTGTTGCTGTTGTTGTTATTTAGAGGGGAGAGCAGTACTTACCTTCAAGGTGGTGTTTGGAAATGTATAAGGTCAGTAAAGGTTGCCCCCATGCCAGGAGAGGCGGCTGCTGGCATTTTGTAGGGGAAAGGAAGTTGGGTAAGGGAGACAGTAGGGGTGCTAAGTGTCTGTGCAGCTCTAGGAAGAAATGTCTCACCCAGCATGCCCCTTGAGTTATCATAAGGAATATGGAAATGTGCTGTTAAATCTTAGAGTCCACTGGGTCTAGGGAAATGACTTAATAGATTTCTTTTCCTCCACTTTGCACAACCCAATGGGTGGAGCTCTTGAGGAAGATAAGATTTTTTTAAACAAAATAAAGAATTACCTTTGCATCCCAGATCCAATTTGTAATGTGACTGGTTCTGTTAATTACAGATATATTTAAAAGCACAATTAATCCAAATGCAAAATAGTTATAGCCATATTTTCAATGCTGGAAATATAGATTTCTAGAAGGAACAAAACATACTCATTAATTGTTTTTTTTTTTAAGATATGTTTTTTTACAGGGTGCCCAAATTTCAGAGGATCATGTTAGTCACACTAAAAAGCTAAAGTTTTGACTCACTGATTTGTCGCTTAATTCATATCATATGTTGAATGTTTTAATGAGTCTCCAGTACTTATGCAACCCACATGTAATAACTTAAAAGTGCTCTTGGAACTATTTCTGACAGTTTCTTCAATAACACTTTAATTGAGGTAGGCAACAGCTTTTAACTGCCATAGGGGATGTTTTGATATGAGAGGTGGGTGGGAATAAAAATAACAAAAAACTCACAAAATAGGGTTCCCTTGCCCCACCCCTAGCCCACCCACGACCCGTGTTTTTCTTTCTGAAGCTGTTTCCAAAACAATGTCCTTCTCCAACCAATGTTAATATTTCCAGAAAGTAAATAGTGCCTTCTTCTGTAAGTGAAAGCAGAAGCAGGAGAAAACAGTTTACAGGAGAGAGAAGGTAGACATGAAGAGGAAAATAGATTTAAGTGTAGATAAGAGCAAAATGGAGTATGAAAGCAGGGAGAGAAAAAGTGGAGAATGGAAACAAATGAAATGTAAGAATTGATATTTCTGAGTCACAATCCAACAGGAATGATCAATAATGATCTTGTGATGCAAGCAAGAAGACAGGGCTCTGTTTAGTGTCTCAGAGTTGATTGTGGTATATGCTCCGTGCCAGACTCCCGGTACCACCTGGGCCCTGGGAAGCAGAGACAGCACACTAGGCCTGGCTGTAAATGTTGATCTCTGCGAGGGGAAGCCAAGGGGACCGATCCCCAGTAGAACATGGTGGTTATAACATGGTGTGCAAAGCCAGATTATCTAAGTTTTAATTTATCAACTCTGTTAGTTATTGGTTGCTACACAAGACATTAAAACAACGTTTATTATCTCACAGTTCCTGTAGGGCAGGAATCCAGGTATAGCTTAGCTGGGTCCACTGGCCTGCCCTTGGCCTCTCACAAGGCTGCATTTAAGGTGTGGGCCAGGTCTTCAGTCACCTCAATGTTCAACAGGGAGGGGATTGCATCTGCTGTGGTCTGTATGTTTGTGTCCTCACAAAATTCATATGATGACATCCTAACTAACCCTCAAGGTGATGATATTAGGAGGTGGGGTCTTTTGAGAGGTGATTAGGTCATGAGGGCCAAGCCCTGGAGAAAAGGATTAGTGCCCCTGTAAAAGAGGCCTGAGGCAGCTTCTTTGCCTCTTCCACCATGTGAGGATGCAGCAAGAAGGTGCCATCTGTGAGGAACAGACATTCACCAGCCAACAAATCAGCTGGTGCCTTGATCTTATACTTACCAGTTTCCAGAACTGTGCAAAACACATGTTGTTGCTTATAAACTGCCCTGTTGATGAAATTTTTGTTTTATCAGCCCAAACAGACTAAGACAGCTTTCAAGTTCACTCATGTGGTCGTTGGCAGGGCTCAGGTTCTTGCTGGCTGTTGCCCTGGGACATTGGCTCCTTGCCACTGATGTGGACCTCACCCTAGGACAGCTCACAACATAGCAGCTGGCTTCCATCAGGGTGAACAAGTGAGAAAGGGCATAGCCTAATCTCAAAGGGACATCCCATTATTTTGCCATATTATATTTGTTAGAATCAAGTCACCAGGGTCAGCCAATGTTCAGGGGTAGGGAATGACCCATGGGCGTGAATATAGTCAGCCCACTACATTCACTGGTTCTCTATCTGTGGATTCAACCAACTGTAGATAAAAAATATTCTTAAAAAAACAAAATAACAATGCAACAATAAAAAACAATGTAGGTGGGCATAATGGCTCATGCCTGTAATCCCAGCACTTTTGGAGGCCAAGGTGAGTGGATCTCATGAGGCCACCCTCTCCCCCCACGGGATATTACAAACCATATCACAGGGGAGTGTACATCCCGCACAATATGGGGAGTAATATTACCCCCTCCCCCCCCTGGGTTTTACAAATCACATCACAGGGAGGTGTTTACTCTATTAAGAGTAATATTATTTCCCTTCCTGGATATTACAAACAATATCACAAGGGGGAATACACCCATGCAATATTGGGAGTAATATCATCTCCTCTCCTTCCCTGTATAATAGAAACAATATCACAGGGGGGCATGTATACCCCTTGCGATATTGGGAGTAATAACATCCTCTCCCCCATGGATATCAGGAACAATATCACATGGGGGTGTACACCCCCTGCGATTTTGGGATTAATATGCTCTTTCCACCTAGATATTAGGACTGATATCACAAGGGGGGTGTACGCCTCTTGCAATATTGTGAATAATATTATCCTATCCCCCCACTGGATATTAGAAACAATATCACAGGGGGAGGTGTACATTCCCTGAGATATTGGGAGTAAAATCATCCTCTTCTTTCCTAGACATTAGGAACAATATCCCAGCAGTGGTGTACATGCCCTGAGATATTGGGAGTAATATTATCCTTTCACTTCCTGGGAATCAGGAAGTGAAAGGATAATTAGGAAGTGAATGGAAACAAATGAAATGGTAAGAATTGATATTTCTGAGTCACAATCCAACAGGAATGATCAATAATGATCTTGTGATGCAAGCAAGAAGACAGGGCTCTGTTTAGTGTCTCAGAGTTGATTGTGGTATATGCTCCGTGCCAGACTCCCGGTACCACCTGGGCCCTGGGAAGCAGAAACAGCACACTAGGCCTGGCTGTAAATGTTGATCTCTGTGAGGGAAGCCAAGGGGACCCATCCCCAGTAGAACATGGTGGTTATAACATGGTGTGCAAAGCCAGATTATCTAAGTTTAAATTTATCAACTGCATTAGTTGATATCATCCTCTCCCTCCTGGATATTAGGAATAATACCACAGTGAATGTGTACACCTTGTGCAGTATTGGGAGTAATACCATCCTTTCCCTCACTAAATATTAGGAATAATATCACGGGGGGGGGGGGAGTGTACACCCTGTGTAATATTGGGAGTAATATCATCTTCTCAACCCCTGGATTTAGAATCAATATTGCATGGGGGATGTACAGCTCCTGCGATATTGGGAGTAATAGCATCTTCTCCCTCCCTTGATATTAGGATAATATCACAGTGGGGGGTATAAACACTCTGTGATATTGGGGGTAATACCCTCTTCCCTCCACCCTGGATATTAGGAACAATATCATAATGGGGGGTGTACATCCTCTGCAATATTGGGAGTAACATCGTATGACCAATAAATATTAGGAACAATATCACAGTGAGTGTGTACACCCCCTGCGATATTGGGGAGTAATATCGTCTTCTCACCCTCTGGATTTAGAAACAGTATCACAGGGGGCTGTACACCTGCTACAATATTCCTTTTCCCATCTGGGTATTAGGAGCAATATCACTGGGGAGGTGCTCTGGATATTAGAAAAAATATCACAGTGGGGGGTGTACATGCCCTGCAATATTGGGAGTAATATCCTCTCCCCTATTGGATATTGGGAACAACATCACAGGAGGGGTATACAGCCCCTGCAATATTGGGGAGTAATATCATCTTTTTCACCTCTGGATATTAGGAACAATATCATGTGGGGGGGGTGTACACCCACTGCAATATTGGGAGTAATATTAGGAACAATAGCATGGCAGGGGTGTACACCTCTGGCAATATTGGGTGTGATATTATCCTTTTTACGCATGGATATTACGAGCAATATCACAGGGTGGGTGTACACACCTTAAGATATTGAAAGTAATGTCATCCTCTCCCCCCTGGAGATTAGGAACAATATCACTGTGGGGGTGTACACTTCCTGTAAAATTGGCGTAATATCATATTCTCCCCCCATGGATATTAGGAACAATAGCACAGGGACGTGTACACCCGGTGTGATATTGGCAGTAATATCATCCTCTCCCCCTCCTGGATATTAGGAACAATATATTATTCTGGGTGTACACCCTCTGCGATATTGGGAGTAATATCAGCCTGACCCCTTTGCATATTAGGAACAATATTACAGGTGAGTTGTATACCCCCTGTGATTTTGGAAGTAATATCATCCTCTCCCCCTCCAGATATTAGAAACAATATCACAGGAGGGGTGTCCACCCCCTGCGATATGGGGAGTAATATCATCCTCTCCCTCGTGGATATTCGGAACAATGTCACAGGAGGGGTGTACACCCCCTGAAATATTGGAAGTAATATCATTCTCTCTCTTCCTGGATATTAGGAGCAATATCATATGTGGGGTGTACAGTCCCTGTGATATTGGGAGTAGTGTCATCTTGCCCCCTCCTGGATATTAGGAACAATATCATGGAGGGGGGTGTCCACTCCTTGCAATATTGGGTATAACAAAATCCTCTCCCCCCACTTCAGATTAGGAACAATATCTCAGGAAGATGTACACCCACTGTGATATTGGGAGTAATATTATCCTATCCACCCCCGGAAATTAGGAACAATATCAGAGGGAAGGTGTACACCCCCTGCAATATTGGGAGTAATATCCTTTGTGTTCTGGATACTAGGAACAACATAACAGAGGAGGTTTACACCCTTAGCGATATTGAAAGTAACAACATCCTCTCACTCCTTGGATATTAAAAAAATAATCACAGGTGGTTTTACAACTGCTGCAATATTGGGAGTAATATCATCCTTTGATTCCCTGGATATTAGGAACTATATTACTGGGGAGTTTACACCCCCTTCGATATTGAAAGTAGTATTAGTCTCTTCTCTTTGGATATTAGGAACAATATCACAGGGGGAGGTGTACAACCTCTGCAATATTGGGAGTAATATCATCCTCTGCCCCCCTGGATATTAGGAACAATATCATGGAACAGGTGTACATTCACTGAGATATTGAGAGTAATGTCATCCTCTAACCCCCTGGATATTAGGAACAATGTTCCAGGGGGGTGTACACACCCTGAGATATTGGAAGTAATATCATTTTCTCTCCTCCCCCTCCAAAATTAGGAACAATATCACAGAGTGGGAACCCTGCAATAGTGGGAGTAATATCATCCTTTCTCTCTTTGGATATTAGGGACAATTATTACTAATCGATATTATTCATAATATCCAAGGGAGATGCTACTCCTAATATTACACAGGGTGTACTCCCAGTTATATTATTCATAATATCCTACTGAGATGTTACTCTTAATGTCACAGTAGGTGTATACCGTGTGAAATTATTCAAAATATTCCAGGAAAATATTACTCTTAATTCCAAGGTAGATGTTACAAAGGATTGTACACCCCGCCCCCCAGTATAGGGAGTAATTCACCTTCCTCCCACCTGGATATTACGAACCATATCACAAGGGGGTGTACACCCTCTGTGATATGAGGAGTAATATCACCCCTCTCCCCCCCGGATATTACCAGCCACCTTGAATGGAGGTGTGTTTGCCCCCTCTCCCCCCATGATGTGGGGGAGTAATACCCTCTTCCCTCCTGGATATTATGAATCACCTCAAGGGGTGGCAGATGTACACCTGCCTGTAATCCCAGCTACTGGGGAGACAAGGTGGTTGGATTACTTGGGCCCAGGAGGTCCAGGCTGCAGTGAGCCATGATTACACCAGTGAACTCCAGCCTGGGCTACAGAGTGAGAACCTATCTCAAGAGAAAAGGAAAAGAAAAGAAAGAGAGAGAGAGAGAAGAGAGAAAGAAACTTTTAAAACCAATATAGTAAATAACTATTTACACAATATTAACATTATATTAGGTATGGAAAGTAATCTAGAGATGATTTAAAGTATATGGGAAGATGTGGGTAGGTTGTATGCAAATAGATGCCATTTTGTATTAAGCATGCATGGGTTTTGGTATCCGCGGGGGATCCTGGAACGAGTCCTCCATGGATACCGAGGGGGTGACTGTACTGGGATGTCATTTCAGAGACTGCTTTATCACAACAGCTAGGTGATACAATCTACCAAGCGTTAGTTTCCTTAACTCTGAAAAGAGGATAAATGATAACATTTATAACACTAAAAAATATAATAAACAACATTAGAGTTAAGGATGAATTAAGATAATGTATATAAAATGCTGAGCATGGTGCCTTGCACAGAATATTTTTGAAATATTTACCGGTTTTTCTTTCTAGGGATTTCCTTTTCCTGTCCTTCATGCAAACAATTGGTTTCCTTAGTTCATTCCTCAGGAGAAAGATATGGCAGAACAGGAAGCTGACAGGTACTGATCTTGCCTTTCTGGTTTGATTTCCAAAAGCTTAGAACCTTATGGAAACAGAAAGTCTTGGGTAGAGACCAAATATTTGGAGAAAGTAGTAGGGAAGGAAGAGGTCTCAGGGAAGAAGAGTGGATGAATGCTGAAATTTCTCCTGCTTCAATCAGGCATAATATATAAAAAGCGTTTTGTTTTCTGTTTCTCTTGAAGAAGCAATTTGGTGACACTAACAGACAATTGAGTAAACCATGCAGTGAGGGAAAGTGGCCATACTATAACATGAAGTTGGAAAGTATCTACATCCTCATGCAGTCCTGCAGGATGGATTCTGAGAAACCCTGGATTAAGTCAGAATGAAAAAGTCCTGAAAAATCATTAATAGAAATTTTGCTACCTGGTTTAGGTTTGGATTGAGTTGATATTTAATATCACTTGGCAGTATTTTTAAAGTCCTATATCTGTAATCAGCAAATTAATTAATATTGTGTTAGAAGACTACAAGTATTTGATCAGAAAAACAAAGCTGCATTAGTCAAAATGCTGAACTAAAAGCCAGTGTTCAATATAGTTGGGCATTTGAGGATAAAAAGAAATGAGGTACATTACTTACATTTATGTTTTGATCTTTAAGTGAGAATTATTACCCAGCACAGGTCATAGTAAGAGGCACCATGAAGAATATGAAATTTAAGAAATTACTCTCTTTCTTCAAATTTTCTAGCTAGTTGAGAGTTTTTGTGATTTGAAGGGTCTGAGTTGACATAGAGTGCCTTTTGTCTGGTTTCCCTCCTGACTTCTGAAAAATCCATATGGAATAGGTATTTATTCCACAAACTTGTCCTAAGAGGCAGGATATTATGGTGGTTGAGGTTACTGATCCTGAGGCAAGGCTCCCAGAATATGTATCTTGGCTCTGCGACTTACTGCCCTGATCAAGTTATTTAGCATCTTTCGATGTTTTTCTACCTACAAGCAGGAATAATAATATTCCTTAGATTATATGAGATAATCTGTGAAAATATTTAGAACATGTTAGTTGAAAAACGTCTGGCTCAATAAACATGAGCATACTATTTTTAGCTGGTTGTAGCTCCCTTTTCTCTACAAAATGACTGTTTCTGACTTTCCTAGTCATCACCTATTATCATCTTATAAACACTTCAGCTGGTTGCTGTTTGCTTTCTACTTTAGTTATGCCTCAAGGATTGTCATGGCTCCTAACCCTTAATTGCCTATAGCACAGCTGTAGCATTTTATAAAAACTTTACTCAAGCTTATTATGAGACGATATACGCATAGATAAGCGTATATGAAACTACAATTCAAAAAAGGAAAACCTAAAACAAAGCATTAGGTGCCATTTCTCCTACAGTTCAGTAGTCATGCCCTTCCAAAGAGGTGTCCTAGCAGGCCATCCCTGTCCTTTCTTTCGCTTTGCTGCCATGATTCAGGGCTTGGTTTATTTTCCCTCAGGGTCTGGGCCCCCACCCCCACCCCAAACCAGACAGTATCATAGTTTCTACAGAGATAACACTTGTTCATAAAGAAAATAGAACAGATTTCTTACTCCTTATCTCAAGTATTTCCATTCCCAGTTTCTCCTTTTGCTTTGTACAATCTGAAAGCCCAGAAAAATGCATTTTTACTAAATAGCTGACTTTCCTCAGATATAAATATTCTGCCACACATAGAACAGGAAACACAAATTTCAATCTGATTTCACTTATACTGAACTCTGTCCAACAAACCCTCATTGTAGTCTGTATCCCAATGCCTAGATTCATATTTCAGGGCAGAAAAAGGTGAGGAAGATAAACAATCAAATCCATATCCCAATAACTTTTATTCTGTATTGAGTCCAAGTCTTCTTTTATAAGGTGGTAATTGATAGCTGATATCTGAAGACAGGTATCAGTTCCCATGTCTTTTCATAATAGCCTGAACTCCTGAGCAAACACCTCCGCTTTCTCTAACACATTGAATAGACTAGGAAAACCACTCCTTAGTTCTACCAGCCTATGAGCTCTAGGTAAGTTAGAATTTGTTGTTTTGCTGAAAGTAAAGCATTTCTTGAATGTTTTTCTTAGATTCTCAATTTATTTTGTTAGGAATGGTATTCCCATTCCAGAAAAAGGAGCATGGTGCTGGGGTTACATTTGGGAGCTTCCATTCAGGATGATTGATTTGTAGCGCAGAATCAGCTCTGTTAGAGTCATGTAGTATCAATGTAGTAAACCAAAGGCCTTCTAGCATTGCAGCAAAGACTGCTGGTGGAATGGCACTGGGGAAGTGAAAGTGGCCCCCTAGAGATGGAATGGCATTTGAACTAACCTCTTCAGTCTGATGGGATGGAATCCCTGGATCCCATCCCGTCTCAGCATAAGAAGGAAGCAGCCTTCCTTCTGTAACTTTTGTCCTGAGCAAGCAGGATTTGAACCTGTGGAATCCAAGCATCCTAGAAAAAGATGAGAAGAATAGTATCACTGAAGAGCAAGAAAGTTACAGGAAGAAGCTTCTGAAGCTGGGGGGAAAAGAACAATTTTTACAGATTAATGTTGTCAAATTTAACAAATAAAAGTATAGGGCACTCAGTTACATTTTAATTTTGAATAAACAACAAAAATGTTTAGTATGTCTCATACAATATTTGAAACATGTTTATACTAAAAAAATTTATCTGAAATCTCAATTTAACTGGGCATTCTGTGTTTAATCTGGCAATCCTACTGCAATGAAAACTGGGAGATCTACCCCAAACTAGATTTACTCATCATAATTTAGGGGTTCTTAGAGGGAATGCCTTCCATGTGGCTAGAAGCTGAAGGGTACAAGGGGAACAATTACATCAATTTTGATACCTCAGTCCTTGTTTACCTACAGCATGGGGATGGTGAGGTTGAGGAAGCAGTTTGAGTATAATACCTCTGTATGTAAGTGATTAAAGAGGGGAGAGTGTGGAAAGACAGATTTTACACTTTTTTAAGTGATTAAGGTTACAATGATCTGATTTATATAATTACTACATTCTTTATGTCCTCCAGCAACCATGTTTGATCTGTGTGACACAGTGGTTGGGACCATAGCTTGAGACAGAGGTAGATGCTAGTTCCAAACTGATACAACTGCATTCTCCTGTTAACTTGGAATTGGGCTGGAGAGAAAACTAAACAGTCTTGGAGGAACATGCAAACTTGGGGACAGTGAGATGGTCATTCTCTACAGGTTATATAGACAACATAAAAAGCCAATATCTAGATTTAATCCTATTTGTCATTCCATATTTCCTTATGGTAAGTTCTCTCTCTTTGTATTTGGTAGGGGGAATAGGCTAAGAAATTGTAACAAGAGATCGAAAGAGCTCAGTGGTTTACTTCCCGTTCACATTAAAACTTGACTGGTCCAGGCTGGTGGGGTGTCTGTGCTCCAGGAAGTTATTCAGGATTTCAGGTTCTTCTTCCTGTTGTTCTCTTCCACCAGGGCTCATGACCACACCACGACTCCAAGTCTGATAATTCTCTAAAAGGACTCACAGAACTTAGCAAAGTGTTTTGCCATTACCAGTTTATTACAAAGTGTACATATAATTTTGAAATAGCCAAATGAAAAAGGTGCATTAAAATGAGGTATAGGGGTGGGGGTGGCTGTGTGTAAAGCTTCCATACCCTCTCTTGGCACACCACCCTCCTAGCATCTTGATGTGTCTCACCAACTTGGAAGCTCTCTGAACCCCATCATTTAGGGGTTTTTATAGAGGCTTCATTACATAGGCATGATTAATAAATCATTAGCCATTGGTGATTAACTCAATCTCCAGTTCATGCCCTTTCCTTACAGGTTTTAGATGGAACTGAAAACTCCATTTCTAATTCAGGATTGGTCTTCCTGGACACCAGCTGAATCCTGAAGCTCTCCAGTGCCTTCTCTTTAAGTCATGTCCTTAGCATACAAAAGACACAATCTTCATTCCAGATAGTCCAAGAATTGGGGAAAAAAGACCAAATATCTTCCTAGGATACCACAATAGGATAAAGAGAAAATCCTACAAGTACAGAATAGAAAAATCAGATTACCTACAAAGAATGAGAATCAAAGCTGCCATTTTTCTACAGGACTAAGTAACAGAAGGCAAAAGGTAATGAAGTCAGGTCATAAGACTTTTATGAAGAAATGTTATGATGCCCAAAATATATATCTATTCAAGTTGTATTATTGAATGAAGATTAGAAAAAGGGATTTACAGACCCAGATTTTATGAAATAAGTGCAAAATTTTCAGTGTCCACACTCTAGGATTATACTTATATATCTGTTTTTCTTGTTTCCCATTAAAAAAAGAGCATGCATATTCCAAATAGCTGATTTTCTTCATACATGTGCACATTTATAACAAATATGAAATTACATATTCCAAAAATAAGAATAAGACTTTTGAGAAAATAGCTAAAGTAATAACATGCATTTTTAAACAAATTGACTGTTTTAATAGGAACTTATCCATTATTGCTCCTTTTTATGGATTCTGAAATTATTTTATTCTAATTTTAAATAAACATTTTTAGGTTTATGGAAAGTTATAAGACTAATATAACCAATTCTCACATGGTTTTAAAGAAGATTTTTCAAAATTAACATTTTACCACATTTGCTTTCTCTTCTCTCTCTCTTTGTGTCTCCATGTGCACTTGAGTAAACATGCTAGGACATGTGAATCATTTGAGAGGAAGCTCTAAAAATGATTTCTGCTTATACTTAAATACTGTGTTAGTCTATTCTTGCATTGCTATAAAGAACTACATGAGACTGGGTAATTTATAAAGAAGAGAGATTTAATTGACTCATGCTTCTGCAGGTTGTACAGGAAGCATGGCTGAGGAGACCTCAGGAAACTTACAGTCATGGTGGAAGGCAAAGGGGAAGCAGTCACATCATACGTGGTCAGAGAAGGAGAAAGAGTAAATGGGGAGGTGCTACACACTTTTAAACAACCAGATCTTGTAAGAACTGACTCGCTATCATAAGAACAAGGGGTAAATCTGCCTCCATGAGCCAATCACCTCCCACCAGGCCCCTTCTCCAACATTGGGGGATTACAAATTAGACCTGAGTTTTGAGTGGGGCCACAAATCCAAATCAAATAAAATACTTTAAAACAAATACTTTCTCTTACAAAACCACAGGACAGTTAACAAAATCAGGAAACTAATACTAACCAAACATTACCATCTAATCTACAGACTTGCAAATTTTTACATTTCTCATTAACATCCTTTTTTATTTCTTAGTAACATCCTTTGTAGTGAAGGAAATCCTAGATCACAGGTTGCATTCAGTTGTCATATCTCTTTTGCCTCCTTTAAAAAATTTTTTTGTGGGTACATAGTAGGTGTATATGTTTTTGGGGTATATGAGATGTTTTGGTATAGGCATGAAGTGTGTAATAATCACATAATGAAAAATTGTGTACGTATCCCCTCAAGCATTTATCCCTTGTGTTACAAACTATCCTATTATTCTTTTTTAGTTATTTGAAAGTGGACAATTAAATTATTATTGACTATAGTTACTCTCCTATGCTGCCAAATACTGCATCTTATTCCTTCTATTTTTTTTTTTTTGTACCCATTAACCATCCACATCGCCACCCTGCTCATTATCCTTCTTAGCCTCTGGTAACCAGCCTTCTGTATCCCCCACGAATTCAATTGTTTTGATTTGCATATCTCACAAATAAGTGAGTACATGTGATATTTGTCTTTCTGTGCCTAGCTTATTTCACTGAACATAATGACCTCTACTTCCGTCCATGTTGTTGCAAATGACAGAATCTCATTCTCTTTTTTTATGGCTGAATAGTACTTCATTGTGTATAAGTACATTTTCTTTAGTCATTCATCTGTTGATGGACACTTAGGTTGCTTCCAAATGTTGACTATTTTAAACAGTGCTGCAATAAACATGGGAATACAGATCATTCTTCTCTATACTGATTTCCTTTCTTTTGATTATATACCTAGTGGTGGGATAGTTGAATCAAATGATAGCTCTATTTTTAGTTTTTTGAGGAATCTCCAAACTGTTCTCCATAGTGGTTGTACTAATTTACATTCCCACCAACAGTGTATGAGGGTTCCCTTTTCTCCACATCCTTGCAAGCATTTGTTATTGCCTGACTTTTGGATAAAAGCCATTTTAACTGGGATGAAGTTACATATCTTTGTAGTTTTGATTTGCATTTCTCTGATGGTCAATAATGAGGGCTTTTTCATATGCCTGTTTGCCAGTTGTATGCCTTTTGAGAAATGTTTATTCAGATCTTTTGCCCATTTTTTAATAGAACTTTTAGAGTTTTTCCTTTAGAATTGTTTGAGCTCATTATATATTCTGGTTATTAATCCCTTGTCAAATGTGTAGTTTGCAAATATTTGCTCACATTCTGTGGGTTGTCTCTTAACATGGCAATTGTTTCCTTTGTGGTGCAGAAGCATTTTAACTGAATCTGATCCCATTTGTCCATTTCGGTCTTGGTTGCCTATGCTTATGGCATATTTCTTGAGAATTTTTCCCCAGATCAATATCCTGGAGAGGTTCCTCAATGTTTTTGTGTGGTCGTTTTCATAGTTTGGGATCTTAGATTTAAGTCTTTAATCCATTTTGATTTGATTTTTATATAAGGTGAGCGATAGGAATCATGTTTTATTTTTCTGCATATGGATATCCAGTTTTCCCAGCATCATTTTTTGAGGACACTGTCTTTTTTCTAATGTGTAGTTCTTGGCTCCTTTATTAAAAATAAGTTCACTGTAGATGTGTGGATTTGTTTCTTGGTCTTCTGTGCTATTTCGTTGCTCTACATGTCCATTTTTATGCCCATACCACACTGTTTTGGTTACTATACCTTTGTAGTGTAATTTGAAGTCAGGTAATGTGATTCCTCCAGTTTCGTTCTTTATACTAAGGATAGCTTTGGCTATTCTGCGTCTTTTGTGACTCTGTATAAATTTTAGGATTGGTTTTTCCTTTTATCTGAAGAATGTCGCTGATATTTTGATAGGGATTGCATTGAATCTGTAGATTGCTTTGGGTAGTATGGACATTTTAGCAATATGAATTCTTCCCATCCAGGAACATGAAATATCTTTCCATTTTTTTGGTATCTTCTTCAAGTTCTTTGATCAGTGTTTTATAGGCTTTGTTGTAGAGATCTTTCATTTCTTCAATTAAGTTAATTTCTAGGTACTTAATTTTATTTATGGCTATTATAAACAGGATTACTTTTTTGATTTTTTTTCAGATCGTTCATTGTTGGCATATAGAAATGCTACTATTTTGTTGTCGTTGTTGCTTTTGCATCCTGCAGCTTTACTGAACTTGTTTATCAGTTCTAATAGTTTTTTTTGTGGAGTTTTAAACTTTTTCCAAATATAAGATCTTAGCAACTACAAACAAGGATAATTTGGCTTCTTATTTTCCAATTTGAATGCCCCTGCTCTAGCTAAGATTTCCAGTACTACATAGAATGACAGTGGTTGAAGTGGGCATCCTTGTCATGTTCCAGATCTAGGAGGAAGGGCTTTCAGTTTTCCCCCATTCAGTATAATACTAGCTTTGGGTCTGTCATATATGGCTTTTATTAAGTTGTGGTATGTTTTTCCTATACCCAATTTTTTAAGGGTTTTTATTATGAAAGGATGTTGAATGTTATCAAATTTATTTTTTAGCATCAGTTGAAATGATCATACGGTTTTTAGCCTTAATTCTGTTGATATGATGTATCACATTGATTTATCAGGGTATGATGAACCATCCTTGCATCCCTGAAACGAATTCCATTTGGTCATGATAAATGATCTTTCTAATGTATTGCTGAATTTGGTTTGCTTGTATTTTGTTGAAAAATTTTTCATCAATATTCATCAGAGACATTGGCTATAGCTTTCTTTCTTCCCTTCTCTCCCCTCCCCTCCCCTCCCTCCTTTCTTTCTCTTTCTTTCTTTCTGTTTGTCTGATTTTGCTATCAGGATAATATTGGCCTCACAGAATGAATTTGGAAGTATTCCTTTGTAATCTGTTTTTTAAAACAGTTTGAGTAGGATTTATGTTAGTTCTTCTTTAAATGTTTGGTAGACTTCAGCAGTGAAGTCATAGGGTCCTGGGTTCTTCTTTACTGGAATAATTTTCATTATGCCTTTAATTTCGTTACTTGTCTGCTCAGGTGTTCTAGCATGTGGGTGATGGGATGGTAAACAGTGTAAGTTTCTATTTTGCTATCTTTCCTTGCTCTAGCCTTCTTTAATTTCAAGTAGTTCCTCCATCTCTTTTCCTTTTTGTCTTTCATAATTTTGACATTTCTGAAGAATACACACCAGTTACTCTGTAGAATACCTTTTAACTTAAATTTGTCTGTTGTTTTGTCATGATTAGATTCAGGTTATGTATGCATTTTTGTTAGGAATACCACAAAAGTGATGAGCTGTTTTCCCACTGCATTATATCAGGGGGGCACATGAGGCCAATTTCATTGGAGGTAATTTTATTATAAAATAAATATTGACAAAACTAAGCAATCTACTCATTAACATAGCTGACTTGCTGTGGTGCAAGTTTCTTTTTAATCTTATTGTTGATTGGTAACAAATAATTCATGAACTGGCATTTTGAGTAGCACTTTTACAATATACATTTTTTACTTATATTTTCAATGTTTATTTACCAACTTGTCCCCTTCACAATAGTCTTTAATTTTTATTTGGTAATTGCACCTTTTTCTGGGAACACTGACTCCATCCATCACTCTACCAGAGGAGCCTATGATCAAGACTAGATCAATAAAAGCATTGCATTCCTCTGGATACTTGTTTTAGTCATGGGGTGTGACCAAACATGTCCAATCACAACAAACCTTGGGATTTGGATGGAAATGCTGAGACAGAGATAGTATTTTCTTGTGAACAATATGGTAGAAATGTGAAGTCTAGAATTGCTGCAGCCACTGTTACTGCTAAACTGTCTAGTAGCAGTTCCAAACCAAGATTTGTACTATTCACTATGGGAAGAAACATTGGTTGTATGGACTGCTGGGCTGCTGTCACCAGCATTTAGTTGCTAAGGCCAGGGGTGGTAAACATTTTGTGATGTAAAGAATTATTATGAATAATAAAGAATTACTTCAGAAAAAAAATGTCAATAACATGCTTCCTCATTGAGAGACACTTTTAACTTTTTAGATTTAGGTTGAAATTTTGAATTAATTTGGACTGGACTCAGTGGCTCACATCTGTAATCCTAGCACTTTGGGAGGCTGAGGTGGGAGGTCACTGGAGCCCAGGAAGTCATGGCTGTAGTGAATCATGATCATGCCACTACATTCCAGCCTGGGTGACAGAGACCTTGTCTCTAAGAAGCAAATGAACAAACAAGCAAACAAAAGCCAAGTGTGGTATTGGCAAGTAGATCAATGGAATAGAATAGAGAACCCAGAAATACACCCTGCTTATGTAGTTAATGATCTTCAACTAGGGTGCCTACACTACTTGGTGGGAAAGGGACAGTTTCTTCAACAACTGGTGTTGGGAAAACTGGGTATCCACATGCAAAAGAATGAAGTTGGACCCCTCTTTTACACTATATACCAAAATTAACAAAAAATGGTTTACAGACCTAAATGTAAAATCCCAAGCTATAAAACTCTTATGAGAAAATGTAGGGAAAAAGCTTCCTAACGTAACATTGAATTTGTCGATGATTTCTTGGATATGCCCCACCCACCCCAAAGCATAGACAACAAAAGCAAAACTAGGCAAATAGTACCATATCAAACTTAAAAACTTTTGTGCATCAAACCACACAACAACTGAGTAAAAAGGCAACTGGCAAAATGGGAGAAAATATTTGCAAGTCCTATACCTGTTAAGAGGTTAATATCCAGAATATATAAAGAACTCCTACAACTCAGCAACAACAAAAAAAAATCAAATAACCTGATTAAAAATTGGGCAAAGACCTTGAGCAGACATTTCTCCAAAGAAGAAATACAAATGACCGATACTCATATGAAAAGATGCTCAATATCACTAATCATCTGAGAAATATAAATCAAAACCACAATGAAATAATACTTTATACCTATTAGGATGGCTACTATTAAAAAAGACCCCAGAAAATAACATGTGTTGGAAAACACGTGAATAAATTTGGACCCTTGTGCACTATTGGTAGGAATATAAAATGGTGCAAAACCTATAGAAAACAGTATAGAGGTTTCTCAAAAATTGAACTACCATATAATCTAGGAATCCTGCTTCTCAGCATGTATTTGAAAGAACTGAACACAGGATCTTGATGAAATACTTGAAAACCCATGTTTATGGTAGCATTATTCATAATAGCATAGAGGTGAAGTAACCCAAATGTCCATTAACACATGAAGGCATAACCAAAATGTAGCATATGCATACAGTGGAATATTTTGCCTTACAAAGAACCTTGTCATATGCTACATCCTGGATGAACTTTGGAAGCATCATGTTAAGTGAAGTAACCAAGCCACTATAAGATTCCACTTATGTGAGATATTTAAAGCAGTAAAATTCATATCAATTGTGCAATATTGGTTACCATGGGCTAAAGGGAAGAGGAAAAGCCACATTATTTAATAAGTATAGAGTTTTCAGATTTGCAAGATCAAAAAGTTCTGGCAATTTGTTTTGCAGCAATAAGAACGTACTTATTACTACTGAACTGTACACTCAAACATGGTTAAGATAATATATTTTAGGTTTAAGATCTATTTATAGATTCTGCTGTATTGATTGAGGATATGCTACATATCATTTTACAAGTCTTTTTGACAACAAAGACATCCTCAATCTTTATCTGATGTCTTTCTCCTCTAGTAGGAAGTATACAGTCCTTAGCTGCAGAAGGGAAAATAAAAACAAACAAAAACGTAAATAAGCACACGGTCCATTTTCAGATTGCATTAGAAAGTGACTTGACTAAATTAAGCCCCAGCTGTCTCTGACTTAGCTCTTTAAAACTTAACTTTTCAAGGGCACATGGTAGATGTATAAATAATCAAAACCTACTTTCTTTACCACATTCCATTAGAACATTTTTGTCACTAGATGTGTACCATTCCATTACAGGTACAGTGCAGTTTCATAGAGTTGATGTGTGAAAGAAAGTAAGGAATAGAAATAAATTTAAATTGAGAGAGAACCAAAACCACATCTGGCAAATTAAACATTTAGAAGGTATTTCTCAATGATTCCGTTAACATATATTTCTGACCTCAATTAAGTTGCTTTTTCTGTAGTTGTCAGCTGAGGATAGCTGCTTCTTTTAGTTTTTTCATTTGCTGCTGCTTTTAGTTTTTTCTGCTTTGTTTCATTCATTAACTCAGTAGGGATGGGATGCCTACAATCAAGTAATGAGTTTCTGTCAGATCCTTAATTTTTCAAAATATTTATGTCACATAAGGCAGTCTGAAAGTTAAATACTACACAAAAAAGCAATATACTTTTTACTATGAGCAAACTTGAGGAACTATTGCTTATTTCTTGTCAGATGTATACCAGTGATTGTCCTGCTGCCAAGTTTCTTCTCAATTTGCACAGGGAGCTCTACTGGAACGATTTCATTAGGTGTCATACAGGGTTGGAGAGTGGGAGGGAGTGGAGAGGGCATACAGGTAGACTACCAGTAGTCTGCCTCTGGTATTTAGAAAAAACAGAGAATAAATCTGCCTAGTTACTAGGAAGCAAGCCACATTTCTTGGCTGGTTCCATGATGCCATCACTGATATTGTTATTTTACATTGAGATTTCAGAATTTCAAGGTAGAAAAGTTTTTTGATTACTTACTATTGTTAGGCATATTCTTGGTCTTTCTTATTAAGAGACAGGTAAATTTATTATTCCATGTTTTTGCAGATGAGGGAACTGAGGTTCAAAGTGTTAGGCAACTTGTTCAAGATCACACAACCAAGTAAATGAAAGATAAAGGGTTTAGATCCCTTACCTCTCTTAGCTATCTTTATGATTGGCCAAATTAAAAATACTAAATCAGCTACCACTTTACCTCACGGAAGAATAATTTTCTATACCATGCCTAATTTCACTTCAGTAATCCATAGAATGGTCCTTTAATTCATTTTTACTTGACACAAATATATTTGCGTGAAAAGGAACTAATTTCTTAGTGGCTTTTCGGCTCTACATTTTCCTTATTCCTAATATGCAAGTACAAACGTCAGTGCATAAAAGATACCAAATAAAGAATTACTGATCAGAACCTGGTAGAGAAAGCAAGAGCTACAAGTCCTTGGAAACCAAACCATGAGTTAAGAGGAATGGTATTGAAATCAGTAAGGCTTTTTTACTGGCAAACAGGGTCTGAGCATGTGCCTTTGGGGAACAGAATGGTAAAAGTAGAGACATTTTAAGACTTTGTTAGTTCCTAACACTTACTTTTGGAAATCCTGCCTCACATTATATCAAACTCACTTAAATGTGCCCACATGCCACATTAAATGCAATATCTGTGCAGTGAACAGAATGTAAATGCTTTTTATAGTTTTGTTTTTGAAATTGTTTAATTTATGGTTAGTTCCAATTTCTAAAGAATCATTGTGCTTACTGGGGAATTATTTTGAAATGAGACAATTTAACCTGCAGATTTCTCTCCAGGGTAATGAAATTGTTACTAATATTAAATTTAATGATTAATGAAAGAAACATAACATTCCTTTAGTAGATATATACATTGCTTTGTGTTTGAAACCAATAACTTTTTAAAAAATAGAGCACTGCTTTTTAAAAGCAGCTTTATTGAGATGGTGTCATTCACATACCACACAACTTACTCATTTAAAGTGTACAATTCAGTGGTTTTTATTACATTCACAGATATATAAGATCATTATAACAGTCAATTTTAGGACATTTTCATCATCTCAGAAAGAAACCTCCTGTACTTTGGCTATTATTACTTTCTCCACCCGCTCTCCAGCCCTAGGCAACCACTAATCTATGTTCTATCTCTATGGATTTTCCAATCCTAGACATTTCATATGAATGAAATAATTTAATATGTGATTTTTTTGACTGACTTCTTTTACTTAGCATAATGTGTTCAAGATTCATACATGTTATAGCATGTATCATGTCATTCAACTTATGGTTGAATGATGTTCCATTGTATGGGTATATCATATTTTACTTGTCTATTCATAAGTTGATGGACATTTGAGTTGTTTCTGCCTTTTGGCTGCTGTGTACAGTGCTGCATGAACATCTTTGTTCAGCCATTTTAATACTGTTTTCAATTCTTTGGAGCATATACAAGGAGTGGACTTGCTGTGTGATATGATAACTATGTTTAAATGTTTGAGAACATGCTAGCTTTTTCTAAAGTGTCTGCACAATTTTACATTCTTACCAGTAGTACATGAAGGTTCTGACTTTTCTACATCCTTGTCAATGCTTGTTATATTTGGCACTTGATTCTAACTTCCTAGTGAATGCAAAATGGTATCTCATCGTGGTTTCCATTTGCATTTCCCTGATGAGTAATATTGAGCAGCTTTTCAAGTGCTTTTTGGCCATTTGTACATCTTCCTTGGAGAAATATCTATTCGGATCTTTTGCCAATTTTTAAATTGAGCTATTTGTCATTTTATTATTGAGTTGTAAAAGTCCATTGTATATTTGGTCTACAAGTCCCTTATCAGGTATATAATTTGCAAATAATTTTTCACATCCTGTGGTTTGTCTTTTCATTTTCTCAATTAGAAACAAATGTTTCTAATTTTAATGAAGTCTACTTTATTTTTCCTTTGGTTGCTTATGCTTTTGATGTCATATTTCAAGAATCTTTTCCAAGGTCATGAGATTTACTCTTTGGTTTCTTCTAATGGCTTTGTGGTTTTAGCTCGTATATTTAGGTCTTCATTTTGAGCTAGTTTTTGCATATGGTGTGAGGAAAGGTCCAGTCTCATTCTTTTGTGTGTAGCTGTCTAGTAAATCCAGCACTCTCTTTTGAAAACACTCACATTGAATGGTCTTGGCATCCTTGTTTGAAAATCAGTTGACCATAGATGCTTGATTTTATTTCTGACCTCTCAATTCTATTCCATTCATGTGTATGTCTGTCCTTTGGCCAGCGTCACACCATGTTGATTAACATTGCTTGGCAGTAAGTTTTGAAACTGGGATGTGTGGGGAGCTCCTACTTTGTTCTTTTTCAAGATTCTTTTGTCTATTCTGGATTCTACGCAATTCCACATGAATTTTAAAATTGATCTGTCAATTTCTACAAAAATGTCAGCTGGGATTATTATGCAGATTGTGTTAAAAGTTGGTAGATCAATTTGGGGAGTACTTACTTACTACCAAGCAATGTTAATCACCACGGTGTGACACCGGCCAAAGGACAAACATACACATGAATGGAATAGAATTGAGAGTTCAGCAATAAAATAAAATCATGCACCTATGGCTGAATCCATGATTGTGGGCCTTTTTCCATTTAGTTATATCTTCTTTAGTTTCTTTCAAAAATGTTTATGGATTTCACAGTATAAGTTTTGTACTTATTTTGCTAAATTTATCCCCCAAGTATTTAATTATTTAATGCTATTATGAATGGAATTGTATTCTTATTCTCATTTCTGGATGATTCATTGTCGGTGTGTAGAAATAATGTCGATTTTTGAATATTGCCCTCACATCCTACAACCTTGCTGAACTGACTTATTAGTTCTAATAGTTTTTCTAGCAGATTTCTTAAGACTTTCTGTACACAGCATCATGTCATCTGTGAATAGAGATAGTTTTACTTTTGCTTTCCAATCTGTATTCCTTTTATTTCTTTTTCTTGACTAAATGTCTTTACTAGAACCTCTGCTACAACTTTCAATAAAAATGGTAAAAGTAAATATGTATGTCTTATTCCTGATTTTGATATTATGATATAATAAGAAATATATACTGGTCTCTGCCCCCTGGTTCCCGACATAGAGCTCCAAAACCCTTGTAGGTAAGGGTGTTAGGAAAACCTTTCGTTCTAATATTTGGTCTTTGACTCCAGTTCCTGATACAGATTTCCTAAGACCTTTGTAATTTCCTGTGTGATAGGAGCATAATATGGTTGGAATGATGGTCTCCGCCTCCAAAATTCATGTGGACACTGAATTGCCAATGCAACAGTATTAACAGGTGTAACCTTAGGAATATGATTAAATCATAAGGGATACACCTTTATAAATGGGATTAGCATCCTTATCAAAGGTTCTCCTACCCTTCTGCCATGAGAGGACCCAGTGTTTGTCCCCCATTTTTGCCTTCCTTCTCTTCTTCTCTTTCTTGCTGTTCTACATTCTGCTATTTGAGGATGCAGCCAGAAGGCCCTCATCAGACACCAAATGATGGTGCCTTGATCTTGGACTTATCAGCTTTCATAACTGTGGGAAATAAATTTCTGTTTTTTACAAATTACCTTATATGTGGTATTCTGTTATTGCAGCACAAATGAACTAAGGGCATCTGACACAGAGCGCCTACATTTCTTGGAATGTTCTTGAGGGTAGGAACATCTTTTGTTCTAATAAGACAACTCTTACTGGTCTCCTTGACAGCCTCATTATGAGGGTTGGTTGCCAGAGAAATCAACCTTATGGTTATAGAGTTAGAACTTTCAGTCTCATTCCTCAGCCTCTTGGGAGCGAAGAGGAGCTGAAGTTTGAGTTGACCACCAATGGTCAATAATTTAATCAAGCATACTGTGTCAGGTGCCCTTAGTTTATTTGTGCTGCAATAATGAAGTCTCCATAAAAAACCCAAAGAACAGCACATAGAGAGCTTCTGTATTGCTGAACACACAGAGGTTCCAGGAATGAGGTGTGCCTAAAGGGGCCATGAAAGCTCTGCATGCTCCCCCAACCCCTATCCCTTGACATATGCATCTCTTCATCTGGTCATTCATCTGTATTCTTTGTAATATCCTTTATAATAAATGTAAACCTAAGTGTATACCTGGTAAACTTAAATAAGTGTTTCCCTGAGTTCTGTGAGCTTTCCTAGCAAATTAATTAGATCTAAATTGGGAGTTTTGGGGAAGCTTAATTTTTAGCCAGTCAGTCAAAATAGGTGATAGCTTACTACTTGCAATTGACACCTGGTGTTGGGGGGCAGCTAGATAGTGTCAAAATTAAGATAAATTGTAGAACACTCAGTTGGAGTTCATTGGAGGATTTGTTGTTGGGGATAAAAGCTTTACACACTTTGATGACCAGAGTATTGTACCCTGTGGTGAGTTGTGTGAGAGTCGGATGAAACTTTTCAGTTTTTATCTCTTATACTGATTTTAGGGGGAAGACATCTAGTATTTTGACATTTGTACAATGTTAGCTATATAATTTTTGTAGATGCCCTTTATTGAGTTTAGGAAGTTTCCTTCTATTTCTTGTTTGCTGAATGTCTTTTCATGAAAATGTATTGGATTTTATAAAATGCTTTTCTACATTTATTGAGGTGACTATGATTTTAAAAATTTTACTGATATGATGCATTAACTTAATTGTTTTCATGTGTTAAGCTAACTTATCAATCCCATGTGGTTATGATGTATAACTTTTGATATGTTAATGGATTTAGTATACTGGCATTTTGTTGAGGATATTTGCATCCATATTCATAAGAGATGTAAGTCTGTGTGATTGTTTTTCCCCTATGATGTCTTTGTCTGATTTTGGTATAAGAATAATACTGGCCTCATAAAGTGAGTTGGGAAGTATTCCTCTTTTTCTACTTTTTGGAAGTGTTTGTGAGGAATTGTATTAATTAATTATGTGTTTGGTAGAATTCACCAGTGAAGCCATATGGATCTTGGCTTTCCTTTGTGGGTAGTTTTTTGCCTAGTAATACACTCTCTTCACTTTTTATAGGTCTATTCAGATTGTCTATATCTTTTTGAGTCAGTTTCAGTAGTTTATCTCTTTCTAGGAATTTGTCCATTTCATCTAAGTAATCTAATTTATTGGCATACAATTGTTCATACTATTCCTTTAGAACACTTTTTAATTTCTGTAAGGCCAGTAGTAACAGCTCCTCCTTCATTTCTGATTCTAGTAATTTTTGTCTTTTTTCTGGATTTATCTATCTAAAGATTTTTAGTGTCACTGATTTTCCTTAGTTTTTCTATCCTCATTTTCCTAATTTTTGCTCTAGTCTTCATTATTTCCTTTCTCTGCTTGCTTCAAATTTATTTTGCTCTTGTTTTTCCAGATAAAAATAGCTACTGTTTTTATCTAAGTAAAATAGATAACTTACTATTAAATAGATAACTTAGAGCTAGATAACTTATATAAATACATAATTTATATAACTTATAGTTACCTCTTGTAAGTTTAGTTATGTTATGTCTTCATTTTCATTTATCTCAAAATATTTTCTTTTTTATCTTTTGATTTTTTTCATTGACCCATTTGCTATTTAGGAGCATGTTGTTTAATTTCTACATATTTGTGATTTTCCCCAATTTTTATACTGTTATTGATATCTACTTTCATTCTGTTTTGATTGGAAAATATACTTCTAATTATTTCTTTATATATATGTATATATATATATTTTTATTGCAGTTTAGATTTTGGGTTTCATGTGAAAAACATGCAAGATTGTTGCATAGGTACACACATGGCAGTGTGATTTGCTGCCTTGCTCCCCCATCACCTATATCTGGCATTTCTCCCCATGCTTCTAATTATTTCTACCTTTGAACTATTTTTTTTTTTTTTTGAGATTTATCTTATGGCCTGTTCTGGAGAATCTTCCATGTGCAATTGAGAAAAATGTGTATTCTCTTGCTGTTGGGTGAAGTGTTGTATAGTTATCTATTGAGTCTAGCTGGTATATAGTGTTATTCTAGTCTTCTGTTTTGTTTTTTTTTTTATTAATCTGTGTGGTTGTTCTATCCAGTAGTCAAATTTGAGTATTAAAGTCTTCATCATTATTGAATTGTCTATTTTTTTCTTTTATATCCATCAGTTAATAACTCTTTTATGTTCTCACTTATCTTAGGTCCTTACATATCACAGGTCATGGCCACTGTGACTGTGCTGCCTAATGGAAAAATGGTGCAAGCTAGAAGGTCTCCACTGGCAAGGTCTGAATGTTTCAACAGATATAAAGCTGTTTTGAGAAAATTATTGCAGCTGAAACTTCTGAATTTCCAGTGATCTAATTTATAATCCAGTGATCAAAGGGGGAGCCCAGAATTCTGGTTGCAAGAAGAAGGGAAAGAAAAAAGTTTTTTTTAGCTTACTAGAAGCTAAAAACCAGAAGACATTCTATTTATGAGCTGGGGGAAAAGAATAAAGATTTATTGCTTAGGTATGATGTGTGGAAGCAATAAAATAAGAAAACAACAAGAAATAATTACAGAACAATGTAATTTATTGCTGGGGGAAAGAACTGGATAACCACTCAAAGGTCTTATTTGCTTTTGTCAAACCCACATACCCTCTAGTCACTATTTCTGTACTTAGACTCTCAGGAGACACAATAATGGAAACACACCTGGTCAAATACACTCTTTATTTCTAAACAGGGTTTCTATGCTGAATTTTTTTTCTTCTTTTTTTTTCAGGTGAGTTAGATATAAATACCCTTTTTACAATAATTCTTTAAATTACCTTAACAGTCAGGTCTGGGCATCCCCATACCTGGGTCTCCTCAGCTAACTATAGTCAGGGTTGTCCTGAAGCAAAGGGCTGGGTTACCAAATGTTTACCAGGAGAGAAAAAAAGGTTAGGATGTAATGTCACACTTCTATAATCCTTTAATTCAATTGATAAAACA
This sequence comes from Ateles fusciceps, assembly GCA_036589455.1. Lineage (NCBI taxonomy): Eukaryota > Metazoa > Chordata > Mammalia > Primates > Atelidae > Ateles > Ateles fusciceps. Next base: position 1,199,103 of record JAZHEH010001960.1, read on the forward strand.
TTCCATCTGCTTGTATTGAGAAAATAAGTGAGTTCAAGGGATCATTTCCTGGTGGTCTCACTGTATAGTCTTTGTGAGTATAAGCTTTGTGCCTTGACACATGGCTGGATCTTTGCTTCTGGCATTTGAAGATGGGGTTCTGCTGAAGACTGCTTGGTCACCAACTTGGCAAAGGTTCTTGTGGAAAAATACTGTGGATCTTATGAACTTGTTTTTAATATATTTGTGTTTAATAATAGAATCATGGAGTTAAAGTTAAGATTTTAACTTGCTAGTATTAAAAAATTTTAAACAAAAAAAGTCTGAAAAGAGTCAAATATATGGTAAGTTTTTGATTAGAAGTGAGTGTGAAGTAAGGACCTCAGTAATGAAGCCCTGCTTGAGGTAGGCTAACTGGATGAGGACATTATACAGGAGAATTCAGCCCACCAGGAGACATTAAGAGAGATTTGAGTGCTGAGGGGTCTTCACAAAGAGGCAAAGCAGAGAGTAGATGATGTTTGCAGGGGGCCAAAAAACCTCTTGCTTTTTCATAAATTTGCTTACAGATAACTGCCCTGTTGATTTCAAACTGAACATCACAATTTCTGGATCTTAGGACATATAAAAGTCAAAATATTATATTAGCTAGTTAATTTTTAAATAACATCATTTGTTACTTTGGGACACTTTCTCAGATTGCATCATCCATGACCGTAAGTAATGGTAGACATTTATTACTTATAATGATCCAAATGAGTGTTCATGTACTCCCTGTGCTGTTCCCCCAGGGTTACTCAGAGTAAAGCTTTGGGAATACAAAGATTCTATGGAACATTCACTTTGAGTTGCTTGTAAGGCTTTCTGATTTGAGAAATGAGTCTTTAGAAACCTAGCAATCTTTAGAGACACTTTTAAT